>JAVRKA010000078.1:0-1200000 GCA_034508555.1 Venustoraphidia nigricollis
ATTTCAGATATAGTTGCCGATTGGCAATTTAAAAATAGGTGCCGATAGGCATTTCAGATATATAAGCCGATAGGCATTTCAAATATAGGTGCCGATAGGCATTCCAGATATGTTTGCCGATAGGCATTTCAAATATAAGTGCTGATAGGCATTTCAGATGTAGTTTCCGATAGGCATTTCAAAAATAGGTACCGATACGCATTTCTGATATAGGTGCCGATAGGCATTTCAGATATAGTTGCCAATTGGAGTTTTAAACATAGGTGTCGATAGGCATTTCAGATATAGAAGCCGATAGGCATTTCAAATATAGGTGCCGATATGCATTCCAGATATGTTTGCCGATAGGCATTTCAAATATAGGTGCTGATAGGCATTTCAGATGTAGTTTCCGATAGGCATTTCAAAAATTGGTGCCGATAGGCATTTCAGATATAGGTGTCGATAGGCATTTCAGATATAGTTGCCGATTGGCATTTTAAAAATAAGTGCCGATAGGCATTTCAGATATAGAAACCGATAGGTATTTCAAATATAGGTGTCGATAGGCATTTCAGATATGGTTGCCGATAGGCATTTCAAATATAGGTGCTGATAGGCATTTCAGATGTAATTTCCGATAGGCATTTCAAAAATAGGTGCCGATAGGCATTTCAGATATAGGTGCCGATAGGCATTTCAGATATAGTTGCCAAAAGGCATTTTAAAAATAAGTGTCGATAGGCATTTCAGATATAGAAGCCGATAGGCATTTCAAATATAGGTGCCGATAGGCATTCCAGATATGGTTGCTGGTAGGCATTTTAGATGTAGTTTCCGATAGGCATTTCAAAAATTGATGCCGATAGGCATTTCAGATATAGGTGCCGATAGGCATTTCAGATATAGTTGCCGATTGGCATTTTAAAAACAGGTGCCGATAGGCATTTAAGATATAGAAGTCGATAGGCATTTCAAATATAGGAGCAGATAGGCATTTCAGATGTAGTTTCCGAAAGGCATTTCAAAAATAGGTGCCGATAGGCATTTTAGATATAGGTGCTGATAGGCATTTCAGATGTAGTTTCGGATAGGCATTTCAAAAATTGGTGCCGAAAGGCATTTCAGATATAGGTGTCGATAGGCATTTCAGATATAGTTGCCGATTGGCATTTTAAAAATAAGTTCCGATAGGCATTTCAGATATAGAAACCGATAGGTATTTCAAATATAGGTGTCGATAGGCATTTCAGATATGGTTGCCGATAGGCATTTCAAATATAGGTGCTGATAGGCATTTCAGATGTAGTTTCCGATAGGCATTTCAAAAATAGGTGCCGATAGGCATTTCATATATAGGTGCCGATAGGCATTTCAGATATAGTTGCCAAAAGGCATTTTAAAAATAAGTGTCGATAGGCATTTCAGATATAGAAGCCGATAGGCATTTCAAATATAGGTGCCGATAGGCATTCCAGATATGGTTGCCGATAGGCATTTTAGATGTAGTTTCCGTAGGCATTTCAAAAATTGATGCCGATAGGCATTTCAGATATAGGTGCCGATAGGCATTTCAGATATAGTTGCCGATTGGCATATTAAAAACAGGTGCCGATAGGCATTTCAGATATAGAAGCCGATAGGCATTTCAAATATAGGTGCCGATAGGCATTCCAGATATGGTTGCCGATAGGCATTTCAAATATAGGTGCTGATAGGCATTTCAAATGTAGTTTCCGATAGGCATTTCAAAAATAGGTGCCGATAGGCATTTCAGATATAGGTGCCGATAGGCATTTCAGATAAAGTTGCCGATTGGCATTTTAAAAATAGGTGCCGATAGGCATTTCAGATATAGAAGCCGATAGGCATTTCAAATATAGGTGCCGATAGGCATTCCAGATATGGTTGCCGATAGGCATTTCAAATATAGGTGCTGATAGGCATTTCAGATGTAGTTTCCGATAGGCATTTCAAAAATAGGTGCCGATAGGCATTTCAGATATAGGTGCCGATAGGCATTTCAGATATAGTTGCCAAAAGGCATTTTAAAAATAAGTGTCGATAGGCATTTCAGATATAGAAGCCGATAGGCATTTCAAATATAGGTGCCGATAGGCATTCCAGATATGGTTGCCGATAGGCATTTTAGATGTAGTTTCCGATAGGCATTTCAAAAATTGATGCCGATAGGCATTTCAGATATAGGTGCCGATAGGCATTTCAGATATAGTTGCCGATTGGCATTTTAAAAACAGGTGCCGATAGGCATATCAGATATAGAAGTCGATAGGCATTTCAAATATAGGAGCAGATAGGCATTTCAGATGTAGTTTCCGAAAGGCATTTCAAAAATAGGTGCCGATAGGCATTTTAGATATAGGTGTCGATAGGCATTTCAGATATAGTTGCCGATTGGCATTTTAAAAATAGGTGATGATAGGCATTTCAGATATAGAAACCGATAGGTATTTCAAATATAGGTGTCGATATGCATTTCAGATATGAGTAGTTAGAATACGAGAGAGCAGTGTCCCTCCGGCCCTCCAGTTGAAGCCCAACCCAGTTTGGAGTGGGGATAGAACTTGCTATGAAAACTTGTTCGCCTGCACATGTTGAAATATGGTAGTCGTTACGTCTGCGACGTCTGATTGGTCTTAGTCCTCCACTTTTCGCGTAAAGGTACGCCTATAAGCCGCCGCAATTGACTTCACTGGTTGTTGATTTTTTTTTCCATAAAAATATGGCCGCTTTGAAAACGTGACGTAAGAAAGGTTCGGGCCACCCGCCGCCGCCGCCCGCACTCACAACACACGCAGAGAGAGATACACACACACACACAAACACACACACACAGCAATTAACGTTTCGCACACGTTGACTGACTGCTGACGCTGGCCTGAAGTACCTTACAATGTTGACACCTACGCGATGCAGCATGTATACGGAATGTTTTATAATAACGTGGTCCTTTTTTTTCCGACACCGAATATATACTCCCAGAGACACATATACAGACACACCAAAGAGACACCAAAGAGACACCAAAGAGACACCAAAGAGACACCAAAGGGACACCAAAGAGACACCAAAGAGACACCAAAGAGACACCAAAGAGACACCAACGAGACACCAAAGAGACACCAAAGAGACACCAAAGAGACACCAAAGAGACACCAAAGAGACACCAAAGAGACACCAAAGAGACACCAAAAAGACGCCAAAAACACACACACGTATGCGAGACACATACTTGTAGTATATATCTTTTTTGCACAATTTTCATGCCGAAACATTCTTTTTCTACGTATTTTGGTCAAAAATTTACATGGCCGCGTTAGAAGATGGGGGGTTACATTGGTAATCATATTACTTATGGGGTAATTCCGGGATAGATGGCTATAATTATTATGGAAAAAAAATGACGTTGACGGCATGAGTTTTGGTCGTCATTATTTTGAAAATGAAAACATTGAAGATATTTTTAAAAAAGTATTTTATTGAATCATAATTAATAATATACATAAGTATTGTCTTACATAAAAAGTTGTCTTTTCATAAATATAGACATAATGTTGTTTTATGTGATAAATTGGGTCTCTCTCTCTTCTAATAATTCGATGTGCAATTGGTACACGCTTTCACCACCATTGCAGTCATGTTCTCTCGTAAACTGTGCACGTTCCACGTCAGCAGCCGGAGCAGATAGGTGGTAGATTGATCGACTTGTTTGCGATAATCTTTGAGCGTTTCATTGACTCGCTCCATCGCATCGAGTACATAGTTGACGTTTTCATTTTGAAACTTATGAACGAGGCGAGTGTAAGTACTGTGGACTTTATCGAGCCGCCCGCACTTGTCGTTAAAATATATAAGACTTGCTACGACTGTTGTTTCGATTACTACATAGCAAACGAGATAGCAACAAAAGGTGAGCGCGAAAGTTTTTAATGTTCGCTCGACGACGTCCATTTCAACACTGCACTTTTCACAACACACATACCTATTAAATAGTTTCTGAAAATATAATAGATCCCCAAGGTAGTTTTTTTTAATAAAAAGACATGTAAAATACGTTTTAAATATATTTATTGTAAAAAAAAATACATTATTAATAATATTAATAATATTGCCTAAATCTAATTTACTCCATCGGTGCTAAACATTTCAGCATCTACACAATCATACGTGTTATCGTAACCTTCATCATCATCGTCGTCGTCGTCGTCTGAAATTATGACTATATCCTCATCAGTTTCAAATATAATTTTAATTTTTAAATCTTCAAATATAAGTGTTTCTTTTTGCGACTTTAAATCCGTACAATCGATATAGTTGGAGGATAACAGCTCGTTTGTGTGTTTATCCCTTATTATTACTGTAATACCAGCTTCACACATTTTGTATTATAATACACCAAAATAGATAGAGAGAGGGAGAGAGATAGCTCTGTGTTCTAGTCGACGGACGATGATGAATTGACAATTTTTAGCACCGGACTGAGAATATGAGAGACTGCTTCTATTCTTCTTTTAAATCGATCGCGATCTCTAGCAATCTGTTCCCATATCCCCACCCGTGCTTTGCGATATGCAAAATTCCAACAAACCATATAATTAATCTCTACCTTATCGTTAAAATGCACATTTTTTATTTTTTTAATCATAGCAACCATTAAAGTCAATTGCAATTTTTTCACTACAAATTAGTGGGATTTCGTAGAAGAGTCTTTCGTAATTAATAGTATGTAAAATATCGTTAGGTATAAAGAAATCGCTGTCGCTTAAGCGTAAACAATTTAAAGTCTTGCACTTATCTAAATACGTATTATAATATAATTTCACTGTATTTGAATAGTATACGTATGAACACAATAAACTATAGACAATGTCCTTCAAGTCCAACAGACTTTCCCACTCGTCTTGTGATAATATCAGCGATGTATGAGAAGTTGATCTTTTAAATTTTAAATGCTTTATTTTCTTTAAATAAACTTCTCTTATTTCGACGTCTCCGCCAATCACTGAATAGAATCGTCTGTGACTGTCCTCGTTAAAGTACTTGTTTATATGATTACACAACAACATTAGAGCGCACCAGTCGATCTGTTCCATAAAAATGCTAGTAGTTTTCACGTCTCTCAATTCGAGCATCGCGTGAAAATTTTGCGGTAGCTAACCGACGTTTACGTATTTACTTCGCTTTGCGTCGATAAAGAATACATTTTGCAGCAAGAGTTTTGTTTCAGAGGTCAACGCTGCACTTGCTGCTGCAGTTGTCAATGAAGTTGTAGTAACATTTTCGGTTTCGATGTCTTCTTCTTCTTCTTGACGCACCAACGGAAACTCTACAATGTCTTCACCTCTCTCCTCATCCTGCCGCTGCTGTCGGTGCTCCTCATCCACCAACTTTTGCATGTTGTTGTAATCGATATTCACATCACACGGCTCTGCGGTATCAGAGTTGTAAAACCGGAATATATTCAATGTATTAGTCATGTTGTCTCGCAACAAAGTCTTGCATTACACTGAATATTTCTTGCTTTTCTTGTGAATTGATTTTTATTATGTTTTTTTTTCCAACAGCTGCAGTGTAAAATTATCTCATCCCTCCCCCACTCTCTCTCTACACGCTACGACCCCTTCTTAGGCCTCTTATAAGATCCATTTCGACCTTATCTGCAACCGTACAAATTGATGTCGTTCCGTTCTCAATTTTTAATAAAAGTGAATCATCATCATCAACAATTGTTAAACTCTGTTTCAGTTTATGCGTAAGATTGTAGATGTCGTTTTGAAAGTATATATCGGCATTCAACAGTTTCAATCGCTTCAAATAGTCATATGTTTTTTCGTAGAGCTGCTCCAACATTTTTTTATCATTGACCACGAGCGAAAAGAACTTTGTATGATAAGTATGTTTAATAATCGCTTTAAAAACTATACGTCCATCGTCTAAAACAAATCGCACGTGGCGCGGATCCATTTTTAAAAATCTTATACCCTCATTCCAGGGGATGGGTGTTTGTTGCACTATATTGTTTTCATCGAAGCCAAATCCCCATTTTTCTAATTTTTGTTTCTTATCTGCAGAGAGACTTGAAAAACGTCTGCTGTGATTGAACAACTCTACGCCGATAATTTCTTCTAGAGTGGTAGCCGATGATTTGTCAGGCACAAAGCCAATACTCCAAAGATTATCATCACTATAACTACCACCACACTCGTCACTACTTACACTCTGCATGTTTTTTCCTTAAAGACTGAATAATTTAAAAATAACTTTGTCTTATATACATTATTCGAATCTCCCCTCCCCCCACCATAATGTTTGCACAGCAACCGCCTTTGTTTTATTCATTTAGATATTTTTGCAGCTTGAGTACATTTATGCATGCGCAATTGTTTATGAATTTCATATTTTCATGCAGATTACATTCGATTTTGTCATCAATTGATGACAGTGACAGAGGCAAAACTTTCAACGAGGGACAACAGTTTGAATCTAAGTCTACATAAAGTAAATCAGGTCCGTTCTTTTTTAGAAATCTTTGTTTTTCGAGTCCTTTAACTAAAATTAGAGGTGAACCTTTAAAAATGTTTGTCAGTTGTTTATTTAGTTCACGATATTCAATGTTGCCATAGTTCCAGTCGAGACCGTTTATTCTACTTTTATTGTAAGCATTCTGTTTTCTATACTTTTCATCGAGCCAGCGTTTCTCGTACGGCGGCTCAAACACTACTTGTTTTATATTGTCACTCGACAAATTGCAAAACGCCAATTCCTTTGCAAAATATTCATGCTCGTTACCGACAACGAATTGAATATCGCATATTCCAATTTTATGTGTCATAATCCCCTTTTTACACAATTTTTGTGACGGTATTTTGCAGGGGATGGTAGGTGAATAGTTTATCGTGTATAATCAGACAGAAGGCTGTCGTGCTCGCATGGAAATTTTCATGAGATTCAATCATCAACTTGATATCTACAACGCCCTTTTTGATAGCTTCCGGTTGTCGTGAGCAATCGAACACAATGAGCGGCGATATGGTTTTGAAGTCGTTTTTATTGAAAAGAGGTGCGTTTTTAGTTCCATTAAAATAGGTCTCCTGACCCTTCAGATACTTGTCGTAGACGATGTTGAAATCGTTTTTATCAAAATTCATCGTGAGCGGCTCGTAGGGATACGATTCGGAATTTAAAAAGAGTTTTGCCGACCGCAGTTTACAGTGATCGAAGACGCTGCTATCTTTCAGTTGAGTGCCGTCGCGTTTCGTCTGAAAACCTACGATGATCAAACGCGGCGTTTCGACTTGATTGGTAGTCGTCACGGTCCATACGTGTTTTGTGGAAAACGGCAGCGCAGGAAATTCATACAGATCCCACGCTCTAAACACAATGTTTTTATCTTTGTTCGCCGTCTTCAACAGTTTAATTTTCATTTCATTAGACGGTATGACATAGGGTACGTTCCATTTGATGGACGTTAATTCTATTTTACCCGTTTTCTGAGTTGTTCCGGCGTCTGCTTGTTTTGTTAAAATTGCCGAATGATCGTCTCTTTTACGTATCAATATCAGTTCTTGTTTACCGTTCACCATCACCCGCTTGTGATCGTGTGCAAAACCCAAAATGTAATAGGCATTTCAGATATAGTTGCCGATTGGCATTTTAAAAATAGGTGCCGATAGGCATTTCAGATATAGAAGCCGATAGGCATTTCAAATATAGGTTCCGATAGGCATTCCAGATATGGTTGCAGATAGGCATTTCAAATATAGGTGCTGATAGGCATTTCAGATGTAGTTTCCGATAGGCATTTCAAAAATAGGTGCCGATAGGCATTTCAGATATAGGTGCCGATAGGCATTTCAGATATAGTTGCCGATTGGCATTTTAAAAATAGGTGCCGATAGGCATTTCAGATAAAGAAGCCGATAGGCATTTCAAATATTGGTGCCGATAGGCATTCCAGATATGGTTGCCGATAGGCATTTCAAATATAGGTGCTGATAGGCATTTCAGATGTAGTTTCCGATAGGCATTTCAAAAATAGGTGCCGATAGGCATTTCAGATATAGGTGCCGATATTCATTTCAGATATAGTTGCCGATTGGCATTTTAAAAAAAGGTGTCGATAGGCATTTCAGATATAGAAGCCGATAGGCATTTTAAATATAGGTGCCGATAGGCATTCCAGATATGGTTGCCGATAGGCATTTCAAATATAGGTGCTGATAGGCATTTCAGATGTAGTTTCCGATAGGCATTTCAAAAATTGGTGCCGATAGGCATTTCAGATATAGGTGCCGATAGGCATTTCAGATATAGTTACCGATTGGCATTTTAAAAATAGGTGCCGATAGGCATTTCAGATATAGAAGCCGATAGGTATTTCAAATATAGGTGTCGATAGGCATTTCAGATATGGTTGCCGATAGGCATTTCAAATATAGGAGCTGATAGGCATTTCAGATGTAGTTTCCGATAGGCATTTCAAAAATAGGTGCCGATAGGCATTTCAGATATAGGTGCCGATATTCATTTCAGATATAGTTGCCGATTGGCATTTTAAAAAAAGGTGTCGATAGGCATTTCAGATATAGAAGCCGATAGGCATTTTAAATATAGGTGCCGATAGGCATTCCAGATATGGTTGCCGATAGGCATTTCAAATATAGGTGCTGATAGGCATTTCAGATGTAGTTTCCGATAGGCATTTCAAAAATTGGTGCCGATAGGCATTTCAGATATAGGTGCCGATAGGCATTTCAGATATAGTTACCGATTGGCATTTTAAAAATAGGTGCCGATAGGCATTTCAGATATAGAAGCCGATAGGTATTTCAAATATAGGTGTCGATAGGCATTTCAGATATGGTTGCCGATAGGCATTTCAAATATAGGAGCTGATAGGCATTTCAGATGTAGTTTCCGATAGGCATTTCAAAAATAGGTGCCGATAGGCATTTCAGATATAGGTGCCGATAGGCATTTCAGATATAGTTGCCGATTGGCATTTTAAAAATAGGTGCCGATAGGCATTTCAGATAAAGAAGCCGATAGGCATTTCAAATATTGGTGCCGATAGGCATTCCAGATATGGTTGCCGATAGGCATTTCAAATATAGGTGCTGATAGGCATTTCAGATGTAGTTTTCGATAGGTATTTCAAAAATAGGTGCCGATAGGCATTTCAAATATAGGTGCTGATAGGCATTTCAGATGTAGTTTCCGATAGGCATTTCAAAAATTGGTGCCGATAGGCATTTCAGATATAGGTGCCGATAGGCATTTCAGATATAGTTGCCGATTGGCATTTTAAAAATAGGTGCCGATAGGCATTTCAGATATAGAAGCCGATAGGTATTTCAAATATAGGTGTCGATAGGCATTTCAGATATGGTTGCCGTTAGGCATTTCAAATATTGGTGCTGATAGGCATTTCAGATGTAGTTTCCGATAGGCATTTCAAAAATAGGTGCCGATAGGCATTTCAGATATAGGTGCCAAAAGGCATTACAGATATAGTTGCCGATTGGCATTTTAAAAATAGGTGCCGATAGGCATTTCAGATAAGGAAGCCGATAGGCATTTCAGATGTATTTTCCGAAAGGCATTTCAAAAATAGGTGCCGATAGGTATTTCAGATATAGGTGCCGATAGGCATTTCAGATATAGGTGCTGATAGGCATTTCAGATATAGTTGCCGATTAGCATTTTAAAAATAGGTGCCGATAGGCATTTCAGATATAGAAGCCGATAGGCATTTCAAATATAGGTGTTGATAGGCATTTTAGATGTAGTTTCCGATAGGTATTTCAAAAATAGGTGCCGATAGGCATTTCAGATGTAGTTGCCGATTGGCATTTTAAAAATAGGTGCCGATAGGCATTTCAGATATAGAAGCCGATAGGTATTTCAAATATTGGTGTCGATAGGCATTTCAGATATAGGTGCCGATAGGCATTTCAGATATAGAAGCCGATAGGCATTTCAAATATAGGTGCCAATAGGCATTCCAGATATGGTTACCGATAGGCATTTCAAATATAAGTGCTGATAGGCATTTCAGATGTAGTTTCCGATAGGCATTTCAAAAATAGGTACCGATAGGCATTTCAGATATAGGTGCCGATAGGCATTTCAGATATAGTTGCCGATTGGCATTTTAAAAATAGGTGCCGATAGGCATTTCAGATATAGAAGCCGATAGGTATTTCAAATATAGGTGTCGATAGGCATTTCAGATATGGTTGCCGATAGGCATTTCAAATATAGGTGCTGATAGGCATTTCAGATGTAGTTTCGGATAGGCATTTCAAAAATAGGTGCCGATAGGCATTTCAGATATAGGTGCCGATAGGCATTTCAGATATAGTTGCCGATTGGCATTTTAAAAACAGGTGCCGATAGGCATTTCAGATATAGAAGCCGATAGGTATTTCAAATATAGGTGTCGATAGGCATTTCAGATATGTTTGCCGATAGGCATTTCAAATATAGGAGCAGATAGGCATTTCAGATGTATTTTCCGATAGGCATTTCAGATGTATTTTCCGATAGGCATTTCAAAAATAGGTGTCGATAGGCATTTCAGATATAGGTGTCGATAGGCATTTCAGATATAGGTGTCGATAGGCATTTCAGATATAGGTGTCGATAGGCATTTCAGATATAGGTGTCGATAGGCATTTCAGATATAGGTGTCGATAGGCATTTCAGATATAGGTGCCGATAGGCATTTCAGATATAGTTGCCGATTGGCATTTTAAAAATAGGTGCCGATAGGCATTTCAGATATAGAAGCCGATAGGCATTTCAATTATAGGTGCCGATAGGCATTCCAGATATGGTTGCCGATAGGCATTTCAAATATAGGTGCTGATAGGCATTTCAGATGTAGTTTCCGATAGGCATTTCAAAAATAGGTGTCGATAGGCATTTCAGATATAGGTGTCGATAGGCATTTCAGATATAGGTGTCGATAGGCATTTCAGATATAGGTGTCGATAGGCATTTCAGATACAGGTGTCGATAGGCATTTCAGATATAGGTGTCGATAGGCATTTCAGATATAGGTGTCGATAGGCATTTCAGATATAGGTGTCGATAGGCATTTCAGATATAGGTGTCGATAGGCATTTCAGATATAGTTGCCGATTGGCATTTTAAAAATAGGTGCCGATAGGCATTTCAGATATAGAAGCCGATAGGCATTTCAAATATAGGTGCCGATAGGCATTCCAGATACGGTTGCCGATAGGCATTTCAAATATAGGTGCTGATAGGCATTTCAGATGTAGTTTCCGATAGGCATTTCAAAAATAGGTGTCGATAGGCATTTCAAATATAGGTGTCGATAGGCATTTCAGATATAGGTGTCGATAGGCATTTCAGATATATGTGTCGATAGGCATTTCAGATATAGGTGTCGATAGGCATTTCAGATATAGGTGTCGATAGGCATTTCAGATATAGGTGTCGATAGGCATTTCAGATATAGGTGTCGATAGGCATTTCAGATATAGGTGTCGATAGGCATTTCAGATATAGGTGTCGATAGGCATTTCAGATATAGGTGCCGATAGGCATTTCAGATATAGTTACCGATTGGCATTTTAAAAATAGGTGCCGATAGGCATTTTAGATATAGAAGCCGATAGGCATTTCAAATATAGGTGCCGATAGGCATTCCAGATATGGTTGCCGCTAGGCATTTCAAATATACATGCTGATAGGCATTTCAGATGTAGTTTCCGATAGGCATTTCAAAAATAGGTGTCGATAGGCATTTCAGATATAGGTGTCGATAAGCATTTCAGGTATAGGTGTCGATAGGCATTTCAGATATAGGTGTCGATAGGCATTTCAGATATATGTGTCGATAGGCATTTCAGATATAGGTGTCGATAGGCATTTTAGATATAGGTGTCGATAGGCATTTCAGATATAGGTGTCGATAGGCATTTCAGATATAGGTGTCGATAGGCATTTCAGATATAGGTGCCGATAGGCATTTCAGATATAGTTGCCGATTGGCATTTTAAAAATAGGTGCCGATAGGCATTTCAGATATAGAAGCCGATAGGCATTTCAAATATAGGTGCCGATAGGCATTCCAGATATGGTTGCCGATAGGCATTTCAAATATAGGTGCTGATAGGCATTTCAGATGTAGTTTCCGATAGGCATTTCAAAAATAGGTGTCGATAGGCATTTCAGATATAGGTGTCGATAGGCATTTCAGATATAGGTGTCGATAGGCATTTCAGATATAGGTGTCGATAGGCATTTCAGATATAGGTGTCGATAGGCATTTCAGATATAGGTGTCGATAGGCATTTCAGATATAGGTGTCGATAGGCATTTCAGATATAGGTGTCGATAGGCATTTCGGATATAGGTGCCGATAGGCATTTCAGATATAGTTGCCGATTGGCATTTTAAAAATAGGTGCCGATAGGCAATTCAGATATAGAAGCCGATAGGCATTTCAAATATAGGTGCCGATAGGCATTCCAGATATGGTTGCCGATAGGCATTTCAAATATAGGTGCTGATAGGCATTTCAGATGTAGTTTCCGATAGGCATTTCAAAAATAGGTGTCGATAGGCATTTCAGATATAGGTGTCGATAGGCATTTCAGATATAGGTGTCGATAGGCATTTCAGATATAGGTGTCGATAGGCATTTCAGATATAGGTGTCGATAGGCATTTCAGATATAGGTGCCGATAGACGTTTCAGATATAGTTGCCGATTGGCATTTTAAAAATAGGTGCCGATAGGCATTTCAGATATAGAAGTCGATAGGCATTTCAAATATAGGTGCCGATAGGCATTCCAGATATGGTTGCCGATACGCATTTCAAATATAGGTGCTGATAGGCATTTCAGATGTAGTTTCCGATAGGCATTTCAAAAATAGGTGTCGATAGGCATTTCAAAAATAGGTGTCGATAGGCATTTCAGATATAGGTGTCGATAGGCATTTCAGATATAGGTGTCGATAGGCATTTCAGATATAGGTGCCGATAGGCATTCCAGATATGGTTGCCGATAGGCATTTCAAATATAGGTGCTGATAGGCATTTCAGATGTAGTTTCCGATAGGCATTTCAAAAATAGGTGTCGATAGGCATTTCGGATATAGGTGTCGATAGGCATTTCAGATATAGGTGTCGATAGGCATTTCAGATATAGGTGTCGATAGGCATTTCAGATATAGGTGTCGATAGGCATTTCAGATATAGGTGTCGATAGGCATTTCAGATATAGGTGTCGATAGGCATTTCAGATATAGGTGTCGATAGGCATTTCAGATATAGGTGTCGATAGGCATTTCAGATATAGGTGCCGATAGGCATTTCAGATATATTTGCCGATTGGCATTTTAAAAATAGGTGCCGATAGGCATCTCAGATATAGAAGCCGATAGGCATTTCAAATATAGGTGCCGATAGGCATTCCAGATATGGTTGCCGGTAGGCATTTCAAATATAGGTGCTGATAGGCATTTCAATTATAGTTTCCGCCAGGCATTTCAAAAATTGGTGCCGATAGGCATTTCAGATATAGGTGCCGATAGGCATTTCAGATATAGTTGCCGATTGGCATTTTAAAAATAGGTGCCGATAGGCATTTCAGATATAGAAGCCGATAGGCATTTCAAATATAGGTTCCGATAGGCATTCCAGATATGGTTGCAGATAGGCATTTCAAATATAGGTGCTGATAGGCATTTCAGATGTATTTTCCGATAAGCATTTCAAAAATAGGTGCCGATAGGCATTTCAGATATAGGTGCCGATAGGCATTTCAGATATAGTTGCCGATTGGCATTTTAAAAATAGGTGCCGATAGGCATTGCAGATATAGAAGCCGATAGGTATTTCAAATATAGGTGTCGATAGGCATTTCAGATAAGTTTGCCGATAGGCATTTCAAATATAGGTGCTGATAGGCATTTCAGATGTAGTTTCCGATAGGCATTTCAAAAATAGGTGCCGATAGGCATTTCAGATATAGGTGCCGATATTCATTTCAGATATAGTTGCCGATTGGGATTTTAAAAAAAGGTGTCGATAGGCATTTCAGATATAGAAGCCGATAGGCATTTTAAATATAGGTGCCGATAGGCATTCCAGATATGGTTGCCGATAGGCATTTCAAATATAGGTGCTGATAGGCATTTCAGATGTAGTTTCCGATAGGCATTTCAAAAATTGGTGCCGATAGGCATTTCAGATATAGGTGCCGATAGGCATTTCAGATATAGTTACCGATTGGCATTTTAAAAATAGGTGCCGATAGGCATTTCAGATATAGAAGCCGATAGGTATTTCAAATATAGGTGTCGATAGGCATTTCAGATATGGTTGCCGATAGGCATTTCAAATATAGGAGCTGATAGGCATTTCAGATGTAGTTTCCGATAGGCATTTCAAAAATAGGTGCCGATAGGCATTTCAGATATAGGTGCCGATAGGCATTTCAGATATAGTTGCCGATTGGCATTTTAAAAATAGGTGCCGATAGGCATTTCAGATAAAGAAGCCGATAGGCATTTCAAATATTGGTGCCGATAGGCATTCCAGATATGGTTGCCGATAGGCATTTCAAATATAGGTGCTGATAGGCATTTCAGATGTAGTTTTCGATAGGTATTTCAAAAATAGGTGCCGATAGGCATTTCAAATATAGGTGCTGATAGGCATTTCAGATGTAGTTTCCGATAGGCATTTCAAAAATTGGTGCCGATAGGCATTTCAGATATAGGTGCCGATAGGCATTTCAGATATAGTTGCCGATTGGCATTTTAAAAATAGGTGCCGATAGGCATTTCAGATATAGAAGCCGATAGGTATTTCAAATATAGGTGTCGATAGGCATTTCAGATATGGTTGCCGTTAGGCATTTCAAATATTGGTGCTGATAGGCATTTCAGATGTAGTTTCCGATAGGCATTTCAAAAATAGGTGCCGATAGGCATTTCAGATATAGGTGCCAAAAGGCATTACAGATATAGTTGCCGATTGGCATTTTAAAAATAGGTGCCGATAGGCATTTCAGATAAGGAAGCCGATAGGCATTTCAGATGTATTTTCCGAAAGGCATTTCAAAAATAGGTGCCGATAGGTATTTCAGATATAGGTGCCGATAGGCATTTCAGATATAGGTGCTGATAGGCATTTCAGATATAGTTGCCGATTAGCATTTTAAAAATAGGTGCCGATAGGCATTTCAGATATAGAAGCCGATAGGCATTTCAAATATAGGTGCTGATAGGCATTTTAGATGTAGTTTCCGATAGGTATTTCAAAAATAGGTGCCGATAGGCATTTCAGATGTAGTTGCCGATTGGCATTTTAAAAATAGGTGCCGATAGGCATTTCAGATATAGAAGCCGATAGGTATTTCAAATATTGGTGTCGATAGGCATTTCAGATATAGGTGCCGATAGGCATTTCAGATATAGAAGCCGATAGGCATTTCAAATATAGGTGCCAATAGGCATTCCAGATATGGTTACCGATAGGCATTTCAAATATAAGTGCTGATAGGCATTTCAGATGTAGTTTCCGATAGGCATTTCAAAAATAGGTACCGATAGGCATTTCAGATATAGGTGCCGATAGGCATTTCAGATATAGTTGCCGATTGGCATTTTAAAAATAGGTGCCGATAGGCATTTCAGATATAGAAGCCGATAGGTATTTCAAATATAGGTGTCGATAGGCATTTCAGATATGGTTGCCGATAGGCATTTCAAATATAGGTGCTGATAGGCATTTCAGATGTAGTTTCGGATAGGCATTTCAAAAATAGGTGCCGATAGGCATTTCAGATATAGGTGCCGATAGGCATTTCAGATATAGTTGCCGATTGGCATTTTAAAAACAGGTGCCGATAGGCATTTCAGATATAGAAGCCGATAGGTATTTCAAATATAGGTGTCGATAGGCATTTCAGATATGGTTGCCGATAGGCATTTCAAATATAGGAGCAGATAGGCATTTCAGATGTAGTTTCCTAAAGGCATTTCAAAAATAGGTGCCGATAGGCATTTTAGATAAAGGTGCCGATAGGCATTTCAGATATAGTTGCCGATTGGCATTTTTAAAATAGGTGCCGATAGGCATTTCAGATATAGAAGCCGATAGGCATTTAAAATATAGGTGGCGATAGGCATTCCAGATATGGTTGCCGATAGGCATTTCAAATATAAGTGCTGATAGGCATTTCAGATGTAGTTTCCGATAGGCATTTCAAAAATAGGTACCGATAGGCATTTCAGATATAGGTGCCGATAGGCATTTCAGAAATAGTATCCAATTGGCATTTTAAAAATAGGTGTCGATAGGGATTTCAGATATAGAAGCCGATAGGCATTTCAGATATAGAAGCTGATAGGCATTTCAAATACAGGTGCCGATAGGCATTCCAGATATGGTTGCCGATAGGCATTTCAAATATAGGTGCTGATAGGTATTTCAGATGTAGTTTCCGATAGGCATTTCAAAAATTGGTGCCGATAGGCATTTCAGATATAGGTGCCGATAGGCATTTCAGATATAGTTGCCGATTGGCATTTTAGAAATAAGTGCCGATAGGCATTTCAGATATAGAAGCCGATAGGTATTTCAAATATAGGTGTCGATAGGCATTTCAGATATGGTGTACGATAGGCATTTCAAATATAGGTGCTGATAGGCATTTCAGATGTAGTTTCCGATAGGCATTTCAAAAATAGGTGCCGATAGGCATTTCAGATATAGGTGCCGATAGGCATTTCAGATATAGTTGCCGATTGGCATTTTAAAAATAGGTGCCGATAGGCATTTTAGATGTAGTTTCCGATAGGCATTTCAAAAATAGGTGCCGATAGGCATTTCAGATATAGGTGCCGAAAGGCATTTCAGATATAGTTGCCGATAGGCATTTAAAATATAGGAGCCGATAGGCATTTCAAATATAGGTGCCGATAGGCATTTCAAATATAGGTGTCGATAGGCATTTCAGATATAAATGCCGAAAGGCATTTCAGATATAGGTGCCGATAGGCATTTCTGATGTGGTTGCCGATAGGCATTTCAAATATAAGTGCTGATAGGCATTTCAGATATAGTTTCCGATAGGCATTTCAAAAATTGGTGCCGATAGGCATTTCAGATTAGGTGCTGATAGGCATTTCAGATATAGTTGCCGTTTGGCATTTTAAAAATAGGTGCCGATAGGCATTTCAGATATAGAAGCCGATAGGTATTTCAAATATAGGTGTCGATAGGCATTTCAGATATGGTTGCCGATAGGCATTTCAAATATTGGTGCTGATAGGCATTTCAGATGTAGTTTCCGATAGGCATTTCAAAAATAGGTGCCGATAGGCATTTCAGATATAGGTGCCGATAGGCATTACAGATATAGTTGCCGATTGGCATTTCAGATATAGAAGCCGATAGGCATTTCAAATTTAGGTGCCGATAGGCATTCCAGATATGGTTGCCGATAGGCATTTCAAATATAGGTGCTGATAGGCATTTCAGATGTAGTTTCCGATAGGCATTTCAAAAATAGGTGCCGATAGGCATTTCAGATATAGGTGCCGATAGGCATTTCAGATATAGTTGCCGATTAGCATTTTAAAAATAGGTGCCGATAGGCATTTCGGATATAGAAGCCGATAGGCATTTCAAATATAGGTGCCGATAGGCATTCCAGATATGGTTGCCGATAGGCATTTCAAATATAGGTGCTGATAGGCATTTCAGATGTAGTTTCCGATAGGCATTTCAAAAATAGGTGCCGATAGGCATTTCAGATATAGGTGCCGATAGACATTTCAGATATAGTTGCCGATTGGCATTTTAAAAATAGGTGCCGATAGGCATTTCAGATATAGAAGCCGATAGGCATTTCAAATATAGGTGCCGATAGACATTCCCGATATGATTGCCGATAGGCATTTCAAAAATAGGTGCCGATAGGCATTTCAGATATAGGTGCCGATAGGCATTTCAGATATAGTTGCCGATTGGCATTTTAAAAATAAGTGTCGTTAGGCATTTTAGATATAGAAGCCGATAGGCATTTCAAATATAGGTGCCGATAGGCATTCCAGATATGGTTGCCGATAGGCATTTCAAATATAGGTGCTGATAGGCATTCCAAATGTAGTTACCGATAGGCATTTCAAAAATTGGTGCCGATAGGCATTTCAGATATAGGTGCCGATAGACATTTCAGATATAGTTACCGATTGGCATTTTAAAAATAGGTGCCGATAGGCATTTCAGATATAGAAGCCGATAGGTATTTCAAATATAGGTGTCGATAGGCATTTCAGATATGGCTGCCGATAGGCATTTCAAATATTGGTGCTGATAGGCATTTCAGATGTAGTTTCCGATAGGCATTTCAAAAATAGGTGCCGATAGGCATTTCAGATATAGGTGCCGATAGGCATTACAGATATAGTTGCCGATTGGCATTTTAAAAAAAGGTGCCGATAGGCATTTCAGATATAGAAGCCGATAGGCATTTCAGATGTATTTTTCGAAAGGCATTTCAAAAATAGGTGCCGATAGGCATTTCAGATATAGGTGCCGATAGGCATTTCAGATATAGGTGCCGATAGGCATTTCAGATATAGTTGCCGATTGGCATTTTAAAAATAGGTGCCGATAGGCATTTCAGATATAGAAGCCGATAGGCATTTCAAATATAGGTGCCGATAGGCATTCCAGATATGGTTGCCGATAGGCATTTCAAATATAAGTGCTGAAAGGCATTTCAGATGTAGTTTCCGATAGGCATTTCAAAAATAGGTACCGATAGGCATTTCAGATATAGGTGCCGATAGGCATTTCAGAAATAGTTGCCGATTTGAATTTTAAAAATAGGTGTAGATAGGCATTTCAGATATAGAAGCCGATAGGTATTTCAAATATAGGTGACGATAGGCATTTCAGATATCGTTGCCGATAGGCATTTCAAATATAGGTGCTAATAGGCATTTCAGATGTAGTTTCGGATAGGCATTTCAAAAATAGGTGCCGATAGGGATTTCAGATACAGGTGCCTATAGGCATTTCAGATATATCTGCCGAATGGCATTTCAAAAATGGGTGCTGATAGGCATTTCAGATGTAGTTTTCGATAGGCATTTCAAAAATAGGTGCCGATAGGCATTTCAGATATAGAAGCCGATAGGCATTTCAAATATAGGTGCCGATAGGCATTCCAGATATGGTTGCCGATAGGCATTTCAAATATAGGTGCTGATAGGCATTTCAGATGTAGTTTACGATAGGCATTTAAAAAATAGGTGCCGATAGGCATTTAGAATATAGGTACCGATAGGCATTTCAGATATAGTTGCCGATTGGCATTTTAAAAATAGTTGCCGATAGGCATTACAGATATAGAAGCCGATAGGCATTTCAAATATAGGAGCCGATAGGCATTCCAGATATGGTTGCCGATAGGCATTTCAAATATAGGTGCTGATTGGCATTTCAAATGTAGTTTCCGATTGGCATTTCAAAAATTGGTGCCGATAGGCATTTAAGATATAGGTGCCGATAGGCATTCCAGATATGGTTGCCGATAGGCATTTCAAATATAAGTGCTGATAGGCATTTCAGATGTAGTTTCCGATAGGCATTTCAAAAATAGGTACCGATAGGCATTTCAGATATAGGTGCCGATAGGCATTTCAGAAATAGTTGCCAATTGGCATTTTAAAAATAGGTGTCGATAGGGATTTCAGATATAGAAGCCGATAGGCATTTCAAATATATGTGCCGATAGGCATTCCAGATATGGTTGCCGATAGGCATTTCAAATATAGGTGCTGATAGGCATTTCAGATATAGTTTCCGATAGGCATTTCAAAAATTGGTGATGATAGGCATTTCAGATATAGTTGCCGATTGGCATTTTAGAAATAAGTGCCGATAGGCATTCCAGATATAGAAGCCGATAGGTATTTCAAATATAGGTGTCGATAGGCACTACAGATATGGTTGCCGATAGGCATTTCAAATATAGGTGCTGATTGGCATTTCAGATGTAGTTTCCGATAGGCATTTCAAAAATAGGTGCCGATAGGCATTTCAGATATAGTTGCCGATAGGCATTTCAGATATAGTTGCCGATTGGCATTTTAAAAATAGGTGCCGATAGGCATTTCAGATATAGAAGCCGAAGGGTATTTCAAATATAGGTGTCGATAGGCATTTCAGATATGGCTGCCGATAGGCATTTCAAATATTGTTGCTGATAGGCATTTCAGATGTAGTTTCCGATAGGCATTTCAAAAATAGGTGCCGATAGGCATTTCAGATATAGGTGCCGATAGGCATTACAGATATAGTTGCCGATTGGCATTTTAAAAATAGGTGCCGATAGGCATTTCAGATATAGAAGCCGATAGGCAATTCAGATGTATTTTTCGAAAGGCATTTCAAAAATAGGTGCCGATAGGCATTTCAGATATAGGTGCCGATAGGCATTTCAGATATAGGTGCCGATAGGCATTTCAGATATAGTTGCCGGTTGGCATTTTAAAAATAGGTGCCGATAGGCATTTCAGATATAGAAGCCGATAGGCATTTCAAATATAGGTGCCGATAGGCATTCCAGATATGGTTGCCGATAGGCATTTCAAATATAAGTGCTGAAAGGCATTTCAGATGTAGTTTCCGATAGGCATTTCAAAAATAGGTACCGATAGGCATTTCAGATATAGGTGCCGATAGGCATTTCAGAAATAGTTGCCGATTTGAATTTTAAAAATAGGTGTAGATAGGCATTTCAGATATAGAAGCCGATAGGTATTTCAAATATAGGTGTCGATAGGCATTTCAGATATGGTTGCCGATAGGCATTTCAAATATAGGTGCTGATAGGCATTTCAGATGTAGTTTCGGATAGGCATTTCAAAAATAGGTGCCGATAGGCATTTCAGATACAGGTGCCTATAGGCATTTAGATATATCTGCCAAATGGCATTTCAAAAATAGGTGCTGATAGGCATTTCAGATATAGGTGCCGATAGGCATATCAGATATAGTTGCCGATAGGCATTTAAAATATAGGTGCCGATAGGCATTTCAAATATAGGTGTAGATAGGCATTTCAGATATAAATGCCGAAAGGCATTTCAGATATAGGTGCCGATAGGCATTTCTGATGTGGTTGCCGATAGGCATTTCAAATATAGGTGCTGATAGGCATTTCAGATGTAGTTTTCGATAGGCATTTCAAAAATAGGTGCCGATAGGCATTTCAGATATAGAAGCCGATAGGCATTTCAAATATAGGTGCCGATAGGCATTCCAGATATGGTTGCCGATAGGCATTTCAAATATAGGTGCTGATAGGCATTTCAGATGTAGTTTACGATAGGCATTTCAAAAATAGGTGCCGATAGGCATTTCAGATATAGGTACCGATAGGCATTTCAGATATAGTTGCCGATTGGCATTTTAAAAATAGGTGCCGATAGGCATTACAGATATAGAAGACGATAGGCATTTCAAATATAGGAGCCGATAGGCATTCCAGATATGGTTGCCGATAGGCATTTCAAATATAGGTGCTGATAGGCATTTCAGATGTAGTTTCCGATAGGCATTTCAAAAATTGGTGCCGATAGGCATTTCAGATATAGGTGCCGATAGGCATTCCAGATATGGTTGCCGATAGGCATTTCAAATATAAGTGCTGATAGGCATTTCAGATGTAGTTTCCGATAGGCATTTCAAAAATAGGTACCGATAGGCATTTCAAATATATGTGCCGATAGGCATTCCAGATATGGTTGCCGATAGGCATTTCAAATATAGGTGCTGATAGGCATTTCAGATATAGTTTCCGATAGGCATTTCAAAAATTGGTGATGATAGGCATTTCAGATATAGTTGCCGATTGGCATTTTAGAAATAAGTGCCGATAGGCATTTCAGATATAGAAGCCGATAGGTATCTCAAATATAGGTGTCGATAGGCATTACAGATATGGTTGCCGATAGGCATTTCAAATATAGGTGCTGATTGGCATTTCAGATGTAGTTTCCGATAGGCATTTCAAAAATAGGTGCCGATAGGCATTTCAGATATAGTTGCCGATAGGCATTTAAAATATAGGATCCGATAGGCATTTCAAAAATAGGTGCCGATAGGCATTTCAGATATAGGTGCCGATAGGCATATCGGATATAGTTGCCGATAGGCTTTTAAAATATAGGTGCCGATAGGCATTTGAAATATAGGTGTCGATAGGCATTTCAGATATAGAAGCCGATAGGCATTTCAAATATAGGTGCCTATAGGCATTCCAGATATATTTGCCGATAGGCATTTCAAATATAGGTGCTGATAGGCATTTCAGATGTAGATTTCGATAGGCATTTCAAAAATAGGTGCCCATAGGCATTTCAGATATAGGTGCCGTTAGACATTTCAGATATTGTTGCCGATTGGCATTTTAAAAATAGGTGCCGATAGGCATTTCAGATATAGAAGCCGATAGGCATTTCAAATATAGGTGCCGATAGGCATTCCAGATATGGTTGCCGGTAGGCATTTCAAATATAGGTGCTGATAGGCATTTCAGATGTAGTTTCCGATAGGCATTTCAAAAATTGGTGCCGATAGGCATTTCAGATATAGGTGCCGATAGGCATTTCAGATATAGTTGCCGATTGGCATTTTAAAATAGGTGCCGATAGGCATTTCAGATTTAGAAGCCGATAGGCATTTCAAATATAGGTTCCGATAGGCATTCCAGATATGGTTGCAGATAGGCATTTCAAATATAGGTGCTGATAGGCATTTCAGATGTAGTTTCCGATAGGCATTTCAAAAATAGGTGCCGATAGGCATTTCAGATATAGGTGCCGATAGGCATTTCAGATATAGTTGCCGATTGGCATTTTAAAAATAGGTGCCGATAGGCATTTCAGATATAGAAGCCGATGAGTATTTTAAATATAGGTGTCGATAGGCATTTCAGATATGGTTGCCGATAGGCATTTCAAATATAAGTGCTGAAAGGCATTTCAGATGTAGTTTCCGATAGGCATTTCAAAAATAGATGCCGATAGGCATTTCAGACATAGGTGCCGATAGGCATTTCAGATATAGTTGCCTATTGGCATTTTAAAAATAGGTGCCGATAGGCATTTCAGATATAGAAGCCGATAGGCATTTCAAATATAGGTGCCGATAGGCATTCCAGATATTGTTGCCGATAGGCATTTCAAATATAGGTGCTGATAAGCATTTTAGATGTAGTTTCCGATAGGCATTTCAAAAATAGGTGCCGATAGGCTTTTCAGATATAGGTGCCGATAGGCATTTCAGATATAGTTGCAATTGGCATTTTAAAAATAGGTGCCGATAGGCATTTCAGATATAGAAGCCGATAGGCATTTCAAATATAGGTGCCGATAGGCATTCCAGATATGGTTGCCGATAGGCATTTCAAATATAAGTGCTGAAAGGCATTTCAGATGTAGTTTCCGATAGGCATTTCAAAAATAGGTACCGATAGGCATTTCAGATATAGGTGCCGATAGGCATTTCAGATATAGTTGCCGATTTGAATTTTAAAAATAGGTGTAAATAGGCATTTCAGATATAGAAGCCGATAGGTATTTCAAATATAGGTGTCGATAGGCATTTCAGATATGGTTGCCGATAGGCATTTCAAATATAGGTGCTGATAGGCATTTCAAATGTAGTTTCGGATAGGCATTTCAAAAATAGGTGCCGATAGGCATTTCAGATACAGGTGCCTATAGGCATTTCAGACATATCTGTCGAATGGCATTTCAAAAATAGGTGCTGATAGGCATTTCAGATATAGGTGCCGATAGGCATATCAGATATAGTTGCCGATAGGCATTTAAAATATAGGTGCCGATAGGCATTTCAAATATAGGTGTCGATAGGCATTTCAGATATAAATGCCGAAAGGCATTTTAGATATAGGTGCCGATAGGCATTTCAGATATAGTTGCCGATTGGCATTTTAAAAATAGGTGCGGATAGGCATTTCAGATATAGATGCCGATAGGCATTTCAAAAATTGGTGCCGATAGGCATTTCAGATATAGGCGCCGATAGGCATTTCAGATATAGTTGCCGATTGGCATTTTAAAAATAGGTGCCGATAGGCATTTCAGATATAGATGCCGATAGGTATTTCAAATATAGGTGTCGATAGGCATTTCAGATATGGCTGTTGATAGGCATTTCAAATATTGGTGCTGATAGGCATTTCAGATGTAGTTTCCGATAGGCATTTCAAAAATAGGTGCCGATAGGCATTTCAGATATAGGTGCCGATAGGCATTACAGATATAGTTGCCGATTGGCATTTTAAAAATAGGTGCCGATAGGCATTACAGATATAGAAGCCGATAGGCATTTCAGATGTATTTTTCGAAAGGCATTTCAAAAATAGGTGCCGATAGGCATTTCAGATATAGGTGCCGATAGGCATTTTAGATATAGGTGCCGATAGGCATTTCAGATATAGTTGCCGATTGGCATTTTAAAAATAGGTGCCGATAGGCATTTCAGATATAGAAGCCGATAGGCATTTCAAATATAGGTGCCGATAGGCATTCCAGATATGGTTGCCGATAGGCATTTCAAATATAAGTGCTGAAAGGCATTTCAGATGTAGTTTCCGATAGGCATTTCAAAAATAGGTACCGATAGGCATTTCAGATATAGGTGCCGATAGGCATTTCAGATATAGTTACCGATTTGAATTTTAAAAATAGGTGTCGATAGGCATTTCAGATATGGTTGCCGATAGGCATTTCAAATATAGGTGCTGATAGGCATTTCAGCTGTAGTTTCGGATAGGCATTTCAAAAATAGGTGCCGATAGGCATTTCAGATACAGGTGCCTATAGGCATTTCAGATATATCTGCCGAATGGCATTTCAAAAATAGGTGCTGATAGGCATTTTAGATATAGGTGCCGATAGGCATATCAGATATAGTTGCCGATAGGCATTTAAAATATAGGTGCTGATAGGCATTTCAAATATAGGTGTCGATAGGCATTTCAGATATAAATGCCGAAAGGCATTTCAGATATAGGTGCCGATAGGCATTTCTGATGTGGTTGCCGATAGGCATTTCAAATATAGGTACTGATAGGCATTTCAGATGTAGTTTTCGATAGGCATTTCAAAAATAGGTGCCGATAGGCATTTCAGATATAGAAGCCGATAGGCATTTCAAATATAGGTGCCGATAGGCATTCCAGATATGGTTGCCGATAGGCATTTCAAATATAGGTGCTGATAGGCATTTCAGATGTAGTTTCCGATAGGCATTTCAAAAATAGGTGCCGAAAGGCATTTCAGATATAGGTACCGATAGGCATTTCAAATATAGTTGCCGATTGGCATTTTAAAAATAGGTGCCGATAGGCATTTCAGATATAGAAGCCGATAGGCATTTCAAATATAGGAGCCGATAGGCATTCCAGATATGGTTGCCGATAGGCATTTCAAATATAGGTGCTGATAGGCATTTCAGATGTAGTTTCCAATAGGCATTTCAAAAATAGGTACCGATAGGCATTTCAGATATAGGTGCCGATAGGCATTTCAGAAATAGTTTCACATTGGCATTTTCTAAAATAGGTGTCGATAGGGATTTCAGATATAGAAGCCGATAGGCATTTCAAATATATGTGCCGATAGGCATTCCAGATATGGTTGCCGATAGGCATTTCAAAAATAAGTGCTGATAGGCATTTCAGATATAGTTTCCGATAGGCATTTCAAAAATTGGTGATGATAGGCATTTCAGATATAGGTGCCGATAGGCATTTCAGATATAGTTGCCGACTGGCATATTAGAAATAAGTGCCGATAGGCATTTCAGATATAGAAGCCGATAGGTATTTCAAATATAGGTGTCGATAGGCATTACAGATATGGTTGCCGATAGGCATTTCAAATATAGGTGCTGATTGGCATTTCAGATGTAGTTTCCGATAGGCATTTCAAAAATAGGTGCCGATAGGCATTTCAGATATAGGTGCCGATAGGCATTTCAGATATAGTTGCCGATAGGCATTTAAAATATAGGTGCCGATAGGCATTTCAAAAATAGGTGCCGATAGGCATTTTAGATATAGGTGCCGATAGGCACTTCAGATATAGTTGCCGATTGGCATTTTAAAAATAGGTGCCGATAGGCATTTCAGATATAGAAGCCGATAGGCATTTCAAATATAGGTTCCGATAGGCATTCCAGATATGGTTGCAGATAGGCATTTCAAATATAGGTGCTGATAGGCATTTCAGATGTAGTTTCCGATAGGCATTTCAAAAATAGGTGCCGATAGGCATTTCAGATATAGGTGCCGATAGGCATTTCAGATATAGTTGCCGATTGGCATTTTAAAAATAGGTGCCGATAGGCATTTCAGATATAGAAGCCGATAGGTATTATAAATATAGGTGTCGATAGGCATTTTAGATATGGTTGCCCATAGGCATTTCAAATATAGGTGCTGATAGGCATTTCAGATGTAGTTTCCGATAGGCATTTCAAAAATTGGTGCCGATAGGCATTTCAGATATAGGTGCCGTTAGGCATTTCAGATATAGTTGCCGATTGGCATTTTAAAAATAGGTGCCGATTGGCATTTCAGATATAGAAGCCGATAGGCATTTCAAATATAGGTTCCGATAGGCATTCCAGATATGGTTGCAGATAGGCATTTCAAATATAGGTGCTGATAGGCATTTCAGATGTAGTTTCCGATAGGCATTTCAAAAATAGGTGCCGATAGGCATTTCAGATATAGGTGCCGATAGGCATTTCAGATATAGTTGCCGATGGGCATTTTAAAAATAGGTGCCGATAGGCATTTCAGATATAGAAGCCGATAGGTATTTTAAATATAGGTGTCGATAGGCATTTCAGATATGGTTGCCGATAGGCATTTCAAATATAAGTGCTGAAAGGCATTTCAGATGTAGTTTCCGATAGGCATTTCAAAAATAGGTGCCGATAGGCATTTCAGATATAGGTGCCGATAGGGATTTCAGATATAGTTGCCGATTGGCATTTTAAAAATAGGTGTCGATAGGCATTTCAGATATAGAAGCCGATAGGCATTTTAAATATAGGTGCCGATAGGCATTCCAGATATGGTTGCCGATAGGCATTTCAAATATAGGTGCTGATAGGCATTCCAGATGTAATTTTCGATAGGCATTTCAAAAATTGGTGCCGATAGGCATTTCAGATATAGGTGCCGATAGGCATTTCAGATATAGTTACCGATTGGCATTTTAAAAATAGGTGCCGATAGGCATTTCAGATATAGAAGCCGATAGGTATTCTAAATATAGGTGTCGATAGGCATTTTAGATATGGTTGCCCATAGGCATTTCAAATATAGGTGCTGATAGGCATTTCAGATGTAGTTTCCGATAGGCATTTCAAAAATAGGTGCCGATAGGCATTTCAGATATGTGCCGATAGGCATTTCAGATATAGTTGCCGATTGGCATTTTAAAAATAGGTGCCGATAGGCATTTCAGATAAAGAAGCCCATAGGCATTTCAAATATAGGTGCCGATAGGCATTCCAGATATGGTTGCCGATAGGCATTTCAAATATAGGTGCTGATAGGCATTTTAGATGTAGTTTCCGATAGGTATTTCAAAAATAGGTGCTGATAGGCATTTCAAATATAGGTGCTGATAGGCATTACAGATATAGTTGCCGATTGGCATTTTAAAAATAGGTGCCGATAGGCATTTCAGATATAGAAGCCGATAGGCATTTCAGATGTATTTTCCGAAAGGCATTTCAAAATAGGTGCCGATAGGTATTTCAGATATAGGTGCCGATAGGCATTTCAGATATAGGTGCTGATAGGCATTTCAGATATAGTTGCCGATTGGCATTTTTAAAATAGGTGCCGATAGGCATTTCAGATATAGAAGCCGATAGGCATTTCAAATATAGGTGCCGATAGGCATTCCAGATATGGTTGCCGATAGGCATTTCAAATATAAGTGCTGATAGGCATTTCAGATGTAGTTTCCGATAGGCATTTCAAAAATAGGTACCGATAGCCATTTCAGATATAGGTGCCGATAGGCATTTCAGATATAGTTGCCGATTGGCATTTTAAAAATAGGTGCCGATAGGCATTTCAGATATAGAAGCCGATAGGTATTTCAAATATAGGTGTCGATAGGCATTTCAGATATGATTGCCTATAGGCATTTCAAATATAGGTGCTGATAAGCATTTCAGATGTAGTTTCGGATAGGCATTTCAAAAATAGGTGCCGATTAGGCATTTCAGATATAGGTGCCTATAGGCATTTCAGATATATCTGCCGATTGGCATTTCAAAAATAGGTGCCGATAGGCATTTCAGATATAGGTGCCGATAGGCATATCAGATATAGTTGCCGATAGGCATTTAAAATATAGGTGCCGATAGGCATTTCAAATATAGGTGTCGATAGGCATTTCAGATATAAATGCCGAAAGGCATTTCAGATATAGGTGCCGATAGGCATTACTGATGTGGTTGCCGATAGGCATTTCAAATATAGGTGCTCATAGGCATTTCAGATGTAGTTTTCGATAGGCATTTCAAAAATAGGTGCCGATAGGCATTTCAGATATAGGTGCCGACAGGCACTTCAGATATAGTTGCCGATTGGTATTTTAAAAATAGGTGCCGATAGGCATTTCAGATATAGAAGCCGATAGGCATTTCAAATATAAGTGCCGATAGGCATTCCAGAAATGGTTGCCGATAGGCATTTCAAATATAGGTGCTGATAGGCATTTCAGATGTAGTTTTCGATAGGCATTTCAAAAATAGGTGCCGATATGCATTTCAGATATAGGTGCCGATAGGCATTACAGATATAGTTGCCGATTGGCATTTTAAAAATAGGTGCCGATAGGCATTTCAGATACAGAAGCCGATAGGCATTTCAAATATAGGTGCCGATAGGCATTCCAGATATGGTTGCCGATAGGCATTTCAAATATAGGTGCTGATAGGCATTTCAGATGTAGTTTCCGATAGGCATTTCAAAAATAGGTGCCGATAGGCATTTCAGATATAGGTGCCGATAGGCATTTCAGATATAGTTGCCGATTGGCATTTTAAAAATAGGTGCCGATAGGCATTTCGGATATAGAAGCCGATAGGCATTTCAAATATAGGTGCCGATAGGCATGCCAGATATGGTTGCCGATAGGCATTTCAAATATAGGTGCTGATAGGCATTTCAAATAAAGGTGCTAATAGGCATTTCAGATGTAGTTTCCAATAGGCATTCCAAAAATAGGTGCAGATAGGCATTTCAGATATAGGTGCCGATAGGCATTTCAGATATAGTTGCCGATTGGCATTTCAGATATAGAAGCCGATAGGCATTTCAAATATAGGTGCCGATAAGCATTCCAGATATGGTTGCCGATAGGCATTTAAAATATAGGTGCTGATAGGCATTTCAGATGTAGTTTCCGATAGGCATTTCAAAAATTGGTGCCGATAGGCATTTCAGATATAGGTGCCGATAGGCATTTCAGATATAGTTGCCGATTGGCATTTTAAAAATAGGTGCCGATAGGCATTTTAGATATAGAAGCCGATAGGTATTTCAAATATAGGTGTCGATAGTCATTTCAGATATGGTTGCCGATAGGCATTTAAAATATAGGTGTAGATAGGCATTTTAGATGTAGTTTCCGATGGGCATTTTAAAAATAGGTGTCGATAGGCATTTCAGATATAGGTGCCGATAGGCATTTCAGATATAGTTGCCGATTGGCATTTTAAAAATAGGTGTCGATAGGCATTTCAGATATAGAAGCCGATAGGCATTTTAAATATAGGTGCAGATAGTCATTCCAGATATAGTTGCCGATAGGCATTTCAAATATAGGTGCTGATAGGCATTCCAGATGTAGTTTTCGATAGGCATTACAAAAATTGGTGCCGATAGGCATTTCAGATATAGGTGCCGATAGGCATTTCAGATATAGTTACCGATTGGCATTTTAAAAATAGGTGCCGATAAGCATTTCAGATATAGAAGCCGATAGGTATTTCAAATATAGGTGTCGATAGGCATTTCAGATATGGTTGCCGATAGGCATTTCAAATATAGGTGCTGATAGGCATTTCAGATGTAGTTTCCGATAGGCATTTTAAAAATAGGTGCCGATAGTCATTTCAGATATAAAAGCCGATAGGCATTTCAAATATAGGTGCCGATAGGCATTCCAGATATGGTTGCCGATAGGCATTTCAAATATAGGTGCTGACAGGCATTTCAGATGTAGTTTCCGATAGGCATTTCAAAAATTGGTGCCGATAGGCATTTGAGATATGGGTGCCGATAGGCATTTCAGATATAGTTGTCGATTGGCATTTTAGAAATAAGTGCCGATAGGCATTTCAAAAATAGGTGCCGATAGGCATTTCAGGTTTAGGTGCCGATAGACATTTCAGATATAGTTGCCGATTGGCATTTTAAAAATAGGTGCCGATAGGCATTTCAGATATAGAAGCCGATAGGCATTTCAAATATAGGTGCCGATAGGCATTCCACATATGGTTGCCGATAGGCATTTCAAATATAGGTGCTGATAGGCATTTCAGATGTAGTTTCCGATAGGCATTTCAAAAATTGGTGCCGATAGGCATTTGAGATATAGGTGCCGATAGGCATTTCAGATAAAGTTGCCGATTGGCATTTTAAAAATAGGTGCCGATAGGCATTTCAGATATAGAAGCCGATAGGCATTTCAAATATAGGTGCCGATAGGCATTTCAGATATAGTTGCAAACTGGCATTTTAAAAATAGGTGCCGATAGGCATTTCAGATATAGTGCCGATAGGCATTTCAAATATAGGTGCCGATAGGCATTACAGATATGGTTGCCGATAGGCATTTTAAATATAGGTGCTGATAGGCATTTCAGATGTAGTTTCCGATAGGCATTTCAAAAATTGGTGCCGATAGGCATTTCAGATATAGGTGCCGATAGGCATATCAGCTATTGTTGCCGATAGGCATTTAAAATATAGGTGCCGATAGGCATTTCAAAAATAGGTATCGATAGGCATTTCAGATATAAATGCCGAAAGGCATATTTTCAGATATAGGTGCCGATAGGCATTTCTGATGTGGGTGCCGATAGGTATTTCAAAAATAGGTGCTGATAGGCATTTCAGATGTAGTTTTCGATAGGCATTTCAAAAATAGGTGCCGATAGGCATTTCAGATATAGGTGCCGATAGGCACTTCAGAATTAATAGTTGCCGATTGGCATTTTAAAAAAAGGTGCCGATAGGCATTTCAGATATAAGTGCCGATAGGCATTTCAAATATAGGTGTCGATAGGCATTTCAGATATGGTTGCCGATAGGCATTTCAAATATAGGTGCTGATAGGCATTTAAGATGTAGTTTCCGATAGGCATTTCAAAAATGGGTGCCGATAGGCATTTCAGATATAGGTGCCGATAGGCTTTTCAGATATAGTTGCCGATTGGCATTTTAAAAATAGGTGCCGATAGGCATTTCAGATATAGAAGCCGATAGGCATTTCAAATATAGGTGCCGATAGGCATTCCAGATATGGTTGCCGATAGGCATTTCAAATATAGGTGCTGATAGGCATTTCAGATATAGTTGCCGATTGGCATTTTAAAAATAGGTGCCGATAGGCATTTCGGATATAGAAGCCGATAGGCATTTCAAATATAGGTGCCGATAGGCATGCCAGATATGGTTGCCGATAGGCATTTCAAATATAGGTGCTGATAGGCATTTCAGATATAGTTGCCGATTGGCATTTTAAAAATAGGTGCCGATAGGCATTTCGGATATAGAAGCCGATAGGCATTTCAAATATAGGTGCCGATAGGCATGCCAGATATGGTTGCCGATAGGCATTTCAAATATAGGTGCTGATAGGCATTTCAAATAAAGGTGCTAATAGGCATTTCAGATGTAGTTTCCAATAGGCATTCCAAAAATAGGTGCAGATAGGCATTTCAGATATAGGTGCCGATAGGCATTTCAGATATAGTTGCCGATTGGCATTTCAGATATAGAAGCCGATAGGCATTTCAAATATAGGTGCCGATAAGCATTCCAGATATGGTTGCCGATAGGCATTTAAAATATAGGTGCTGATAGGCATTTCAGATGTAGTTTCCGATAGGCATTTCAAAAATTGGTGCCGATAGGCATTTCAGATATAGGTGCCGATAGGCATTTCAGATATAGTTGCCGATTGGCATTTTAAAAATAGGTGCCGATAGGCATTTTAGATATAGAAGCCGATAGGTATTTCAAATATAGGTGTCGATAGTCATTTCAGATATGGTTGCCGATAGGCATTTAAAATATAGGTGTAGATAGGCATTTTAGATGTAGTTTCCGATGGGCATTTTAAAAATAGGTGTCGATAGGCATTTCAGATATAGGTGCCGATAGGCATTTCAGATATAGTTGCCGATTGGCATTTTAAAAATAGGTGTCGATAGGCATTTCAGATATAGAAGCCGATAGGCATTTTAAATATAGGTGCAGATAGTCATTCCAGATATAGTTGCCGATAGGCATTTCAAATATAGGTGCTGATAGGCATTCCAGATGTAGTTTCCGATAGGCATTACAAAAATTGGTGCCGATAGGCATTTCAGATATAGGTGCCGATAGGCATTTCAGATATAGTTACCGATTGGCATTTTAAAAATATGTGCCGATAAGCATTTCAGATATAGAAGCCGATAGGTATTTCAAATATAGGTGTCGATAGGCATTTCAGATATGGTTGCCGATAGGCATTTCAAATATAGGTGCTGATAGGCATTTCAGATGAAGTTTCCGATAGGCATTTTAAAAATAGGTGCCGATAGTCATTTCAGATATAAAAGCCGATAGGCATTTCAAATATAGGTGCCGATAGGCATTCCAGATATGGTTGCCGATAGGCATTTCAAATATAGGTGCTGACAGGCATTTCAGATGTAGTTTCCGATAGGCATTTCAAAAATTGGTGCCGATAGGCATTTGAGATATGGGTGCCGATAGGCATTTCAGATATAGTTGTCGATTGGCATTTTAGAAATAAGTGCCGATAGGCATTTCAAAAATAGGTGCCGATAGGCATTTCAGGTATAGGTGCCGATAGACATTTCAGATATAGTTGCCGATTGGCATTTTAAAAATAGGTGCCGATAGGCATTTCAGATATAGAAGCCGATAGGCATTTCAAATATAGGTGCCGATAGGCATTCCACATTTGGTTGCCGATAGGCATTTCAAATATAGGTGCTGATAGGCATTTCAGATGTAGTTTCCGATAGGCATTTCAAAAATTGGTGCCGATAGGCATTTGAGATATAGGTGCCGATAGGCATTTCAGATAAAGTTGCCGATTGGCATTTTAAAAATAGGTGCCGATAGGCATTTCAGATATAGAAGCCGATAGGCATTTCAAATATAGGTGCCGATTGGCATTTCAGATATAGTTGCAAACTGGCATTTTAAAAATAGGTGCCGATAGGCATTTCAGATATAGTGCCGATAGGCATTTCAAATATAGGTGCCGATAGGCATTACAGATATGGTTGCCGATAGGCATTTTAAATATAGGTGCTGATAGGCATTTCAGATGTAGTTTCCGATAGGCATTTCAAAAATTGGTGCCGATAGGCATTTCAGATATAGGTGCCGATAGGCATATCAGCTATTGTTGCCGATAGGCATTTAAAATATAGGTGCCGATAGGCATTTCAAAAATAGGTATCGATAGGCATTTCAGATATAAATGCCGAAAGGCATATTTTCAGATATAGGTGCCGATAGGCATTTCTGATGTGGGTGCCGATAGGCATTTCAAAAATAGGTGCTGATAGGCATTTCAGATGTAGTTTTCGATAGGCATTTCAAAAATAGGTGCCGATAGGCATTTCAGAAATAGGTGCCGATAGGCACTTCAGAATTAATAGTTGCCGATTGGCATTTTAAAAAAAGGTGCCGATAGGCATTTCAGATATAAGTGCCGATAGGCATTTCAAATATAGGTGTCGATATACATTTCAGATATGGTTGCCGATAGGCATTTCAAATATAGGTGCTGATAGGCATTTAAGATGTAGTTTCCGATAGGCATTTCAAAAATGGGTGCCGATAGGCATTTCAGATATAGGTGCCGATAGGCTTTTCAGATATAGTTGCCGATTGGCATTTTAAAAATAGGTGCCGATAGGCATTTCAGATATAGAAGCCGATAGGCATTTCAAATATAGGTGCCGATAGGCATTCCAGATATGGTTGCCGATAGGCATTTCAAATATAGGTGCTGATAGGCATTTCAGATGTAGTTTTCGATAGGCATTTCAAAAATAGGTGCCGATAGGCATTTCAGATATAGTTGCCGATTGGCATTTTCAAAATAGGTGCCGATAGGCATTTTAGATGTAGTTTCCGATAGGCATTTCAAAAATAGGTGCCGATAGGCATTTCAGATATAGGTGCCGATAGGCATATCAGATATAGAAGCCGATAGGCATTTCAAATATAGGTGCCGATAGGCATTCCAGATATGGTTGCCGATAGGCATTTCAAATATAGGTGCTGATAGGCATTTCAGATGTAGTTACCGATAGGCATTTCAAAAATAGGTGCCGATAGGCATTTCAGATATAGGTGCCGATAGGCATTTCAGATATAGTTGCCGATTGGCATTTTAAAAATAAGTGCCGATAGGCATTTCGGATATAGAAGCCGATAGGCATTTCAAATATAGGTGCCGATAGGCATTCCAAATATGGTCCGATAGGCATTTCAAATATAGGTGCTGATAGGCATTTCAGATATAGTTTCCGATAGGCATTTCAAAAATAGGTGCCGATAGGCATTTCAGATATAGGTGCCGATAGGCATTTCAGTTATAGTTGCCGATTGGCATTTTAAAAATAGGTGCCGATAGGCAATTCAGATATAGAAGCCGATAGGCATTTCAAATATAAGTTGCCGATAGGCATTCCAGATATGGTTGCCCATAGGCATTTCAAATATAGGTGCTGATAGGCATTTCAGATGTAGATTCCGATAGGCATTTCAAAAAGAGGTGCCGATAGGCATTTCAAATATAGGTGCTGATAGGCATTTCAGATGTAGTTTCCGATAGGCATTTCAAAAATTGGTGCCGATAGGCATTTCAGATATAGGTGCCGATAGGCATTTCAGATATAGTTGCCGATTGGCATTTTAAAAATAGGGTCCGATAGGCATTTTAGATATAGAAGCCGATAGGTATTTCAAATATAGGTGCTTATAGGCATTTCAGATGTAGTTTCCGATAGGCATTTCAAAAAAAGGTGCCGATAGGCATTACAGATATAGGTGCCGATAGGCATTTCAGATATAGTTGCCGATTGGCATTTTAAAAATATGTGCCGATAGGCATTTCAGATATAGAAGCCGATAAGCATTTCAAATATATGTGCCGATAGGCATTCCAGATATGGTTGCCGATAGGCATTTCAAATATAGGTGCTGATAGGCATTTTAGATGTAGTTTCCGATAGGCATTTCAAAAAAAGGTGCCGATGGGCATTACAGATATAGGTGCCGATAGGCATTCCAGATATGGTTGCCGATTGGCATTTTAAAAATTGGTGCCGATAGGCATTTCAGATATAGAAGCCGATAGGCATTTCAAATATATGTGCCGATAGGCATTCCAGATATGGTTGCCGATAGGCATTTCAAATATAGGTGCTGATAGGCATTTTAGATGTAGTTTCCGATAGGCATTTCAAAAATAGGCGCCGATAGGCATTTCAGATATAGGTGCCGATAGGCATTTCAGATATAGTTGCCGATTGGCATTTTAAAAATAGGTGCCGATAGGCATTTTAGATATAAAAGCCGATAAGCATTTCAAATATAGGTGCCGATAGGCATTCCAGATATGGTTGCCGATAGGCATTTCAAATATAGGTGCTGATAGGCATTTCAGATGTAGATTCCGATAAACATTTCAAAAATAGGTGCCGATAGGCATTTCAAATATAGGTGCTGATAGGCATTTCAGATGTAGTTTCCGATAGGCATTTCAAAAATTGGTGCCGATAGGCATTTCAGATATAGGTGCCGACAGGCATTTCAGATATAGTTGCCGATTGGCATTTTAAAAATAGGTGCCGATAGGCATTTCAGATATAGAAGCCGATAGGTATTTCAAATATAGGTGTCGATAGGCATCTCAGATATGGCTGCCGATAGGCATTTCAAATATTGGTGCTGATAGGCATTTCAGATGTAGTTTCCGATAGGCATTTCAAAAATAGGTGCCGATAGGTATTTCAGATATAGGTGCCGATAGGCATTACAGATATAGTTGCCGATTGGCATTTTAAAAATAGGTGCCGATAGGCATTTCAGATATAGAAGCCGATAGGCATTTCAGATGTATTTTCCGAAAGGCATTTCAAAAATAGGTGCCGATAGGCATTTCAGATATAGGTGCCGATAGGCATTTCAGATATAGGTGCCAATAGGCATTTCAGATATAGTTGCCGATTGGCATTTTAAAAATAGGTGCCGATAGGCATTTCAGATATAGAAGCCGATAGGCATTTCAAATATAGGTGCCGATAGGCATTCCAGATATGGTTGCCGATAGGCATTTCAAATATAAGTGCTGATAGGCATTTCAGATGTAGTTTCCGATAGGCATTTCAAAAATAGGTACCGATAGGCATTTCAGATATAGGTGCCGATAGGCATTTCAGATATAGTTGCCGATTGGCATTTTAAAAATAGGTGCAGATAGGCATTTCAGATATAGAAGCCGATAGGTATTTCAAATATAGGTGTCGATAGGCATTTCAGATATGGTTGCCGATAAGCATTTCAAATATAGGTGCTGATAGGCATTTCAGATGTAGTTTCGGATAGGCATTTCAAAAATAGGTGCCGATAGGCATTTCAGATATAGGTGCCGATAGGCATTTCAGATATAATTGCCGATTGGCATTTTAAAAACAGGTGCCGATAGGCATTTCAGATATAGAAGCCGATAGGTATTTCAAATATAGGTGTCGATAGGCATTTCAGATATGGTTGCCGATAGGCATTTCAAATATAGGAGTAGATAGGCATTTCAGATGTAGTTTCCTAAAGGCATTTCAAAAATAGGTGCCGATAGGCATTTTAGATATAGGTGCCGATAGGCATTTCAGATATAGTTGCCGATTGGCATTTTAAAAATAGGTGCCGATAGGCATTTCAGATATAGGAGCCGATAGGCATTTCAAATATAGGTGCCGATAGGCATTCCAGATATGGTTGCCGATAGGCATTTCAAATATAAGTGCTGATAGGCATTTCAGATGTAGTTTCCGATAGGCATTTCAAAAATAGGTACCGATAGGCATTTCAGATATAGGTGCCGATAGGCATTTCAGAAATAGTATCCAATTGGCATTTTAAAAATAGGTGTCGATAGGGATTTCAGATATAGAAGCCGATAGGCATTTCAGATATAGAAGCCGATAGGCATTTCAAATACAGGTGCCAATAGGCATTCCAGATATGGTTGCCGATAGGCATTTCAAATATAGGTGCTGATAGGCATTTCAGATGTAGTTTCCGATAGGCATTTCAAAAATTGGTGCCGATAGGCATTTCAGATATAGGTGCCGATAGGCATTTCAGATATAGTTGCCGATTGGCATTTTAGAAATAAGTGCCGATAGGCATTTCAGATATAGAAGCCGATAGGTATTTCAAATATAGGTGTCGATAGGCATTTTAGATATGGTTGCCGATAGGCATTTCAAATATAGGTGCTGATAGGCATTTCAGATGTAGTTTCCGATAGGCATTTCAAAAATAGGTGCCGATAGGCATTTCAGATATAGGTGCCGATAGGCATTTCAGATATAGTTGCCGATTGGCATTTTAAAAATAGGTGCCGATAGGCATTTTAAAAATAGGTGCCGATAGGCATTTCAAAAATAGGTGCCGATAGGCATTTCAGATATAGGTGCCGAAAGGCATTTCAGATATAGTTGCCGATAGGCATTTAAAATATAGGTGCCGATAGGCATTTCAAATATAGGTGCCGACAGGCATTTCAAATATAGGTGTCGCTAGGCATTTCAGATATAAATGCCGAAAGGCATTTCAGATATAGGTGCCGATAGGCATTTCTGATGTGGTTGCCGATAGGTATTTCAAATATAGGTGCTGATAGGAATTTCAGATGTAGTTTTCGATAGGCATTTCGAAAATAGGTGCCGATAGGCATTTCAGATATAGGTGTCGATAGGCACTTCAGATATAGTCGCCGATTGGCATTTTAAAAATAGGTGCCGATAGGCATTTCAGATATAGAAGCAGATAGGCATTTCAAATATAGGTGCCGATAGGCATTCCAGATATGGTTGCCGATAGGCATTTCAAATATAGGTGCTGATAGGCATTTCAGATGTAGATTCCGATAGGCATTTCAAAAATAGGTGCCGATAGGCATTTCAGATATAGGTGCCGATAGACATTTCAGATATAGTTGCCGATTGGCATTTTAAAAATATGTGCCGATAGGCATTTCAGATATAGAAGCCGATAGGCATTTCAGATATAGGTGTCGATAGGCATTCCAGATATGGTTGCCGATAGGCATTTCAAATATAGGTGCTGATAGGCATTTCAGATGTAGTTTCCGATAGGCATTTCAAAAATTGGTGCCGATAGGCATTTCAGATATAGGTGCTGATAGGCATTTCAGATATAGTTTGCCGATTGGCATTTTAAAAATAGGTGCCGATAGGCATTTCAGATATAGAAGCCGATAGGTATTTCAAATATAGGTGTCGATAGGCATTTCAGATATGGTTGCCGATAGGCATTTCAAATATTGGTGCTGATAGGCATTTCAGATGTAGTTTCTGATAGGCATTTTAAAAAGAGGTGCCGATAGGCATTTCAGATATAGGTGCCGATAGGCATTACAGATATAGTGGCCGATTGGCATTTTAAAAATAGGTGCCGATAGGCATTTCAGATATAGAAGCCGATAGGCATTTCAAATATAGGTGCCGATAGGCATTCCAGATATGGTTACCGATAGGCATTTCAAATATAAGTGCTGATAGGCATTTCAGATGTAGTTTCCGATAGGCATTTCAAAAATAGGTACCGATAGGCATTTCAGATATAGGTGCCGATAGGCATTTCAGATATAGTTGCCGATTGGCAATTTAAAAATAGGTGCCGATAGGCATTTCAGATACAGAAGCCGATAGGTATTTCAAATATAGGTGTCGATAGGCATTTCAGATATGGTTGCCGATAGGCATTTCAAATATAGGTGCTGATTGGCATTTCAGATGTAGTTTCGGATAGGCATTTCAAAAATAGGTGCCGATAAGCATTTCAGATATAGGTGCCGATAGGCATTTCAGATATAGTTGCCGATTGGCATTTTAAAAACAGGTGCCGATAGGCATTTCAGATATAGAAGCCGATTGGTATTTCAAATTTAGGTGTCGATAGGCATTTCAGATATGGTTGCCGATAGGCATTTCAAATATAGGAGCAGATAGGCATTTCAGATGTAGTTTCCTAAAGGCATTTCAAAAATAGGTGCCGATAGGCATTTTAGATATAGGTGCCGATAGGCATTTCAGATATAGTTGCCGATTGGCATTATAAAAATAGGTGCCGATTGGCATTTCAGATATAGAAGCCGATAGGCATTTTAAATATAAGTGCCGATAGGCATTCCAGATATGGTTGCCGATAGGCATTTCAAATATAAGTGCTGATAGGCATTTCAGATGTAGTTTCCGATAGGCATTTCAAAAATAGGTACCGATAGGCATTTTAGATATAGGTGCCGATAGGCATTTCAGAAATAGTATCCAATTGGCATTTTAAAAATAGGTGCCGATAGGCATTTCAGATATAGTTGCCGATTGGCATTTTAAAAATAGGTGCAGATAGGCATTTCAGATATAGAAGCCGATAGGTATTTCAAATATAGGTGTCGATAGGCATTTCAGATATGGTTGCCGATAAGCATTTCAAATATAGGTGCTGATAGGCATTTCAGATGTAGTTTCGGATAGGCATTTCAAAAATAGGTGCCGATAGGCATTTCAGATATAGGTGCCGATAGGCATTTCAGATATAATTGCCGATTGGCATTTTAAAAACAGGTGCCGATAGGCATTTCAGATATAGAAGCCGATAGGTATTTCAAATATAGGTGTCGATAGGCATTTCAGATATGGTTGCCGATAGGCATTTCAAATATAGGAGCAGATAGGCATTTCAGATGTAGTTTCCTAAAGGCATTTCAAAAATAGGTGCCGATAGGCATTTTAGATATAGGTGCCGATAGGCATTTCAGATATAGTTGCCGATTGGCATTTTAAAAATAGGTGCCGATAGGCATTTCAGATATAGGAGCCGATAGGCATTTCAAATATAGGTGCCGATAGGCATTCCAGATATGGTTGCCGATAGGCATTTCAAATATAAGTGCTGATAGGCATTTCAGATGTAGTTTCCGATAGGCATTTCAAAAATAGGTACCGATAGGCATTTCAGATATAGGTGCCGATAGGCATTTCAGAAATAGTATCCAATTGGCATTTTAAAAATAGGTGTCGATAGGGATTTCAGATATAGAAGCCGATAGGCATTTCAGATATAGAAGCCGATAGGCATTTCAAATACAGGTGCCAATAGGCATTCCAGATATGGTTGCCGATAGGCATTTCAAATAAAGGTGCTGATAGGCATTTCAGATGTAGTTTCCGATAGGCATTTCAAAAATTGGTGCCGATAGGCATTTCAGATATAGGTGCCGATAGGCATTTCAGATATAGTTGCCGATTGGCATTTTAGAAATAAGTGCCGATAGGCATTTCAGATATAGAAGCCGATAGGTATTTCAAATATAGGTGTCGATAGGCATTTTAGATATGGTTGCCGATAGGCATTTCAAATATAGGTGCTGATAGGCATTTCAGATGTAGTTTCCGATAGGCATTTCAAAAATAGGTGCCGATAGGCATTTCAGATATAGGTGCCGATAGGCATTTCAGATATAGTTGCCGATTGGCATTTTAAAAATAGGTGCCGATAGGCATTTTAAAAATAGGTGCCGATAGGCATTTCAAAAATAGGTGCCGATAGGCATTTCAGATATAGGTGCCGAAAAGCATTTCAGATATAGTTGCCGATAGGCATTTAAAATATAGGTGCCGATAGGCATTTCAAATATAGGTGCCGACAGGCATTTCAAATATAGGTGTCGCTAGGCATTTCAGATATAAATGCCGAAAGGCATTTCAGATATAGGTGCCGATAGGCATTTCTGATGTGGTTGCCGATAGGTATTTCAAATATAGGTGCTGATAGGAATTTCAGATGTAGTTTTCGATAGGCATTTCGAAAATAGGTGCCGATAGGCATTTCAGATATAGGTGCCGATAGGCACTTCAGATATAGTTGCCGATTGGCATTTTAAAAATAGGTGCCGATAGGCATTTCAGATATAGAAGCAGATAGGCATTTCAAATATAGGTGCCGATAGGCATTCCAGATATGGTTGCCGATAGGCATTTCAAATATAGGTGCTGATAGGCATTTCAGATGTAGATTCCGATAGGCATTTCAAAAATAGGTGCCGATAGGCATTTCAGATTTAGGTGCCGATAGACATTTCAGATATAGTTGCCGATTGGCATTTTAAAAATATGTGCCGATAGGCATTTCAGATATAGAAGCCGATAGGCATTTCAGATATAGGTGTCGATAGGCATTCCAGATATGGTTGCCGATAGGCATTTCAAATATAGGTGCTGATAGGCATTTCAGATGTAGTGTCCGATAGGCATTTCAAAAATTGGTGCCGATAGGCATTTCAGATATAGGTGCTGATAGGCATTTCAGATATAGTTGCCGATTGGCATTTTAAAAATAGGTGCCGATAGGCATTTCAGATATAGAAGCCGATAGGTATTTCAAATATAGGTGTCGATAGGCATTTCAGATATGGTTGCCGATAGGCATTTCAAATATTGGTGCTGATAGGCATTTCAGATGTAGTTTCCGATAGGCATTTTAAAAAGAGGTGCCGATAGGCATTTCAGATATAGGTGCCGATAGGCATTACAGATATAGTGGCCGATTGGCATTTTAAAAATAGGTGCCGATAGGCATTTCAGATATAGAAGCCGATAGGCATTTCAAATATATGTGCCGATAGGCATTCCAGATATGGTTACCGATAGGCATTTCAAATATAAGTGCTGATAGGCATTTCAGATGTAGTTTCCGATAGGCATTTCAAAAATAGGTACCGATAGGCATTTCAGATATAGGTGCCGATAGGCATTTCAGATATAGTTGCCGATTGGCAATTTAAAAATAGGTGCCGATAGGCATTTCAGATACAGAAGCCGATAGGAATTTCAAATATAGGTGTCGATAGGCATTTCAGATATGGTTGCCGATAGGCATTTCAAATATAGGTGCTGATTGGCATTTCAGATGTAGTTTCGGATAGGCATTTCAAAAATAGGTGCCGATAGGCATTTCAGATATAGGTGCCGATAGGCATTTCAGATATAGTTGCCGATTGGCATTTTAAAAACAGGTGCCGATAGGCATTTCAGATATAGAAGCCGATTGGTATTTCAAATTTAGGTGTCGATAGGCATTTCAGATATGGTTGCCGATAGGCATTTCAAATATAGGAGCAGATAGGCATTTCAGATGTAGTTTCCTAAAGGCATTTCAAAAATAGGTGCCGATAGGCATTTTAGATATAGGTGCCGATAGGCATTTCAGATATAGTTGCCGATTGGCATTATAAAAATAGGTGCCGATTGGCATTTCAGATATAGAAGCCGATAGGCATTTTAAATATAAGTGCCGATAGGCATTCCAGATATGGTTGCCGATAGGCATTTCAAATATAAGTGCTGATAGGCATTTCAGATGTAGTTTCCGATAGGCATTTCAAAAATAGGTACCGATAGGCATTTTAGATATAGGTGCCGATAGGCATTTCAGAAATAGTATCCAATTGGCATTTTAAAAATAGGTGTCGATAGGGATTTCAGATATAGAAGCCGATAGGCATTTCAGATATAGAAACCGATAGGCATTTCAAATACAGGTGCCGATAGGCATTCCAGATATGGTTGCCGATAGGCATTTCAAATATAGGTGCTGATAGGCATTTCAGATGTAGTTTCCGATAGGCATTTCAAAAATTGGTGCCGATAGGCATTTCAGATATAGGTGCCGATGGGCATTTCAGATATAGGTGCCGAAAGGCATTTCAGATATAGTTGCCGATAGGCATTTAAAATATAGGTGCCGATAGGCATTTCAAATATAGGCGCCGATAGGCATTTCAAATATAGAAGTCGATAGGCATTTCAGATATAGTTGCCGATTGGCATTTTAAAAATAGGTGCCGATAGGCATTTCAGATATGGTTACCGATAGGCATTTCAAATATAAGTGCTGATAGGCATTTCAGATGTAGTTTCCGATAGGCATCTCAAAAATAGGTACCGATAGGCATTTCAGATATAGGTGCCGATAGGCATTTCAGATATAGTTGCCGATTGGCATTTTAAAAATAGGTGCCGATGGGCATTTCAGATATAGAAGCCGATAGGTATTTCAAATATAGGTGTCGTTAGGCATTTCAGATATGGTTGCCGATAGGCATTTCAAATATAGGTGCTGATAGGCATTTCAGATGTAGTTTCGGATAGGCATTTCAAAAATAGGTGCCGATAGGCATTTCAGATATAGGTGCCGATAGGCATTTCAGATATAGTTGCCGATTGGCATTTTAAAAACAGGTGCCGATAGGCATTTCAGATATAGAAGCCGATAGGTATTTCAAATATAGGTGTCGATAGGCATTTCAGATATGGTTGCCGATAGGCATTTCAAATATAGGAGCAGATAGGCATTTCAGATGTAGTTTCCTAAAGGCATTTCAAAAATAGGTGCCGATAGGCATTTTAGATAAAGGTGCCGATAGGCATTTCAGATATAGTTGCCGATTGGCATTTTTAAAATAGGTGCCGATAGGCATTTCAGATATAGAAGCCGATAGGCATTTAAAATATAGGTGCCGATAGGCATTCCAGATATGGTTGCCGATAGGCATTTCAAATATAAGTGCTGATAGGCATTTCAGATGTAGTTTCCGATAGGCATTTCAAAAATAGGTACCGATAGGCATTTCAGATATAGGTGCCGATAGGCATTTCAGAAATAGTATCCAATTGGCATTTTAAAAATAGGTGTCGATAGGGATTTCAGATATAGAAGCCGATAGGCATTTCAGATATAGAAGCTGATAGGCATTTCAAATAGAGGTGCCGATAGGCATTCCAGATATGGTTGCCGATAGGCATTTCAAATATAGGTGCTGATAGGTATTTCAGATGTAGTTTCTGATAGGCATTTCAAAAATTGGTGCCGATAGGCATTTCAGATATAGGTGCCGATAGGCATTTCAGATATAGGTGCCGATAGGCATTTCAGATATAGTTGCCGATTGGCATTTTAAAAATAGGTGCCGATAGGCATTTTAGATGTAGTTTCCGATAGGCATTTCAAAAATAGGTGCCGATAGGCATTTCAGATATAGGTGCCGAAAGGCAATTCGGATATAGTTGCCGATAGGCATTTAAAATATAGGAGCCGATAGGCATTTCAAATATAAGTGCCGATAGGCATTTCAAATATAGGTGTCGATTGGCATTTCAGATATAAATGCCGAAAGGCATTTTAGATATAGGTGCCGATAGGCATTTCTGATGTGGTTGCCGATAGGCATTTCAAATATAAGTGCTGATAGGCATTTCAGATATAGTTTCCGATAGGCATTTCAAAAATTGGTGCCGATAGGCATTTCAGATTAGGTGCTGATAGGCATTTCAGATATAGTTGCCGTTTGGCATTTTAAAAATAGGTGCCGATAGGCATTTCAGATATAGAAGCCGATAGGTATTTCAAATATAGGTGTCGATAGGCATTTCAGATATGGTTGCCGATAGGCATTTCAAATATTGGTGCTGATAGGCATTTCAGATGTAGTTTCCGATAGGCATTTCAAAAATAGGTGCCGATAGGCATTTCAGATATAGGTGCCGATAGGCATTACAGATATAGTTGCCGATTGGCATTTTAAAAATTGGTGCCGATTGGCATTTCAGATATAGAAGCCGATAGGCATTTCAAATATAGGTGCCGATAGGCATTCCAGATATGGTTGCCGATAGGCATTTCAAATATAGGTGCTGATAGGCATTTCAGATGTAGTTTCCGATAGGCATTTCAAAAATAGGTGCCGATAGGCATTTCAGATATAGGTGCCGATAGGCATTTTAGATATAGTTGCCGATTGGCATTTTAAAAAAAGGTGCCGATAGGCATTTCAGATATAGAAGCCGATAGGCATTTCAGATGTATTTTTCGAAAGGCATTTCAAAAATAGGTGCCGATAGGCATTTCAGATATAGGTGCCGATAGGCATTTCAGATGTAGTTTCCGATAGGCATTTCAAAAATAGGTGCCGATAGGCATTTCAGATATAGGTGCCGATAGACATTTCAGATATAGTTGCCGATTGGCATTTTAAAAATAGGTGCCGATAGGCATTTCAGATATAGAAGCCGATAGGCATTTCAAATATAGGTGCCGATAGACATTCCAGATATGATTGCCGATAGGCATTTCAAATATAGGTGCTGATAGGCATTTCAGATGTAGTTTCCGATAGGCATTTCAAAAATAGGTGCCGATAGGCATTTCAGATATAGGTGGCGATAGGCATTTCAGATATAGTTGCCGATTGGCATTTTAAAAATAAGTGTCGTTAGGCATTTTAGATATAGAAGCCGATAGGCATTTCAAATATAGGTGCCGATAGGCATTCCAGATATGGTTGCCGATAGGCATTTCAAATATAGGTGCTGATAGGCATTCCAAATGTAGTTACCGATAGGCATTTCAAAAATTGGTGCCGATAGGCATTTCAGATATAGGTGCCGATAGACATTTCAGATATAGTTACTGATTGGCATTTTAAAAATAGGTGCCGATAGGCATTTCAGATATAGAAGCCGATAGGCATTTCAAATATAGGTGCCGATAGGCATTTTAGATATAGTTGCCGATTGGCATTTTAAAAAAAGGTGCCGATAGGCATTTCAGATATAGAAGCCGATAGGCATTTCAGATGTATTTTTCGAAAGGCATTTCAAAAATAGGTGCCGATAGGCATTTCAGATATAGGTGCCGATAGGCATTTCAGATAAAGGTGCCGATAGGCATTTCAGATATAGTTGCCGATTGGCATTTTAAAAATAGGTGCCGATAGGCATTTCAGATATAGAAGCCGATAGGCATTTCAAATATAGGTGCCGATAGGCATTCCAGATATGGTTGCCGATAGGCATTTCAAATATAAGTGCTGAAAGGCATTTCAGATGTAGTTTCCGATAGGCATTTCAAAAATAGGTACCGATAGGCATTTCAGATATAGGTGCCGATAGGCATTTCAGAAATAGTTGCCGATTTGAATTTTAAAAATAGGTGTAGATAGGCATTTCAGATATAGAAGCCGATAGGTATTTCAAATATAGGTGTCGATAGGCATTTCAGATATCGTTGCCGATAGGCATTTCAAATATAGGTGCAAATAGGCATTTCAGATGTAGTTTCGGATAGGCATTTCAAAAATAGGTGCCGATAGGGATTTCAGATACAGGTGCCTATAGGCATTTCAGATATATCTGCCGAATGGCATTTCAAAAATAGGTGCTGATAGGCATTTCAGATATAGGTGCCGATAGGCATATCAGATATAGTTGCCGATAGGCATTTAAAATATAGGTGCCGATAGGCATTTCAAATATAGGTGTCGATAGGCATTTCAGATATAAATGCCGAAAGGCATTTCAGATATAGGTGCCGATAGGCATTTCTGATGTGGTTGCCGATAGGCATTTCAAATATAGGTGCTGATAGGCATTTCAGTTGTAGTTTTCGATAGGCATTTCAAAAATAGGTGCCGATAGGCATTTCAGATATAGAAGCCGATAGGCAATTAAAATATAGGTGCCGATAGGCATTCCAGATATGGTTGCCGATAGGCATTTCAAATATAGGTCCTGATAGGCATTTCAGATGTAGTTTCCGATAGGCATTTCAAAAATAGGTGCCGATAGGCATTTAGAATATAGGTACCGATAGGCATTTCAGATATAGTTGCCGATATGCATTTTAAAAATAGTTGCCGATAGGCATTACAGATATAGAAGCCGATAGGCATTTCAAATATAGGAGCCGATAGGCATTCCAGATATGGTTGCCGATAGGCATTTCAAATATAGGTGCTGATTGGCATTTCAAATGTAGTTTCCGATAGGCATTTCAAAAATTGGTGCCGATAGGCATTTCAGATATAGGTGCCGATAGGCATTCCAGATATGGTTGCCGATAGGCATTTCAAATATAAGTGCTGATAGGCATTTCAGATGTAGTTTCCGATAGGCATTTCAAAAATAGGTACTGATAGGCATTTCAGATATAGGTGCCTATAGGCATTTCAGAAATAGTTGCCAATTGGCATTTTAAAAATAGGTGTCGATAGGGATTTCAGATATAGAAGCCGATAGGCATTTCAAATATATGTGCCGATAGGCATTCCAGATATGGTTGCCGATAGGCATTTCAAATATAGGTGCTGATAGGCATTTCAGCTATAGTTTCCGATAGGCATTTCAAAAATTGGTGATGATAGGCATTTCAGATATAGTTGCCGATTGGCATTTTAGAAATAAGTGCCGATAGGCATTTCAGATATAGAAGCCGATAGGTATTTCGAATATAGGTGTCGATAGGCACTACAGATATGGTTGCCGATAGGCATTTCAAATATAGGTGCTGATTGGCATTTCAGATGTAGTTTCCGATGGGCATTTCAAAAATAGGTGCCGATAGGCATTTCAGATATAGTTGCCGATAGGCATTTCAGATATAGTTGCCGATTGGCATTTTAAAAATAGGTGCCGATAGGCATTTCAGATATAGAAGCCGATAGGTATTTCAAATATAGGTGTCGATAGGCATTTCAGATATGGCTGCCGATAGGCATTTCAAATATTGTTGCTGATAGGCATTTCAGATGTAGTTTCCGATAGGCATTTCAAAAATAGGTGCCGATAGGCATTTCAGATATAGGTGCCGATAGGCATTACAGATATAGTTGCCGATTGGCATTTTAAAAATAGGTGCCGATAGGCATTTCAGATATAGAAGCCGATAGGCATTTCGGATGTATTTTTCGAAAGGCATTTCAAAAATAGGTGCCGATAGGCATTTCAGATATAGGTGCCGATAGGCATTTCAGATATAGGTGCCGATAGGCATTTCAGATATAGTTGCCGGTTGGCATTTTAAAAATAGGTGCCGATAGGCATTTCAGATATAGAAGCCGATAGGCATTTCAAATATAGGTGCCGATAGGCATTCCAGATATGGTTGCCGATAGGCATTTCAAATATAAGTGCTGAAAGGCATTTCAGATGTAGTTTCCGATAGGCATTTCAAAAATAGGTACCGATAGGCATTTCAGATATAGGTGCCGATAGGCATTTCAGAAATAGTTGCCGATTTGAATTTTAAAAATAGGTGTAGATAGGCATTTCAGATATAGAAGCCGATAGGTATTTCAAATATAGGTGTCGATAGGCATTTCAGATATGGTTGCCGATAGGCATTTCAAATATAGGTGCTGATAGGCATTTCAGATGTAATTTCGGATAGGCATTTCAAAAATAGGTGCCGATAGGCATTTCAGATACAGGTGCCTATAGGCATTTAGATATATCTGCCAAATGGCATTTCAAAAATAGGTGCTGATAGGCATTTCAGATATAGGTGCCGATAGGCATATCAGATATAGTTGCCGATAGGCATTTAAAATATAGGTGCCGATAGGCATTTCAAATATAGGTGTCGATAGGCATTTCAGATATAAATGCCGAAAGGCATTTCAGATATAGGTGCCGATAGGCATTTCTGATGTGGTTGCCGATAGGCATTTCAAATATAGGTGCTGATAGGCATTTCAGATGTAGTTTTCGATAGGCATTTCAAAAATAGGTGCCGATAGGCATTTCAGATATAGAAGCCGATAGGCATTTCAAATATAGGTGCCGATAGGCATTCCAGATATGGTTGCCGATAGGCATTTCAAATATAGGTGCTGATAGGCATTTCAGATGTAGTTTACGATAGGCATTTCAAAAATAGGTGCCGATAGGCATTTCAGATATAGGTACCGATAGGCATTTCAGATATAGTTGCCGATTGGCATTTTAAAAATAGGTGCCGATAGGCATTACAGATATAGAAGACGATAGGCATTTCAAATATAGGAGCCGATAGGCATTCCAGATATGGTTGCCGATAGGCATTTCAAATATAGGTGCTGATAGGCATTTCAGATGTAGTTTCCGATAGGCATTTCAAAAATTGGTGCCGATAGGCATTTCAGATATAGGTGCCGATAGGCATTCCAGATATGGTTGCCGATAGGCATTTCAAATATAAGTGCTGATAGGCATTTCAGATGTAGTTTCCGATAGGCATTTCAAAAATAGGTACCGATAGGCATTTCAGATATAGGTGCCGATAGGCATTTCAGAAATAGTTGCCAATTGGCATTTTAAAAATAGGTGTCGATAGGGATTTCAGATATAGAAGCCGATAGGCATTTCAAATATATGTGCCGATAGGCATTCCAGATATGGTTGCCGATAGGCATTTCAAATATAGGTGCTGATAGGCATTTCAGATATAGTTTCCGATAAACATTTCAAAAATTGGTGATGATAGGCATTTCAGATATAGTTGCCGATTGGCATTTTAGAAATAAGTGCCGATAGGCATTTCAGATATAGAAGCCGATAGGTATTTCAAATATAGGTGTCGATAGGCATTACAGATATGGTTGCCGATAGGCATTTCAAATATAGGTGCTGATTGGCATTTCAGATGTAGTTTCCGATAGGCATTTCAAAAATAGGTGCCGATAGGCATTTCAGATATAGTTGCCGATAGGCATTTAAAATATAGGTGCCGATAGGCATTTCAAAAATAGGTGCCGATAGGCATTTCAGATATAGGTGCCGATAGGCATATCGGATATAGTTGCCGATAGGCATTTAAAATATAGGTGCCGATAGGCATTTGAAATATAGGTGTCGATAGGCATTTAAGATATAAATGCCGAAAGGCATTTCAGATATAAGTGCCGATAGGCATTTCTGATGTGGTTGCCGATAGGCATTTCAAATATAGGTGCTGATAGGCATTTCAGATGTAGTTTTCGATAGGTATTTCAAAAATAGGTGCCGATAGGCATTTCAGATATAGGTGCCGATAGGCACCTCAGATATAGTTGCCGATTGGCATTTTAAAAATAGGTGCCGATAGGCATTTCAGATATAGAAGCCGATAGGCATTTCAAATATAGGTGCCGATAGGCATTCCAGATATGGTTGCCGATAGGCATTTCAAATATAGGTGCTGATAGGCATTTCAGATGTAGATTACGATAGGCATTTCAAAAATAGGTGCCCATAGGCATTTCAGATATAGGTGCCGTTAGACATTTCAGATATTGTTGCCGATTGGCATTTTAAAAATAGGTGCCGATAGGCATTTCAGATATAGAAGCCGATAGGCATTTCAAATATAGGTGCCGATAGGCATTCCAGATATGGTTGCCGGTAGGCATTTCAAATATAGGTGCTGATAGGCATTTCAGATGTAGTTTCCGATAGGCATTTCAAAAATTGGTGCCGATAGGCATTTCAGATATAGGTGCCGATAGGCATTTCAGATATAGTTGCCGATTGGCATTTTAAAATAGGTGCCGATAGGCATTTCAGATATAGAAGCCGATAGGCATTTCAAATATAGGTTCCGATAGGCATTCCAGATATGGTTGCAGATAGGCATTTCAAATATAGGTGCTGATAGGCATTTCAGATGTAGTTTCCGATAGGCATTTCAAAAATAGGTGCCGATAGGCATTTCAGATATAGGTGCCGATAGGCATTTCAGATATAGTTGCCGATTGGCATTTTAAAAATAGGTGCCGATAGGCATTTCAGATATAGAAGCCGATAGGTATTTTAAATATAGGTGTCGATAGGCATTTCAGATATGGTTGCCGATAGGCATTTCAAATATAAGTGCTGAAAGGCATTTCAGATGTAGTTTCCGATAGGCATTTCAAAAATAGGTGCCGATAGGCATTTCAGATATAGGTGCCGATAGGCATTTCAGATATAGTTGCCTATTGGCATTTTAAAAATAGGTGCCGATAGGAATTTCAGATATAGAAGCCGATAGGCATTTCAAATATAGGTGCCGATAGGCATTCCAGATATTGTTGCCGATAGGCATTTCAAATATAGGTGCTGATAGGCAGTTTAGATGTAGTTTCCGATAGGCATTTCAAAAATAGGTGCCGATAGGCTTTTCAGATATAGGTGCCGATAGGCATTTCAGATATAGTTGCAATTGGCATTTTAAAAATAGGTGCCGATAGGCATTTTAGATATAGAAGCCGATAGGCATTTCAAATATAGGTGCCGATAGGCATTCCAGATATGGTTGCCGATAGGCATTTCAAATATAAGTGCTGAAAGGCATTTCAGATGTAGTTTCCGATAGGCATTTCAAAAATAGGTACCGATAGGCATTTCAGATATAGGTGCCGATAGGCATTTCAGATATAGTTGCCGATTTGAATTTTAAAAATAGGTGTAGATAGGCATTTCAGATATAGAAGCCGATAGGTATTTCAAATATAGGTGTCGATAGGCATTTCAGATATGGTTGCCGATAGGCATTTTAAATATAGGTGCTGATAGGCATTTCAGATGTAATTTCGGATAGGCATTTCAAAAATAGGTGCCGATAGGCATTTCAGATACAGGTGCCTATAGGCATTTCAGACATATCTGCCGAATGGCATTTCAAAAATAGGTGCTGATAGGCATTTCAGATATAGGTGCCGATAGGCATATTAGATATAGTTGCCGATAGGCATTTAAAATATAGGTGCCGATAGGCATTTTAAATATAGGTGTCGATAGGCATTTCAGATATAAATGCCGAAAGGCATTTTAGATATAGGTGCCGATAGGCATTTCAGATATAGATGCCGATAGGCATTTCAAAAATTGGTGCCGATAGGCATTTCAGATATAGGCGCCGATAGGCATTTCAGATATAGTTGCCGATTGGCATTTTAAAATTAGGTGCCGATAGGCATTTCAGATATAGATGCCGATAGGTATTTCAAATATAGGTGTCGATAGGCATTTCAGATATGGCTGCCGATAGGCATTTCAAATATTGGTGCTGATAGGCATTTCAGATGTAGTTTCCGATAGGCATTTCAAAAATAGGTGCCGATAGGCATTTCAGATATAGGTGCCGATAGGCATTACAGATATAGTTGCCGATTGGCATTTTAAAAATAGGTGCCGATAGGCATTACAGATATAGAAGCCGATAGGCATTTCAGATGTATTTTTCGAAAGGCATTTCAAAAATAGGTGCCGATAGGCATTTCAGATATAGGTGCCGATAGGCATTTCAGATATAGGTGCCGATAGGCATTTCAGATATAGTTGCCGATTGGCATTTTAAAAATAGGTGCCGATAGGCATTTCAGATATAGAAGCCGATAGGCATTTCAAATATAGGTGCCGATAGGCATTCCAGATATGGTTGCCGATAGGCATTTCAAATATAAGTGCTGAAAGGCATTTCAGATGTAGTTTCCGATAGGCATTTCAAAAATAGGTACCGATAGGCATTTCAGATATAGGTGCCGATAGGCATTTCAGATATAGTTGCCGATTTGAATTTTAAAACTAGGTGTCGATAGGCATTTCAGATATGGTTGCCGATAGGCATGTCAAATATAGGTGCTGATAGGCTTTTCAGATGTAGTTTCGGATAGGCATTTCAAAAATAGGTGCCGATAGGCATTTCAGATACAGGTGCCTATAGGCATTTCAGATATATCTGCCGAATGGCATTTCAAAAATAGGTGCTGATAGGCATTTTAGATATAGGTGCCGATAGGCATATCAGATATAGTTGCCGATAGGCATTTAAAATATAGGTGCCGATAGGCATTTCAAATATAGGTGTCGATAGGCATTTCAGATATAAATGCCGAAAGGCATTTCAGATATAGGTGCCGATAGGCATTTCTGATGTGGTTGCCGATAGGCATTTCAAATATAGGTGCTGATAGGCATTTCAGATGTAGTTTTCGATAGGCATTTCAAAAATAGGTGCCGATAGGCATTCCAGATATAGAAGCCGATAGGCATTTCAAATATAGGTGCCGATAGGCATTCCAGATATGGTTGCCGATAGGCATTTCAAATATAGGTGCTGATAGGCATTTCAGATGTAGTTTCCGATAGGCATTTCAAAAATAGGTGCCGATAGGCATTTCAGATATAGGTACCGATAGGCATTTCAGATATAGTTGCCGATTGGCATTTTAAAAATAGGTGCCGATAGGCATTTAAGATATAGAAGCCGATAGGCATTTCAAATATAGGAGCCGATAGGCATTCCAGATATGGTTGCCGATAGGCATTTCAAATATAGGTGCTGATAGGCATTTCAGATGTAGTTTCCAATAGGCATTTCAAAAATAGGTACCGATAGGCATTTCAGATATAGGTGCCGATAGGCATTTCAGAAATAGTTTCACATTGGCATTTTCTAAAATAGGTGTCGATAGGGATTTCAGATATAGAAGCCGATAGGCATGTCAAATATATGTGCCGATAGGCATTCCAGATATGGTTGCCGATAGGCATTTCAAAAATAAGTGCTGATAGGCATTTCAGATATAGTTTCCGATAGGCATTTCAAAAATTGGTGATGATAGGCATTTCAGATATAGGTGCCGATAGGCATTTCAGATATAGTTGCCGATTGGCATATTAGAAATAAGTGACGATAGGCATTTCAGATATAGAAGCAGATAGGTATTTCAAATATAGGTGTCGATAGGCATTACAGATATGGTTGCCGATAGGCATTTCAAATATAGGTGCTGATTGGCATTTCAGATGTAGTTTCCGATAGGCATTTCAAAAATAGGTGCCGATAGGCATTTCAGATATAGGTGCCGATAGGCATTTCAGATATAGTTGCCGATAGGCATTTAAAATATAGGTGCCGATAGGCATTTCAAAAATAGGTGCCGATAGGCATTTCAGATATAGGTGCCGATAGGCACTTCAGATATAGTTGCCGATTGGCATTTTAAAAATAGGTGCCGATAGGCATTTCAGATATAGAAGCCGATAGGCATTTCAAATATAGGTTCCGATAGGCATGCCAGATATGGTTGCAGATAGGCATTTCAAATATAGGTGCTGATAGGCATTTCAGATGTAGTTTACGATAGGCATTTCAAAAATAGGTGCCGATAGGCATTTCAGATATAGGTGCCGATAGGCATTTCAGATATAGTTGCCGATTGGCATTTTAAAAATAGTTGCCGATAGGCATTTCAGATATAGAAGCCGATAGGTATTCTAAATATAGGTGTCGATAGGCATTTCAGATATGGTTGCCCATAGGCATTTCAAATATAGGTGCTGATAGGCATTTCAGATGTAGTTTCCGATAGGCATTTCAAAAATTGGTGCCGATAGGCATTTCAGATATAGGTGCCGTTAGGCATTTCAGATATAGTTGCCGATTGGCATTTTAAAAATAGGTGCCGATTGGCATTTCAGATATAGAAGCCGATAGGCATTTCAAATATAGGTTCCGATAGGCATTCCAGATATGGTTGCAGATAGGCATTTCAAATATAGGTGCTGATAGGCATTTCAGATGTAGTTTCCGATAGGCATTTCAAAAATAGGTGCCGATAGACATTTCAGATATAGGTGCCGATAGGCATTTCAGATATAGTTGCCGATTGGCATTTTAAAAATAGGTGCCGATAGGCATTTCAGATATAGAAGCCGATAGGTATTTTAAATATAGGTGTCGATAGGCATTTCAGATATGGTTGCCGATAGGCATTTCAAATATAAGTGCTGAAAGGCATTTCAGATGTAGTTTCCGATAGGCATTTCAAAAATAGGTGCCGATAGGCATTTCAGATATAGGTGCCGATAGGGATTTCAGATATAGTTGCCGATTGGCATTATAAAAATAGGTGCCGATTGGCATTTCAGATATAGAAGCCGATAGGCATTTTAAATATAAGTGCCGATAGGCATTCCAGATATGGTTGCCGATAGGCATTTCAAATATAAGTGCTGATAGGCATTTCAGATGTAGTTTCCGATAGGCATTTCAAAAATAGGTACCGATAGGCATTTTAGATATAGGTGCCGATAGGCATTTCAGAAATAGTATCCAATTGGCATTTTAAAAATAGGTGTCGATAGGGATTTCAGATATAGAAGCCGATAGGCATTTCAGATATAGAAACCGATAGGCATTTCAAATACAGGTGCCGATAGGCATTCCAGATATGGTTGCCGATAGGCATTTCAAATATAGGTGCTGATAGGCATTTCAGATGTAGTTTCCGATAGGCATTTCAAAAATTGGTGCCGATAGGCATTTCAGATATAGGTGCCGATGGGCATTTCAGATATAGGTGCCGAAAGGCATTTCAGATATAGTTGCCGATAGGCATTTAAAATATAGGTGCCGATAGGCATTTCAAATATAGGCGCCGATAGGCATTTCAAATATAGAAGTCGATAGGCATTTCAGATATAGTTGCCGATTGGCATTTTAAAAATAGGTGCCGATAGGCATTTCAGATATAGAAGCCGATAGGCATTTCAAATATAGGTGCCGATAGGCATTCCAGATATGGTTACCGATAGGCATTTCAAATATAAGTGCTGATAGGCATTTCAGATGTAGTTTCCGATAGGCATCTCAAAAATAGGTACCGATAGGCATTTCAGATATAGGTGCCGATAGGCATTTCAGATATAGTTGCCGATTGGCATTTTAAAAATAGGTGCCGATGGGCATTTCAGATATAGAAGCCGATAGGTATTTCAAATATAGGTGTCGTTAGGCATTTCAGATATGGTTGCCGATAGGCATTTCAAATATAGGTGCTGATAGGCATTTCAGATGTAGTTTCGGATAGGCATTTCAAAAATAGGTGCCGATAGGCATTTCAGATATAGGTGCCGATAGGCATTTCAGATATAGTTGCCGATTGGCATTTTAAAAACAGGTGCCGATAGGCATTTCAGATATAGAAGCCGATAGGTATTTCAAATATAGGTGTCGATAGGCATTTCAGATATGGTTGCCGATAGGCATTTCAAATATAGGAGCAGATAGGCATTTCAGATGTAGTTTCCTAAAGGCATTTCAAAAATAGGTGCCGATAGGCATTTTAGATAAAGGTGCCGATAGGCATTTCAGATATAGTTGCCGATTGGCATTTTTAAAATAGGTGCCGATAGGCATTTCAGATATAGAAGCCGATAGGCATTTAAAATATAGGTGCCGATAGGCATTCCAGATATGGTTGCCGATAGGCATTTCAAATATAAGTGCTGATAGGCATTTCAGATGTAGTTTCCGATAGGCATTTCAAAAATAGGTACCGATAGGCATTTCAGATATAGGTGCCGATAGGCATTTCAGAAATAGTATCCAATTGGCATTTTAAAAATAGGTGTCGATAGGGATTTCAGATATAGAAGCCGACAGGCATTTCAGATATAGAAGCTGATAGGCATTTTAAATAGAGGTGCCGATAGGCATTCCAGATATGGTTGCCGATAGGCATTTCAAATATAGGTGCTGATAGGTATTTCAGATGTAGTTTCTGATAGGCATTTCAAAAATTGGTGTCGATAGGCATTTCAGATATAGGTGCCGATAGGCATTTCAGATATAGGTGCCGATAGGCATTTCAGATATAGTTGCCGATTGGCATTTTAAAAATAGGTGCCGATAGGCATTTTAGATGTAGTTTCCGATAGGCATTTCAAAAATAGGTGCCGATAGGCATTTCAGATATAGGTGCCGAAAGGCAATTCAGATATAGTTGCCGATAGGCATTTAAAATATAGGAGCCGATAGGCATTTCAAATATAAGTGCCGATAGGCATTTCAAATATAGGTGTCGATTGGCATTTCAGATATAAATGCCGAAAGGCATTTTAGATATAGGTGCCGATAGGCATTTCTGATGTGGTTGCCGATAGGCATTTCAAATATAAGTGCTGATAGGCATTTCAGATATAGTTTCCGATAGGCATTTCAAAAATTGGTGCCGATAGGCATTTCAGATTAGGTGCTGATAGGCATTTCAGATATAGTTGCCGTTTGGCATTTTAAAAATAGGTGCCGATAGGCATTTCAGATATAGAAGCCGATAGGTATTTCAAATATAGGTGTCGATAGGCATTTCAGATATGGTTGCCGATAGGCATTTCAAATATTGGTGCTGATAGGCATTTCAGATGTAGTTTCCGATAGGCATTTCAAAAATAGGTGCCGATAGGCATTTCAGATATAGGTGCCGATAGGCATTACAGATATAGTTGCCGATTGGCATTTTAAAAATAGGTGCCGATTGGCATTTCAGATATAGAAGCCGATAGGCATTTCAAATATAGGTGCCGATAGGCATTCCAGATATGGTTGCCGATAGGCATTTCAAATATAGGTGCTGATAGGCATTTCAGATGTAGTTTCCGATAGGCATTTCAAAAATAGGTGCCGATAGGCATTTCAGATATAGGTGCCGATAGGCATTTTAGATATAGTTGCCGATTGGCATTTTAAAAAAAGGTGCCGATAGGCATTTCAGATATAGAAGCCGATAGGCATTTCAGATGTATTTTTCGAAAGGCATTTCAAAAATAGGTGCCGGTAGGCATTTCAGATATAGGTGCCGATAGGCATTTCAGATGTAGTTTCCGATAGGCATTTCAAAAATAGGTGCCGATAGGCATTTCAGATATAGGTGCCGATAGACATTTCAGATATAGTTGCCGATTGGCATTTTAAAAATAGGTGCCGATAGGCATTTCAGATATAGAAGCCGATAGGCATTTCAAATATAGGTGCCGATAGACATTCCAGATATGATTGCCGATAGGCATTTCAAATATAGGTGCTGATAGGCATTTCAGATGTAGTTTCCGATAGGCATTTCAAAAATAGGTGCCGATAGGCATTTCAGATATAGGTGGCGATAGGCATTTCAGATATAGTTGCCGATTGGCATTTTAAAAATAAGTGTCGTTAGGCATTTTAGATATAGAAGCCGATAGGCATTTCAAATATAGGTGCCGATAGGCATTCCAGATATGGTTGCCGATAGGCATTTCAAATATAGGTGCTGATAGGCATTCCAAATGTAGTTACCGATAGGCATTTCAAAAATTGGTGCCGATAGGCATTTCAGATATAGGTGCCGATAGACATTTCAGATATAGTTACTGATTGGCATTTTAAAAATAGGTGCCGATAGGCATTTCAGATATAGAAGCCGATAGGCATTTCAAATATAGGTGCCGATAGGCATTTCAGATATGGTTGCCGATAGGCATTTCAAATATAGGTGCTGATAGGCATTTCAGTTGTAGTTTCCGCTAGGCATCTCAAAAATAGGTGCTGATAGGCATTTCAAATATAGGTGCTGATAGGCATTTCAGATGTAGTTTCCGATAGGCATTTCAAAAATTGGTGCCGATAGGCATTTCAGATATAAGTGCCGATAGGCATTTCAGATATAGTTGCCGATTGGCATTTTAAAAATAGGTACCGATAGGCATTTCAGATATAGAAGCCGATAGGTATTTCAAATATAGGTGTCGATAGGCATTTCAGATATGGCTGCCGATAGGCATTTCAAATATTGGTGCTGATAGGCATTTCAGATGTAGTTTCCGATAGGCATTTCAAAAATAGGTGCCGATAGGCATTTCAGATATAGGTGCCGATAGGCATTTTAGATATAGTTGCCGATTGGCATTTTAAAAAAAGGTGCCGATAGGCATTTCAGATATAGAAGCCGATAGGCATTTCAGATGTATTTTTCGAAAGGCATTTCAAAAATAGGTGCCGATAGGCATTTCAGATATAGGTGCCGATAGGCATTTCAGATAAAGGTGCCGATAGGCATTTCAGATATAGTTGCCGATTGGCATTTTAAAAATAGGTGCCGATAGGCATTTCAGATATAGAAGCCGATAGGCATTTCAAATATAGGTGCCGATAGGCATTCCAGATATGGTTGCCGATAGGCATTTCAAATATAAGTGCTGAAAGGCATTTCAGATGTAGTTTCCGATAGGCATTTCAAAAATAGGTACCGATAGGCATTTCAGATATAGGTGCCGATAGGCATTTCAGAAATAGTTGCCGATTTGAATTTTAAAAATAGGTGTAGATAGGCATTTCAGATATAGAAGCCGATAGGTATTTCAAATATAGGTGTCGATAGGCATTTCAGATATCGTTGCCGATAGGCATTTCAAATATAGGTGCAAATAGGCATTTCAGATGTAGTTTCGGATAGGCATTTCAAAAATAGGTGCCGATAGGGATTTCAGATACAGGTGCCGATAGGCATATCAGATATAGTTGCCGATAGGCATTTAAAATATAGGTGCCGATAGGCATTTCAAATATAGGTGTCGATAGGCATTTCAGATATAAATGCCGAAAGGCATTTCAGATATAGGTGCCGATAGGCATTTCTGATGTGGTTGCCGATAGGCATTTCAAATATAGGTGCTGATAGGCATTTCAGTTGTAGTTTTCGATAGGCATTTCAAAAATAGGTGCCGATAGGCATTTCAGATATAGAAGCCGATAGGCAATTAAAATATAGGTGCCGATAGGCATTCCAGATATGGTTGCCGATAGGCATTTCAAATATAGGTCCTGATAGGCATTTCAGATGTAGTTTCCGATAGGCATTTCAAAAATAGGTGCCGATAGGCATTTAGAATATAGGTACCGATAGGCATTTCAGATATAGTTGCCGATATGCATTTTAAAAATAGTTGCCGATAGGCATTACAGATATAGAAGCCGATAGGCATTTCAAATATAGGAGCCGATAGGCATTCCAGATATGGTTGCCGATAGGCATTTCAAATATAGGTGCTGATTGGCATTTCAAATGTAGTTTCCGATAGGCATTTCAAAAATTGGTGCCGATAGGCATTTCAGATATAGGTGCCGATAGGCATTCCAGATATGGTTGCCGATAGGCATTTCAAATATAAGTGCTGATAGGCATTTCAGATGTAGTTTCCGATAGGCATTTCAAAAATAGGTACCGATAGGCATTTCAGATATAGGTGCCTATAGGCATTTCAGAAATAGTTGCCAATTGGCATTTTAAAAATAGGTGTCGATAGGGATTTCAGATATAGAAGCCGATAGGCATTTCAAATATATGTGCCGATAGGCATTCCAGATATGGTTGCCGATAGGCATTTCAAATATAGGTGCTGATAGGCATTTCAGCTATAGTTTCCGATAGGCATTTCAAAAATTGGTGATGATAGGCATTTCAGATATAGTTGCCGATTGGCATTTTAGAAATAAGTGCCGATAGGCATTTCAGATATAGAAGCCGATAGGTATTTCAAATATAGGTGTCGATAGGCACTACAGATATGGTTGCCGATAGGCATTTCAAATATAGGTGCTGATTGGCATTTCAGATGTAGTTTCCGATGGGCATTTCAAAAATAGGTGCCGATAGGCATTTCAGATATAGTTGCCGATAGGCATTTCAGATATAGTTGCCGATTGGCATTTTAAAAATAGGTGCCGATAGGCATTTCAGATATAGAAGCCGATAGGTATTTCAAATATAGGTGTCGATAGGCATTTCAGATATGGCTGCCGATAGGCATTTCAAATATTGTTGCTGATAGGCATTTCAGATGTAGTTTCCGATAGGCATTTCAAAAATAGGTGCCGATAGGCATTTCAGATATAGGTGCCGATAGGCATTACAGATATAGTTGCCGATTGGCATTTTAAAAATAGGTGCCGATAGGCATTTCAGATATAGAAGCCGATAGGCATTTCAGATGTATTTTTCGAAAGGCATTTCAAAAATAGGTGCCGATAGGCATTTCAGATATAGGTGCCGATAGGCATTTCAGATATAGGTGCCGATAGGCATTTCAGATATAGTTGCCGGTTGGCATTTTAAAAATAGGTGCCGATAGGCATTTCAGATATAGAAGCCGATAGGCATTTCAAATATAGGTGCCGATAGGCATTCCAGATATGGTTGCCGATAGGCATTTCAAATATAAGTGCTGAAAGGCATTTCAGATGTAGTTTCCGATAGGCATTTCAAAAATAGGTACCGATAGGCATTTCAGATATAGGTGCCGATAGGCATTTCAGAAATAGTTGCCGATTTGAATTTTAAAAATAGGTGTAGATAGGCATTTCAGATATAGAAGCCGATAGGTATTTCAAATATAGGTGTCGATAGGCATTTCAGATATGGTTGCCGATAGGCATTTCAAATATAGGTGCTGATAGGCATTTCAGATGTAATTTCGGATAGGCATTTCAAAAATAGGTGCCGATAGGCATTTCAGATACAGGTGCCTATAGGCATTTAGATATATCTGCCAAATGGCATTTCAAAAATAGGTGCTGATAGGCATTTCAGATATAGGTGCCGATAGGCATATCAGATATAGTTGCCGATAGGCATTTAAAATATAGGTGCCGATAGGCATTTCAAATATAGGTGTCGATAGGCATTTCAGATATAAATGCCGAAAGGCATTTCAGATATAGGTGCCGATAGGCATTTCTGATGTGGTTGCCGATAGGCATTTCAAATATAGGTGCTGATAGGCATTTCAGATGTAGTTTTCGATAGGCATTTCAAAAATAGGTGCCGATAGGCATTTCAGATATAGAAGCCGATAGGCATTTCAAATATAGGTGCCGATAGGCATTCCAGATATGGTTGCCGATAGGCATTTCAAATATAGGTGCTGATAGGCATTTCAGATGTAGTTTACGATAGGCATTTCAAAAATAGGTGCCGATAGGCATTTCAGATATAGGTACCGATAGGCATTTCAGATATAGTTGCCAATTGGCATTTTAAAAATAGGTGCCGATAGGCATTACAGATATAGAAGACGATAGGCATTTCAAATATAGGAGCCGATAGGCATTCCAGATATGGTTGCCGATAGGCATTTCAAATATAGGTGCTGATAGGCATTTCAGATGTAGTTTCCGATAGGAATTTCAAAAATTGGTGCCGATAGGCATTTCAGATATAGGTGCCGATAGGCATTCCAGATATGGTTGCCGATAGGCATTTCAAATATAAGTGCTGATAGGCATTTCAGATGTAGTTTCCGATAGGCATTTCAAAAATAGGTACCGATAGGCATTTCAGATATAGGTGCCGATAGGCATTTCAGAAATAGTTGCCAATTGGCATTTTAAAAATAGGTGTCGATAGGGATTTCAGATATAGAAGCCGATAGGCATTTCAAATATATGTGCCGATAGGCATTCCAGATATGGTTGCCGATAGGCATTTCAAATATAGGTGCTGATAGGCATTTCAGATATAGTTTCCGATAGGCATTTCAAAAATTGGTGATGATAGGCATTTCAGATATAGTTGCCGATTGGCATTTTAGAAATAAGTGCCGATAGGCATTTCAGATATAGAAGCCGATAGGTATTTCAAATATAGGTGTCGATAGGCATTACAGATATGGTTGCCGATAGGCATTTCAAATATAGGTGCTGATTGGCATTTCAGATGTAGTTTCTGATAGGCATTTAAAAAATAGGTGCCGATAGGCATTTCAGATATAGTTGCCGATAGGCATTTAAAATATAGGTGCCGATAGGCATTTCAAAAATAGGTGCCGATAGGCATTTCAGATATAGGTGCCGATAGGCATATCGGATATAGTTGCCGATAGGCATTTAAAATATAGGTGCCGATAGGCATTTGAAATATAGGTGTCGATAGGCATTTAAGATATAAATGCCGAAAGGCATTTCAGATATAAGTGCCGATAGGCATTTCTGATGTGGTTGCCGATAGGCATTTCAAATATAGGTGCTGATAGGCATTTCAGATGTAGTTTTCGATAGGTATTTCAAAAATAGGTGCCGATAGGCATTTCAGATATAGGTGCCGATAGGCACCTCAGATATAGTTGCCGATTGGCATTTTAAAAATAGGTGCCGATAGGCATTTCAGATATAGAAGCCGATAGGCATTTCAAATATAGGTGCCGATAGGCATTCCAGATATGGTTGCCGATAGGCATTTCAAATATAGGTGCTGATAGGCATTTCAGATGTAGATTTCGATAGGCATTTCAAAAATAGGTGCCCATAGGCATTTCAGATATAGGTGCCGTTAGACATTTCAGATATTGTTGCCGATTGGCATTTTAAAAATAGGTGCCGATAGGCATTTCAGATATAGAAGCCGATAGGCATTTCAAATATAGGTGCCGATAGGCATTCCAGATATGGTTGCCGGTAGGCATTTCAAATATAGGTGCTGATAGGCATTTCAGATGTAGTTTCCGATAGGCATTTCAAAAATTGGTGCCGATAGGCATTTCAGATATAGGTGCCGATAGGCATTTCAGATATAGTTGCCGATTGGCATTTTAAAATAGGTGCCGATAGGCATTTCAGATATAGAAGCCGATAGGCATTTCAAATATAGGTTCCGATAGGCATTCCAGATATGGTTGCAGATAGGCATTTCAAATATAGGTGCTGATAGGCATTTCAGATGTAGTTTCCGATAGGCATTTCAAAAATAGGTGCCGATAGGCATTTCAGATATAGGTGCCGATAGGCATTTCAGATATAGTTGCCGATTGGCATTTTAAAAATAGGTGCCGATAGGCATTTCAGATATAGAAGCCGATAGGTATTTTAAATATAGGTGTCGATAGGCATTTCAGATATGGTTGCCGATAGGCATTTCAAATATAAGTGCTGAAAGGCATTTCAGATGTAGTTTCCGATAGGCATTTCAAAAATAGGTGCCGATAGGCATTTCAGATATAGGTGCCGATAGGCATTTCAGATATAGTTGCCTATTGGCATTTTAAAAATAGGTGCCGATAGGAATTTCAGATATAGAAGCCGATAGGCATTTCAAATATAGGTGCCGATAGGCATTCCAGATATTGTTGCCGATAGGCATTTCAAATATAGGTGCTGATAGGCAGTTTAGAGGTAGTTTCCGATAGGCATTTCAAAAATAGGTGCCGATAGGCTTTTCAGATATAGGTGCCGATAGGCATTTCAGATATAGTTGCAATTGGCATTTTAAAAATAGGTGCCGATAGGCATTTTAGATATAGAAGCCGATAGGCATTTCAAATATAGGTGCCGATAGGCATTCCAGATATGGTTGCCGATAGGCATTTCAAATATAAGTGCTGAAAGGCATTTCAGATGTAGTTTCCGATAGGCATTTCAAAAATAGGTACCGATAGGCATTTCAGATATAGGTGCCGATAGGCATTTCAGATATAGTTGCCGATTTGAATTTTAAAAAAAGGTGTAGATAGGCATTTCAGATATAGAAGCCGATAGGTATTTCAAATATAGGTGTCGATAGGCATTTCAGATATGGTTGCCGATAGGCATTTTAAATATAGGTGCTGATAGGCATTTCAGATGTAATTTCGGATAGGCATTTCAAAAATAGGTGCCGATAGGCATTTCAGATACAGGTGCCTATAGGCATTTCAGACATATCTGCCGAATGGCATTTCAAAAATAGGTGCTGATAGGCATTTCAGATATAGGTGCCGATAGGCATATTAGATATAGTTGCCGATAGGCATTTAAAATATAGGTGCCGATAGGCATTTCAAATATAGGTGTCGATAGGCATTTCAGATATAAATGCCGAAAGGCATTTTAGATATAGGTGCCGATAGGCATTTCAGATATAGTTGCCGATTGGCATTTTAAAAATAGGTGCCGATAGGCATTTCAGATATAGATGCCGATAGGCATTTCAAAAATTGGTGCCGATAGGCATTTCAGATATAGGCGCCGATAGGCATTTCAGATATAGTTGCCGATTGGCATTTTAAAATTAGGTGCCGATAGGCATTTCAGATATAGATGCCGATAGGTATTTCAAATATAGGTGTCGATAGGCATTTCAGATATGGCTGCCGATAGGCATTTCAAATATTGGTGCTGATAGGCATTTCAGATGTAGTTTCCGATAGGCATTTCAAAAATAGGTGCCGATAGGCATTTCAGATATAGGTGCCGATAGGCATTACAGATATAGTTGCCGATTGGCATTTTAAAAATAGGTGCCGATAGGCATTACAGATATAGAAGCCGATAGGCATTTCAGATGTATTTTTCGAAAGGCATTTCAAAAATAGGTGCCGATAGGCATTTCAGATATAGGTGCCGATAGGCATTTCAGATATAGGTGCCGATAGGCATTTCAGATATAGTTGCCGATTGGCATTTTAAAAATAGGTGCCGATAGGCATTTCAGATATAGAAGCCGATAGGCATTTCAAATATAGGTGCCGATAGGCATTCCAGATATGGTTGCCGATAGGCATTTCAAATATAAGTGCTGAAAGGCATTTCAGATGTAGTTTCCGATAGGCATTTCAAAAATAGGTACCGATAGGCATTTCAGATATAGGTGCCGATAGGCATTTCAGATATAGTTGCCGATTTGAATTTTAAAACTAGGTGTCGATAGGCATTTCAGATATGGTTGCCGATAGGCATGTCAAATATAGGTGCTGATAGGCTTTTCAGATGTAGTTTCGGATAGGCATTTCAAAAATAGGTGCCGATAGGCATTTCAGATACAGGTGCCTATAGGCATTTCAGATATATCTGCCGAATGGCATTTCAAAAATAGGTGCTGATAGGCATTTTAGATATAGGTGCCGATAGGCATATCAGATATAGTTGCCGATAGGCATTTAAAATATAGGTGCCGATAGGCATTTCAAATATAGGTGTCGATAGGCATTTCAGATATAAATGCCGAAAGGCATTTCAGATATAGGTGCCGATAGGCATTTCTGATGTGGTTGCCGATAGGCATTTCAAATATAGGTGCTGATAGGCATTTCAGATGTAGTTTTCGATAGGCATTTCAAAAATAGGTGCCGATAGGCATTCCAGATATAGAAGCCGATAGGCATTTCAAATTTAGGTGCCGATAGGCATTCCAGATATGGTTGCCGATAGGCATTTCAAATATAGGTGCTGATAGGCATTTCAGATGTAGTTTCCGATAGGCATTTCAAAAATAGGTGCCGATAGGCATTTCAGATATAGGTACCGATAGGCATTTCAGATATAGTTGCCGATTGGCATTTTAAAAATAGGCGCCGATAGGCATTTCAGATATAGAAGCCGATAGGCATTTCAAATATAGGAGCCGATAGGCATTCCAGATATGGTTGCCGATAGGCATTTCAAATATAGGTGCTGATAGGCATTTCAGATGTAGTTTCCAATAGGCATTTCAAAAATAGGTACCGATAGGCATTTCAGATATAGGTGCCGATAGGCATTTCAGAAATAGTTTCACATTGGCATTTTCTAAAATAGGTGTCGATAGGGATTTCAGATATAGAAGCCGATAGGCATGTCAAATATATGTGCCGATAGGCATTCCAGATATGGTTGCCGATAGGCATTTCAAAAATAAGTGCTGATAGGCATTTCAGATATAGTTTCCGATAGGCATTTCAAAAATTGGTGATGATAGGCATTTCAGATATAGGTGCCGATAGGCATTTCAGATATAGTTGCCGATTGGCATATTAGAAATAAGTGACGATAGGCATTTCAGATATAGAAGCAGATAGGTATTTCAAATATAGGTGTCGATAGGCATTACAGATATGGTTGCCGATAGGCATTTCAAATATAGGTGCTGATTGGCATTTCAGATGTAGTTTCCGATAGGCATTTCAAAAATAGGTGCCGATAGGCATTTCAGATATAGGTGCCGATAGGCATTTCAGATATAGTTGCCGATAGGCATTTAAAATATAGGTGCCGATAGGCATTTCAAAAATAGGTGCCGATAGGCATTTCAGATATAGGTGCCGATAGGCACTTCAGATATAGTTGCCGATTGGCATTTTAAAAATAGGTGCCGATAGGCATTTCAGATATAGAAGCCGATAGGCATTTCAAATATAGGTTCCGATAGGCATGCCAGATATGGTTGCAGATAGGCATTTCAAATATAGGTGCTGATAGGCATTTCAGATGTAGTTTACGATAGGCATTTCAAAAATAGGTGCCGATAGGCATTTCAGATATAGGTGCCGATAGGCATTTCAGATATAGTTGCCGATTGGCATTTTAAAAATAGTTGCCGATAGGCATTTCAGATATAGAAGCCGATAGGTATTCTAAATATAGGTGTCGATAGGCATTTCAGATATGGTTGCCCATAGGCATTTCAAATATAGGTGCTGATAGGCATTTCAGATGTAGTTTCCGATAGGCATTTCAAAAATTGGTGCCGATAGGCATTTCAGATATAGGTGCCGTTAGGCATTTCAGATATAGTTGCCGATTGGCATTTTAAAAATAGGTGCCGATTGGCATTTCAGATATAGAAGCCGATAGGCATTTCAAATATAGGTTCCGATAGGCATTCCAGATATGGTTGCAGATAGGCATTTCAAATATAGGTGCTGATAGGCATTTCAGATGTAGTTTCCGATAGGCATTTCAAAAATAGGTGCCGATAGACATTTCAGATATAGGTGCCGATAGGCATTTCAGATATAGTTGCCGATTGGCATTTTAAAAATAGGTGCCGATAGGCATTTCAGATATAGAAGCCGATAGGTATTTTAAATATAGGTGTCGATAGGCATTTCAGATATGGTTGCCGATAGGCATTTCAAATATAAGTGCTGAAAGGCATTTCAGATGTAGTTTCCGATAGGCATTTCAAAAATAGGTGCCGATAGGCATTTCAGATATAGGTGCCGATAGGGATTTCAGATATAGTTGCCGATTGGCATTTTAAAGATAGGTGCCGATAGGCATTTCAGATATAAGTGCCGATAGGCATATCAGATATAGTTGCCGATAGGCATTTAAAATATAGGTGCCGATAGGCATTTCAAATATAGGTGTCGATAGGCATTTCAGATATAAATGCCGAAAGGCATTTTTAGATATAGGTGCCGATAGGCATTTCTGATGTGGTTGCCGATAGGCATTTCAAATATAGGTGCTGATAGGCATTTCAGATGTAGTTTTCGATAGGCATTTCAAAAATAGGTGCCGATAGGCATTTCAGATATAGGTGCCGACAGGCACTTCAGATATAGTTGCCGATTGGCATTTTAAAAATAGGTGCCGATAGGCATTTCAGATACAGAAGCCGATAGGCATTTCAAATATAGGTGCCGATAGGCATTCCAGATATGGTTGCCGATAGGCATTTCAAATATAGGTGCTGATAGGCATTTCAGATGTAGTTTCCGATAGGCATTTCAAAAATAGGTGCCGATAGGCATTTCAGATATAGGTGCCGATAGGCATTTCAGATATAGTTGCCGATTGGCATTTTAAAAATAGGTGCCGATAGGCATTTCGGATATAGAAGCCGATAGGCATTTCAAATATAGGTGCCGATAGGCATGCCAGATATGGTTGCCGATAGGCATTTCAAATATAGGTGCTGATAGGCATTTCAAATAAAGGTGCTGATAGGCATTTCAGATGTAGTTTCCAATAGGCATTCCAAAAATAGGTGCAGATAGGCATTTCAGATATAGGTGCCGATAGGCATTTCAGATATAGTTGCCGATTGGCATTTCAGATATAGAAGCCGATAGGCATTTCAAATATAGGTGCCGATAAGCATTCCAGATATGGTTAACGATAGGCATTTAAAATATAGGTGCTGATAGGCATTTAGATGTAGTTTCCGATAGGCATTTCAAAAATTGGTGCCGATAGGCATTTCAGATATAGGTGCCGATAGGCATTTCAGATATAGTTGCCGATTGGCATTTTAAAAATAGGTGCCGATAGGCATTTCAGATATAGAAGCCGATAGGTATTTCAAATATAGGTGTCGATAGTCATTTCAGATATGGTTGCCGATAGGCATTTAAAATATAGGTGTAGATAGGCATTTTAGATGTAGTTTCCGATGGGCATTTTAAAAATAGGTGTCGATAGGCATTTCAGATATAGGTGCCGATAGGCATTTCAGATATAGTTGCCGATTGGCATTTTAAAAATAGGTGTCGATAGGCATTTCAGATATAGAAGCCGATAGGCATTTTAAATAAAGGTGCAGATAGTCATTCCAGATATAGTTGCCGATAGGCATTTCAAATATAGGTGCTGATAGGCATTCCAGATGTAGTTTCCGATAGGCATTACAAAAAATGGTGCCGATAGGCATTTCAGATATAGGTGCCGATAGGCATTTCAGATATAGTTACCGATTGGCATTTTAAAAATAGGTGCCGATAAGCATTTCAGATATAGAAGCCGATAGGTATTTCAAATATAGGTGTCGATAGGCATTTCAGATATGGTTGCCGATAGGCATTTCAAATATAGGTGCTGATAGGCATTTCAGATGTAGTTTCCGATAGGCATTTTAAAAATAGGTGCCGATAGTCATTTCAGATATAAAAGCCGATAGGCCTTTCAAATATAGGTGCCGATAGGCATTCCAGATATGGTTGCCGATAGGCATTTCAAATATAGGTGCTGACAGGCATTTCAGATGTTGTTTCCGATAGGCATTTCAAAAATTGGTGCCGATAGGCATTTGAGATATGGGTGCCGATAGGCATTTTAGATATAGTTGTCGATTGGCATTTTAGAAATAAGTGCCGATAGGCATTTTAAAAATAGGTGCCGATAGGCATTTCAGGTATAGGTGCCGATAGACATTTCAGATATAGTTGCCGATTGGCATTTTAAAAATAGGTGCCGATAGGCATTTCAGATATAGAAGCCGATAGGCATTTCAAATATAGGTGCCGATAGGCATTCCAGATATGGTTGCCGATAGGCATTTCAAATATAGGTGCTGATAGGCATTTCAGATGTAGTTTCCGATAGGCATTTCAAAAATTGGTGCCGATAGGCATTTGAGATATAGTTGCCGATAGGCATTTCAGATAAAGTTGCCGATTGGCATTTTAAAAATAGGTGCCGATAGGCATTTCAGATATAGAAGCCGATAGGCATTTCAAATATAGGTGCCGATAGGCATTTCAGATATAGTTGCAAACTGGCATTTTAAAAATAGGTGCCGATAGGCATTTCAGATATAGTGCCGATAGGCATTTCAAATATAGGTGCCGATAGGCATTACAGATATGGTTGCCGATAGGCATTTTAAATATAGGTGCCGATAGGCATTTCAGATATAAGTGCCGATAGGCATATCAGATATAGTTGCCGATAGGCATTTAAAATATAGGTGCCGATAGGCATTTCAAATATAGGTGTCGATAGGCATTTCAGATATAAATGCCGAAAGGCATTTTTAGATATAGGTGCCGATAGGCATTTCTGATGTGGTTGCCGATAGGCATTTCAAATATAGGTGCTGATAGGCATTTCAGATGTAGTTTTCGATAGGCATTTCAAAAATAGGTGCCGATAGGCATTTCAGATATAGGTGCCGACAGGCACTTCAGATATAGTTGCCGATTGGCATTTTAAAAATAGGTGCCGATAGGCATTTCAGATACAGAAGCCGATAGGCATTTCAAATATAGGTGCCGATAGGCATTCCAGATATGGTTGCCGATAGGCATTTCAAATATAGGTGCTGATAGGCATTTCAGATGTAGTTTCCGATAGGCATTTCAAAAATAGGTGCCGATAGGCATTTCAGATATAGGTGCCGATAGGCATTTCAGATATAGTTGCCGATTGGCATTTTAAAAATAGGTGCCGATAGGCATTTCGGATATAGAAGCCGATAGGCATTTCAAATATAGGTGCCGATAGGCATGCCAGATATGGTTGCCGATAGGCATTTCAAATATAGGTGCTGATAGGCATTTCAAATAAAGGTGCTGATAGGCATTTCAGATGTAGTTTCCAATAGGCATTCCAAAAATAGGTGCAGATAGGCATTTCAGATATAGGTGCCGATAGGCATTTCAGATATAGTTGCCGATTGGCATTTCAGATATAGAAGCCGATAGGCATTTCAAATATAGGTGCCGATAAGCATTCCAGATATGGTTAACGATAGGCATTTAAAATATAGGTGCTGATAGGCATTTAGATGTAGTTTCCGATAGGCATTTCAAAAATTGGTGCCGATAGGCATTTCAGATATAGGTGCCGATAGGCATTTCAGATATAGTTGCCGATTGGCATTTTAAAAATAGGTGCCGATAGGCATTTCAGATATAGAAGCCGATAGGTATTTCAAATATAGGTGTCGATAGTCATTTCAGATATGGTTGCCGATAGGCATTTAAAATATAGGTGTAGATAGGCATTTTAGATGTAGTTTCCGATGGGCATTTTAAAAATAGGTGTCGATAGGCATTTCAGATATAGGTGCCGATAGGCATTTCAGATATAGTTGCCGATTGGCATTTTAAAAATAGGTGTCGATAGGCATTTCAGATATAGAAGCCGATAGGCATTTTAAATAAAGGTGCAGATAGTCATTCCAGATATAGTTGCCGATAGGCATTTCAAATATAGGTGCTGATAGGCATTCCAGATGTAGTTTCCGATAGGCATTACAAAAAATGGTGCCGATAGGCATTTCAGATATAGGTGCCGATAGGCATTTCAGATATAGTTACCGATTGGCATTTTAAAAATAGGTGCCGATAAGCATTTCAGATATAGAAGCCGATAGGTATTTCAAATATAGGTGTCGATAGGCATTTCAGATATGGTTGCCGATAGGCATTTCAAATATAGGTGCTGATAGGCATTTCAGATGTAGTTTCCGATAGGCATTTTAAAAATAGGTGCCGATAGTCATTTCAGATATAAAAGCCGATAGGCCTTTCAAATATAGGTGCCGATAGGCATTCCAGATATGGTTGCCGATAGGCATTTCAAATATAGGTGCTGACAGGCATTTCAGATGTTGTTTCCGATAGGCATTTCAAAAATTGGTGCCGATAGGCATTTGAGATATGGGTGCCGATAGGCATTTTAGATATAGTTGTCGATTGGCATTTTAGAAATAAGTGCCGATAGGCATTTTAAAAATTGGTGCCGATAGGCATTTCAGGTATAGGTGCCGATAGACATTTCAGATATAGTTGCCGATTGGCATTTTAAAAATAGGTGCCGATAGGCATTTCAGATATAGAAGCCGATAGGCATTTCAAATATAGGTGCCGATAGGCATTCCAGATATGGTTGCCGATAGGCATTTCAAATATAGGTGCTGATAGGCATTTCAGATGTAGTTTCCGATAGGCATTTCAAAAATTGGTGCCGATAGGCATTTGAGATATAGTTGCCGATAGGCATTTCAGATAAAGTTGCCGATTGGTATTTTAAAAATAGGTGCCGATAGGCATTTCAGATATAGAAGCCGATAGGCATTTCAAATATAGGTGCCGATAGGCATTTCAGATATAGTTGCAAACTGGCATTTTAAAAATAGGTGCCGATAGGCATTTCAGATATAGTGCCGATAGGCATTTCAAATATAGGTGCCGATAGGCATTACAGATATGGTTGCCGATAGGCATTTTAAATATAGGTGCTGATAGGCATTTCAGATGTAGTTTCCGATAGGCATTTCAAAAATTGGTGCCGATAGGCATTTCAGATATAGGTGCCGATAGGCATATCAGCTATAGTTGCCGATAGGCATTTAAAATATAGGTGCCGATAGGCATTTCAAAAATAGGTATCGATAGGCATTTCAGATATAAATGCCGAAAGGCATATTTTCAGATATAGGTGCCGATAGGCATTTCTGATGTGGGTGCCGATAGGCATTTCAAATATAGGTGCTGATAGGCATTTCAGATGTAGTTTTCGATAGGCATTTCAAAAATAGGTGCCGATAGGCATTTCAGATATAGGTGCCGATAGGCACTTCAGAATTAATAGTTGCCGATTGGCATTTTAAAAAAAGGTGCCGATAGGCATTTCAGATATAAGTGCCGATAGGCATTTCAAATATAGGTGTCGATAGGCATTTCAGATATGGTTGCCGATAGGCATTTCAAATATAGGTGCTGATAGGCATTTAAGATGTAGTTTCCGATAGGCATTTCAAAAATAGGTGCCGATAGGCATTTCAGATATAGGTGCCGATAGGCTTTTCAGATATAGTTGCCGATTGGCATTTTAAAAATAGGTGCCGATAGGCATTTCAGATATAGAAGCCGATAGGCATTTCAAATATAGGTGCCGATAGGCATTCCAGATATGGTTGCCGATAGGCATTTCAAATATAGGTGCTGATAGGCATTTCAGATGTAGTTTTCGATAGGCATTTCAAAAATAGGTGCCGATAGGCATTTCAGATATAGTTGCCGATTGGCATTTTAAAAATAGGTGCCGATAGGCATTTTAGATGTAGTTTCCGATAGGCATTTCAAAAATAGGTGCCGATAGGCATTTCAGATATAGGTGCCGATAGGCATATCAGATATAGAAGCCGATGGGCATTTCAAATATAGGTGCCGATAGGCATTCCAGATATGGTTGCCGATAGGCATTTCAAATATAGGTGCTGATAGGCATTTCAGATGTAGTTTCCGATAGGCATTTCAAAAATAGGTGCCGATAGGCATTTCAGATATAGGTGCCGATAGGCATTTCAGATATAGTTGCCGATTGGCATTTTAAAAATAAGTGCCGATAGGCATTTCGGATATAGAAGCCGATAGGCATTTCAAATATAGGTGCCGATAGGCATTCCAAATATGGTCCGATAGGCATTTCAAATATAGGTGCTGATAGGCATTTCAGATATAGTTTCCGATAGGCATTTCAAAAATAGGTGCCGATAGGCATTTCAGATATAGGTGCCGATAGGCATTTCAGTTATAGTTGCCGATTGGCATTTTAAAAATAGGTGCCGATAGGCAATTCAGATGTAGAAGCCGATAGGCATTTCAAATATAGGTGCCGATAGGCATTCCAGATATGGTTGCCGATAGGCATTTCAAATATAGGTGCTGATAGGCATTTCAGATGTAGTTTCCGATAGGCATTTCAAAAAGAGGTGCCGATAGGCATTTCAAATATAGGTGCTGATAGGCATTTCAGATGTAGTTTCCGATAGGCATTTCAAAAATTGGTGCCGATAGGCATTTCAGATATAGGTGCCGATAGGCATTTCAGATATAGTTGCCGATTGGCATTTTAAAAATAGGTGCCGATAGGCATTTCAGATATAGAAGCCGATAGGCATTTCAAATATAGGTGCCGATAGGCATTCCAGATATGGTTGCCGATAGGCATTTAAAATATAGGTGCTGATAGGCATTTCAGATGTAGTTTCCGATAGGCATTTCAAAAATAGGTGCCGATAGGCATTTCAGATATAGGTGCCGATAGGCATTTCAGATATAGTTGCCGATTGGCATTTTAAAAATAGGTGCCGTTAGGCATTTCAGATATAGAAGCCGATAGGTATTTCAAATATAGGTGCTGATAGGCATTTCAGATGTAGTTTCCGATAGGCATTTCAAAAAAAGGTGCCGATAGGCATTACAGATATAGGTGCCGATAGGCATTTCAGATATAGTTGCCGATTGGCATTTTAAAAATAGGTGCCGATAGGCATTTCAGATATAGAAGCCGATAGGCATTTCAAATATATGTGCCGATAGGCATTCCAGATATGGTTGCCGATAGGCATTTCAAATATAGGTGCTGATAGGCATTTTAGATGTAGTTTCCGATAGGCATTTCAAAAAAAGGTGCCGATAGGCATTACCGATATAGGTGCCGATAGGCATTTCAGATATAGTTGCCGATTGGCATTTTAAAAATAGGTGCCGATAGGCATTTCAGATATAGAAGCCGATAGGCATTTCAAATATATGTGCCAATAGGCATTCCAGATATGGTTGCCGATAGGCATTTCAAATATAGGTGCTGATAGGCATTTTAGATGTAGTTTTCGATAGGCATTTCAAAAATAGGCGCCGATAGGCATTTCAGATATAGGTGCCGATAGGCATTTCAGATATAGTTGCCGATTGGCATTTTAAAAATAGGTGCCGATAGGCATTTCAGATATAAAAGCCGATAAGCATTTCAAATATAGGTGCCGATAGGCATTCCAGATATGGTTGCCGATAGGCATTTCAAATATAGGTGCTGATAGGCATTTCAGATGTAGATTCCGATAAACATTTCAAAAATAGGTGCCGATAGGCATTTCAAATATAGGTGCTGATAGGCATTTCAGATGTAGTTTCCGATAGGCATTTCAAAAATTGGTGCCGATAGGCATTTCAGATATAGGTGCCGACAGGCATTTCAGATATAGTTGCCGATTGGCATTTTAAAAATAGGTGCCGATAGGCATTTCAGATATAGAAGCCGATAGGTATTTCAAATATAGGTGTCGATAGGCATCTCAGATATGGCTGCCGATAGGCATTTCAAATATTGGTGCTGATAGGCATTTCAGATGTAGTTTCCGATAGGCATTTCAAAAATAGGTGCCGATAGGCATTTCAGATATAGGTGCCGATAGGCATTACAGATATAGTTGCCGATTGGCATTTTAAAAATAGGTGCCGATAGGCATTTCAGATATAGAAGCCGATAGGCATTTCAGATGTATTTTCCGAAAGGCATTTCAAAAATAGGTGCCGATAGGCATTTCAGATATAGGTGCCGATAGGCATTTCAGATATAGGTGCCAATAGGCATTTCAGATATAGTTGCCGATTGGCATTTTAAAAATAGGTGCCGATAGGCATTTCAGATATAGAAGCCGATAGGCATTTCAAATATAGGTGCCGATAGGCATTCCAGATATGGTTGCCGATAGGCATTTCAAATATAAGTGCTGATAGGCATTTCAGATGTAGTTTCCGATAGGCATTTCAAAAATAGGTACTGATAGGCATTTCAGATATAGGTGCCGATAGGCATTTCAGATATAGTTGCCGATTGGCATTTTAAAAATAGGTGCAGATAGGCATTTCAGATATAGAAGCCGATAGGTATTTCAAATATAGGTGTCGATAGGCATTTCAGATATGGTTGCCGATAAGCATTTCAAATATAGGTGCTGATAGGCATTTCAGATGTAGTTTCCGATAGGCATTTCAAAAATAGGTACCGATAGGCCTTTCAGATATAGGTGTTGATAGGCATTTCAGAAATAGTATCCAATTGGCATTTTAAAAATAGGTGTCGATAGGGATTTCAGATATAGAAGCCGATAGGCATTTCAGATATAGAAGCCGATAGGCATTTCAAATAGAGGTGCCAATAGGCATTCCAGATATGGTTGCCGATAGGCATTTCAAATGTAGGTGCTGATAGGCATTTCAGATGTAGTTTCCGATAGGCATTTCAAAAATTGGTGCCGATAGGCATTTCAGATATAGGTGCCGATAGGCATTTCAGATATAGTTGCCGATTGGCATTTTAGAAATAAGTGCCGATAGGCATTTCAGATATAGAAGCCGATAGGTATTTCAAATATAGGTGTCGATAGGCATTTTAGATATGGTTGCCGATAGGCATTTCAAATATAGGTGCTGATAGGCATTTCAGATGTAGTTTCCGATAGGCATTTCAAAAATAGGTGCCGATAGGCATTTCAGATATAGGTGCCGATAGGCATTTCAGATATAGTTGCCGATTGGCATTTTAAAAATAGGTGCCGATAGGCATTTTAAAAATAGGTGCCGATAGGCATTTCAAAAATAGGTGCCGATAGGCATTTCAGATATAGGTGCCGAAAGGCATTTCAGATATAGTTGCCGATAGGCATTTAAAATATAGGTGCCGATAGGCATTTCAAATATAGGTGCCGACAGGCATTTCAAATATAGGTGTCGATAGGCATTTCAGATATAAATGCCGAAAGGCATTTCAGATTTAGGTGCCGATAGGCATTTCTGATGTGGTTGCCGATAGGTATTTCAAATATAGGTGCTGATAGGAATTTCAGATGTAGTTTTCGATAGGCATTTCAAAAATAGGTGCCGATAGGCATTTTAGATATAGGTGCCGATAGGCACTTCAGATATAGTTGCCGATTGGCATTTTAAAAATAGGTGCCGATAGGCATTTCAGATATAGAAGCAGATAGGCATTTCAAATATAGGTGCCGATAGGCATTCCAGATATGGTTGCCGATAGGCATTTCAAATATAGGTGCTGATAGGCATTTCAGATGTAGATTCCGATAGGCATTTCAAAAATAGGTGCCGATAGGCATTTCAGATATAGGTGCCGATAGACATTTCAGATATAGTTGCCGATTGGCATTTTAAAAATATGTGCCGATAGGCATTTCAGATATAGAAGCCGATAGGCATTTCAGATATAGGTGCCGATAGGCATTCCAGATATGGTTGCCGATAGGCATTTCAAATATAGGTGCTGATAGGCATTTCAGATGTAGTTTCCGATAGGCATTTCAAAAATTGGTGCCGATAGGCATTTCAGATATAGGTGCTGATAGGCATTTCAGATATAGTTGCCGATTGGCATTTTAAAAATAGGTGCCGATAGGCTTTTCAGATATAGAAGCCGATAGGTATTTCAAATATAGGTGTCGATAGGCATTTCAGATATGGTTGCCGATAGGCATTTCAAATATTGGTGCTGATAGGCATTTCAGATGTAGTTTCCGATAGGCATTTTAAAAAGAGGTGCCGATAGGCATTTCAGATATAGGTGCCGATAGGCATTACAGATATAGTGGCCGATTGGCATTTTAAAAATAGGTGCCGATAGGCATTTCAGATATAGAAGCCGATAGGCATTTCAAATATAGGTGCCGATAGGCATTCCAGATATGGTCACCGATAGGCATTTCAAATATAAGTGCTGATAGGCATTTCAGATGTAGTTTCCGATAGGCATTTCAAAAATAGGTACCGATAGGCATTTCAGATATAGGTGCCGATAGGCATTTCAGATATAGTTGCCGATTGGCATTTTAAAAATAGGTGCCGATAGGCATTTCAGATACAGAAGCCGATAGGTATTTCAAATATAGGTGTCGATAGGCATTTCAGATATGGTTGCCGATAGGCATTTCAAATATAGGTGCTGATTGGCATTTCAGATGTAATTTCGGATAGGCATTTCAAAAATAGGTGCCGATAGGCATTTCAGATATAGGTGCCGATAGGCATTTCAGATATAGTTGCCGATTGGCATTTTAAAAACAGGTGCCGATAGGCATTTCAGATATAGAAGCCGATTGGTATTTCAAATTTAGGTGTCGATAGGCATTTCAGATATGGTTGCCGATAGGCATTTCAAATATAGGAGCAGATAGGCATTTCAGATGTAGTTTCCTAAAGGCATTTCAAAAATAGGTGCCGATAGGCATTTTAGATATAGGTGCCGATAGGCATTTCAGATATAGTTGCCGATTGGCATTATAAAAATAGGTGCCGATTGGCATTTCAGATATAGAAGCCGATAGGCATTTTAAATATAAGTGCCGATAGGCATTCCAGATATGGTTGCCGATAGGCATTTTAAATATAAGTGCTGATAGGCATTTCAGATGTAGTTTCCGATAGGCATTTCAAAAATAGGTACCGATAGGCATTTTAGATATAGGTGCCGATAGGCATTGCAGAAATAGTATCCAATTGGCATTTTAAAAATAGGTGTCGATAGGGATTTCAGATATAGAAGCCGATAGGCATTTCAGATATAGAAACCGATAGGCATTTCAAATACAGGTGCCGATAGGCATTCCAGATATGGTTGCCGATAGGCATTTCAAATATAGGTGCTGATAGGCATTTCAGATGTAGTTTCCGATAGGCATTTCAAAAATTGGTGCCGATAGGCATTTCAGATATAGGTGCCGATAGGCATTTCAGATATAGGTGTCGATAGGCATTTCAGATATGGTTGCCGATAGGCATTTCAAATATAGGTGCTGATAGGCATTTCAGATGTAGTTTCCGATAGGCATTTCAAAAATAGGTGCCGATAGGCATTTCAGATATAGGTGCCGATAGGCATTTCAGATATAGTTGCCGATTGGCATTTTAAAAATAGGTGCCGATAGGCATTTTAGATATAGTTTCCGATAAGCATTTCAAAAATAGGTGCCGATAGGCATTTCAGATATAGGTGCCGAAAGGCATTTCAGATATAGTTGCCGATAGGCATTTAAAATATAGGTGCCGATAGGCATTTCAAAGTTAGGCGCCAAAAGGCATTTCAAATATAGGTGTCGATAGGCATTTCAGATATAAATGCCGAAAGGCATTTCAGATATAGGTGCCGATAGGCATTTCTGATGTGTTTGCCGATAGGCATTTCAAATATAGGTGCTGATAGGCATTTCAGATGTAGTTTTCGATAGGCATTTCAAAAATAGGGGCCGACAGCATTTCAGATATAGGTGCCGATAGGCACTTCAGATATAGTTGCCGATTGGCATTTTAAAAATAGGTGCCGATAGGCATTTCAGATATAGAAGCCGATAGGCATTTCAAATATAGGTGCCGATAGGCATTCCAGATATGGTTGCCGATAGGCATTTCAAATATAGGTGCTGATAGGCATTTCAGATGTAGATTCCGATGGGCATTTCAAAAATAGGTGCCGATAGGCATTTCAGATATAGGTGCCGATAGACATTTCAGATATAGTTGCCGATTGGCATTTTAAAAATAGGTGCCGATAGGCATTTCAGATATAGAAGCCGATAGGCATTTCAAATATAGGTGCCGATAGGCATTCCAGATATGGTTGCCGATAGGCATTTCAAATATAGGTGCTGATAGGCATTTCAGATATAGTTTCCGATAGGCATTTCAAATATTGGTGCCGATAGGCATTTCAGATTAGGTGCTGATAGGCATTTCAGATATAGTTGCCGATTGGCATTTCAAAAATAGGTGCCGATAGGCATTTCATATATAGAAGCCGATAGGTATTTCAAATATAGGTGTCGATAGGCATTTCAGATGAGGTTGCCGATAGGCATTTCAGATGTAGTTTCCGATAGGCATTTTAAAAATAGGTGCCGATAGGCATTTCAGATATAGGTGCCGATAGGCATTACAGATATAGTTGCCGATTGGCATTTTAAAAATAGGTGCCGATTGGCATTTCAGATATAGAAGCCGATAGGCATTTCAAATATAGGTGCCGATAGGCATTCCAGATATGGTTGCCGAGAGGCATTTCAAATATAGGTGCTGATAGGCATTCCAAATGTAGTTTCCGATAGGAATTTCAAAAATTGGTGCCGATAGGCATTTCAGATATAGGTGGCGATAGGCATTTCAGATATAGTTACCGATTGGCATTTTAAAAAGAGGTGCCGATAGGCATTTCAGATATAGAAGCCGATAGGTATTTCAAATATAGGTGTCGATAGGCATTTTAAATATGGTTGCTGATAGGCATTTCAAATATAGGTGCTGATAGGCATTTCATTCGTAGTTTCCGATAGGCATTTCAAAAAAAGGTGCCGATAGGCATTACAGATATAGGTGCCGATAGGCATTTCAGATATAGTTGCCTATTGGCATTTTAAAAATAGGTGCCGATAGGCATTTCAGATATAGAAGCCGATAGGCATTTCAAATATAGGTGCCGATAGGCATTCCAGATATGGTTGCCGATAGGCATTTCAAATATAGGAGCTGATAGGCATTTTAGATGTAGTTTCCGATAGGCTTTTAAAAAATAGGTGCCGATAGGCATTTCAGATATAGGTGCCGATAGGCATTTCAGATATAGTTACCGATTGGCATTTTAAAAATAGGTGCCGATAGGCATTTCAGATATAGAAGCCGATAGGCATTTCAAATATAGGTGCCGATAGGCATTCCAGATATGGTTGCCGATAGGCATTTCAAATATAGGTGCTGATAGGCATTTCAGATGTAGTTTCCGATAGGCATTTTAAAAATAGGTGGCGATAGGCATTTCAAATATAGGTGCTGATAGGCATTTCAGATGTAGTTTCCGATAGGCATTTCAAAAATTGGTGCCGATAGGCATTTCAGATATAGGTGCAGATAGGCATTTCAGATATAGTTGCCGATTGGCAATTTAAAAATAGGTGCCGATAGGCATTTCAGATATAGAAGCAGATAGGCATTTCAAATATAGGTGCCGATAGGCATTCCAGATATGGTTGCCGATAGGCATTTCAAATATAGGTGCTGATAGGCATTTCAGATGTAGTTTCCGATAGGCATTTCAAAAATAGGTGCCGATAGGCATTTCAGATATTGAAGCCGATAGGTATTTCAAATATAGGTGCTGATAGGCATTTCAGATGTAGTTTCCGATAGGCATTTCAAAAAAAGGTGCCGATAGGTATTACAGATATAGGTGCCAATAGGCATTTCAGATATAGTTGCCGATTGGCATTTTAAAAATAGGTGTCGATAGGCATTTCAGATATAGAAGCCGATAGGCATTTCAAATATATGTGCCGATAGGCATTCCAGATATGGTTGCCGATAGGCATTTCAAATATAGGTGCTGATAGGCATTTTAGATGTAGTTTCCGATAGGCATTTCAAAAATAGGCGCCGAAAGGCATTTCAGATATAGGTGCCGATAGGCATTTCAGATATAGTTGCCGACTGGCATTTTAAAAATAGGTGCCGATAGGCATTTCAGATATAAAAGCCGATAAGCATTTCAAATATAGGTGCCGATAGGCATTCCAGATATGGTTGCCGATAGGCATTTCAAATATAGGTGCTGATAGGCATTTCAGATGTAGTTTCCGATAAACATTTCAAAAATAGGTGCCGATAGGCATTTCAAATATAGGTGCTGATAGGCATTTCAGATGTAGTTTCCGATAGGCATTTCAAAAATTGGTGCCGATAGGCATTTCAGATATAGAAGCCGATAGGCATTTCAGATATAGTTGCCGATTAGCATTTTAAAAATAGGTGCCGATAGGCATTTCAGATATAGAAGCCGATAGGTATTTCAAATATAGGTGTCGATAGGCATCTCAGATATGGCTGCCGATAGGCATTTCAAATATTGGTGCTGATAGGCATTTCAGATGTAGTTTCGGATAGGCATTTCAAAAATAGGTGCCGATAGGCATTTCAGATATAGGTGCCGATAGGCATTTCAGAAATAGTAATCAATTGGCATTTCAAATATAAGTGCTGATAGGCATTTCAGATGTAGTTTCCGATAGGCATTTCAAAAATAGGTACCGATAGGCATTTCAGATATAGGTGCCGATAGGCATTTCAGATATAGGTGCCAATAGGCATTTCAGATATAGTTGCCGATTGGCATTTTAAAAATAGGTGCCGATAGGCATTTCAGATATAGAAGCCGATAGGCATTTCAAATATAGGTGCCGATAGGCATTCCAGATATGGTTGCCGATAGGCATTTCAAATATAAGTGCTGATAGGCATTTCAGATGTAGTTTCCGATAGGCATTTCAAAAATAGGTACCGATAGGCATTTCAGATATAGGTGCCGATAGGCATTTCAGATATAGTTGCCGATTGGCATTTTAAAAATAGGTGCAGATAGGCATTTCAGATATAGAAGCCGATAGGTATTTCAAATATAGGTGTCGATAGGCATTTCAGATATGGTTGCCGATAGGCATTTCAAATATAGGTGCTGATAGGCATTTCAGATGTAGTTTCGGATAGGCATTTCAAAAATAGGTGCCGATAGGCATTTCAGATATAGGTGCCGATAGGCATTTCAGAAATAGTATTCAATTGGCATTTCAAATATAAGTGCTGATAGGCATTTCAGATGTAGTTTACGATAGGCATTTCAAAAATAGGTACCGATAGGCATTTCAGATATAGGTGCCGATAGGCATTTCAGAAATAGTATCCAATTGGCATTTTAAAAATAGGTGTCGATAGGGATTTCAGATATAGAAGCCGATAGGCATTTCAGATATAGAAGCCGATAGGCATTTCAAATACAGGTGCCGATAGGCATTTCAGATATGGTTGCCGATAGGCATTTCAAATATAGGTGCTGATAGGCATTTCAGATGTAGTTTCCGATAGGCATTTCAAAAATTGGTGCCGATAGGCATTTTAGATATAGGTGCCGATAGGCATTTCAGATATAGTTGATGATTGGCATTTTAGAAATAAGTGCCGATAGGCATTTCAGATATAGAAGCCGATAGGTATTTCAAATATAGGTGTCGATCGGCATTTCAGATATGGTTGCCGATAGGCATTTCAAATATAGGTGCTGATAGGCATTTAAGATGTAGTTTCCGATAGGCATTTCAAAAATAGGTGCCGATAGGCATTTCAGATATAGGTGCCGATAGGCATTTCAGATATAGTTGCCGATTGGCATTTTAAAAATAGGTGCCGATAGGCATTTTAGATGTAGTTTCCGATAGGCATTTCAAAAATAGGTGCCGATAGGCATTTCAGATATAGGTGCCGAAAGGCATTTCAGATATAGTTGCCGATAGGCATTCAAAATATAGGTGCCGATAGGCATTTCAAATATAGGTGCCGATAGGCATTTCAAATATAGGTGTCGATAGGCATTTCAGATATAAATGCCGAAAGGCATTTCAGATATAGGTGCCGATAGGCATTTCTGATGTGGTTGCCGATAGGCATTTTAATATAGGTGCTGATAGGCATTTCAGATGTAGTTTTCGGTAGGCATTTCAAAAATAGGTGCCGATAGGCATTTTAGATATAGGTGCCGATAGGCACTTCAGATATAGTTGCCGATTGGCATTTTGAAAATAGGTGCCGATAGGCATTTCAGATATTGAAGCCGATAGGCATTTCAAATATAGGTGCCGATAGGCATTCCAGATATGGTTGCCGATAGGCATTTCAAATATAGGTGCTGATAGGCATTTCAGATGTAGATTCCGATAGGCATTTCAAAAATAGGTGCCGATAGGCATTTCAGATATGGGTGCCGATAGACATTTCAGTTATAGTTGCCGATTGGCATTTTAAAAATATGTGCCGATAGGCATTTCAGATATAGAAGCCGATAGGCATTTCAGATATAGGTGCCGATAGGCATTCCAGATATGGTTGCCGATAGGCATTTCAAATATAGGTGCTGATAGGCATTTCAGATGTAGTTTCCGATAGGCATTTCAAAAATTGGTGCCGATAGGCATTTCAGATATAGGTGCTGATAGGCATTTCAGATATAGTTGCCGATTGGCATTTTAAAAATAGGTGCCGATAGGCATTTCAGATATAGAAGCCGATAGGTATTTCAAATATAGGTGTCGATAGGCATTTCAGATATGGTTGCCGATAGGCATTTCAAATATTGGTGCTGATAGGCATTTCAGATGTAGTTTCCGATAGGCATTTTAAAAATAGGTGCCGATAGGCATTTCAGATATAGGTGCCGATAGGCATTACAGATATAGTTGCCGATTGGCATTTTAAAAATAGGTGCCGATAGGCATTTCAGATATAGAAGCCGATTGGCATTTCAAATATAGGTGCCGATAGGCATTCCAGATATGGTTGCCGATAGGCATTTCAAATATAAGTGCTGATAGGCATATTAGATGTAGTTTCCGATAGGCATTTCAAAAATAGGTGCCGATAGGCATTTCAGATATAGGTGCCGATAGGCATTTCAGATATAGTTGCCGATTGGCATTTTAAAAATAGGTGCCGATAGGCATTTCAGATATAGAAGCCGATGGGCATTTCAATTATAGGTGCCGATAGGCATTCCAGATATGGTTGCCGATAGGCATTTCAAATATAGGTGCTGATAGGCATTTCAGTTGTAGTTTCCGATAGGCATTTCAAAAATAGGTGCCGATAGGCATTTCAAATATAGGTGCTGATAGGCATTTCAGATGTAGTTTCCGATAGGCATTTAAAAAATTGGTGCCGATAGGCATTTCAGATATAGGTGCCGATAGGCATTTCAGATATAGTTGCCGATTGGCATTTTAAAAATAGGTGCCGATAGGCATTTCAGATATAGAAGCCGATAGGTATTTCAAATATAGGTGTCGATAGGCATTTCAGATATGGCTGCCGATAGGCATTTCAAATATTGGTGCTGATAAGCATTTCAGATGTAGTTTCCGATAGGCATTTCAAAAATAGGTGCCGATAGGCATTTCAGATATAGGTGCAGATAGGCATTACAGATATAGTTGCCGATTGGCATTTTAAAAATAGGTGCCGATAGGCATTTCAGATATAGAAGCCGATAGGCATTTCAGATGTATTTTTCGAAAGGCATTTCAAAAATAGGTGCCGATAGGCATTTCAGATATAGGTGCAGATAGGCATTTCAGATATAGGTGCCGATAGGCATTTCAGATATAGTTGCCGATTGGCATTTAAAAATAGGTGCCGATAGGCATTTCAGATATAGAAGCCGATAGGCATTTCAAATATAGGTGCCGATAGGCATTCCAGATATGGTTGCCGATATGCATTTCAAATATAAGTGCTGAAAGGCATTTCAGATGTAGTTTCCGATAGGCATTTCAAAAATAGGTACCGATAGGCATTTCAGATATAGGTGCCGATAGGCATTTCAGATATAGTTGCCGATTTGAATTTTAAAAATAGGTGCCGATAGGCATTTAAGATATAGAAGCCGATAGGTATTTCAAATGTAGGTGTCGATAGGCATTTCAAATATGGTTGCCGATAGGCATTTCAAATATAGGTGCTGATAGGCATTTCAGATGTAGTTTCGGATAGGCATTTCAAAAATAGGTGCCGATAGGCATTTCAGATACAGGTGCCAATAGGCATTTCAGATATATCTGCCGATTGGCATTTCAAAAATAGGTGCCGATAGGCATTTCAGATATAGGTGCCGATAGGCATATCAGATATAGTTGCCAATAGGCATTTAAAATATAGGTGCCGATAAGCATTTCAAATATAGGTGTCGATAGGCATTTCAGATATAAATGCTGAAAGGCATTTCAGATATAGGTGCCGATAGGCATTTCTGATGTGGTTGCCGATAGGCATTTCAAATATAGGTGCTGATAGGCATTTCAGATGTAGTTTTCGATAGGCATTTCAAAAATAGGTGCCTATAGGCAGTTCAGATATAGAAGCCGATAGGCATTTCAAATATAGGTGCCGATAGGCATTCCAGATATAGTTGCCGATATGCATTTCAAATATAGGTGCTGATAGGCATTTCAGATGTAGTTTTCGATAGGCATTTCAAAAATAGGTGCCGATAGGTATTTCAGATATAGGTGCCGATAGGCATTTCAGATATAGTTGCCGATTGGCATTTTAAAAATAGGTGCCGATAGGCATTTCAGATATAGAAGCCGATAGGCATTTCAAATATAGGAGCCGATAGGCATTCCAGATATGGTTGCCGATAGGCATTTCACATATAGGTGCTGATAGGCATTTCAGATGTAGTTTCCGATAGGCATTTCAAAAATTGGTGTCGATAGGCATTTCAGATATAGGCGCCGATAGGCATTCCAGATATGGTTGCCGATAGGCATTTCAAATATACGTGCTGATAGGCATTTCAGATGTAGTTTCTGATAGGCATTTCAAAAATAGGTACCGATAGGCATTTCAGATATAGGTGCCGATAGGCATTTCAGAAATAGTTGCCAATTGGCATTTTAAAAATAGGTGTCGATAGGGATTTCAGATATAGAAGCCGATAGGCATTCCAGATATGGTTGCCGATTAGCATTTCAAATATAGGTGCTGATAGGCATTTCAGATGTAGTTTCCGATAGGCATTTAAAAAATAGGTGCCGATAGGCATTTCAGTTATAGGTGCCGATAGGCATTTCAGATATAGTTGCCGATAGGCATTTAAAATATAGGTGCCGATAGGCATTTCAAAAATAGGTGCCGATAGGCATTTCAGATATAGGTGCCGATAGGCATATCAAATATAGTTGCCGATAGGCATTTAAAATATAGGTGCCGATAGGCATTTCAAATATAGGTGTCGATAGGCATTTAAGATATAAATGCCGAAAGGCATTTCAGATACAGGTGCCGATAGGCATTTCAAATATAGGTGCTGATAGGCATTTCAGATGTAGTTTCCGAAAGGCATTTCAAAAATAGGTGCCGATAGGCATTTCAAAAATAGGTGCCGATAGGCATTTCAGATATAGTTGCCGATAGGCATTTAAAATATAGGTGCCGATAGGCATTTCAAAAATAGGTGCCGATAGGCATTTCAGATATAGAAGCCGATAGGCATTTCAAATATAGGTGCCGATAGGCATTTCAGATATAGTTGCAAACTGGCATTTTAAAGATAGGTGCCGATAGGCATTTTAGATATAGTTGCCGATTGTCATTTTAAAAATAGGTGCCGATAGGCATTTCAGATATAGAAGCCGATAGGCATTTCAAATATAGGTGCCGATAGGCATTCCAGATATGGTTGCCGATAGGCATTTCAAATATAGGTGCTGATAGGCATTTCAGATGTAGTTTCCGATAGGCATTTCAAAAATTGGTGCCGATAGGCATTTAAGATATAGGTGCCGATAGGCATTTCAGATATAGTTGCCGATTGGCATTTTAAAAATAGGTGCCGATAAGCATTTCGGATATAGAAGCCGATAGGCATTTCAGATATAGGTGCCGATAGACATTTCAGATATAGTTGCCGATTGGAATTTTAAAAATAGGTGCCAATAGGCATTTCAGATATAGAAGCCGATAGGCATTTCAAATATAGGTGCCGATAGGCATTCCAGATATGGTTGCCGATAGGCATTTCAAATATAGGTGCTGATAGGCATTTCAGATGTGGTTTCCGATAGGCATTTCAAAAATTGGTGCCGATAGGCATTTCAGATATAGAAGCCGATAGGCATTTCAAATATAGGTGTTGATAGGCATTCCAGATATAATTGCCGATAGGCATTTCAAATATAGGTGCTGATAGGCATTTCAGATGTAGTTTCCGATAGGCATTTCAAAAATAGGTGCCGATAGGCATTTCAGATATAGGTGCCGATAGGCATTTCAGATAAAGTTGCCGATTGGCTATTTAAAAATAGGTGCCGATAGGCATTTCGGATATAGAAGCCGATAGGCATTTCAAGTATAGGTGCCGATAGGCATTCCAGATATGGTCCGATAGGCATTTCAAATATAGGTGCTGATAGGCATTTCAGATGTAGTTTCCGATAGGCATTTCAAAAATAGGTGCCGATAGGCATTTCAGATATAGGTGCCGATAGGCATTTCAGATATAGTTGCCGATTGGCTATTTAAAAATAGGTGCCGATAGGCATTTCGGATATAGAAGCCGATAGGCATTTCAAGTATAGGTGCCGATAGGCATTCCAGATATGGTCCGATAGGCATTTCAAATATAGGTGCTGATAGGCATTTCAGATGTAGTTTCCGATAGGCATTTCAAAAATAGGTGCCGATAGTAATTTCAGATATAGGTGCCGATAGGCATTTCAGATATAGTTGCCGATTGGCATTTTAAAAATAGGTGCCGATAGGCATTTCAGATATAGAAGCCGATAGGCATTTCAAATATAGGTGCCGATAGGCATTCCAGATATGTTTGCCGATAGGCATTTCAAATATAGGTGCTGATAGGCATTTCAGATGTAGTTTCCGATAGGCATTTCAAAAATAGGTGCCGATAGGCATTTCAAATATAGGTGCTGATAGGCATTTCAGATGTAGTTTCCGATAGGCATTTCAAAAATAGGTGCCGATAGGCATTTCAGATATAGGTGCCGATAGGCATTTCAGATATAGTTGCCGATTGGCATTTTAAAAATAGGTGTCTATAGGCATTTCAGATATAGAAGCCGATAGGCATTTCAAATATAGGTGCCGATAGGCATTCCAGATATGGTTGCCGATAGGCATTTCAAATATAGGTACTGATAGGCATTCCAGATGTAGTTTCCGATAGGCATTTCAAAAATTGGTGCCGATAGGCATTTCAGATATAGGCGCCGATAGGCATTTCAGATATAGTTACCGATTGGCATTTTAAAAATAGGTGCCGATAGGCATTTCAGATATAGAAGCCGATAGGTATTTCAAATATAGGTGCTGATAGGCATTTCAGATGTAGTTTCCGATAGGCAATTCAAAAAAAGGTGCCGATAGGCATTACAAATATAGGTGCCGATAGGCATTTCAGATATAGTTGCCGATTGGCATTTTAAAAATAGGTGCCGATAGGCATTTTAGATATAGAAGCCGATAGGCACTTCAAATATATGTGCCGATAGGAATTCCAGATATGGTTGCCGATAGGCATTTCAAATATAGGTGCTGATAGGCATTTTAGATGTAGTTTCCGATAGGCATTTCAAAAATAGGCGCCGATAGGCATTTCAGATATAGGTGCCGATAGGCATTTCAGATATAGTTGCCGATTGGCATTTTAAAAATAGGTGCCGATAGGCATTTCAGATATAAAAGCCGATAGGCATTTCAAATATAGGTGCCGATAGGCATTCCAGATATGGTTGCTGATAGGCATTTCAAATATAGGTGCTGATAGGCATTTCAGATGTAGTTTCCGATAGGCATTTCAAAAATAGGTGCCGATAGGCATTTCACATATAGGTGCTGATAGGCATTTCAGATGTAGTTTCCGATAGGCATTTCAAAAATTGGTGCTGATAGGCATTTCAGATATAGTTGCCGATAGGCATTTCAGATATAGTTGCCGATTGGCATTTTAAAAATAGGTGCCGATAGGCATTTCAGATATAGAAGCCGATAGGTATTTCAAATATAGGTGTCGATAGGCATCTCAGATATGGCTGCCGATAGGCATTTCAAATATTGGTGCTGATAGGCATTTCAGATGTAGTTTCCGATAGGCATTTCAAAAATAGGTGCCGATAGGCATTTCAGATATAGGTGCCGATAGGCATTACAGATATAGTTGCCGATTGGCATTTTAAAAATAGGTGCCGATAGGCATTTCAGATATAGAAGCCGATAGGCATTTCAGATGTATTTTCCGAAAGGCATTTCAAAAATAGGTGCCGATAGGCATTTCAGATATAGGTGCCGATAGGCATTTCAGATATAGTTGCCGATTGGCATTTTAAAAATAGGTGCCGATAGGCATTTCAGATATAGAAGCCGATAGGCATTTCAAATATAGGTGCCGATAGGCATTCCAGATATGGTTACCGATAGGCATTTCAAATATAAGTGCTGATAGGCATTTCAGATGTAGTTTCCGATAGGCATTTCAAAAATAGGTACCGATAGGCATTTCAGATATAGGTGCCGATAGGCATTTCAGAAATAGTATCCAATTGGCATTTTAAAAATAGGTGTCGATAGGGATTTCAGATATAGAAGCCGATGGGCATTTCAGATATAGAAGCCGATAGGCATTTCAAATACAGGTGCTGATAGGCATTCCAGATATGGTTGCCGATAGGCATTTCAAATATAGGTGCTGATATACATTTCAGATGTAGTTTCCGATAGGCATTTCAAAAATTGGTGCCGATAGGCATTTCAGATATAGGTGCCGATAGGCATTTCAGATATAGTTGCCGATCGGCATTTTAGAAATAAGTGCCGATAGGCATTTCAGATATAGAAGCCGATAGGTATTTCAAATATAGGTGTCGATAGGCATTTCAGATATGTTTGCCGATAGGCATTTCAAATATAGGTGCTGATAGGCATTTCAGATGTAGTTTCCGATAGGCATTTCAAAAATAGGTGCCGATAGGCATTTCAGATATAGGTGCCGATAGGCATTTAAGATATAGTTGCCGATTGGCTTTTTTAAAATTGGTGCCGATAGGCATTTTAGATGTAGTTTCCGATAGGCATTTTAAAAATAGGTGCCGATAGGCATTTCAGATATAGGGGCCGAAAGGCATTTCAGATATAGTTGCCGATAGGCATTTAAAATATAGGTGCCGATAGGCATTTCAAATATAGGTGCCGATAGGCATTTCAAATATAGGTGTCGATAGGCATTTCAGATATAAATGCCGAAAGGCATTTCAGATATAGGTGCCGATAGGCATTTCTGATGTGGTTGCCGATAGGCATTTTAAATATAGGTGCTGATAGGCATTTCAGATGTAGTTTTCGATAGGCATTTCAAAAATAGGTGCCGATAGGCATTTCAGATATAGGTGCCGATAGGCACTTCAGATATAGTTGCCGATAGGCATTTCAAATATAGGTGCCGATAGGCATTCCAGATATGGTTGCCGATAGGCATTTCAAAATAGGTGCTGATAGGCATTTCAGATGTAGATTCCGATAGGCATTTCAAAAATGGGTGCCGATAGGCATTTCAGATATAGGTGCCGATAGACATTTCAGATATAGTTGCCGATTGGCATTTCAAAAATAGGTGCCGATAGGCATTTCAGATATAGAAGCCGATAGGCATTTCAAATATAGGTGCCGATAGGCATTCCAGATATAGTTGCCGTTTGGCATTTCAAATATTGGTGCTGATAGGCATTTCAGATGTAGTTTCCGATAGGCATTTCAAAAATAGGTGCCGATAGGCATTTCAGATATAGGTGCCGATAGGCATTTCAGATATAGTTGCCGATTGGCATTTTAAAAATAGGTGCCGATAGGCATTTCAGATATAGAAGCCGATAGGTATTTCAAATATATGTGTCGATAGGCATTTCAGATATGGCTGCCGATAGGCATTTCAAATATTGGTGCTGATAGGCATTTCAGATGTAGTTTCTGATAGGCATTTCAAAAATAGGTGCAGATAGGCATTTCAGATATAGGTGCAGGTAGGCATTACAGATATAGTTGCCGATTGGCATTTTAAAAATAGGTGCCGATAGGCATTTCAGATATAGAAGCTGATAGACATTTCATATGTATTTTTCGAAAGGCATTTCAAAAATAGGTGCCGATAGGCATTTCAGATATAGAAGCCGATAGGCATTTCAGATATAGGTGCCGATAGACATTTCAGATATAGTTGCCGATTGGCATTTCAAAAATAGGTGCCGATAGGCATTTCAGATATAGAAGCCGATAGGCATTTCAAATATAGGTGCCGATAGGCATTCCAGATATGGTTGCCGATAGGCATTTCAAATATAGGTGCTGATAGGCATTTCAGATGTGGTTTCCGATAGGCATTTCAAAAATTGGTGCCGATAGGCATTTCAGATATAGGTGCTGATAGGCATTTCAGATATAGTTGCCGATTGGCATTTTAAAAATAGGTGCCGATAGGCATTTCAGATATAGAAGCTGATAGGTATTTCAAATATAGGTGTCGATAGGCATTTCAAAAATAGGTGCCGATAGGCACTTCAGATATAGTTGCCGATATGCATTTTAAAAATATGTGCCGATAGGCATTTCAGATATAGAAGCCGATAGGCATTTCAAATATAGGTGCCGATAGGCATTCCAGATATGGTTGCCGATAGGCATTTCAAATATAGGTGCTGATAGGCATTTCAGATGTAGATTCCGATAGGCATTTCAAAAATAGGTGCCGATAGGCATTTCAGATATAGGTGCCGATAGACATTTCAGATATAGTTGCCGATTGGCATTTTAAAAATAGGTGCCGATAGGCATTTCAGATATAGAAGCCGATAGGCATTTCAAATATAGGTGCCGATAGGCATTCCAGATATAGTTGGCGATTGGCATTTCAAATATTGGTGCTGATAGGCATTTCAGATGTAGTTTCCGATAGGCATTTCAAAAATAGGTGCCGATAGGCATTTCAGATATAGGTGCCGATAGGGATTTCAGATATAGTTGCCGATTGGCATTTTAAAAATAGGTGCCGATAGGCATTTCAGATATAGAAGCCGATAGGTATTTCAAATATAGGTGTCGATAGGCATTTCAGATATGGCTGCCGATAGGCATTTCAAATATTGGTGCTGATAGGCATTTTAGATGTAGTTTCTGATAGGCATTTCAAAAATAGGTGCCGATAGGCATTTCAGATATAGGTGCAGATAGGCATTACAGATATAGTTGCCGATTGGCATTTTAAAAATAGGTGCCGATAGGCATTCCAGATATGGTTGCCGATAAGCATTTCAAATATAGGTGCTGATAGGCATTTCAGATGTAGATTCCGATAGGCATTTCAAAAATAGGTGCCGATAGGCATTTCAGATATAGGTGCCGATAGACATTTCAGATATAGTTGCCGATTGGCATTTTAAAAATAGGTGCCGATAGGCATTTCAGATATAGAAGCCGATAGGCATTTCAAATATAGGTGCCGATAGGCATTCCAGATATGGTTGCCGATAGGCATTTCAAATATATGTGCTGATAGGCATTTCAGATGTGGTTTCCGATAGGCATTTCAAAAATTGGTGCCGATAGGCATTTCAGATATAGGTGCTGATAGGCATTTCAGATATAGTTGCCGATTGGCATTTTAAAAATAGGTGCCGATAGGCATTTCAGATATAGAAGCTGATAGGTATTTCAAATATAGGTGTCGATAGGCATTTCAGATATGGTTGCCGATAGGCATTTCAAATATTGGTGCTGATAGGCATTTCAGATGTAGTATCCGATAGGCATTTCAAAAATAGGTGCCGATAGGCATTTCAGATATAGGTGCCGATAGGCATTACAGATATAGTTGCCGATTGGCATTTTAAAAATAGGTGCCGATAGGCATTTCAGATATAGAAGCCGATAGGCATTTCAAATATAGGTGCCGATAGGCATTCCAGATATAATTGCCGATAGGCATTTCAAATATAGGTGCTGATAGGCATTTCAGATGTAGTTTCCGATAGGCATTCCAAAAATAGGTGCCGATAGGCATTTCAGATATAGGTGCCGATAGGCATTTCAGATATAGTTGCCGATTGGCATTTTAAAAATAGGTGCCGATAGGCATTTTGGATATAGAAGCCGATAGGCATTTCAAGTATAGGTGCCGATAGGTATTCCAGATATGGTCCGATAGGCATTTCAAATATAGGTGCTGATAGGCATTTCAGATGTAGTTTCCGATAGGCATTTCAAAAATAGGTGCCGATAGTAATTTCAGATATAGGTGCTGATAGGCATTTCAGATATAGTTGCCGATTGGCATTTTAAAAATAAGTGCCGATAGGCATTTCAGATATAGAAGCCGATAGGCATTTCAAATATAGGTGCCGATAGGCATTCCAGATATGGTTGCCGATAGGCATTTCAAATATAGGTGCTGATAGGCATTTCAGATGTAGTTTCCGATAGGCATTTCAAAAATAGGTGCCGATAGGCATTTCAAATATAGGTGCTGATAGGCATTTCAGATGTAGTTTCCGATAGGCATTTCAAAAATTGGTGCCGATAGGCATTTCAGATATAGGTGCCGATAGGCATTTCAGATATAGTTGCCGATTGGCATTTTAAAAATAGGTGCCGATAGGCATTTCAGATATAGAAGCCGATAGGCATTTCAAATATAGGTGCCGATAAGCATTCCAGATATGGTTGCCGATAGGCATTTCAAATATAGGTGCTGATAGGCATTTCAGATGTAGTTTCCGATAGGCATTTCAAAAATAGGTGCCGATAGGCATTTCAGATATAGGTGCCGATAGGCATTTCAGATATTGTTGCCGATTGGCATTTTAAAAATAGGTGCCGATAGGCATTCCAGATATGGTTGCCGATAAGCATTTCAAATATAGGTGCTGATAGGCATTTCAGATGTAGATTCCGATAGGCATTTCAAAAATAGGTGCCGATAGGCATTTCAGATATAGGTGCCGATAGACATTTCAGATATAGTTGCCGATTGGCATTTTAAAAATAGGTGCCGATAGGCATTTCAGATATAGAAGCCGATAGGCATTTCAAATATAGGTGCCGATAGGCATTCCAGATATAGTTGGCGATTGGCATTTCAAATATTGGTGCTGATAGGCATTTCAGATGTAGTTTCCGATAGGCATTTCAAAAATAGGTGCCGATAGGCATTTCAGATATAGGTGCCGATAGGCATTTCAGATATAGTTGCCGATTGGCATTTTAAAAATAGGTGCCGATAGGCATTTCAGATATAGAAGCCGATAGGTATTTCAAATATAGGTGTCGATAGGCATTTCAGATATGGCTGCCGATAGGCATTTCAAATATTGGTGCTGATAGGCATTTTAGATGTAGTTTCTGATAGGCATTTCAAAAATAGGTGCCGATAGGCATTTCAGATATAGGTGCAGATAGGCATTACAGATATAGTTGCCGATTGGCATTTTAAAAATAGGTGCCGATAGGCATTCCAGATATGGTTGCCGATAAGCATTTCAAATATAGGTGCTGATAGGCATTTCAGATGTAGATTCCGATAGGCATTTCAAAAATAGGTGCCGATAGGCATTTCAGATATAGGTGCCGATAGACATTTCAGATATAGTTGCCGATTGGCATTTTAAAAATAGGTGCCGATAGGCATTTCAGATATAGAAGCCGATAGGCATTTCAAATATAGGTGCCGATAGGCATTCCAGATATAGTTGGCGATTGGCATTTCAAATATTGGTGCTGATAGGCATTTCAGATGTAGTTTCCGATAGGCATTTCAAAAATAGGTGCCGATAGGCATTTCAGATATAGGTGCCGATAGGCATTTCAGATATAGTTGCCGATTGGCATTTTAAAAATAGGTGCCGATAGGCATTTCAGATATAGAAGCCGATAGGTATTTCAAATATAGGTGTCGATAGGCATTTCAGATATGGCTGCCGATAGGCATTTCAAATATTGGTGCTGATAGGCATTTTAGATGTAGTTTCTGATAGGCATTTCAAAAATAGGTGCCGATAGGCATTTCAGATATAGGTGCAGATAGGCATTACAGATATAGTTGCCGATTGGCATTTTAAAAATAGGTGCCGATAGGCATTTCAGATATAGAAGCTGATAGACATTTCATATGTATTTTTCGAAAGGCATTTCAAAAATAGGTGCCGATAGGCATTTCAGATATAGAAGCCGATAGGCATTTCAGATATAGGTGCCGATAGACATTTCAGATATAGTTGCCGATTGGCATTTCAAAAATAGGTGCCGATAGGCATTTCAGATATAGAAGCCGATAGGCATTTCAAATATAGGTGCCGATAGGCATTCCAGATATGGTTGCCGATAGGCATTTCAAATATAGGTGCTGATAGGCATTTCAGATGTGGTTTCCGATAGGCATTTCAAAAATTGGTGCCGATAGGCATTTCAGATATAGGTGCTGATAGGCATTTCAGATATAGTTGCCGATTGGCATTTCAAAAATAGGTGCCGATAGGCATTTCAGATATAGAAGCTGATAGGTATTTCAAATATAGGTGTCGATAGGCATTTCAGATATGGTTGCCGATAGGCATTTCAAATATTGGTGCTGATAGGCATTTCAGATGTAGTATCCGATAGGCATTTCAAAAATAGGTGCCGATAGGCATTTCAGATATAGGTGCCGATAGGCACTTCAGATATAGTTGCCGATATGCATTTTAAAAATAGGTGCCGATAGGCATTTCAGATATAGAAGCCGATAGGCATTTCAAATATAGGTGCCGATAGGCATTCCAGATACGGTTGCCGATAGGCATTTCAAATACAGGTGCTGATAGGCATTTCAGATGTAGATTCCGATAGGCATTTCAAAAATAGGTGCCGATAGGTATTTCAGATATAGGTGCCGATAGACATTTCAGATATAGTTGCCGATTGGCATTTTAAAAATAGGTGCCGATAGGCATTTCAGATATAGAAGCCGATAGGCATTTCAAATATAGGTGCCGATAGGCATTCCAGATATAGTTGCCGATTGGCATTTCAAATATTGGTGCCGATAGGCATTTCAGATGTAGTTTCCGATAGGCATTTCAAAAATAGGTGCCGATAGGCATTTCAGATATAGGTGCCGATAGGCATTTCAGATATAGTTGTCGATTGGCATTTTAAAAATAGGTGCCGATAGGCATTTCAGATATAGAAGCCGATAGGTATTTCAAATATAGGTGTCGATAGGCATTTCAGATATGGCTGCCGATAGGCATTTCAAATATTGGTGCTGATAGGCATTTCAGATGTAGTTTCCGATAGGCATTTCAAAAATAGGTGCCGATAAACATTTCAGATATAGGTGCAGATAGGCATTACGGATATAGTTGCCGATTGGCATTTTAAAAATAGGTGCCGATAGGCATTTCAGATATAGAAGCTGCTAGGCATTTCAGATGTATTTTTCGAAAGGCATTTCAAAAATAGGTGCCGATAGGAATTTCAGATATAGAAGCCGATAGGCATTTCAGATATAGGTGCCGATAGACATTTCAGATATAGTTGCCGATTGGCATTTTAAAAATAGGTGCCGATAGGCATTTCAGATATAGAAGCCGATAGGCATTTCAAATATAGGTGCCGATAGGCATTCCAGATATGGTTGCCGATAGGCATTTCAAATATAGGTGCTGATAGGCATTTCAGATGTGGTTTCCGATAGGCATTTCAAAAATTGGTGCCGATAGGCATTTCAGATATAGGTGCTGATAGGCATTTCAGATATAGTTGCCGATTGGCATTTTAAAAATAGGTGCCGATAGGCATTTCAGATATAGAAGCTGATAGGTATTTCAAATATAGGTGTCGATAGGCATTTCAGATATGGTTGCCGATAGGCATTTCAAATATTGGTGCTGATAGGCATTTCAGATGTAGTATCCGATAGGCATTTCAAAAATAGGTGCCGATAGGCATTTCAGATATAGGTGCCGATAGGCATTACAGATATAGTTGCCGATTGGCATTTTAAAAATAGGTGCCGATAGGCATTTCAGATATAGAAGCCGATAGGCATTTCAAATATAGGTGCCGATAGGCATTCCAGATATAATTGCCGATAGGCATTTCAAATATAGGTGCTGATAGGCATTTCAGATGTAGTTTCCGATAGGCATTCCAAAAATAGGTGCCGATAGGCATTTCAGATATAGGTGCCGATAGGCATTTCAGATATAGTTGCCGATTGGCATTTTAAAAATAGGTGCCGATAGGCATTTTGGATATAGAAGCCGATAGGCATTTCAAGTATAGGTGCCGATAGGTATTCCAGATATGGTCCGATAGGCATTTCAAATATAGGTGCTGATAGGCATTTCAGATGTAGTTTCCGATAGGCATTTCAAAAATAGGTGCCGATAGTAATTTCAGATATAGGTGCTGATAGGCATTTCAGATATAGTTGCCGATTGGCATTTTAAAAATAAGTGCCGATAGGCATTTCAGATATAGAAGCCGATAGGCATTTCAAATATAGGTGCCGATAGGCATTCCAGATATGGTTGCCGATAGGCATTTCAAATATAGGTGCTGATAGGCATTTCAGATGTAGTTTCCGATAGGCATTTCAAAAATAGGTGCCGATAGGCATTTCAAATATAGGTGCTGATAGGCATTTCAGATGTAGTTTCCGATAGGCATTTCAAAAATTGGTGCCGATAGGCATTTCAGATATAGGTGCCGATAGGCATTTCAGATATAGTTGCCGATTGGCATTTTAAAAATAGGTGCCGATAGGCATTTCAGATATAGAAGCCGATAGGCATTTCAAATATAGGTGCCGATAAGCATTCCAGATATGGTTGCCGATAGGCATTTCAAATATAGGTGCTGATAGGCATTTCAGATGTAGTTTCCGATAGGCATTTCAAAAATAGGTGCCGATAGGCATTTCAGATATAGGTGCCGATAGGCATTTCAGATATAGTTGCCGATTGGCATTTTAAAAATAGGTGTCTATAGGCATTTCAGATATAGAAGCCGATAGGCATTTCAAATATAGGTGCCGATAGGCATTCCAGATATGGTTGCCGATAGGCATTTCAAATATAGGTGCTGATAGGCATTCCAGATGTAGTTTCCGATAGGCATTTCAAAAATTGGTGCCGATAGGCATTTCAGATATAGGCGCCGATAGGCATTTCAGATATAGTTACCGATTGGCATTTTAAAAATAGGTGCCGATAGGCATTTCAGATATAGAAGCCGATAGGTATTTCAAATATAGGTGCTAATAGGCATTTCAGATGTAGTTTCCGATAAGCATTTCAAAAAAAGGTGCCGATAGGCATTACAAATATAGGTGCCGATAGGCATTTCAGATATAGTTGCCGATTGGTATTTTAAAAATAGGTGCCGATAGGCATTTTAGATATAGAAGCCGATAGGCACTTCAAATATATGTGCCGATAGGCATTCCAGATATGGTTGCCGATAGGCATTTCAAATATAGGTGCTGATATGCATTTTAGATGTAGTTTCCGATAGGCATTTCAAAAATAGGCGCCGATTGGCATTTCAGATATAGGTGCTGATAGGCATTTCAGATATAGTTGCCGATTGGCATTTTAAAAATAGGTGCCGATAGGCATTTCAGATATAAAAGCCGAAAGGCATTTCAAATATAGGTGCCGATAGGCATTCCAGATATGGTTGCCGATAGGCATTTCAAATATAGGTGCTGATAGGCATTTCAGATGTAGTTTCCGATAGGCATTTCAAAAATAGGTGCCGATAGGCATTTCAAATATAGGTGCTGATAGGCATTTCAGATGTAGTTTCCGATAGGCATTTCAAAAATTGGTGCCGATAGGCATTTCAGATATAGGTGCCGATAGGCATTTCGGATATAGTCGCCGATTGGCATTTTAAATATAGGTGCCGATAGGCATTTCAGATTTAGAAGCCGATGGTATTTCAAATATAGGTGTCGATAGGCATCTCAGATATGGCTGCCGATAGGCATTTCAAATATTGGTGCTGATAGGCATTTCAGATGTAGTTTCCGATAGGCATTTCAAAAATAGGTGCCGATAGGCATTTCAGTTATAGGTGCCAAAAGGCATTACAGATATAGTTGCCGATTGGCATTTTAAAAATAGGTGCCGATAGGCATTTCAGATATAAAAGCCGAAAGGCATTTCAAATATAGGTGCCGATAGGCATTCCAGATATGGTTGCCGATAGGCATTTCAAATATAGGTGCTGATAGGCATTTCAGATGTAGTTTCCGATAGGCATTTCAAAAATAGGTGCCGATAGGCATTTCAAATATAGGTGCTGATAGGCATTTCAGATGTAGTTTCCGATAGGCATTTTAAAAATAGGTGCCGATAGGCATTTCAGATATAGAAGCCGATAGGCATTTCAGATGTATTTTCCGAAAGGCATTTCAAAAATAGGTGCCGATAGGTATTTCAGATATAGGTGCCGATAGGCATTTCAGATATAGGTGCTGATAGGCATTTCAGATATAGTTGCCGATTGGCATTTTAAAAATAGGTGCCGATAGGCATTTCAGATATAGAAGCCGATAGGCATTTCAAATATAGGTGCCGATAGGCATTCCAGATATGGTTGCCGATAGGCATTTCAAATATAAGTGCTGATAGGCATTTCAGATGTAGTTTCCGATAGGCATTTCAAAAATAGGTACCGATAGGCATTTCAGATATAGGTGCCGATAGGCATTTCAGATATAGTTGCCGATTGGCATTTTAAAAATACATGCCGATAGGCATTTCAGATATAGAAGCCGATAGGTATTTCAAATATAGGTGTCGATAGGCATTTCAGATATGGTTGCCGATAGGCATTTCAAATATAGGTGCTGATAGGCATTTCAGATGTAGTTTCGGATAGGCATTTCAAAAATAGGTGCCGATAGGCATTTCAGATATATGTGCCTATAGGCATTTCAGATATATCTGCCGATTGGCATTTCAAAAATAGGTGCCGATAGGCATTTCAGATATAGGTGCCGATAGGCATATCAGATATAGTTGCCGATAGGCATTTAAAATATAGGGCCGATAGGCATTTCAAATATAAGTGTCGATAGGCATTTCAGATATAAATGCCGAAAGGCATTTCAGATATAGGTGCCGATAGGCATTTCTGATGTGGTTGCCGATAGGCATTTCAGATATAGGTGCCGACAGGCACTTCAGATATAGTTGCCGATTGGCATTTTAAAAATAGGTGCCGATAGGCATTTCAGATATAGAAGCCGATAGGCATTTCAAATATAGGTGCCGATAGGCATTCCAGATATGGTTGCCGATAGGCATTTCAAATATAAGTGCTGATAGGCATTTCAGATGTAGTTTCCGATAGGCATTCCAAAAATAGGTGCCGATAGGCATTTCAGATATAGGTGCCGATAGGCATTACAGATATAGTTGCCGATTGGCATTTTAAAAATAGGTGCCGATAGGCATTTCAGATACAGAAGCCGATAGGCATTTCAAATATAGGTGCCGATAGGCATTCCAGATATGGTTGCCGATAGGCATTTCAAATATAGGTGCTGATAGGCATTATAGATGTAGTTTCCGATGGGCATTCCAAAAATAGGTGCAGATAGGCATTTCAGATATAGGTCCCGATAGGCATTTCAGATATAGTTGCCGATTGGCATTTTAAAAATAGGTGCCGATAGGCATTTCAGATATAGAAGCCGATATGCATTTCAAATATAGGTGCCGATAAGCATTCCAGATATGGTTGCCGATAGGCATTTCAAATATAGGTGCTGATAATCATTTCAGATGTAGTTTCCGATAGGCATTTCAAAAATTGGTGCTGATAGGTATTTCAGATATAGGTGCCGATAGGCATTTTAGATATAGTTGCCGATTGGCATTTTATATAGGTGCCGATAGGCATTTCAGATATAGAAGCCGATAGGTATTTCAAATATAGGTGTTGATAGGCATTTCAGATATGGTTGCCGATAGGCATTTAAAATATAGGTGTAGATAGGCATTTTAGATGTAATTTCCGATAGGCATTTCAAAAATAGGTGTCGATAGGCATTTCAGATATAGGTGCCGATAGGCATTTCAGATATAGTTGCCGATTGGCATTTTAAAAATAGGTGTCGATAGGCATTTCAGATATAGAAGCCGATAGGCATTTTAAATATAGGTGCCGATAGTCATTCCAGATATGGTTGGCGATAGGCATTTCAAATATAGGTGCTGATAGGCATTTCAGATGTAGTTTTCGATAGGCATTTCAAAAATAGGTGCCGATAGGCATTTCAGATATAGGTGCCGATAGGCATTTCAGATATAGGTGCCGATAGGCATTTCAGATATAGTTACTGATTGGCATTTTAAAAATAGGTGCCGATAGGCATTTCAGATATAGAAGCCGATATGCATTTCAGATGTATTTTCCGAAAGGCATTTCAAAAATTGGTGCTGATAGGCATTTCAGATATAGGTGCCGATAGGCATTTCAGATATAGGTGCCGATAGGCATTTCAGATATAGTTGCCGATTGGCATTTTAAAAATAGGTGCCGATAGGCATTTCAGATATAGAAGCCGATAGGCATTTCAAATATAGGTGCCGATAGGCATTCCAGATATGGTTGCCGATAGGCATTTCAAATATAAGTGCTGATAGGCATTTCAGATGTAGTTTCCGATAGGCATTTCAAAAATAGGTACCGATAGGCATTTCAGATATAGGTGCCGATAGGCATTTCAGATATAGTTGCCGATTGGCATTTTAAAAAAAGGTGCAAATAGGCATTTCAGATATAGAAGCCGATAGGTATTTCAAATATAGGTGTCGATAGGCATTTCAGATATGGTTGCCGATAGGCATTTCAAATATAGGTGCTGATAGGCATTTCAGATGTAGTTTCGGATAGGCATTTCAAAAATAGGTGCCGATAGGCATTTCAGATATAGGTGCCGATAGGCATTTCAGATATAGTTGCCGATTGGCATTTTAAAATTAGGTGCCGATAGGCATTTCAGATATAGAAGCCGATAGGTATTTCAAATATAGGTGTCGATAGGCATTTCAGATATGGTTGCCGATAGGCATTTCAAATATAGGTGCTGATAGGCATTTCAGATGTAGTTGCCGATAAGCATTTCAAAAAAAGGTGCCGATAGGCATTACAGATATAGGTGCCGATAGGCATTTCAGATATAGTTGCCGATTGGCATTTTAAAAATAGGTGCCGATAGGCATTTCAGATATAGAAGCCGATAGGCATTTCAAATATATGTGCCGATAGGCATTCCAGATATGGTTGCCGATAGGCATTTTAAATATAGGTGCTGATATGCATTTTAGATGTAGTTTCCGATAGGCATTTCAAAAATAGGCGCCGATAGGCATTTCAGATAGAGGTGCCGATAGGCATTTTAGATATAGTTGCCGATTGGCATTTTAAAAATAGGTGCCGATAGGCATTTCAGATATAAAAGCCGAAAGGCATTTCAAATATAGGTGCCGATAGGCATTCCAGATATGGTTGCCGATAGGCATTTCAAATATAGGTGCTGATAGGCATTTCAGATGTAGTTTCCGATAGGCATTTCAAAAATAGGTGCCGATAGGCATTTCAAATATAGGTGCTGATAGGCATTTCAGATGTAGTTTCCGATAGGCATTTCAAAAATTGGTGCCGATAGGCATTTCAGATATAGGTGCCGATAGGCATTTCAGATATAGTTGCCGATTGGCATTTTAAAAATAGGTGCCGATAGGCATTTCAGATATAGAAGCCGATGGTATTTCAAATATAGGTGTCGATAGGCATCTCAGATATGGCTGCCGATAGGCATTTCAAATATAGGTGCTGATAGGCATTTTAGATGTAGTTTCCGATAGGCATTTTAAAAATTGGTGCCGATAGGCATTTCAGATATAGGTGCCGATAGGCATTTCAGATGTAGTTTCCGATAGGCATTTCAAAAATAGGTGCCGATAGGCATTTCAGTTATAGGTGCCAAAAGGCATTACAGATATAGTTGCCGATTGGCATTTTAAAAATAGGTGCCGGTAGGCATTTCAGATATAGAAGCCGATAGGCATTTCAGATGTATTTTCCGAAAGGCATTTCAAAAATAGGTGCCGATAGGTATTTCAGATATAGGTGCCGATAGGCATTTCAGATATAGGTGCTGATAGGCATTTCAGATATAGTTGCCGATTGGCATTTTAAAAATAGGTGCCGATAGGCATTTCAGATATAGAAGCCGATAGGCATTTCAAATATAGGTGCCGATAGGCATTCCAGATATGGTTGCCGATAGGCATTTCAAATATAAGTGCTGATAGGCATTTCAGATGTAGTTTCCGATAGGCATTTCAAAAATAGGTACCGATAGGCATTTCAGATATAGGTGCCGATAGGCATTTCAGATATAGTTGCCGATTGGCATTTTAAAAATACATGCCGATAGGCATTTCAGATATAGAAGCCGATAGGTATTTCAAATATATGTGTCGATAGGCATTTCAGATATGGTTGCCGATAGGCATTTCAAATATAGGTGCTGATAGGCATTTCAGATGTAGTTTCGGATAGGCATTTCAAAAATAGGTGCCGATAGGCATTTCAGATATAGGTGCCGATAGGCATATCAGATATAGTTGCCGAAGGCATTTAAAATATAGGGCCGATAGGCATTTCAAATATAGGTGTCGATAGGCATTTCAGATATAAATGCCGAAAGGCATTTCAGATATAGGTGCCGATAGGCTTTTCTGATGTGGTTGCCGATAGGCATTTCAGATATAGGTGCCGACAGGCACTTCAGATATAGTTGCCGATTGGCATTTTAAAAATAGGTGCCGATAGGCATTTCAGATATAGAAGCCGATAGGCATTTCAAATATAGGTGCCGATAGGCATTCCAGATATGGTTGCCGATAGGCATTTCAAATATAGGTGCTGATAGGCATTTCAGATGTAGTTTCCGATAGGCATTCCAAAAATAGGTGCCGATAGGCATTTCAGATATAGGTGCCGATAGGCATTACAGATATAGTTGCCGATTGGCATTTTAAAAATAGGTGCCGATAGGCATTTCAGATACAGAAGCCGATAGGCATTTCAAATATAGGTGCCGATAGGCATTCCAGATATGGTTGCCGATAGGCATTTCAAATATAGGTGCTGATAGGCATTTCAGATATAGTTGCCGATTGGCATTTTAAAAATAGGTGCCGATAGGCATTTCAGATATAGAAGCCGATATGCATTTCAAATATAGGTGCCGATAAGCATTCCAGATATGGTTGCCGATAGGCATTTCAAATATAGGTGCTGATAATCATTTCAGATGTAGTTTCCGATAGGCATTTCAAAAATTGGGGCTGATAGGTATTTCAGATATAGGTGCCGATAGGCATTTCAGATATAGTTGCCGATTGGCATTTTAAATAGGTGCCGATAGGCATTTCAGATATAGAAGCCGATAGGTATTTCAAATATAGGTGTTGATAGGCATTTCAGATATGGTTGCCGATAGGCATTTAAAATATAGGTGTAGATAGGCATTTTAGATGTAGTTTCCGATAGGCATTTCAAAAATAGGTGTCGATAGGCATTTCAGATATAGGTGCCGATAGGCATTTCAGATATAGTTGCCGATTGGCATTTTAAAAATAGGTGTCGATAGGCATTTCAGATATAGAAGCCGATAGGCATTTTAAATATAGGTGCCGATAGTCATTCCAGATATGGTTGGCGATAGGCATTTCAAATATAGGTGCTGATAGGCATTTCAGATGTAGTTTTCGATAGGCATTTCAAAAATAGGTGCCGATAGGCATTTCAGATATAGGTGCCGATAGGCATTTCAGATATAGGTGCCGATAGGCATTTCAGATATAGTTACCGATTGGCATTTTAAAAATAGGTGCCGATAGGCATTTCAGATATAGAAGCCGATAGGTATTTCAAATATAGGTGTCGATAGGCATTTAAGATATGGTTGCCGATAGGCATTTCAAATATAGGTGCTGGTAGGCATTTCAGATGTAGTTTCCGATAGGCATTTTAAAAATAGGTGCGGATAGGCATTTCAGATATAGAAGCCGATAGGCATTTTAAATACAGGTTCCGATAGGCATTCCAGATATGGTTGCCGATAGGCAATTCAAATATAGGTGCTGACAGGCATTTCAGATGTAGTTTTCGATAGGCATTTCAAAAATTGGTGCCGATAGGCATTTGAGATATAGGTGCCGATAGGCATTTCAGATATAGTTGTCGATTGGCATTTTAGAAATAAGTGTCAATAGGCATTTCAAAAATAGGTGCCGATAGGCATTTCAGATATAGGTGCCGATAGACATTTCAGATATAGTTGCCGATTGGCATTTTAAAAATAGGTGCCGATAGGCATTTCAGATATAGAAGCCGATAGGCATTTCAATTATAGGTGCCGATAGGAATTCCAGATATGGTTGCCGATAGGCATTTCAAAAATAGGTGCCGATAGGCATTTCAGATATAGGTGCCGATAGGCATTTCAGATATAGTTGCCGATTAGCATTTTAAAAATAGGTGCCGATAGGCATTTCGGATATAGTTGTCGATTGGCATTTTAGAAATAAGTGTCAATAGGCATTTCAAATATAGGTGCCGATAGGCATTCCAGATATGGTTGCCGATAGGCAGTTCAAATATAGGTGCTGATAGGCATTTCAGATGTAGTTTCCGATGGGCATTCCAAAAATAGGTGCAGATAGGCATTTCAGATATAGGTGCCGATAAGCATTTCAGATATAGTTGCCGATTGGCATTTTAAAAATAGGAGCCGATAGGCATTTCAGATATAGAAGCCGATAGGCATTTCAAATATAGGTGCCGATAAGCATTCCAGATATGGTTGCCGATAGGCATTTCAAATATAGGTGCTGATAGGCATTTCAGATGTAGTTTCCGATAGGCATTTCAAAAATTGGTGCCGATAGGTATTTCAGATATAGGTGCCGATAGGCATTTCAGATATAGAAGCCGATAGGTATTTCAAATATAGGTGTCGATAGGCATTTCAGATATGGTTGCCGATAGGCATTTCAAATATAGGTGTAGATAGGCATTTTAGATGTAGTTTCCGATAGGCATTTCAAAAATAGGTGTCGATAGGCATTTCAGATATAGAAGCCGATAGGCATTTTAAATATAGGTGCCGATAGTCATTTTAGATATGGTTGCCGATAAGCATTTCAAATATAGGTGCTGATAGGCATTTCAGATGTAGTTTTCGATAGGCATTTCAAAAATAGGTGCCAATAGGCATTTCAGATATAGGTGCCGATAGGCATTTCAGATATAGTTACCGATTGGCATTTTAAAAATAGGTGCCGATAGGCATTTCAGATATAGAAGCCGATAGGCATTTCAAATATAGGTTCCGATAGGCATTCCAGATATGGTTGCCGATAGGCATTTCAAATATAGGTGCTGACAGGCATTTCAGATGTAGTTTCCGATAGGCATTTCAAAAATTGGTGCCGATAGGCATTTGAGATATTGGTGCCGATAGGCATTTCAGATATAGTTGTCGATTGGCATTTTAGAAATAAGTGTCGATAGGCATTTCAAAAATAGGTGCCGATAGGCATTTCAGATATAGGTGCCGATAGACATTTCAGATATAGTTGCCGATTGGCATTTTAAAAATAGGTGCCGATAGGCATTTCAGACATAGAAGCCGATAGGCATTTCAAATATAGGTGCCGATAGGCATTCCAGATATGGTTGCCGATAGGCATTTCAAATATAGGTGCTGATAGGCATTTCAGATGTAGTTTCCGATAGGCATTTCAAAAATTGGTGCTGATAGGCATTTGAGATATAGGTGCCGATAGGCATTTCAGATATAGTTGCCGATTGGCATTTTAGAAATAAGTGCCGATAGGCATTTCAGATATAGAAGCCGATAGGTATTTCAAATATAGGTGTCGATAGGCATTTCAGATATGGTTGCCGATAGGCATTACAAATATAGGCGCTGATAGGCATTTCAGATGTAGTTTCCGATAGGCATTTCAAAAATAGGTGCCGATAGACATTTCAGATATAGGTGCCGATAGGCATTTCAGATAAAGTTGCCGATTGGCATTTTAAAAAAAAGTGCCGATAGGCATTTCAGATATAGAAGCCGATAGGCATTTCAAATATAGGTGCCGATAGGCATTCCAGATATGGTTGCAGATAGGCATTTCAAATATAGGTGCTGATAGGCATTTTAGATGTAGTTTCCGATAGGCATTTCAAAAATAGGTGCCGATAGGCATTTCAGATATAGGTGCCGATAGGCATTTCAGATAAAGTTGCCGATTGGCATTTAAAAAATAGGTGCCGATAGGCATTTCAGATATATAAGCCGATAGGCATTTCAAATATAGGTGCCGATAGGCATTCCAGATATGGTTGCCGAGAGGCATTTCAAATATAAGTGCTGATAGGCATTTCAGATGTAGTTTCCGATAGGCATTTAAAAAATAGGTACCGATAGGCATTTCAGATATAGTTGCCAATTGGCATTTTAAAAAAAGGTGTCGATAGGCATTTCAGATATAGAAGCCGATAGGCATTTTAAATATAGGTGCCGATAGGCATTCCAGATATGGTTGCCGATAGGCATTTCAAATATAGGTGCTGATAGGCATTTCAGATGTAGTTTTCGATAGGCATTTTAAAAATAGGTGCCGATAGGCATTTCAGATATAGAAGCCGATAGGCATTTCAAATATAGGTGCCGATAGGCATTCTAGATATGGTTGCCGATGGGCATTTCAAATATAGGTGCTGATAGGCACTTCAGATGTAGTTTCCGATAGGCATTTCAAAAATAGGTGCCGATAGGCATTTCAGATATGGTTGCCGATATGCATTTCAGATAAAGTTGCCGGTTGGCATTTTAAAAATAGGTGCCGATAGGCATTTCAGATATAGAAGCCGATAGGCATTTCAAATATAGGTGCCGATAGGCATTTCAGATATAGTTGCAAACTGGCATTTTAAAAATAGGTGCCGATAGGCATTTCAGATATAGAAGCCGATAGGCATTTCAAATATAGGTGCCGATAGAAATTCCAGATATGGTTGCCGATAGGCATTTCAAATATAGGTGCTGATAGGCATTTCAGATGTAGTTTCCGATAGGCATTTCAAAAATAGGTGCCGATAGGCATATAAGATATAAGTGCCGATAGGCATTTCAGATAAAGTTGCCGATTGGCATTTAAAAAATAGGTGCCGATAGGCATTTCAGATATAGAAGCCGATAGGCATTTCAAATATAGGTGCCGATAGGCATTCCAGATATGGTTGCCGAGAGGCATTTCAAATATAAGTGCTGATAGGCATTTCAGATGTAGTTTACGATAGGCATTTCAAAAATTGGTGCCGATAGGCATTTCAGATATAGGTGCCGATAGGCATATCAGATATAGTTGCCGATAGGCATTTAAAATATAGGTGCCGATAGGCACTTCAAAAATAGGTGTCGATAGGCATTTCAGATATAAATGCCGAAAGGCATATTTTCAGATATAGGTGCCGATAGGCATTTCTGATGTGGGTGCCGATAGGCATTTCAAATATAGGTGCTGATAGGCATTTCAGATGTAATTTTCGATAGGCATTTCAAAAATAGGTGCCGATAGGCATTTCAGATATAGGTGCCGATAGGCACTTCAGAAATAGTTGCTGATTGGCATTTTAAAAATAGGTGCCGATAGGCATTTCAGATATAGAAGACGATAGGCATTTTAAATATAGGTGCCGATAGGCATTCCAGATATGGTTATCGATAGGCATTTCAAATATAGGTGCTGATAGGCATTTCAATTGTAGTTTCCGATAGGCATTTCAAAAATAGGTGCCGATAGGCATTTCACATATAGGTGCCGATAGGCATTTCAGATATAGTTGCCGATTGGCATTTTAAAAACAGGTGCCGATAGGCATTTCAGATATAGAAGCCGATAGGTATTTCAAATATAGGTGTCGATAGGCATTTCAGATATGGTTGCCGATAGGCATTTCAAATATAGGTGCTGATAGGCATTTCAGATGTAGTTTCCTATAGGCATTTCAAAAATAGGTGCCGATAGGCATTTCAGATATAGGTGCCGATAGGCATTTCAGATATAGTTGCCGATTGGCATTTTAAAAATAGGTGCCGATAGGCATTTCAGATATAGAAGCCGATAGGCATTTCAAATATAAGTGCCGATAGGCATTTCAGATGTAGTTTCCGATAGGCATTTCAAAAATAGGTACCGATAGGCATTTCAGATATAGGTGCCGATAGGCATTCCAGATATGGTTGCCGATAGGCATTTCAAATATAGGTGCTGATAGGCATTTCAGATGTAGTTTCCGATAGGCATTTCATAAATTGGTGCCGATAGGCATTTGAGATATAGGTGCCGATAGGCATTTCAGGTATAGTTGCCGATTGGCATTTTAGAAATAAGTGCCGATAGGCATTTCAGATATAGAAGCCGATAGGTATTTCAAATATAGGTGTCGACAGGCATTTCAGATATGGTTGCCGATAGGCATTTCAAATATAGGTGCTGATAGGCATTTCAGATGTAGTTTCCGATAGGCATTTCAAAAATAGGTGCCGATAGGCATTTCAGATATGGTTGCCGATATGCATTTCAGATATAGTTGCCGATTGGCATTTCAAATATAGGTGCCGATAGAAATTCCAAATATGGTTGCAGATAGGCATTTCAAATATAGGTGCTGATAGGCATTTCAGATGTAGTTTCCGATAGGCATTTCAAAAATAGGTGCCGATAGGCATTTAAGATATAAGTGCCGATAGGCATTTCAGATAAAGTTGCCGATTGGCATTTAAAAAATAGGTGCCGATAGGCATTTCAGATATAGAAGCCGATAGGCATTTCAAATAAAGGTGCCGATAGGCATTCCAGATATGGTTGCCGAGAGGCATTTCAAATATAAGTGCTGATAGGCATTTCAGATGTAGTTTCCGATAGGCATTTCAAAAATAGGTACCGATAGGCATTTCAGATATAGGTGCCGATAGGCATTTCAGATATAGATGCCGATTGGCATTTTAAAAATAGGTGCCGATAGGCATTTCGGATATAGAAGCCGATAGGCATTTCAAATATAGGTGCCGATAGGCATTCCAGATATGGTTGCCGATAGGCATTTCAAATATAGGTGCTGATAGGCATTTCAGATGTAGTTTCCGATAGGCATTTCAGATATAGAAGCCGATAGGCATTTCAAATATAAGTGCTGATAGGCATTTCAGATGTAGTTTCCGATAGGCATTTTAAAAATAGGTACCGATAGGCATTTCAGATATAGGTGCCGATAGGCATTCCAGATATGGTTGCCGATAGGCATTTCAAATATAGGTGCTGATAGGCATTTCAGATGTAGTTTACGATAGGCATTTCAAAAATAGGTGCCGATAGGCATTTCAGATATAGGTGCCAATAGGCATTTCAGATATAGTTGCCGATTGGCATTTTAAAAATAGGTGCCGATTGGCATTTCAGATATAGAAGCCGATAGGCATTTCAAATACAGGTGCCGATAGGCATTTCAGATATAGGTGCCGATAGGCATTTCAGATATAGTTGCCGATTGGCATTTTAAAAATAGGTGCCGATAGGCATTTCGGATATAGAAGCCGATAGGCATTTCAAATATAGGTGCCGATAGGTATTCCAGATATGGTTGCCGATAGGCATTTCAAATATAGGTGCTGATAGGTATTTCAGATGTAGTTTCCGATAGGCATTTCAAAAATAGGTGCCGATAGGCATTTCAGATAAAGGTGCCGATAGGCATTTCAGATATAGTTGCCGATTGGCATTTTAAAAATAGGTGCCGATAGGCATTTCAGATATAGAAGCCGATAGGCATTTCAAATATAGGTGCCGATAGGCATTCCAGATATGGTTGCCGATAAGCATTTCAAATATAGGTGCTGATAGGCATTTCACATGTAGTTTCAGATAGGCATTTCAAAAAAAGGTGCCGATAGGCATTTCAAATATAGGTGCTGATAGGCATTTCAGATGTAGTTTCCGATAGGCATTTCAAAAATTGGTGCCGATAGGCATTTCAGATATAGGTGCCGATAGGCATTTCAGATATAGTTGCCGATTGGCATTTTAAAAATAGGTGCCGATAGGCATTTCAGATATAGAAGCCGATAGGCATTTCAAATATAGGTGCCGATAGGCATTCCAGATATGGTTGCCGATAGGCATTTCAAATATAGGTGCTGATAGGCATTTCAGATGTAGTTTCCGATAGGCATTTCAAAAATAGGTGCCAATAGGCATTTCAGATATAGGTGCCGATAGGCGATTCAGATATAGTTGCCGATTGGCATTTTAAAAATAGGTGTCGATAGGCATTTCAGATATAGAAGCCGATAGGCATTTCAAATATAGGTGCCGATAGGCATTCCAGATATGGTTGCCGATAGGCATTTCAAATATAGGTGCTGATAGGCATTCTAGATGTAGTTTCCGATAGGCATTTCAAAAATTGGTGCCGATAGGCATTTCAGATATAGGTGCCGATAGGCATTTCAGATATAGTTACCGATTGGCATTTTAAAAATAGGTGCCGGCAGGCATTTCAGATATAGAAGCCGATAGGTATTTCAAATATAGGTGTCGATAGGCATTTCAGATATGGTTGCTGATAGGCATTTCAAATATAGGTGCTGGTAAGCATTTCAGATGTAGTTTCCGATAGGCATTTCAAAAAAAGGTGCCGATAGGCATTACAGATATAGGTGCCGATAGGCATTTCAGATATAGTTGCCGATTGGCATTTTAAAAATAAGTGCCGATAGGCATTTCAGATATAGAAGCCGATAGGCATTTCAAATATATGTGCCGATAGGCATTCCAGATATGGTTGCCGATAGGCATTTCAAATATAGGTGCTGATAGGCATTTTAGATGTAGTTTCCGATAGGCATTTCAAAAATAGGCGCCGATAGGCATTTCAGATATAGGTGCCGATAGGCATTTCAGATATAGTTGCCGATTGGCATTTTAAAAATAGGTGCCGATAGGCATTTCAGATATAAAAGCAGATAGGCGTTTCAAATATAGGTGCCGATAGGCATTCCAGATATGGTTGCCGATAGGCATTTCAAATATAGGTGCTGATAGGCATTTCAGATGTAGTTTCCGATAAGCATTTCAAAAATAGGTGCCGATAGGCATTTTAAATATAGGTGCTGATAGGCATTTCAGATGTAGTTTCCGATAGGCATTTCAAAAATTGGTGCCGATAGGCATTTCAGATATAAGTGCCGATAGGCATTTCAGATATAGTTGCCGATTGGCATTTTAAAAATAGGTGCCGATAGGCATTTCAGATATAGAAGCCGATAGGTATTTCAAATATAGGTGTCGATAGGCATCTCAGATATGGCTGCCGATAGGCATTTCAAATATTGGTGCTGATAGGCATTTCAGATGGAGTTTCCGATAGGCATTTCAAAAATAGGTGCCGATAGGCATTTCAGATATAGGTGCCGATAGGCATTACAGATATAGTAGCCGATTGGCATTTTAAAAATAGGTGCCGATAGGCATTTCAGATATAGAAGCCGATAGGCATTTCAGATGTATTTTCCGAAAGGCATTTCAAAAATAGGTGCCGATAGGCATTTCAGATATAGGTGCCGATAGGCATTTCAGATATAGGTGCCGATAGGCATTTCAGATATAGTTGCCGATTGGCATTTTAAAAATAGGTGCCGATAGGCATTTCAGATATAGAAGCCGATAGGCATTTCAAATATAGGTGCCGATAGGCATTCCAGATATAGTTGCCGATAGGCATTTCAAATATAAGTGCTTATAGGCATTTCAGATGTAGTTTCCGATAGGCATTTCAAAAATAGGTACCGATAGGCATTTCAGGTATAGGTGCCGATAGGCATTTCAGATATAGTTGCCGATTGGCATTTTAAAAATAGGTGCAGATAGGCATTTCAGATATAGAAGCCGATAGGTATTTCAAATATAGGTGTCGATAGGCATTTCAGATATGGTTGCCGATAGGCATTTCAAATATAGGTGCTGATAGGCATTTCTGATGTAGTTTCGGATAGGCATTTCAAAAATAGGTGCCGATAGGCATTTCAGATATAGGTGCCGATAGGCATTTCAGATATAGTTACCGATTGGCATTTTAAAAATAGGTGCCGATAGGCATTTCAGATATAGTTACCGATTGGCATTTTAAAAATAGGTGCCGATAGGCATTTCAGATATAGAAACCGATAGGTATTTCAAATATAGGTGTCGATAGGCATTTCAAATATGGTTGCTGATAGGCATTTTAAATATAGGTGCTGATAGGCATTTCAGATGAAGTTTCCGATAGGCATTTCAAAAAAAGCTGCCGATAGGCATTACAGATATGGTTGCCGATAGGCATTTCAAATATAAGTGCTTATAGGCATTTCAGATGTAGTTTCCGATAGGCATTTCAAAAATAGGTACCGATAGGCATTTCAGATATAGGTGCCGATAGGCATTTCAGATATAGTTGCCGATTAGCATTTTAAAAATAGGTGCCGATAGGCATTTCAGATATAGAAGCCGATAGGCATTTGAAATATAGGTGCCGATAGGCATTCCAGATATGGTTGCCGATAGGCATTTCAAATATAAGTGATGAAAGGCATTTCAGATGTAGTTTCCGATAGGCATTTCAAAAATAGGTACCGATAGGCATTTCAGATATAGGTGCCTATAGGCATTTCAGATATAGTTGCCGATTTGAATTTTAAAATTAGGTGCCGATAGGCATTTCAAATATTGAAGCCGATAGGTATTTCAAATATAGGTGTCGATAGGCATTTCAGATATGGTTGCCGATAGGCATTTCAAATATAGGTGCTGATAGGCATTTCAGATGTAGTTTCGGATAGGCATTTCAAAAATAGGTGCCGATAGGCATTTCAGATACAGGTGCCTATAGGCATTTCAGATATATCTGCCGATTGGCATTTCAAATATTGGTGCTGATAGGCATTTCAGATGTAGTTTCCGATAGGCATTTCAAAAATAGGTGCCGATAGGCATTTCAGATATAGGGGCCGATAGGCATATCAGATATAGTTGCCGATAGGCATTTAAAATATAGGTGCCGATAGGCATTCCAGATATGGTTGCCGATAGGCATTTCAAATATAAGTGCTGAAAGGCATTTCAGATGTAGTTTCCGATAGGCATTTCAAAAATAGGTACCGATAGGCATTTCAGATATAGGTGCCTATAGGCATTTCAGATATAGTTGCCGATTTGAATTTTAAAATTAGGTGCCGATAGGCATTTCAAATATTGAAGCCGATAGGTATTTCAAATATAGGTGCCGATTGGCATTCCAGATATGGTTGCCGATAGGCATTTCAAATATTGGTGCTGATAGGCATTCTAGATGTAGTTTCCGATAGGCATTTCAAAAATTGGTGCCGATAGGCATTTCAGATATAGGTGCCGATAGGCATTTCAGATATAGTTACTGATTGGCATTTTAAAAATAGGTGCCGACAGGCATTTCAGATATAGAAGCCGATAGGTATTTCAAATATAGGTGTCGATAGGCATTTCAGATATGGTTGCTGATAGGCATTTCAAATATAGGTGCTGATAGGCATTTCAGATGTAGTTTCCGATAGGCATTTCAAAAATAGGCGCCGATAGGCATTTCAGATATAGGTGCCGATAGGCATTTCAGATATAGTTGCCGATTGGCATTTTAAAAATAGGTCCCGATAGGCATTTCAGATATAAAAGCCGATAGGCGTTTCAAATATAGGTGCCGATAGGCATTCCAGATATGGTTGCCGATAGGCATTTCAAATATAGGTGCTGATAGGCATTTCAGATGTAGTTTCCGATAAGCATTTCAAAAATAGGTGCCGATAGGCATTTCAAATATAGGTGCTGATAGGCATTTCAGATGTAGTTTCCGATAGGCATTTCAAAAATTGGTGCCGATAGGCATTTCAGATATAAGTGCCGATAGGCATTTCAGATATAGTTGCCGATTGGCATTTTAAAAATAGGTGCCGATAGGCATTTCAGATATAGAAGCCGATAGGTATTTCAAATATAGGTTCCGATAGGCATTCCAGATATGGTTGCCGATAGGCATTTCAAATATAGGTGCTGACAGGCATTTCAGATATAGTTGCCGATTGGCCTTTTAGAAATAAGTGCCGATAGGCATTTCAGATATGGTTGCCGATAGGCATTTCAAATATAGGTGCTGATAGGCATTTCAGATGTAGGTGCCGATAGGCATATCAGATATAGTTGCCGATAGGCATTTAAAATATAGGTGCCGATAGGCATTTCAAATATAGGTGTCGATAGGCATTTCAGATATAAATGCCGAAAGGCATTTCAGATATAGGTGCCGATAGGCATTTCTGATGTAGTTGCCGATAGGCATTTCAAATATAGGTGCTGATAGGCATTACAGATGTAGTTTTCGATAGGCATTTCAAAAATAGGTGCCTATAGGCATTTCAGATATAGAAGCCGATAGGCATTTCAAATATAGGTGCCGATAGGCATTCCAGATATGGTTGCCGATAGGCATTTCAAATATAGGTGCTGATAGGCATTTCAGATGTAGTTTCCGATAGGCATTTCAAAAATGGGTGCCGATAGGCATTTCAGATATAGGTGCCGATAGGCATTTCAGATATAGTTGCCGATTGGCATTTTAAAAATAGGTGCCGATAGGCATTTCAGATATAGAAGCCGATAGGCATTTCAAATATAGGAGCCGATAGGCATTCCAGATATGGTTGCCGATAGGCATTTCAAATATGGGTGCTGATAGGCATTTCAGATGTAGTTTCCGATTAGCATTTCAAAAATTGGTGTCGATAGGCATTTCAGATATAGGTGCCGATAGGCATTCCAGATATGGTTGCCGATAGGCATTTCAAATATAAGTGCTGATAGGCATTTCAGATGTAGTTTCCGATAGGCATTTCAAAAATAGGTACCGATAGGCATTTCAGATATAGGTGCCGACAGGCATTTCAGAAATAGTTGCCAATTGGCATTTTAAAAATAGTTGTCGATAGGGATTTCAGATATAGAAGCCGATAGGCATTTCAAATATATGTGCCGATAGGCATTCCAGATATAGTTGCCGATAGGCATTTCAAATATAGGTGCTGATAGGCATTTCAGATATAGTTTCCGATAGGCATTTCAAAAATTGGTGCCGATAGGCATTTCAGATATAGTTGCTGATTGGCATTTTAGAAATAAGTGCCGATAGGCATTTCAGATATAGAAGCCGATAGGTATTTCAAATATAGGTGTCAATAGGCATTTCAGATATGGTTGCCGACAGGCATTTCAAATATAGGGGCTGATAGGCATTTCAGATGTAGTTTCCGATAGGCATTTCAAAAATAGGTGCCGATAGGCATTTCAGATATAGGTGCCGATAGGCATATCGGATATAGTTGCCGATAGGCATTTAAAATATAGGTGCCGAAAGGCATTTCAGATATAGGTGCCGATAGGCATTTCTGATGTGGTTGCCGATAGGCATTTCAAATTTAGGTGCTGATAGGCATTTCAGATGTAGTTTTCGATAGGCATTTAAAAAATAGGTGCTGATAGGCATTTCAGATATAGGTGCCGATAGGCACTTCAGATATAGTTGCCGATTGCCATTTTAAAAATAGGTGCCGATAGGCATTTCAGATATAGAAGCCGGTAGGCATTTCAAATATAGGTGCCGATAGGCATCCCAGATATGGTTGCCGATAGGCATTTCAAATATAGGTGCTGATAGGCATTTCAGATGTAGATTCCGATAGGCATTTCAAAAATATGTGCCCATAGGCATTTCAGATATAGGTGCCGATAGACATTTCAGATATAGTTGCCGATTGGCATTTTAAAAATAGGTGCCGATAGGCATTTCAGATATAGAAGCCGATAGGCATTTCAAATATAGGTGCCGATAGGCATTCCAGATATGGTTGCCGATAGGCATTTCAAATATAGGTGCTGATAGGCATTTCAGATGTAGTTTCCGATAGGCATTTCAAAAATTGGTGCCGATAGGCATTTCAGATATAGGTGCCGATAGGCATTTCAGATATAGTTGCCGATTTGCATTTTAAAAATAGGTGCCGATAGGCATTTCAGATATAGAAGCCGATAGGTATTTCAAATATAGGTGTCGATAGGCATTTCAGATATGGTTGCCGATAGGCATTTCAAATATTGGTGCTGATAGGCATTTCAGATGTAGTTTCCGATAGGCATTTCAAAAATAAGTGCCGATAGGCCTTTCAGATATAGGTGCCGATAGGCATTACAGATATAGTTGCCGATTGGCATTTTAAAAATAGGTGCCGATAGGCATTTCAGATATAGAAGCCGATAGGCATTTCAAATATAGGTTCCGATAGGCATTCCAGATATGGTTGCCGATAGGCATTTCAAATATAGGTGCTGATAGGCATTTCAGATGTCGTTTCCGATAGGCATTTCAAAAATAGGTGCCGATAGGCATTTCAGATATAGGTGCCGATAGGCCTTTCAGACATAGTTGCCGATTGGCATTTTAAAAATAGGTGCCGATAAGCATTTCAGATAAAGAAGCCGATAGGTATTTCAAATATAGGTGTCGATAGGCATTTCAGATATGGTTGCCGATAGGCATTTCAAATATAGGTGCTGATAGGCATTTCAGATGTAGTTTCCGATAGGCATTTTAAAAATAGGTGCCGATAGGCATTTCAGATATAGGTGCCGATAGGCATTTCAGATTTAGTTGCCGATTGGCATTTTAAAAATAGGTGTCGATAGGCATTTCAGATATAGAAGCCGATAGGCATTTTAAATATAGGTGCCGATAGGCATTCCAGATATGTTTGCCGATAGGCATTTCAAATATAGGTGCTGATAGGCATTCCAGATGTAGTTTCCGATAGGCATTTCAAAAATTGGTGCCGATAGCCATTTCAGATATAGGTGCCGATAGGCATTTCAGATATAGTTACCGATTGGCATTTTAAAAATAGGTGCCGATAGGCATTTCAAATATAGGTGCTGATAGGCATTCCAGATGTAGTTTCCGATAGGCATTTCAAAAATAGGTGCCGATAGGCATTTCAGATATAGGTGCCGATAGGCATTTCAGATATAGTTGCCGATTGGCATTTTAAAAATAGGTGCCGATAGGCATTTCAGATAAAGAAGCCGAAAGGCATTTCAAATATAGGTGCCGATAGGCATTTCAGATATGGTTGCCGATAGGCATTTCAAATATAGGTGCTGATAGGCATTTCAGATGTAGTTTCCGATAGGTATTTCAGAAATAGGTGCCGATAGGCATTTCAAATATAGGTGCTGATAGGCATTTCAGATGTAGTTTCCGATAGGCATTTCAAAAATTGGTGCCGATAGGCATTTCAGATATAGGTGCCGATAGGCATTTCAGATATAGTTGCCGATTGGCATTTTAAAAATAGGTGCCGATAGGCATTTCAGATATAGAAGCCGATAGGCATTTCAAAAATAGGTGCCGATAGGTATTTCAGATATAGAAGCCGATAGGCATTTCAGATATAGGTGCTGATAGGCATTTCAGATATAGTTGCAGATTGGCATTTTAAAAATAGGTGCCGATAGGCATTTCAGATATAGAAGCCGATAGGCATTTCAAATATAGGTGTCGATAGGCATTTCAGATATGGTTGCCGATAGGCATTTCAAATATAGGTGCTGATAGGCATTTCAGTTGTAGTTTCGGATAGGCATTGCAAAAATAGGTGCCGATAGGCATTTCAGATATATGTGCCTATAGGCATTTCAGATATATCTGCCGATTGGCATTTCAAAAATAGGTGCCGATAGGCATTTCAGATATAGGTGCCGATAGGCATATCAGATATAGTTGCCGATAGGCATTTAAAATATAGGGCCGATAGGCATTTCGAATATAGGTGTCGATAGGCATTTCAGATATAAATGCCGAAAGGCATTTCAGATATAGGTGCCGATAGGCATTTCTGATGTGGTTGCCGATAGACATTTTAAATATAGGTGCTGATAGGCATTTCAGATGTAGTTTTCGATAGGCATTTCAAAAATAGGTGCCGATAGGCATTTCAGATATAGGTGCCGACAGGCACTTCAGATATGGTTGCCGATTGGCATTTTAAAAATAGGTGCCGATAGGCATTTCAGATATAGAAGCCGATAGGCATTTCAAATATAGGTGCCGATTGGCATTCCAGATATGGTTGCCGATAGGCATTTCAAATATAGGTGCTGATAGGCATTTCAGATGTAGTTTCCGATAGGCATTTCAAAAATAGGAGCCGATAGGTTTTTCAGATATAGGTACCGATAGGCATTTCAGATATAGTTGCCGATTAGCATTTTAAAAATAGGTGCCGATAGGCATTTCGGATATAGAAGCCGATAGGCATTTCAAATATAGGTGTCGATAAACATTCCAGATATGGTTGCCGATAGGCATTTCAAATATAGGTGCTAATAGGCATTTCAGATGTAGTTTCCGATAGGCATTTCAAAAATAGGTGCCGATAGGCATTTCAGATATAGGTGCCGACAGGCACTTCAGATATAGTTGCCGATTGGCATTTTAAAAATAGGTGCCGATAGGCATTACAGATATAGAAGCCGATAGGCATTTCAAATATAGGTGCCGATTGGCATTCCAGATATGGTTGCCGATAGGCATTTCAAATATAGGTGCTGATAGGCATTTCAGATGTAGTTTCCGATAGGCATTCCAAAAATAGGTGCCGATAGGCATTTCAGATATAGGTACCGATAGGCATTTCAGATATAGTTGCCGATTAGCATTTTAAAAATAGGTGCCGATAGGCATTTCGGATATAAAAGCCGATAGGCATTTCAAATATAGGTGCCGATAGGCATTCCAGATATGGTTGCCGATAGGCATTTCAAATATAGGTGCTGATAGGCATTTCAGATGTAGTTTCCGATAAGCATTCCAAAAATAGGTGCAGATAGGCATTGCAGATATAGGTGCTGATAGGCATTTCAGATATATTTGCCGATTGGCATTTTAAAAATAGGTGCCGATAGGCATTTCAGATATAGAAGCCGATAGGCATTTCAAATATAGGTGTCGATAAACATTCCAGATATGGTTGCCGATAGGCATTTCAAATATAGGTGCTAATAGGCATTTCAGATGTAGTTTCCGATAGGCATTTCAAAAATTGGTGCCGATAGGTATTTCAGATATAGGTGCCGATAGGCATTTCAGATATAGTTGCCGATTGGCATTTTAAAAATAGGTGCCGATAGGCATTTCAGATATAGAAGCCGATAGGTATTTCAAATATAGGTGTCGATAGGCATTTCAGATATGGTTGCCGATAGGCATTTAAAATATAGGTGTAGATAGGCATTTTAGATGTAGTTTCCGATAGGCATTTCAAAAATAGGTGTCGATAGGCATTTCAGATATAGGTGCCGATAGGCATTTTTAGATATAGTTGCCGATAGGCATTTCTGATGTGGTTGCCGATAGACATTTTAAATATAGGTGCTGATAGGCATTTCAGATGTAGTTTTCGATAGGCATTTCAAAAATAGGTGCCGATAGGCATTTCAGATATAGGTGCCGACAGGCACTTCAGATATAGTTGCCGATTGGCATTTTAAAAATAGGTGCCGATAGGCATTTCAGATATAGAAGCCGATAGGCATTTCAAATATAGGTGCCGATTGGCATTCCAGATATGGTTGCCGATAGGCATTTCAAATATAGGTGCTGATAGGCATTTCAGATGTAGTTTCCGATAGGCATTTCAAAAATAGGAGCCGATAGGTTTTTCAGATATAGGTACCGATAGGCATTTCAGATATAGTTGCCGATTAGCATTTTAAAAATAGGTGCCGATAGGCATTTCGGATATAGAAGCCGATAGGCATTTCAAATATAGGTGTCGATAAACATTCCAGATATGGTTGCCGATAGGCATTTCAAATATAGGTGCTAATAGGCATTTCAGATGTAGTTTCCGATAGGCATTTCAAAAATAGGTGCCGATAGGCATTTCAGATATAGGTGCCGACAGGCACTTCAGATATAGTTGCCGATTGGCATTTTAAAAATAGGTGCCGATAGGCATTTCAGATATAGAAGCCGATAGGCATTTCAAATATAGGTGCCGATTGGCATTCCAGATATGGTTGCCGATAGGCATTTCAAATATAGGTGCTGATAGGCATTTCAGATGTAGTTTCCGATAGGCATTCCAAAAATAGGTGCCGATAGGCATTTCAGATATAGGTACCGATAGGCATTTCAGATATAGTTGCCGATTAGCATTTTAAAAATAGGTGCCGATAGGCATTTCGGATATAAAAGCCGATAGGCATTTCAAATATAGGTGCCGATAGGCATTCCAGATATGGTTGCCGATAGGCATTTCAAATATAGGTGCTGATAGGCATTTCAGATGTAGTTTCCGATAAGCATTCCAAAAATAGGTGCAGATAGGCATTGCAGATATAGGTGCTGATAGGCATTTCAGATATATTTGCCGATTGGCATTTTAAAAATAGGTGCCGATAGGCATTTCAGATATAGAAGCCGATAGGCATTTCAAATATAGGTGTCGATAAACATTCCAGATATGGTTGCCGATAGGCATTTCAAATATAGGTGCTAATAGGCATTTCAGATGTAGTTTCCGATAGGCATTTCAAAAATTGGTGCCGATAGGTATTTCAGATATAGGTGCCGATAGGCATTTCAGATATAGTTGCCGATTGGCATTTTAAAAATAGGTGCCGATAGGCATTTCAGATATAGAAGCCGATAGGTATTTCAAATATAGGTGTCGATAGGCATTTCAGATATGGTTGCCGATAGGCATTTAAAATATAGGTGTAGATAGGCATTTTAGATGTAGTTTCCGATAGGCATTTCAAAAATAGGTGTCGATAGGCATTTCAGATATAGGTGCCGATAGGCATTTTTAGATATAGTTGCCGATTGGCATTTTAAAAATAGGTGTCGATAGGCATTTCAGATATAGAAAATGATAGGCATTTTAAATATAGGTGCCGATAGTCATTCCAGATATGGTTGCCGATAGGCATTTCAAATATAGGTGCTGATAGGCATTTCAGATGTAGTTTTCGAGAGGCATTTCAAAAATAGGTGCCGATAGGCATTTCAGATATATGTGCCGATAGGCATTTCAGATATATTTACCGATTGGCATTTTAAAAATAGGTGCCGATAGGCATTTCAGATATAGAAGCCGATAGGTATTTCAAATATAGGTGTCGATAGGCATTTAAGATATGGTTGCCGATAGGCATTTCAAATATAGGTGCTGATAGGCATTTCAGATGTAGTTTCCGATAGGCATTTTAAAAATAGGTGCCGATAGGCATTTCAGATATAGAAGCCGATAGGCATTTCAAATATAGGTTCCGATAGGCATTCCAGATATGGTTGCCGATAGGCATTTCAAATATAGGTGCTGACAGGCATTTCAGATGTAGTTTCCGATAGGCATTTCAAAAATTGGTGCCGATAGGCATTTGAGATATAGGTGCCGATAGGCATTTCAGATATAGTTGTCGATTGGCATTTTAGAAATAAGTGTCGATAGGCATTTCAAAAATAGGTGCAGATAGGCATTTCAGATATAGGTGCCGATAGACATTTCAGATATAGTTGCCGATTGGCATTTTAAAAATAGGTGCCGATAGGCATTTCAGATATAGAAGCCGATAGGTATTTCAAATATAGGTGTCGATAGGCATTTCAGATATGGTTGCCGATAGGCATTTCAAATATTGGTGCTGATAGGCATTTCAGATGTAGTTTCCGATAGGCATTTCAAAAATAAGTGCCGATAGGCCTTTCAGATATAGGTGCCGATAGGCATTACAGATATAGTTGCCGATTGGCATTTTAAAAATAGGTGCCGATAGGCATTTCAGATATAGAAGCCGATAGGTATTTCAAATATAGGTGTCGATAGGCATTTCAGATATGGTTGCCGATAGGCATTTCAAATATAGGTGCTGATAGGCATTTCAGCTGTAGTTTCCGATAGGCATTTCAAAAATTGGTGCCGATAGGCATTTCAGATATAGGTGCCGATAGGCATTTCAGATATAGTTGCCGATTTGCATTTTAAAAATAGGTGCCGATAGGCATTTCAGATATAGAAGCCGATAGGTATTTCAAATATAGGTGTCGATAGGCATTTCAGATATGGTTGCCGATAGGCATTTCAAATATTGGTGCTGATAGCCATTTCAGATGTAGTTTCCGATAGGCATTTCAAAAATAAGTGCCGATAGGCCTTTCAGATATAGGTGCCGATAGGCATTACAGTTATAGTTGCCGATTGGCATTTTAAAAATAGGTGCCGATAGGCATTTCAGATATAGTTGTCGATTGGCATTTTAGAAATAAGTGTCGATAGGCATTTCAAAAATAGGTGCAGATAGGCATTTCAGATATAGGTGCCGATAGACATTTCAGATATAGTTGCCGATTGGCATTTTAAAAATAGGTGCCGATAGGCATTTCAGATATAGAAGCCGATAGGTATTTCAAATATAGGTGTCGATAGGCATTTCAGATATGGTTGCCGATAGGCATTTCAAATATAGGTGCTGATAGGCATTTCAGCTGTAGTTTCCGATAGGCATTTCAAAAATTGGTGCCGATAGGCATTTCAGATATAGGTGCCGATAGGCATTTCAGATATAGTTGCCGATTTGCATTTTAAAAATAGGTGCCGATAGGCATTTCAGATATAGAAGCCGATAGGTATTTCAAATATAGGTGTCGATAGGCATTTCAGATATGGTTGCCGATAGGCATTTCAAATATTGGTGCTGATAGGCATTTCAGATGTAGTTTCCGATAGGCATTTCAAAAATAAGTGCCGATAGGCCTTTCAGATATAGGTGCCGATAGGCATTACAGATATAGTTGCCGATTGGCATTTTAAAAATAGGTGCCGATAGGCATTTCAGATATAGAAGCCGATAGGCATTTCAAATATAGGTTCCGATAGGCATTCCAGATATGGTTGCCGATAGGCATTTCTAATATAGGTGCTGATAGGCATTTCAGATGTCGTTTCCGATAGGCATTTCAAAAATAGGTGCCGATAGGCATTTCAGATATAGGTGCCGATAGGCCTTTCAGACATAGTTGCCGATTGGCATTTTAAAAATTGGTGCCGATAAGCATTTCAGATAAAGAAGCCGATAGGTATTTCAAATATAGGTGTCGATAGGCATTTCAGATATGGTTGCCGATAGGCATTTCAAATATAGGTGCTGATAGGCATTTCAGATGTAGTTTCCGATAGGCATTTTAAAAATAGGTGCCGATAGGCATTTCAGATATAGGTGCCGATAGGCATTTCAGATTTAGTTGCCGATTGGCATTTTAAAAATAGGTGTCGATAGGCATTTCAGATATAGAAGCCGATAGGCATTTTAAATATAGGTGCCGATAGGCATTCCAGATATGTTTGCCGATAGGCATTTCAAATATAGGTGCTGATAGGCATTCCAGATGTAGTTTCCGTTAGGCATTTCAAAAATTGGTGCCGATAGCCATTTCAGATATAGGTGCCGATAGGCATTTCAGATATAGTTACCGATTGGCATTTTAAAAATAGGTGCCGATAGGCATTTCAAATATAGGTGCTGATAGGCATTCCAGATGTAGTTTCCGATAGGCATTTCAAAAATAGGTGCCGATAGGCATTTCAGATATAGGTGCCGATAGGCATTTCAGATATAGTTGCCGATTGGCATTTTAAAAATAGGTGCCGATAGGCATTTCAGATAAAGAAGCCGAAAGGCATTTCAAATATAGGTGCCGATAGGCATTCCAGATATGGTTGCCGATAGGCATTTCAAATATAGGTGCTGATAGGCATTTCAGATGCAGTTTCCGATAGGTATTTCAAAAATAGGTGCCGATAGGCATTTCAAATATAGGTGCTGATAGGCATTTCAGATGTAGTTTCCGATAGGCATTTCAAAAATTGGTGCCGATAGGCATTTCAGATATAGGTGCCGATAGGCATTTCAGATATAGTTGCCGATTGGCATTTTAAAAATAGGTGCCGATAGGCATTTCAGATATAGAAGCCGATAGGCATTTCAGATGTATTTTCCGAATGGCATTTCAAAAATAGGTGCCGATAGGTATTTCAGATATAGAAGCCGATAGGCATTTCAGATATAGGTGCTGATAGGCATTTCAGATATAGTTGCAGATTGGCATTTTAAAAATAGGTGCCGATAGGCATTTCAGATATAGAAGCCGATAGGCATTTCAAATATAGGTGTCGATAGGCATTTCAGATATGGTTGCCGATAGGCATTTCAAATATAGGTGCTGATAGGCATTTCAGTTGTAGTTTCGGATAGGCATTTCAAAAATAGGTGCCGATAGGCATTTCAGATATATGTGCCTATAGGCATTTCAGATATATCTGCCGATTGGCATTTCAAAAATAGGTGCCGATAGGCATTTCAGATATAGGTGCCGATAGGCATATCAGATATAGTTGCCGATAGGCATTTAAAATATAGGGCCGATAGGCATTTCGAATATAGGTGTCGATAGGCATTTCAGATATAAATGCCGAAAGGCATTTCAGATATAGGTGCCGATAGGCATTTCTGATGTGGTTGCCGATAGACATTTTAAATATAGGTGCTGATAGGCATTTCAGATGTAGTTTTCGATAGGCATTTCAAAAATAGGTGCCGATAGGCATTTCAGATATAGGTGCCGACAGGCACTTCAGATATAGTTGCCGATTGGCATTTTAAAAATAGGTGCCGATAGGCATTTCAGATATAGAAGCCGATAGGCATTTCAAATATAGGTGCCGATTGGCATTCCAGATATGGTTGCCGATAGGCATTTCAAATATAGGTGCTGATAGGCATTTCAGATGTAGTTTCCGATAGGCATTTCAAAAATAGGTGCCGATAGGTTTTTCAGATATAGGTACCGATAGGCATTTCAGATATAGTTGCCGATTAGCATTTTAAAAATAGGTGCCGATAGGCATTTCGGATATAGAAGCCGATAGGCATTTCAAATATAGGTGTCGATAAACATTCCAGATATGGTTGCCGATAGGCATTTCAAATATAGGTGCTAATAGGCATTTCAGATGTAGTTTCCGATAGGCATTTCAAAAATAGGTGCCGATAGGCATTTCAGATATAGGTGCCGACAGGCACTTCAGATATAGTTGCCGATTGGCATTTTAAAAATAGGTGCCGATAGGCATTTCAGATATAGAAGCCGATAGGCATTTCAAATATAGGTGCCGATTGGCATTCCAGATATGGTTGCCGATAGACATTTCAAATATAGGTGCTGATAGGCATTTCAGATGTAGTTTCCGATAGGCATTCCAAAAATAGGTGCCGATAGGCATTTCAGATATAGGTACCGATAGGCATTTCAGATATAGTTGCCGATTAGCATTTTAAAAATAGGTGCCGATAGGCATTTCGGATATAAAAGCCGATAGGCATTTCAAATATAGGTGCCGATAGGCATTCCAGATATGGTTGCCGATAGGCATTTCAAATATAGGTGCTGATAGGCATTTCAGATGTAGTTTCCGATAAGCATTCCAAAAATAGGTGCAGATAGGCATTGCAGATATAGGTGCTGATAGGCATTTCAGATATATTTGCCGATTGGCATTTTAAAAATAGGTGCCGATAGGCATTTCAGATATAGAAGCCGATAGGCATTTCAAATATAGGTGTCGATAAACATTCCAGATATGGTTGCCGATAGGCATTTCAAATATAGGTGCTAATAGGCATTTCAGATGTAGTTTCCGATAGGCATTTCAAAAATTGGTGCCGATAGGTATTTCAGATATAGGTGCCGATAGGCGTTTCAGATATAGTTGCCGATTGGCATTTTAAAAATAGGTGCCGATAGGCATTTCAGATATAGAAGCCGATAGGTATTTCAAATATAGGTGTCGATAGGCATTTCAGATATGGTTGCCGATAGGCATTTAAAATATAGGTGTAGATAGGCATTTTAGATGTAGTTTCCGATAGGCATTTCAAAAATAGGTGTCGATAGGCATTTCAGATATAGGTGCCGATAGGCATTTTTAGATATAGTTGCCGATTGGCATTTTAAAAATAGGTGTCGATAGGCATTTCAGATATAGAAGATGATAGGCATTTTAAATATAGGTGCCGATAGTCATTCCAGATATGGTTGCCGATAGGCATTTCAAATATAGGTGCTGATAGGCATTTCAGATGTAGTTTTCGATAGGCATTTCAAAAATAGGTGCCGATAGGCATTTCAGATATATGTGCCGATAGGCATTTCAGATATATTTACCGATTGGCATTTTAAAAATAGGTGCCGATAGGCATTTCAGATATAGAAGCCGATAGGTATTTCAAATATAGGTGTCGATAGGCATTTAAGATATGGTTGCCGATAGGCATTTCAAATATAGGTGCTGATAGGCATTTCAGATGTAGTTTCCGATAGGCATTTTAAAAATAGGTGCCGATAGGCATTTCAGATATAGAAGCCGATAGGCATTTCAAATATAGGTTCCGATAGGCATTCCAGATATGGTTGCCGATAGGCATTTCAAATATAGGTGCTGACAGGCATTTCAGATGTAGTTTCCGATAGGCATTTCAAAAATTGGTGCCGATAGGCATTTGAGATATAGGTGCCGATAGGCATTTCAGATATAGTTGTCGATTGGCATTTTAGAAATAAGTGTCGATAGGCATTTCAAAAATAGGTGCAGATAGGCATTTCAGATATAGGTGCCGATAGACATTTCAGATATAGTTGCCGATTGGCATTTTAAAAATAGGTGCCGATAGGCATTTCAGATATAGAAGCCGATAGGTATTTCAAATATAGGTGTCGATAGGCATTTCAGATATGGTTGCCGATAGGCATTTCAAATATTGGTGCTGATAGGCATTTCAGATGTAGTTTCCGATAGGCATTTCAAAAATAAGTGCCGATAGGCCTTTCAGATATAGGTGCCGATAGGCATTACAGATATAGTTGCCGATTGGCATTTTAAAAATAGGTGCCGATAGGCATTTCAGATATAGAAGCCGATAGGTATTTCAAATATAGGTGCTGATAGGCATTTCAGCTGTAGTTTCCGATAGGCATTTCAAAAATTGGTGCCGATAGGCATTTCAGATATAGGTGCCGATAGGCATTTCAGATATAGTTGCCGATTTGCATTTTAAAAATAGGTGCCGATAGGCATTTCAGATATAGAAGCCGATAGGTATTTCAAATATAGGTGTCGATAGGCATTTCAGATATGGTTGCCGATAGGCATTTCAAATATTGGTGCTGATAGGTATTTCAGATGTAGTTTCCGATAGGCATTTCAAAAATAAGTGCCGATAGGCCTTTCAGATATAGGTGCCGATAGGCATTACAGATATAGTTGCCGATTGGCATTTTAAAAATAGGTGCCGATAGGCATTTCAGATATAGTTGTCGATTGGCATTTTAGAAATAAGTGTCGATAGGCATTTCAAAAATAGGTGCAGATAGGCATTTCAGATATAGGTGCCGATAGACATTTCAGATATAGTTGCCGATTGGCATTTTAAAAATAGGTGCCGATAGGCATTTCAGATATAGAAGCCGATAGGTATTTCAAATATAGGTGTCGATAGGCATTTCAGATATGGTTGCCGATAGGCATTTCAAATATAGGTGCTGATAGGCATTTCAGCTGTAGTTTCCGATAGGCATTTCAAAAATTGGTGCCGATAGGCATTTCAGATATAGGTGCCGATAGGCATTTCAGATATAGTTGCCGATTTGCATTTTAAAAATAGGTGCCGATAGGCATTTCAGATATAGAAGCCGATAGGTATTTCAAATATAGGTGTCGATAGGCATTTCAGATATGGTTGCCGATAGGCATTTCAAATATTGGTGCTGATAGGCATTTCAGATGTAGTTTCCGATAGGCATTTCAAAAATAAGTGCCGATAGGCCTTTCAGATATAGGTGCCGATAGGCATTACAGATATAGTTGCCGATTGGCATTTTAAAAATAGGTGCCGATAGGCATTTCAGATATAGAAGCCGATAGGCATTTCAAATATAGGTTCCGATAGGCATTCCAGATATGGTTGCCGATAGGCATTTCTAATATAGGTGCTGATAGGCATTTCATATGTCGTTTCCGATAGGCATTTCAAAAATAGGTGCCGATAGGCATTTCAGATATAGATGCCGATAGGCCTTTCAGACATAGTTGCCGATTGGCATTTTAAAAATTGGTGCCGATAAGCATTTCAGATAAAGGGGCCGTTCAAGTATTACGTGAGCAGATTTCTTACCATTTTTTACCCCCCCGCCCCCCTTGTCATCAAAAGTAAGCAAAGCACTTACCCCCTCCCCCTATGCTTACGTAAACATTTTTAGTAATAAATGTTTTTTTATATTGTTATTTTTAAAATAGGAAAATTCATGAAAATATTAGGTTTAACTGATACACATAGAGTAAATGACAAAAAAATATAATCAGAAATAAAGAACATAACTAACATAAAGAATATTTTCGGAACACATTAACAGTCTTCAGTCCATGAAACCTGAATCCATGATTCTAAGTTATCGATGACATTGGATTGCTGCTCAGTGTTGTGAGTCTGCTCACTTTCATCCGATTTTGGAATGTCTACGTCACTCTCATCGAGCTATTCAACATCTTGGTGCTCTAAATTTTGAATAATGCACATCAGTTCATTAGCACGACGAGCAGCGACTCTTACAGGTCTAACTTTTCCCTCTGTGGGCGTGTTTACTTTTTTATGGATCTTCTCGATGTGACGATTTAATGATTTGACGGAAGCATGATAAAGACCACACGTTTTGCATGTTCGGCTTGAGAGCCTCAATTTTACCGTCGGACAAAAATAATCGTAGGGCATTTGCAAAAAATCTTTGAGGGTAGTACTCAAGCGTAGAGCTAAATTGACTGGAAGATCAAGAAATTGTCCTCCTTCATCCAAAACCAAGTCATCAACTGTTTGTTTTACTTTTGCAGGTGGTGGAAGAAACCTGTTGTCTAGTAATCTGAATAGGCCACTTCTTGGACGACAGCATTCTGTATTTTTACATTTTACAATTTGAAGCAAGTATTGGCTTTCACGCACATGTTCTGAGTACCATTTAATGTCTGGAAATTCAGGAACATCTTGTTCATCAGCCTCAACATATTTTGCAGTAACATTATAGCCATCAATTTCCATTGAACTCCATACTTCAGCTAATACATTTCCTGCAAATTCGAAATTATATCTTTCTAATAGTTCATCAATTGTAATGCCACGTTCATCCAAATGAGACCCAAAATGGTCATGAGGCAGTATTAAACCAGCCAGTTCCCGACTCAGAGGAGCCATTCTTCGCTCTACTCTGTTATACGCACTCCTTCCAGGAGCATTGGTAGCTATAAACAATGCATCGAGATCATGTCGTTTAAAATGTTGTATAGCAAACCCTATGACTTTTTGATAACGCGGATTTTCATCTGGCCCTCCATCAACCGTCATAATTACTACTGGTTTTACTAGTCCATGGTCAGTTTTTGCTAATGGTCGAAACTCTTCAAGTTCGAGAAGCGTCTCGAAATCCTGAGCATGAGTACCTATTAGCAGTAGATGAACTATGCTTTCCACTTCGAATAGCGATGAATGTTGGCCCAGAATATCCGACGGCTTGCGGTTGTCCTAGCATATTGGAAGTAACTTTGATACCAGCATAAACAGATGGTATTAATTTATGACGCTCAGCGATTACCCAATCGTGGTCAGGTAATTTGATTCTATATTCCATATGCATTAAAAGAGGTGCTTGCTTATTTGCCGCAGTGACGCCAATAGGGACTCGAGCTTTGTCATCTTGAGATAAGAAAAATACTTGATCTGGTCCAAGTATGGATGCTATGTTCTCTAAATAATGGATTGATGTTTCAGCGAACTTGCTATCTAAGTGGCTCTTGTGGTGATCAGTTTGAGCACGAATGAGCCTAACAGGGACTGTCGATACATGTCTTCGTCCCTCTGTAGAATTCGATTTTCTGGGAATCAAACGAAGATATGTCGCACTGCGACTAATGTCAAATCCTAGTTTACGCAGTTCTTGTGTGAGTTCGTCAAGAGTTTTTACGCTGCGAATAGATTCCGTTCGTCTCCTGTCATCACATGCACTCCCAAATAAAGCTATATCCGCAATTGTTTTCAATAGTAATGGTTGATCGCTTTCAAGTTTAGGATGTCCTACTGAATCCCTCAGAGATAGTCTTCTTTTTATTTCAGGATTTTCCTGACAAATATCTTCTAACTTTCTTTTCATACCATCCCTGTGTTTCTTCTGGGCAACTGCGTTTTGAATCTTCCTGTTTAAAGTATTTTTTGCTGTTTTTAGTTCCTCGCGCAACTTAATGATCTGTTTATCAACTTCAGCGCAATTTGGCATAGTATCTCTGGCAGAACACAAAGCGTTCAGATTTTTTTCGAGTAGAGTAATCTTATTTTTCAAAGCTTCTTGAGAAGGTTTTGCTCTTTGTTTATCTGCATTATTATTATTTTCGCATTGCTCTTGTGATTCATTGCCGGTTTTAATTTTATCTTCTTTCTGTTTTTCAATGTTAGAAAATGGCTGTATAATTTGTGTTTTTTCTGCAGGTTTACTGGTAGAAGACGTTGCCTAAAAATGAAAAATTTCTAAGAGTTCTGCTGGATATTCTCTTATTAAGCTACATAAATTCATCGTATTTAATAAAACCAGCGTTTAAATATTATTGAAAGCTTTTCCCCACAGAAACCCTTCACATACAGATATTGAAAACACCGTGTATTTTGTGACCAATTGCCGGAGTCGATCTTAAGAAATAAAATATCAATCATTTACCTTTTTGCTTTGAGATAGGCCATCATATTTTTTACTCATAAATCGTTTTAATTGTTACAGAACGTAAAGAGAAACTTTGTACTTATATTTACTCACCTTGGAAAAAAAATGAAGCAGATTGGATTTATTTTTAGTCGCCGCTTGCAATTCTTCTTCAATTCTCTTAGATACAATAATATCTAGTTCCTTATCTGACTTTGCTTGTAATTTATAATTTCGCCAAACTTCGTTAACTAACTTTTGTACATTTTGCACTTTCGTCCCAGTATGAGATTTTTTAAAACTTTCGAACAGTTTTTGGTATAACTTGGATTTGTCTATATGATATGACATTCTAATAAGATATTTAAATTTAAATAATTAAAACGTTAAACTTTGGCTAATTGCATCAACATAAACACAAATGATAACTTTCAATGCTTACAATACGTTTAGAATTCAAACAAAACAATACTGATAGATGCGCACTTGCAGCCGGCCGGCACGAGAGTGAATTATTAGACAAGTGAATAGCGCACGGTAATTTCCCTAATGCGCGGTAATTCCCCTAATCAGTTCTCAAAGCGAGTGCCTACGCATATGTATTATTTGCGGGAATCCCCGAAAAAACTTAAATAACTAACGATGACGTAATCATCATCTAGACCCCCCCACCCCCCATGTCATCCAAAATAAGCAAAACAGAGACCCCCCCACCCCCCCTTGGTGCTTACGTAATACTTGAACGGCCCCAAAGAAGCCGATAGATATTTCAAATATAGGTGTCGATAGGCATTTCAGATATGGTTGCCGATAGGCATTTCAAATATAGGTGCTGATAGGCATTTCAGATGTAGTTTCCGATAGGCATTTTAAAAATAGGTGCCGATAGGCATTTCAGATATAGGTGCCGATAGGCATTTCAGATATAGTTGCCGATTGGCATTTTAAAAATAGGTGTCGATAGGCATTTCAGATATAGAAGCCGATAGGCATTTTAAATATAGGTGCCGATAGGCATTCCAGATATGTTTGCCGATAGGCATTTCAAATATAGGTGCTGATAGGCATTCCAGATGTAGTTTCCGATAGGCATTTCAAAAATTGGTGCCGATAGCCATTTCAGATATAGGTGCCGATAGGCATTTCAGATATAGTTACCGATTGGCATTTTAAAAATAGGTGCCGATAGGCATTTCAAATATAGGTGCTGATAGGCATTCCAGATGTAGTTTCCGATAGGCATTTCAAAAATAGGTGCCGATAGGCATTTCAGATATAGGTGCCGATAGGCATTTCAGATATAGTTGCCGATTGGCATTTTAAAAATAGGTGCCGATAGGCATTTCAGATAAAGAAGCCGAAAGGCATTTCAAATATAGGTGCCGATAGGCATTCCAGATATGGTTGCCGATAGGCATTTCAAATATAGGTGCTGATAGGCATTTCAGATGTAGTTTCCGATAGGTATTTCAAAAATAGGTGCCGATAGGCATTTCAAATATAGGTGCTGATAGGCATTTCAGATGTAGTTTCCGATAGGCATTTCAAAAATTGGTGCCGATAGGCATTTCAGATATAGGTGCCGATAGGCATTTCAGATATAGTTGCCGATTGGCATTTTAAAAATAGGTGCCGATAGGCATTTCAGATATAGAAGCCGATAGGTATTTCAAATATAGGTGTCGATAGGCATTTCAGATATGGTTGCCGGTAGGCATTTCAAATATTGGTGCTGATAGGCATTTCAGATGTAGTTTCCGATAGGCATTTCAAGAATAGGTGCCGATAGGCATTTCAGATATAGGTGCCAAAAGGCATTACAGATATAGTTGCCGATTGGCATTTTAAAAATAGGTGCCGATAGGCATTTCAGATATAGAAGCCGATAGGCATTTCAGATGTATTTTCCGAAAGGCATTTCAAAAATAGGTGCCGATAGGTATTTCAGATATAGGTGCCGATAGGCATTTCAGATATAGGTGCTGATAGGCATTTCAGATATAGTTGCAGATTGGCATTTTAAAAATAGGTGCCGATAGGCATTTCAGATATAGAAGCCGATAGGCATTTCAAATATAGGTGTCGATAGGCATTTCAGATATGGTTGCCGATAGGCATTTCAAATATAGGTGCTGATAGGCATTTCAGTTGTAGTTTCGGATAGGCATTTCAAAAATAGGTGCCGATAGGCATTTCAGATATATGTGCCTATAGGCATTTCAGATATATCTGCCGATTGGCATTTCAAAAATAGGTGCCGATAGGCATTTCAGATATAGGTGCCGATAGGCATATCAGATATAGTTGCCGATAGGCATTTAAAATATAGGGCCGATAGGCATTTCGAATATAGGTGTCGATAGGCATTTCAGATATAAATGCCGAAAGGCATTTCAGATATAGGTGCCGATAGGCATTTCTGATGTGGTTGCCGATAGACATTTTAAATATAGGTGCTGATAGGCATTTCAGATGTAGTTTTCGATAGGCATTTCAAAAATAGGTGCCGATAGGCATTTCAGATATAGGTGCCGACAGGCACTTCAGATATAGTTGCCGATTGGCATTTTAAAAATAGGTGCCGATAGGCATTTCAGATATAGAAGCCGATAGGCATTTCAAATATAGGTGCCGATTGGCATTCCAGATATGGTTGCCGATAGGCATTTCAAATATAGGTGCTGATAGGCATTTCAGATGTAGTTTCCGATAGGCATTCCAAAAATACGTGCCGATAGGCATTTCAGATATAGGTGCCGATAGGCATTACAGATATAGTTGCCGATTAGCATTTTAAAAATAGGTGCCGATAGGCATTTCAGATACAGAAGCCGATAGGCATTTCAAATATAGGTGCCGATAGGCATTCCAGATATGGTTGCCGATAGGCATTTCAAATATAGGTGCTGATAGGCATTTCAGATGTAGTTTCCGATAGGCATTTCAAAAATAGGTGCCGATAGGCATTTCAGATATAGGTACCGATAGGCATTTCAGATATAGTTGCCGATTAGCATTTTAAAAATAGGTGCCGATAGGCATTTCGGATATAGAAGCCGATAGGCATTTCAAATATAGGTGTCGATAAACATTCCAGATATGGTTGCCGATAGGCATTTCAAATATAGGTGCTAATAGGCATTTCAGATGTAGTTTCCGATAGGCATTCCAAAAATTGGTGCCGATAGGTATTTCAGATATAGGTGCCGATAGGCATTTCAGATATAGTTGCCGATTAGCATTTTAAAAATAAGTGCCGATAGGCATTTCGGATATAGAAGCCGATAGGCATTTCAAATATAGGTGCCGATAGGCATTCCAGATATGGTTGCCGATAGGCATTTCAAATATAGGTGCTGATAGGCATTTCAGATGTAGTTTCCGATGGGCATTCCAAAAATAGGTGCAGATAGGCATTGCAGATATAGGTGCTGATAGGCATTTCAGATATATTTGCCGATTGGCATTTTTAAAATAGGTGCCGATGGGCATTTCAGATATAGAAGCCGATAGGCATTTCAAATATAGGTGTCGATAAACATTCCAGATATGGTTGCCGATAGGCATTTCAAATATAGGTGCTAATAGGCATTTCAGATGTAGTTTCCGATAGGCATTTCAAAAATTGGTGCCGATAGGTATTTCAGATATAGGTGCCGATAGGCATTTCAGATATAGTTGCCGATTGGCATTTTAAAAATAGGTGCCGATAGGCATTTCAGATATAGAAGCCGATAGGTATTTCAAATATAGGTGTCGATAGGCATTTAAGATATGGTTGCCGATAGGCATTTCAAATATAGGTGCTGATAGGCATTTCAGATGTAGTTTCCGATAGGCATTTTAAAAAAAGGTGCCGATAGGCATTTCAGATATAGAAGCCGATAGGCATTTCAAATATAGGTTCCGATAGGCATTCCAGATATGGTTGCCGATAGGCATTTCAAATATAGGTGCTGACAGGCATTTCAGATGTAGTTTCCGATAGGCATTTCAAAAATTGGTGCCGATAGGCATTTGAGATATAGGTGCCGATAGGCATTTCAGATATAGTTGTCGATTGGCATTTTAGAAATAAGTGTCGATAGGCATTTCAAAAATAGGTGCAGATAGGCATTTCAGATATAGGTGCCGATAGACATTTCAGATATAGTTGCCGATTGGCATTTTAAAAATAGGTGCCGATAGGCATTTCAGATATAGAAGCCGATAGGCATTTCAAATATAGGTGCCGATAGGCTATCCAGATATGGTTGCCGATAGGCATTTCAAATATAGGTGCTGATAGGCATTTCAGCTGTAGTTTCCGATAGGCATTTCAAAAATTGGTGCCGATAGGCATTTGAGATATAGGTGCCGATAGGCATTTCAGATATAGTTGCCGATTGGCATTTTAGAAATAAGTGCCGATAGGCATTTCAGATATAGAAGCCGATAGGTATTTCAAATATAGGTGTCGATAGGCATTTCAGATATGGTTGCCGATAGGCATTTCAAATATAGGCGCTGATAGGCATTTCAAATGTAGTTTCCGATAGGCATTTCAAAAATAGGTGCCGATAGACATTTCAGATATAGGTGCCGATAGGCATTTCAGATAAAATTGCCGATTGGCATTTTAAAAATAGGTGCCGATAGGCATTTCAGATATAGAAGCCGATAGGCAATTCAAATATAGGTGCCGATAGGCATTTCAGATATAGTTGCAAACTGGCATTTTAAAAATAGTTGCCGATAGGCATTTCAGATATAGAAGCCGATAGGCATTTCAAATATAGGTGCCGATAGGCATTCCAGATATGGTTGCCGATAGGCATTTCAAATATAGGTGCTGATAGGCATTTCAGATGTAGTTTCCGATAGGCATTTAAAAAATAGGTGCCGATAGGCATTTCAGATATAGAAGCCGATAGGCATTTCAAATATAGGTGCCATTAGGCATTCCAGATATGGTTGCCGAGAGGCATTTCAAATATAAGTGCTGATAGGCATTTCAGATGTAGTTTCCGATAGGCATTTCAAAAATAGGTACCGATAGGCATTTCAGATATAGGTGCCGATAGGCATTTCAGATATAGTTGCCAATTGGCATTTTAAAAAAAGGTGTCGATAGGCATTTCAGATATAGAAGCCGATAGGCATTTCAAATATAGGTGCCGATAGGCATTCCAGATATGGTTGCCGATAGGCATTTCAAATTTGGTGCTGATAGGCATTTCAGATGTAGTTTTCGATAGGCATTTTAAAAATAGGTGCCGATAGGCATTTCAGACATAGGTGCCGATAGGCACTTCAGATATAGTTGCCGATTGGCTTTTTAAAAATAGGTGCCGATAGGCATTTCAGATATAGAAGCCGACAGGCATTTCAAATATAGGTGCCGATAGGCATTGTAGATATGGTTGCCGATGGGCATTTCAAATATAGGTGCTGATAGGCATTTCAGATGTAGTTTCCGATAGGCATTTCAAAAATTGGTGCCGATAGGCATTTCAGATATAGGTGCCGATAGGCATATCAGATATAGTTGCCGATAGGCATTTAAAATATAGGTGTCGATAGGCATTTCAGATATAAATGCCGAAAGGCATATTTTCAGATATAGGTGCCGATAGGCATTTCTGATGTGGGTGCCGATAGGCATTTCAAATATAGGTGCCGATAGGCATTCTAGATATGGTTGCCGATGGGCATTTCAAATATAGGTGCTGATAGGCATTTCAGATGTAGTTTTCGATAGGCATTTTAAAAATAGGTGCTGATAGGCATTTCAGATGTAGTTTCCGATAGGCATTTCAAAAATAGGTGCCGATAGGCATTTAAGATATAAGTGCCGATAGGCATTTCAGATAAAGTTGCCGATTGGCATTTAAAAAATAGGTGCCGATAGGCATTTCAGATATAGAAGCCGATAGGCATTTCAAATATAGGTTCCGATAGGCATTCCAGATATGGTTGCCGATAGGCATTTCAAATATAGGTGCTGACAGGCATTTCAGTTGTAGTTTCCGATAGGCATTTCAAAAATTGGTGCCGTTAGGCATTTGAGATATAGGTGCCGATAGGCATTTCAGATATAGTTGTCGATTGGCATTTTAGAAATAAGTGTCGATAGGCATTTCAAAAATAGGTGCCGATAGGCATTTCAGATATAGGTGCCGATAGACATTTCAGATATAGTTGCCGATTGGCATTTTAAAAATAGGTGCCGATAGGCATTTCAGATATAGAAGCCGATAGGCATTTCAAATATAGGTGCCGATAGGCTATCCAGATATGGTTGCCGATAGGCATTTCAAATATAGGTGCTGATAGGCATTTCAGCTGTAGTTTCCGATAGGCATTTCAAAAATTGGTGCCGATAGGCATTTGAGATATAGGTGCCGATAGGCATTTCAGATATAGTTGCCGATTGGCATTTTAGAAATAAGTGCCGATAGGCATTTCAGATATAGAAGCCGATAGGTATTTCAAATATAGGTGTCGATAGGCATTTCAGATATGGTTGCCGATAGGCATTTCAAATATAGGCGCTGATAGGCATTTCAAATGTAGTTTCCGATAGGCATTTCAAATGTAGTTTCCGATAGGCATTTCAAAAATAGGTGCCGATAGACATTTCAGATATAGGTGCCGATAGGCATTTCAGATAAAATTGCCGATTGGCATTTTAAAAATAGGTGCCGATAGGCATTTCAGATATAGAAGCCGATAGGCATTTCAAATATAGGTGCCGATAGGCATTTCAGATATAGTTGCAAACTGGCATTTTAAAAATAGTTGCCGATATGCATTTCAGATATAGAAGCCGATAGGCATTTCAAATATAGGTGCCGATAGGCATTCCAGATATGGTTGCCGATAGGCATTTCAAATATAGGTGCTGATAGGCATTTCAGATGTAGTTTCCGATAGGCATTCAAAAAATAGGTGCCGATAGGCATTTCAGATATAGAAGCCGATAGGCATTTCAAATATAGGTGCCGATAGGCATTCCAGATATGGTTGCCGAGAGGCATTTCAAATATAAGTGCTGTTAGGCATTTCAGATGTAGTTTCCGATAGGCATTTCAAAAATAGGTACCGATAGGCATTTCAGATATAGGTGCCGATAGGCATTTCAGATATAGTTGCCAATTGGCATTTTAAAAAAAGGTGTCGATAGGCATTTCAGATATAGAAGCCGATAGGCATTTCAAATATAGGTGCCGATAGGCATTCCAGATATGGTTGCCGATAGGCATTTCAAATTTGGTGCTGATAGGCATTTCAGATGTAGTTTTCGATAGGCATTTTAAAAATAGGTGCCGATAGGCAATTCAGATATAGGTGCCGATAGGCACTTCAGATATAGTTGCCGATTGGCATTTTAAAAATAGGTGCCGATAGGCATTTCAGATATAGAATCCGATAGGCATTTCAAATATAGGTGCCGATAGGCATTCTAGATATGGTTGCCGATGGGCATTTCAAATATAGGTGCTGATAGGCATTTCAGATGTAGTTTCCGATAGGCATTTCAAAAATAGTGCCGATAGGCATTTCAGATATAGGTGCCAATAGGCATATCAGATATAGTTGCCGATAGGCATTTAAAATATAGGTGTCGATAGGCATTTCAGATATAAATGCCGAAAGGCATATTTTCAGATATAGGTGCCGATAGGCATTTCTGATGTGGGTGCCGATAGGCATTTCAAATATAGGTGCTGATAGGCATTTCAGATGTAATTTTCGATAGGCATTTCAAAAATAGGTGCCGATAGGCATTTCAGATATAGGTGCTGATAGGCACTTCAGAAATACTTGCCGACTGGCATTTTCAAAATAGGTGCCGATAGGCATTTCAGATATTGAAGCCGATAGGCATTTCAAATATAGGTGCCGATAGGCATTCCAGATATGGTTACCGATAGGCATTTCAAATATAGGTGCTGATAGGCATTTCAGGTGTAGTTTCCGATAGGCATTTCAAAAATAGGTGCCGATAGGCATTTTAGATATAGGTGCCGATAGGCATTTCAGATATAGTTGCCGATTGGCATTTTAAAAACAGGTGCCGATAGGCATTTCAGATATAGAAGCCGATAGGTATTTCAAATATAGGTGTCGATAGGCATTTCAGATATGGTTGCCGATAGGCATTTCAAATATAGGTGCTGATAGGCATTTCAGATGTAGTTTCCGATAGGCATTTCAAAAATAGGTGCCGATAGGCATTTCAGATATAGGTGCCGATAGGCATTTCAGATATAGTTGCCGATTGGCATTTCAAATATAGGTGCTGATAGGCATTTCAGATGTAGTTTCCGATAGGCATTTCAAAAATAGGTGCCGATAGGCATTTAAGATATAGGTGCCGATAGGCATTTCAGATATAGAAGCCGATAGGCATTTCAAATATAGGTGCTGATAGGCATTCCAGATATGGTTGCCGATAGGCATTTCAAATATAAGTGCTGATAGGCATTTCAGATGTAGTTTCCGATAGGCATTTCAAAAATAGGTACTGATAGGCATTTCAGATATAGGTGCCGATAGGCATTCTAGATATGGTTGCCGATTGGCATTTCAAATATAGGTGCTGATAGGCATTTCAGATGTAGATTCCGATAGGCATTTCAAAAATTGGTGCCGATAGGCATTTGAGATATAGGTGCCGATAGGCATTTCAGATATAGTTGCCGATTGGCATTTTAGAAATAAGTGCCGATAGGCATTTCAGATATAGAAGCCGATAGGTATTTCAAATATAGGTGTCGATAGGCATTTCAGATATGGTTGCCGATAGGCATTTCAAATATAAGTGCTGATAGGCATTTCAGATGTAGTTTCCGATAGGCATTTCAAAAATAGGTGCCGATAGGCATTTCAGATATGGTTGCCGATATGCATTTCAGATAAAGTTGCCGATTGGCATTTCAAATATAGGTGCTGATAGGCATTTCAGATGTAGTTTCCGATAGGCATTTCAAAAATAGGTGCCGATAGGCATTTCAGATATGGTTGCCGATATGCATTTCAGGTAAAGTTGCCGATTGGCATTTTAAAAATAGGTGCCGATAGGCATTTCAGATATAGAAGCCGATAGGCATTTCAAATATAGGTGCCGATAGGCATTTCAGATATAGTTGCAAACTGGCATTTTAAAAATAGGTGCCGATAGGCACTTCAGATATAGAAGCCGATAGGCATTTCAAATATAGGTGCCGATAGAAATTCCAGATATGGTTGCCGATAGGCATTTCAAATATAGGTGCTGATAGGCATTTCAGATGTAGTTTCCGATAGGCATTAAAAAAATAGGTGCCGATAGGCATTTAAGATATAAGTGCCGATAGGCATTTCAGATAAAGTTGCCGATTGGCATTTAAAAAATAGGTGCCGATAGGCATTTCAGATATAGAAGCCGATAGGCATTTCAAATATAGGTTCCGATAGGCATTCCAGATATGGTTGCCGATAGGCATTTCAAATATAGGTGCTGACAGGCATTTCAGATGTAGTTTCCGATAGGCATTTCAAAAATTGGTGCCGATAGGCATTTGAGATATAGGTGCCGATAGGCATTTCAGATATAGTTGTCGATTGGCATTTTAGAAATAAGTGTCGATAGGCATTTCAAAAATAGGTGCCGATAGGCATTTCAGATATAGGTGCCGATAGACATTTCAGATATAGTTGCCGATTGGCATTTTAAAAATAGGTGCCGATAGGCATTTCAGATATAGAAGCCGATAGGCATTTCAAATATAGGTGCCGATAGGCTATCCAGATATGGTTGCCGATAGGCATTTCAAATATAGGTGCTGATAGGCATTTCAGCTGTAGTTTCCGATAGGCATTTCAAAAATTGGTGCCGATAGGCATTTGAGATATAGGTGCCGATAGGCATTTCAGATATAGTTGCCGATTGGCATTTTAGAAATAAGTGCCGATAGGCATTTCAGATATAGAAGCCGATAGGTATTTCAAATATAGGTGTCGATAGGCATTTCAGATATGTTGCCGATAGGCATTTCAAATATAGGCGCTGATAGGCATTTCAAATGTAGTTTCCGATAGGCATTTCAAAAATAGGTGCCGATAGGCATTTCAGATAAAATTGCCGATTGGCATTTTAAAAATAGGTGCCGATAGGCATTTCAGATATAGAAGCCGATAGGCATTTCAAATATAGGTGCCGATAGGCATTTCAGATATAGTTGCAAACTGGCATTTTAAAAATAGTTGCCGATAGGCATTTCAGATATAGAAGCCGATAGGCATTTCAAATATAGGTGCCGATAGGCATTCCAGATATGGTTGCCGATAGGCATTTCAAATATAGGAGCTGATAGGCATTTCAGATGTAGTTTCCGATAGGCATTTAAAAAATAGGTGCCGATAGGCATTTCAGAGATAGAAGCCGATAGGCATTTCAAATATAGGTGCCGATAGGCATTCCAGATATGGTTGCCGAGAGGCATTTCAAATATAAGTGCTGATAGGCATTTCAGATGTAGTTTCCGATAGGCATTTCAAAAATAGGTACCGATAGGCATTTCAGATATAGGTGCCGATAGGCATTTCAGATATAGTTGCCAATTGGCATTTTAAAAAAAGGTGTCGATAGGCATTTCAGATATAGAAGCCGATAGGCATTTCAAATATAGGTGCCGATAGGCATTCCAGATATGGTTGCCGATAGGCATTTCAAATTTGGTGCTGATAGGCATTTCAGATGTAGTTTTCGATAGGCATTTTAAAAATAGGTGCCGATAGGCATTTCAGATATAGGTGCCGATAGGCACTTCAGATATAGTTGCCGATTGGCATTTTAAAAATAGGTGCCGATAGGCATTTCAGATATAGAAGCCGATAGGCATTTCAAATATAGGTGCCGATAGGCATTCCAGATATGGTTGCCGAGAGGCATTTTAAATATAAGTGCTGATAGGCATTTCAGATGTAGTTTCCGATAGGCATTTCAAAAATAGGTGCCGATAGGCATTTCAAATATAGGTGCTGATAGGCATTTCAGATGTAGTTTCCGATAGGCATTTCAAAAATAGGTGCCGATAGGCATTTAAGATATAAGTGCCGATAGGCATTTCAGATAAAGTTGCCGATTGGCATTTAAAAAATAGGTGCCGATAGGCATTGCAGATATAGAAGCCGATAGGCATTTCAAATATAGGTGCCGATAGGCATTCCAGATATGGTTGCCGAGAGGCATTTTAAATATAAGTGCTGATAGGCATTTCAGATGTAGTTTCCGATAGGCATTTCAAAAATAGGTACCGATAGGCATTTCAGATATAGGTGCCGATAGGCATTTCAAATATAGGTGCTGATAGGCATTTCAGATGTAGTTTCCGATAGGCATTTCAAAAATAGGTGCCAATAGGCATTTCAGATATAGTTGCCGATAGGCATTTCAGATATAGTTGCTGATTGGCATTTTAAAAATAGGTGCCGATAGGCATTTTAGATGTAGTTTCCGATAGGCATTTCAAAAATAGGTACCGATAGGCATTTCAGATATAGGTGCCGATAGGCATTTCAGATATAGGTGCCGATAGGCACTTCAGATATAGTTGCCGATTGGCATTTTAAAAATAGGTGTCGATAGGGATTTCAGATATAGAAGCCGATAGGCATTTCAAATACAGGTGCCGATAGGCATTTCAGATATGGTTGCCGATAGGCATTTCAAATATAAGTGCAGATAGGCACTTCAGATGTAGTTTCCGACAGGCATTTCAAAAATTGGTGCCGATAGGCATTTCAGATATAGGTGCCGATAGGCATTTCAGATATAGTTGCCAATTGGCATTTTAAAAATAGGTGTCGATAGGCATTTCAGATATAGAAGCCGATAGGCATTTCAAATATAGGTGTCGATAGGCATTTCAGATATGGTTGCCGATAGGCATTTCAAATATAGGTGCTGATAGGCATTTCAGATGTAGTTTCCGATAGGCATTTCAAAAATAGGTGCCAATAGGCATTTCAGATATTGTTGCCGATAGGCATTTCAGATATAGTTGCTGATTGGCATTTTAAAAATAGGTGCCGATAGGCATTTTAGATGTAGTTTCCTATAGGCATTTCAAAAATAGGTACCGATAGGCATTTCAGATATAGGTGCCGATAGGCATATCAGATATAGTTGCCGATAGGCATTTAAAATATAGGTGCCGATAGGCATTTCAAATATAGGTGTCGATTGGCATTTCAAATATAAATGCCGAAAGGCATTTCAGATATAGGTGCCGATAGGCATTTCAGATGTATTTTTCGATAGGCATTTCAAAAATAGGTGCCGATAGGCATTTCAGATATAGGTGCCGATAGGCACTTCAGATATAGTTGCCGATTGGCATTTTAAAAATAGGTGCCGATAGGCATTTCAGATACAGAAGCCGATAAGCATTTCAAATATAGGTGCCGATAGGCATTCCAGATATGGTTGCCGATAGGCATTTCAAATATAGGTGCTGATAGGCATTTCAGATGTAGATTCCGATAGGCATTTCAAAAAAATTGTGCCGATAGGCATTTCAGATATAGGTGCCGATAGACATTTTAGATATAGTTGCCGATTGGCATTTTAAAAATAGGTGCCGATAGGCATTTCAGATATAGAAGCCAATAAGCATTTCAAATATAGGTGCCGATAGGCATTCCAGATATGGTTGCCGATAGGCATTTCAAATATAGGTGCTGATAGGCATTTCAGATGTAGTTTCCGATAGGCATTTCAAAAATTAGTGCCGATAGGCATTTCAGATATTGGTGCTGATAGGCATTTCATATATAGTTGCCGATTGGCATTTTAAAAATAGGTGCCGATAGGCATTTCAGATATAGAAGCTGATAGGTATTTCAAATATAAGTGTCGATAGGCATTTCAGATATGTTTGCCGATAGGCATTTCAAATATTGGTGCTGATAGGCATTTCAGATGTAGTTTCCGATAGGCATTTCAAAAATAGGTGCCGATAGGCATTTCAGATATAGGTGCCGATAGGCATTACAGATATAGTTGCCGATTGGCATTTTAAAAATATATGCCGATAGGCATTTCGGATATAGAAGCCGATAGGCATTTCAAATAAACGTGCCGATAGGCATTCCAGATATGGTTGCCGATAGGCATTTCAAATATAGGTGCTGATAAGCATTTCAGATGTAGTTTCCGATAGGCATTTCAAAAATAGGTGCCGATAGGCATTTCAGATATAGGTGCCGATAGGCATTTCAGATATAGTTGCCGTTTGGCATTTTAAAAATAGGTGCCGATAGGCATTTCAGATATAGAAGCCGATAGGCATTTCAAATATAGGTGCCGATAGGCATTCCAGATATGGTTGCCGATAGTCATTTCAAATATAGGTGCTAATAGGCATTTCAGATGTAGTTTCCGATAGGCATTTCAAAAATAGGTGCCGATAGGCATTTCAGATATAGGTGCCGATAGGCATTTCAGATATAGTTGCCGATTGGCATTTTAAAAATAGGTGTCGATAGGCATTTCAGATATAGAAGCCGATAGGCATTTCAAATATAGGTGCCGATAGGCATTGCAGATATGGTTGCCGATAGGCATTTCAAATATAGGTGCTGATAGGCATTCTAGATGTAGTTTCCGATAGGCATTTCAAAAATTGGTGCCGATAGGCATTTCAGATATAGGTGCCGATAGGCATTCCAGATATGGTTGCCGATAGGCATTTCAAATATAGGTGCTGATAGGCATTTCAGATGTAGTTTCCGATAGATATTTCAAAAATTGGTGCCGATAGGCATTTTAGATATATGTGCCGATAGGCATTTCAGATATGGTTGCCGATAGGCATTTCAAATATAGGTGCCGATAGGCATTTCAGATGTAGTTTCCGATAGGCATTTCAAAAATTGGTGCCGATAGGCATTTCAGATATAGGTGCTGATAGGCATTTTAGATATAGTTGCCGATTGGCATTTTAAAAATAGGTGCCGATAGGCATTTCAGATATAAAAGCTGATAGGTATTTCAAATATAGGTGTCGATAGGCATTTCAGATATGGTTGCCGATAGGCATTTCAAATATTGGTGCTGATAGGCATTTCAGATGTAGTTTCCGATAGGCATTTCAAAAATAGGTGCCGATAGGCATTTCAGATATAGGTGCCGATAGGCATTACAGATATAGTTGCCGATTGGCATTTTAAAAATAGGTGCCGATAGGCATTTCAGATATAGAAGCCGATAGGCATTTCAAATATAGGTGCCGATAGACATTCTAGATATGGTTGCCGATAGGCATTTCAAATATAGGTGCTGATGGGCATTTCAGATGTAGTTTCCGATAGGCATTTCAAAAATAGGTGCCGATAGGCATTTCATATTTAGGTGCCGATAGGCATTTCAGATATAGTTGCCGATTGGCATTTAAAAAATATATGCCGATAGGCATTTCGGATATAGAAGCCGATAGGCATTTCAGATATAGGTGCCGATAGGCATTCCAGATATGGTTGCCGATAGGCATTTCAAATATAGGTGTTGATAGGCATTTCAGATGTAGTTTTTGATAGGCATTTCAAAAATAGGTGCCGATAGGCATTTCAGATATAGGTGCCGATAGGCATTTCAGATATAGTTGCCGATTGGCATTTTAAAAATTGGTGCCGATAGGCATTTCAGATATAGAAGCCGATAGGCATTTCAAATATAGGCGCCGATAGGCATTCCAGATATGGTTGCCGATAGGCATTTCAAATATAGGTGCTGATAGGCATTTCAGATGTAGTTTCCGATAGGCATTTCAAAAATAGTTGCCGATAGGCATTTCAGATATAGGTGCCGATAGGCATATCAGATATAGTTGCCGATTGGCATTTTAAAAATAGGTATCGATAGGCATTTTAGATATAGAAGCCGATAGGCATTTCAAATATAGGTGCCGATAGGCATTCCAGATATGGTTGCCGATAGGCATTTCAAATATAGGTGCTGATAGGCATTTCAGATGTAGTTTCCGATAGGCATTTCAAAAATAGGTGCCGATAGGCATTTCAGATATAGAAGCCAATAAGCATTTCAAATATAGGTGCCGATAGGCATTCCAGATATGGTTACCGATAGGCATTTCAAATATAGGTGCTGATAGGCATTTCAGATGTAGTTGCCGATTGGCATTTTAAAAATAGGTGCCGATAGGCATTTCAGATATAGAAGCTGATAGGTATTTCAAATATAGGTGTCGATAGGCATTTCAGATATGGTTGCCTATAGGCATTTCAAATATTGGTGCTGATAGGCATTTCAGATGTAGTTTCCGATAGGCATTTCAAAAATAGGTGCCGATAGGCATTTCATTTATAGGTGCCGATAGGCATTACAGATATAGTTGCCGATTGGCATTTTAAAAATAGGAGCCGATAGGCTTTTCAGATATAGAAGCCGATAGGCATTTCAAATATAGGTGCCGATAGGCATTCCAGATATGGTTGCCGATAGGCATTTCAAATATAGGTGCTGATAGGCATTTCAGATGTAGTTTCCGACAGGCATTTCAAAAATAGGTGCCGATAGGCATTTCAGATATAGGTGCCGATAGGCATTTCAGATATAGTAGCCGATTGGCATTTTAAAAATAGGTATCGATAGGCATTTCAGATATAGAAGCCGATAGGCATTTCAAATATAGGTGCCGATAGGCATTCCAGATATGGTTGCCGATAGGCATTTAAAATATAGGTGCTGATAGGCATTCCAGATGTAGTTTCCGATAGGCATTTCAAAAATTGGTGCCGATAGGCATTTCAGATATAGGTGCCGATAGGCATTTCAGATATGGTTGCCGATAGGCATTTCAAATATAGGTGCTGATAGGCATTTCAGATGTAGTTTCCGATAGGCATTTCAAAAATTGGTGCCGATAGGCATTTTAGATATATGTGCCGATAGGCATTCCAGATATGGTTGCCGATAGGCATTTCAAATATAGGTGCTGATAGGCATTTCAGATGTAGTTTCCGATAGGCATTTCAAAAATTGGTGCCGATAGGCATTTCAGATATAGGTGCTGATAGGCATTTCAGATATAGTTGCCGATTGGCATTTTAAAAATAGGTGCCGATAGGCATTTCAGATATAGAAGCCGATGGGTATTTCAAATATAGGTGTCGTCGATAGGCTTTTCAGATATGGTTGCCGATAGGCATTTCAAATATTGGTGCTGATATGCATTTCAGATGTAGTTTCCGATAGGCATTTCAAAAATAGGTGCCGATAGGCATTTCAGATATAGGTGCCGATAGGCATTACAGATATAGTTACCGATTGGCATTTTAAAAATAGGTGCCGATAGGCATTTCAGATATAGAAGCCGATAGGCATTTCAAATATAGGTGCTGATAGGCATTCCAGATATGGTTGCCGATAGGCATTTCAAATATAGGTGCTGATAGGCATTTCAGATGTAGTTTCCGATAGGCATTTTAAAAATAGGTACCGTTAGGCATTTCAGATATAGGTGCCGATAGGCATTTCAGATATAGTTGCCGATTAGCATTTTAAAAATAGGTGCCGATAGGCATTTCGGATATAGAAGCCGATAGGCATTTCAAATATAGGTGCCGATAGGCATTTTAGATATAGTTGCAAACTGGCATTTTAAAAATAGGTGCCGATAGGCATTTCAAAAATAGGTACCGATAGGCATTTCAGATATAGGTGCATAAGGCATTCCAGATATGGTTGCCGATAGGCATTTCAAATATAGGTGCTGATAGGCATTTCAGATGTAGTTTCCGATAGGCATTTCAAATATAGGTGCTGATAGGCATTTCAGATGTAGTTTCCGATAGGCATTTCAAAAATAGGTGCCGATAGGCATTTCAGATATAGGTGCTGATAGGCAATTCAGATATAGTTGCCGATTGGCATTTTAAAAATAGGTGCCGATAGGCATTTCAGATATAGAAGCTGATAGGTATTTCAAATATAGGTGTCGATAGGCATTTCAGATATGGTTGCCGATAGGCATTTCAAATATTGGTGCTGATAGGCATTTCAGATGTAGTTTCCGATAGGCATTTCAAAAATAGGTGCCGATAGGCATTTCATTTATAGGTGCCTATAGGCATTACAGATATAGTTGCCGATTGGCATTTTAAAAATAGGAGCCGATAGGCTTTTCAGATATAGAAGCCGATAGGCATTTCAAATATAGGTGCCGATAGGCATTCCAGATATGGTTGCCGATAGGCATTTCAAATATAGGTGCTGATAGGCATTTCAGATGTTGTTTCCGACAGGCATTTCAAAAATAGGTGCCGATAGGCATTTCAGATATAGGTGCCGATAGGCATTTCATATATAGTTGCCGATTGGCATTTTAAAAATATATGCCGATAGGCATTTCGGATATAGAAGCCGATAGCCATTTCAAATATAGGTGCCGATAGGCATTCCAGATATGGTTGCCGATAGGCATTTCAAATATAGGTGCTGATAGGCATTTCAGATGTAGTTTTCGATAGGCATTTCAAAAATAGGTGCCGATAGGCATTTCAGATATAGGTGCCGATAGGCATTTCAGATATAGTTGCCGATTGGCATTTTAAAAACAGGTGCCGATAGGCATTTCAGATATAGAAGCCGATAAGCATTTCAAATATAGGTGCCGATAGGCATTCCAGATATGGTTGCCAATAGGCATTTCAAATATAGGTGCTGATAGGAATTACAGATGTAGTTTCCGATAGGCATTTCAAAAATAGGTGCCGATAGGCATTTCAGATATAGGTGCCGATAGGCATTTCAGATATAGTTGCCGATTGGCATTTTAAAAATAGGTATCGATAGGCATTTCAGATATAGAAGCCGATAGGCATTTCAAATATAGGTGCCGATAGGCATTCCAGATATGGTTGCCGATAGGCATTTCAAATATAGGTGCTGATAGGCATTCCAGATGTAGTTTCCGATAGGCATTTCAAAAATTGGTGCCGATAGGCATTTCAGATATAGGTGCCGATAGGCATTTGAGATATGGTTGCCGTTAGGCATTTCAAATATAGGTGCTGATAGGCATTTCAGATGTAGTTTCCGATAGGCATTTCAAAAATTGATGCCGATAGGCATTTTAGATATATGTGCCGATAGGCATTTCAGATATGGTTGCCGATAGGCATTTCAAATATAAGTGCTGATAGGCATTTCAGATGTAGTTTCCGATAGGCATTTCAAAAATAGGTGCCGATAGGCATTTCAGATATGGTTGCCGATATGCATTTCAGATAAAGTTGCCGATTGGCATTTCAAATATAGGTGCTGATAGGCATTTCAGATGTAGTTTCCGATAGGCATTTCAAAAATAGGTGCCGATAGGCATTTCAGATATGGTTGCCGATATGCATTTCAGGTAAAGTTGCCGATTGGCATTTTAAAAATAGGTGCCGATAGGCATTTCAGATATAGAAGCCGATAGGCATTTCAAATATAGGTGCCGATAGGCATTTCAGATATAGTTGCAAACTGGCATTTTAAAAATAGGTGCCGATAGGCACTTCAGATATAGAAGCCGATAGGCATTTCAAATATAGGTGCCGATAGAAATTCCAGATATGGTTGCCGATAGGCATTTCAAATATAGGTGCTGATAGGCATTTCAGATGTAGTTTCCGATAGGCATTTCAAAAATAGGTGCCGATAGGCATTTAAGATATAAGTGCCGATAGGCATTTCAGATAAAGTTGCCGATTGGCATTTAAAAAATAGGTGCCGATAGGCATTTCAGATATAGAAGCCGATAGGCATTTCAAATATAGGTTCCGATAGGCATTCCAGATATGGTTGCCGATAGGCATTTCAAATATAGGTGCTGACAGGCATTTCAGATGTAGTTTCCGATAGGCATTTCAAAAATTGGTGCCGATAGGCATTTGAGATATAGGTGCCGATAGGCATTTCAGATATAGTTGTCGATTGGCATTTTAGAAATAAGTGTCGATAGGCATTTCAAAAATAGGTGCCGATAGGCATTTCAGATATAGGTGCCGATAGACATTTCAGATATAGTTGCCGATTGGCATTTTAAAAATAGGTGCCGATAGGCATTTCAGATATAGAAGCCGATAGGCATTTCAAATATAGGTGCCGATAGGCTATCCAGATATGGTTGCCGATAGGCATTTCAAATATAGGTGCTGATAGGCATTTCAGCTGTAGTTTCCGATAGGCATTTCAAAAATTGGTGCCGATAGGCATTTGAGATATAGGTGCCGATAGGCATTTCAGATATAGTTGCCGATTGGCATTTTAGAAATAAGTGCCGATAGGCATTTCAGATATAGAAGCCGATAGGTATTTCAAATATAGGTGTCGATAGGCATTTCAGATATGTTGCCGATAGGCATTTCAAATATAGGCGCTGATAGGCATTTCAAATGTAGTTTCCGATAGGCATTTCAAAAATAGGTGCCGATAGGCATTTTAGATAAAATTGCCGATTGGCATTTTAAAAATAGGTGCCGATAGGCATTTCAGATATAGAAGCCGATAGGCATTTCAAATATAGGTGCCGATAGGCATTTCAGATATAGTTGCAAACTGGCATTTTAAAAATAGTTGCCGATAGGCATTTCAGATATAGAAGCCGATAGGCATTTCAAATATAGGTGCCGATAGGCATTCCAGATATGGTTGCCGATAGGCATTTCAAATATAGGAGCTGATAGGCATTTCAGATGTAGTTTCCGATAGGCATTTAAAAAATAGGTGCCGATAGGCATTTCAGATATAGAAGCCGATAGGCATTTCAAATATAGGTGCCGATAGGCATTCCAGATATGGTTGCCGAGAGGCATTTCAAATATAAGTGCTGATAGGCATTTCAGATGTAGTTTCCGATAGGCATTTCAAAAATAGGTACCGATAGGCATTTCAGATATAGGTGCCGATAGGCATTTCAGATATAGTTGCCAATTGGCATTTTAAAAAAAGGTGTCGATAGGCATTTCAGATATAGAAGCCGATAGGCATTTCAAATATAGGTGCCGATAGGCATTCCAGATATGGTTGCCGATAGGCATTTCAAATTTGGTGCTGATAGGCATTTCAGATGTAGTTTTCGATAGGCATTTTAAAAATAGGTGCCGATAGGCATTTCAGATATAGGTGCCGATAGGCACTTCAGATATAGTTGCCGATTGGCATTTTAAAAATAGGTGCCGATAGGCATTTCAGATATAGAAGCCGATAGGCATTTCAAATATAGGTGCCGATAGGCATTCCAGATATGGTTGCCGAGAGGCATTTTAAATATAAGTGCTGATAGGCATTTCAGATGTAGTTTCCGATAGGCATTTCAAAAATAGGTGCCGATAGGCATTTCAAATATAGGTGCTGATAGGCATTTCAGATGTAGTTTCCGATAGGCATTTCAAAAATAGGTGCCGATAGGCATTTAAGATATAAGTGCCGATAGGCATTTCAGATAAAGTTGCCGATTGGCATTTAAAAAATAGGTGCCGATAGGCATTGCAGATATAGAAGCCGATAGGCATTTCAAATATAGGTGCCGATAGGCATTCCAGATATGGTTGCCGAGAGGCATTTTAAATATAAGTGCTGATAGGCATTTCAGATGTAGTTTCCGATAGGCATTTCAAAAATAGGTACCGATAGGCATTTCAGATATAGGTGCCGATAGGCATTTCAAATATAGGTGCTGATAGGCATTTCAGATGTAGTTTCCGATAGGCATTTCAAAAATAGGTGCCAATAGGCATTTCAGATATAGTTGCCGATAGGCATTTCAGATATAGTTGCTGATTGGCATTTTAAAAATAGGTGCCGATAGGCATTTTAGATGTAGTTTCCGATATGCATTTCAAAAATAGGTACCGATAGGCATTTCAGATATAGGTGCCGATAGGCATTTCAGATATAGGTGCCGATAGGCACTTCAGATATAGTTGCCGATTGGCATTTTAAAAATAGGTGTCGATAGGGATTTCAGATATAGAAGCCGATAGGCATTTCAAATACAGGTGCCGATAGGCATTTCAGATATGGTTGCCGATAGGCATTTCAAATATAAGTGCAGATAGGCACTTCAGATGTAGTTTCCGACAGGCACTTCAAAAATTGGTGCCGATAGGAATTTCAGATATAGGTGCCGATAGGCATTTCAGATATAGTTGCCAATTGGCATTTTAAAAATAGGTGTCGATAGGCATTTCAGATATAGAAGCCGATAGGCATTTCAAATATAGGTGTCGATAGGCATTTCAGATATGGTTGCCGATAGGCATTTCAAATATAGGTGCTGATAGGCATTTCAGATGTAGTTTCCGATAGGCATTTCAAAAATAGGTGCCAATAGGCATTTCAGATATTGTTGCCGATAGGCATTTCAGATATAGTTGCTGATTGGCATTTTAAAAATAGGTGCCGATAGGCATTTTAGATGTAGTTTCCTATAGGCATTTCAAAAATAGGTACCGATAGGCATTTCAGATATAGGTGCCGATAGGCATATCAGATATAGTTGCCGATAGGCATTTAAAATATAGGTGCCGATAGGCATTTCAAATATAGGTGTCGATTGGCATTTCAAATATAAATGCCGAAAGGCATTTCAGATATAGGTGCCGATAGGCATTTCAGATGTAGTTTTCGATAGGCATTTCAAAAATAGGTGCCGATAGGCATTTCAGATATAGGTGCCGATAGGCACTTCAGATATAGTTGCCGATTGGCATTTTAAAAATAGATGCCGATAGGCATTTCAGATACAGAAGCCGATAAGCATTTCAAATATAGGTGCCGATAGGCATTCCAGATATGGTTGCCGATAGGCATTTCAAATATAGGTGCTGATAGGCATTTCAGATGTAGATTCCGATAGGCATTTCAAAAAAATTGTGCCGATAGGCATTTCAGATATAGGTGCCGATAGACATTTTAGATATAGTTGCCGATTGGCATTTTAAAAATAGGTGCCGATAGGCATTTCAGATATAGAAGCCAATAAGCATTTCAAATATAGGTGCCGATAGGCATTCCAGATATGGTTGCCGATAGGCATTTCAAATATAGGTGCTGATAGGCATTTCAGATGTAGTTTCCGATAGGCATTTCAAAAATTAGTGCCGATAGGCATTTCAGATATTGGTGCTGATAGGCATTTCATATATAGTTGCCGATTGGCATTTTAAAAATAGGTGCCGATAGGCATTTCAGATATAGAAGCTGATAGGTATTTCAAATATAAGTGTCGATAGGCATTTCAGATATGGTTGCCGATAGGCATTTCAAATATTGGTGCTGATAGGCATTTCAGATGTAGTTTCCGATAGGCATTTCAAAAATAGGTGCCGATAGGCATTTCAGATATAGGTGCCGATAGGCATTACAGATATAGTTGCCGATTGGCATTTTAAAAATAGGTGCCGATAGGCATTTCAGATATAGAAGCCGATAGGCATTTCAAATATAAGTGCCGATAGGCATTCCAGATATGGTTGCCGATAGGCATTTCAAATATAGGTGCTGATAGGCATTTCAGATGTAGTTTCCGATAGGCATTTCAAAAATAGGTGCCGATAGGCATTTTAGATATAGGTGCCGATAGGCATTTTAGATATAGTTGCCGATTGGCATTTTAAAAATATATGCCGATAGGCATTTCGGATATAGAAGCCGATAGGCATTTCAAATAAACGTGCCGATAGGCATTCCAGATATGGTTGCCGATAGGCATTTCAAATATAGGTGCTGATAAGCATTTCAGATGTAGTTTCCGATAGGCATTTCAAAAATAGGTGCCGATAGGCATTTCAGATATAGGTGCCGATAGGCATTTCAGATATAGTTGCCGTTTGGCATTTTAAAAATAGGTGCCGATAGGCATTTCAGATATAGAAGCCGATAGGCATTTCAAATATAGGTGCCGATAGGCATTCCAGATATGGTTGCCGATAGGCATTTCAAATATAGGTGCTAATAGGCATTTCAGATGTAGTTTCCGATAGGCATTTCAAAAATAGGTGCCGATAGGCATTTCAGATATAGGTGCCGATAGGCATTTCAGATATAGTTGCCGATTGGCATTTTAAAAATAGGTGTCGATAGGCATTTCAGATATAGAAGCCGATAGGCATTTCAAATATAGGTGCCGATAGGCATTCCAGATATGGTTGCCGATAGGCATTTCAAATATAGGTGCTGATAGGCATTCTAGATGTAGTTTCCGATAGGCATTTCAAAAATTGGTGCCGATAGGCATTTCAGATATAGGTGCCGATAGGCATTCCAGATATGGTTGCCGATAGGCATTTCAAATATAGGTGCTGATAGGCATTTCAGATGTAGTTTCCGATAGATATTTCAAAAATTGGTGCCGATAGGCATTTTAGATATATGTGCCGATAGGCATTTCAGATATGGTTGCCGATAGGCATTTCAAATATAGGTGCCGATGGGCATTTCAGATGTAGTTTCCGATAGGCATTTCAAAAATTGGTGCCGATAGGCATTTCAGATATAGGTGCTGATAGGCATTTTAGATATAGTTGCCGATTGGCATTTTAAAAATAGGTGCCGATAGGCATTTCAGATATAGAAGCTGATAGGTATTTCAAATATAGGTGTCGATAGGCATTTCAGATATGGTTGCCGATAGGCATTTCAAATATTGGTGCTGATAGGCATTTCAGATGTAGTTTCCGATAGGCATTTCAAAAATAGGTGCCGATAGGCATTTCAGATATATGTGCCGATAGGCATTACAGATATAGTTGCCGATTGGCATTTTAAAAATAGGTGCCGATAGGCATTTCAGATATAGAAGCCGATAGGCATTTCAAATATAGGTGCCGATAGACATTCCAGATATGGTTGCCGATAGGCATTTCAAATATAGGTGCTGATAGGCATTTCAGATGTAGTTTCCGATAGGCATTTCAAAAATAGGTGCCGATAGGCATTTCATATTTAGGTGCCGATAGGCATTTCAGATATAGTTGCCGATTGGCATTTTAAAAATATATGCCGATAGGCATTTCGGATATAGAAGCCGATAGGCATTTCAGATATAGGTGCCGATAGGCATTGCAGATATGGTTGCCGATAGGCATTTCAAATATAGGTGCTGATAGGCATTTCAGATGTAGTTTTTGATAGGCATTTCAAAAATAGGTACCGATAGGCATTTCAGATATAGGTGCCGATAGGCATTTCAGATATAGTTGCCGATTGGCATTTTAAAAATTGGTGCCGATAGGCATTTCAGATATAGAAGCCGATAGGCATTTCAAATATAGGCGCCGATAGGCATTCCAGATATGGTTGCCGATAGGCATTTCAAATATAGGTGCTGATAGGCATTTCAGATGTAGTTTCCGATAGGCATTTCAAAAATAGTTGCCGATAGGCATTTCAGATATAGGTGCCGATAGGCATATCAGATATAGTTGCCGATTGGCATTTTAAAAATAGGTATCGATAGGCATTTCAGATATAGAAGCCGATAGGCATTTCAAATATAGGTGCCGATAGGCATTCCAGATATGGTTGCCGATAGGCATTTCAAATATAGGTGCTGATAGGCATTTCAGATGTAGTTTCCGATAGGCATTTCAAAAATAGGTGCCGATAGGCATTTCAGATATAGAAGCCAATAAGCATTTCAAATATAGGTGCCGATAGGCATTCCAGATATGGTTACCGATAGGCATTTCAAATATAGGTGCTGATAGGCATTTCAGATATAGTTTCCGATAGGCATTTCAAAAATAGGTGCCGATAGGCATTTCAGATATAGGTGCTGATAGGCATTTCAGATATAGTTGCCGATTGGCATTTTAAAAATAGGTGCCGATAGGCATTTCAGATATAGAAGCTGATAGGTATTTCAAATATAGGTGTCGATAGGCATTTCAGATATGGTTGCCTATAGGCATTTCAAATATTGGTGCTGATAGGCATTTCAGATGTAGTTTCCGATAGGCATTTCAAAAATAGGTGCCGATAGGCATTTCATTTATAGGTGCCGATAGGCATTACAGATATAGTTGCCGATTGGCATTTTAAAAATAGGAGCCGATAGGCTTTTCAGATATAGAAGCCGATAGGCATTTCAAATATAGGTGCCGATAGGCATTCCAGATATGGTTGCCGATAGGCATTTCAAATATAGGTGCTGATAGGCATTTCAGATGTAGTTTCCGACAGGCATTTCAAAAATAGGTGCCGATAGGCATTTCAGATATAGGTGCCGATAGGCATTTCAGATATAGTAGCCGATTGGCATTTTAAAAATAGGTATCGATAGGCATTTCAGATATAGAAGCCGATAGGCATTTCAAATATAGGTGCCGATAGGCATTCCAGATATGGTTGCCGATAGGCATTTAAAATATAGGTGCTGATAGGCATTCCAGATGTAGTTTCCGATAGGCATTTCAAAAATTGGTGCCGATAGGCATTTCAGATATAGGTGCCGATAGGCATTTCAGATATGGTTGCCGATAGGCATTTCAAATATAGGTGCTGATAGGCATTTCAGATGTAGTTTCCGATAGGCATTTCAAAAATTGGTGCCGATAGGCATTTTAGATATATGTGCCGATAGGCATTCCAGATATGGTTGCCGATAGGCATTTCAAATATAGGTGCTGATAGGCATTTCAGATGTAGTTTCCGATAGGCATTTCAAAAATTGGTGCCGATAGGCATTTCAGATATAGGTGCTGATAGGCATTTCAGATATAGTTGCCGATTGGCATTTTAAAAATAGGTGCCGATAGGCATTTCAGATATAGAAGCCGATGGGTATTTCAAATATAGGTGTCGATAGGCTTTTCAGATATGGTTGCCGATAGGCATTTCAAATATTGGTGCTGATATGCATTTCAGATGTAGTTTCCGATAGGCATTTCAAAAATAGGTGCCGATAGGCATTTCAGATATAGGTGCCGATAGGCATTACAGATATAGTTACCGATTGGCATTTTAAAAATAGGTGCCGATAGGCATTTCAGATATAGAAGCCGATAGGCATTTCAAATATAGGTGCTGATAGGCATTCCAGATATGGTTGCCGATAGGCATTTCAAATATAGGTGCTGATAGGCATTTCAGATGTAGTTTCCGATAGGCATTTTAAAAATAGGTACCGATAGGCATTTCAGATATAGGTGCCGATAGGCATTTCAGATATAGTTGCCGATTAGCATTTTAAAAATAGGTGCCGATAGGCATTTCGGATATAGAAGCCGATAGGCATTTCAAATATAGGTGCCGATAGGCATTTTAGATATAGTTGCAAACTGGCATTTTAAAAATAGGTGCCGATAGGCATTTCAAAAATAGGTACCGATAGGCATTTCAGATATAGGTGCATAAGGCATTCCAGATATGGTTGCCGATAGGCATTTCAAATATAGGTGCTGATAGGCATTTCAGATGTAGTTTCCGATGGGCATTTCAAATATAGGTGCTGATAGGCATTTCAGATGTAGTTTCCGATAGGCATTTCAAAAATAGGTGCCGATAGGCATTTCAGATATAGGTGCTGATAGGCATTTCAGATATAGTTGCCGATTGGCATTTTAAAAATAGGTGCCGATAGGCATTTCAGATATAGAAGCTGATAGGTATTTCAAATATAGGTGTCGATAGGCATTTCAGATATGGTTGCCGATAGGCATTTCAAATATTGGTGCTGATAGGCATTTCAGATGTAGTTTCCGATAGGCATTTCAAAAATAGGTGCCGATAGGCATTTCATTTATAGGTGCCTATAGGCATTACAGATATAGTTGCCGATTGGCATTTTAAAAATAGGAGCCGATAGGCTTTTCAGATATAGAAGCCGATAGGCATTTCAAATATAGGTGCCGATAGGCATTCCAGATATGGTTGCCGATAGGCATTTCAAATATAGGTGCTGATAGGCATTTCAGATGTTGTTTCCGACAGGCATTTCAAAAATAGGTGCCGATAGGCATTTCAGATATAGGTGCCGATAGGCATTTCATATATAGTTGCCGATTGGCATTTTAAAAATATATGCCGATAGGCATTTCGGATATAGAAGCCGATAGGCATTTCAAATATAGGTGCCGATAGGCATTCCAGATATGGTTGCCGATAGGCATTTCAAATATAGGTGCTGATAGGCATTTCAGATGTAGTTTTCGATAGGCATTTCAAAAATAGGTGCCGATAGGCATTTCAGATATAGGTGCCGATAGGCATTTCAGATATAGTTGCCGATTGGCATTTTAAAAACAGGTGCCGATAGGCATTTCAGATATAGAAGCCGATAAGCATTTCAAATATAGGTGCCGATAGGCATTCCAGATATGGTTGCCGATAGGCATTTCAAATATAGGTGCTGATAGGAATTACAGATGTAGTTTCCGATAGGCATTTCAAAAATAGGTGCCGATAGGCATTTCAGATATAGGTGCCGATAGGCATTTCAGATATAGTTGCCGATTGGCATTTTAAAAATAGGTATCGATAGGCATTTCAGATATAGAAGCCGATAGGCATTTCAAATATAGGTGCCGATAGGCATTCCAGATATGGTTGCCGATAGGCATTTCAAATATAGGTGCTGATAGGCATTCCAGATGTAGTTTCCGATAGGCATTTCAAAAATTGGTGCCGATAGGCATTTCAGATATAGGTGCCGATAGGCATTTCAGATATGGTTGCCGTTAGGCATTTCAAATATAGGTGCTGATAGGCATTTCAGATGTAGTTTCCGATAGGCATTTCAAAAATTGATGCCGATAGGCATTTTAGATATATGTGCCGATAGGCATTCCAGATATGGTTGCCGATAGGCATTTCAAATATAGGTGCTGATAGGCATTTCAGATGTAGTTTCCGATAGGCATTTCAAAAATTGGTGCCGATAGGCATTTCAGATATAGGTGCTGATAGGCATTTCAGATATAGTTGCCGATTGGCATTTTAAAAATAGGTGCCGATAGGCATTTCAGATATAGAAGCCGATGGGTATTTCAAATATAGGTGTCGATAGGCTTTTCAGATATGGTTGCCGATAGGCATTTCAAATATTGGTATTGATATGCATTTCAGATGTAGTTTCCGATAGGCATTTCAAAAATAGGTGCCGATAGGCATATCAGATATAGGTGCCGATAGGCATTACAGATATAGTTACCGATTGGCATTTTAAAAATAGGTGCCGATAGGCATTTCAGATATAGAAGCCGATAGGCATTTCAAATATAGGTGCTGATAGGCATTCCAGATGTGGTTGCCGATAGGCATTTCAAATATAGGTGCTGATAGGCATTTCAGATGTAGTTTCCGATAGGCATTTTAAAAATAGGTGCCGATAGGCATTTCAGATATAGGTGCCGATAGGCATTTCAGATATAGTTGCCGATTAGCATTTTAAAAATAGGTGCCGATAGGCATTTCGGATATAGAAGCCGATAGGCATTTCAAATATAGGTGCCGATAGGCATTTTAGATATAGTTGCAAACTGGCATTTTAAAAATAGGTGCCGATAGGCATTTCAAAAATAGGTACCGATAGGCATTTCAGATATAGGTGCCGATAGGCATTCCAGATATGGTTGCCGATAGGCATTTCAAATATAGGTGCTGATAGGCATTTCAATTGTAGTTTCCGATAGGCATTTCAAATATAGGTGCCGATAGGCATTTGAGATATAGGTGCCGATAGGCATTTCAGATATAGTTGCCGATTGGCATTTTAGAAATAAGTGCCGATAGGCATTTCAGATATAGAAGCCGATAGGCATTTCAAATATAGGTGCCGATAGGCATTCCAGATATGGTTGCCGATAGGCATTTCAAATATAGGTGCTGATAGGCATTTCAGATGTAGTTTCCGATAGGCATTTCAAAAATAGGTGCCGATAGGCATTTCAGATATAGGTGCCGATAGGCATTTCAGATATAGTTGCCGATTAGCATTTTAAAAATACGTGCCGATAGGCATTTCGGATATAGAAGCCGATAGGCATTTCAAATATAGGTGCCGATAGGCATTCCAGATATGGTTGCCGATAGGCATTTCAAATATAGGTGCTGATAGGCATTTCAGATGTAGTTTCCGATAGGCATTTCAAAAATAGGTGCCGATAGGCATTTCAGATATAGGTGCCGATAGGCATTTCAGATATAGTTGCCGATTGGCATTTTAAAAATAGGTGTCGATAGGCTTTTCAGATATAGAAGCCGATAGGCATTTCAAATATAGGTGCCGATAGGCATTCCAGATATGGTTGCCGATAGGCATTTCAAATATAGGTGCTGATAGGCATTCCAGATGTAGTTTCCGATAGGCATTTCAAAAATTGGTGCCGATAGGCATTTCAGATATAGGTGCCGATAGGCATTCCAGATATGGTTGCCGATAGGCATTTCAAATATAGGTGCTGATAGGCATTTTAGATGTAGTTTCCGATAGGCATTTCAAAAATTGGTGCCGATAGGCATTTTAGATATAGGTGCCGATAGGCATTCCAGATATGGTTGCCGATAAGCATTTCAAATATTGGTGCTGATAGGCATTTCAGATGTAGTTTCCGATAGGCATTTCAAAAATTGGTGCCGATAGTCATTTCAAATATAGGTGCTGATAGGCATTTCAGATATAGTTGCCGATTGGCATTGTAAAAATAGGTGCCGATAGGCATTTCAGATATAGAAGCTGATAGGTATTTCAAATATAGGTGTCGATAGGCATTTCAGATATGGTTGCCGATAGGCATTTCAAATATTGGTGCTGATAGGCATTTCAGATGTAGTTTCCGATAGGCATTTCAAAAATAGGTGCCGATAGGCATTTCAGATATGGGTGCCGATAGGCATTTCAAAAATAGGTGCCGATAGGCATTTCAGATATGGGTGCCGATAGGCATTTCAGATATAATTGCCGATTGGCATTTTAAAAATAGGTGCCGATAGGCATTTAAGATATAGAAGCCGATAGGCATTTCAAATATAGGTGCCGATAGGTATTTCAGATATGGTTGCCGATAGGCATTTCAAATATAGGTGCTGATAGGCATTTCAGATGTAGTTTCCGATAGGCATTTCAAAAATAGGTGCCGATAGGCATTTCAGATATAGTTGCCGATTGGCATTTTAAAAATAGGTGTCGATAGGCATTTCAGATATAGAAGCCGATAGGCATTTCAAACATAGGTGCCGATAGGCATTCCAGATATGGTTGCCGATAGGCAGTTCAAATATAGGTGCTGATAGGCATTCCAGATGTAGTTTCCGATAGGCATTTCAAAAATTGGTGCCGATAGGCATTTCAGATATAGGTGCCGATAGGCATTCCAGATATGGTTGCCGATAGGCATTTCAAATATAGGTGCTGATAGGCATTTCAGATGTAGTTTCCGATAGATATTTCAAAAATTGGTGCCGATAGGCATTTTAGATATATGTGCCGATAGGCATTCCAGATATCGTTGCCGATAGGCATTTCAAATATAGGTGCTGATAGGCATTTCAGATGTAGTTTCCGATAGGCATTTCAAAAATTGGTGCCGATAGTCATTTCAAATATAGGTGCTGATAGGCATTTCAGATATAGTTGCCGATTGGCATTGTAAAAATAGGTGCCGATAGGCATTTCAGATATAGAAGCTGATAGGTATTTCAAATATAGGTGTCGATAGGCATTTCAGATATGGTTGCCGATAGGCATTTCAAATATTGGTGCTGATAGGCATTTCAGATGTAGTTTCCTATAGGCATTTCAAAAATAGGTGCCGATAGGCATTTCATTTATAGGTGCCGATAGGCATTACAGATATGGTTGCCGATAGGCATTTCAAATATAGGTGCTAATAGGCATTTCAGATGTAGTTTCCGATAGGCATTTCAAAAATAGGTGCCGATAGGCATTTCAGATATATGTGCCGATAGGCATTTCAGATATAGTTGCCGATTGGCATTTTAAAAGTATATGCCGATAGACATTTCGGATATAGAAGCCGATAGGCATTTCAAATATAGGTGCCGATAGGCATTCCAGATATGGTTGCCAAAAGGAATTTCAAATATAGGTGCTGATAGGCATTTCAGATGTAGTTTTCGATAGGCATTTCAAAAATAGGTGCCGATAGGCATTTCAAATATAGGTGCCGATAGGCATTTCAGATATAGTTGCCGATTGGCATTTTAAAAATAGGTGCCGATAGGCTTTTAAGATATAGAAGCCAATAGGCATTTCAAATATAGGTGCCGATAGGCATTCCAGATATGGTTGCCGATAGGCATTTCAAATATAGGTGCTAATAGGCATTTCAGATGTAGTTTCCGATAGGCATTTCAAAAATAGGTGCCGATAGGCATTTCAGATATATGTGCCGATAGGCATTTCAGATATAGTTGCCGATTGGCATTTTAAAAGTATATGCCGATAGACATTTCGGATATAGAAGCCGATAGGCATTTCAAATATAGGTGCCGATAGGCATTCCAGATATGGTTGCCAAAAGGAATTTCAAATATAGGTGCTGATAGGCATTTCAGATGTAGTTTTCGATAGGCATTTCAAAAATAGGTGCCGATAGGCATTTCAAATATAGGTGCCGATAGGCATTTCAGATATAGTTGCCGATTGGCATTTTAAAAATAGGTGCCGATAGGCATTTCAGATATAGAAGCCGATAGGCATTTCAAATATAGGCGCCGATAGGCATTCCAGATATGGTTGCCGATAGGCATTTCAAATATAGGTGCTGATAGGCATTTCAGATGTAGTTTCCGATAGGCATTTCAAAAATTGGTGCCGATAGGCATTTTAGATATATGTGCCGATAGGCATTCCAGATATGGTTGCCGATAGGAATTTCAAATATAGGTGCTGATAGGCATTTCAGATGTAGTTTCCGATAGGCATTTCAAAAATTAGTGCCGATAGGCATTTCAGATATAGGTGCCGATAGGCATTTCAGATATAGTTACCGATTGGCATTTTAAAAATAGGTGCCGATAGGCATTTCAGATATAGAAGCCGATAGGTATTTCAAATATAGGTGTCGATAGGCATTTCAGATATGGTTGCTGATAGGCATTTCAAATATAGGTGCTGATAGGCATTTTAGATGTAGTTTCCGATAGGCATTTCAAAAAAAGGTGCCGATAGGCATTACAGATATAGTTGCCGATAGGCATTTCAGATATTGTTGCCGATTGACATTTTAAAAATAGGTGTCGATAGGCATTTCAGATATAGAAGCCGATTGGCATTTCAAATATAGGTGCCGATAGGCATTCCAGATATGGTTGCCGATAGGCATTTCAAATATAGGTGCTGATAGGCATTCCAGATGTAGTTTCCGATAGGCATTTCAAAAATTAGTGCCGATAGGCATTTCAGATATAGGTGCCGATAGGCATTTCAGATATAGTTGCCGATAGGCATTTCAAATATAGGTGCTGATAGGCATTTCAGATGTAGTTTCCGATAGGCATTTCAAAAATTGGTGCCGATAGGCATTTTAGATATATGTGCCGATAGGCATTCCAGATATGGTTGCCGATAGGCATTTCATATATAGGTGCTGATAGGCATTTCAGATGTAGTTTCCGATAGGCATTTCAAAAATTGGTGCCGATAGGCATTTCAGATAATAGGTGCTGATAGGCATTTCAGATATAGTTGCCGATTGGCATTTTAAAAATAGGTGCCGATAGGCATTTCGAATATTGGTGCTGATAGGCATTTCAGATGTAGTTTCCGATAGGCATTTCAAAAATAGGTGCCGATAGGCATTTCAGATATAGGTGCCGTTAGGCATTACAGATATAGTTACCGAAGGGCATTTTAAAAATAGGTGCCGATAGGCATTTCAGATATAGAAGCCGATAGGCATTTCAAATATAGGTGCCGATAGGCATTCCAGATATGGTTGCCGATAGGCATTTCAAATATAGGTGCTGATGGGCATTTCAGTTGTAGTTTCCGATAGGCATTTCAAAAATAGGTGCCGATAGGCATTTCAGATATAGGTGCCGATAGGCATTTCAGATATAGTTGCCGATTAGCATTTTAAAAATAGGTTCCGATAGGCATTTCGGATATAGAAGCCGATAGGCATTTCAAATATAGGTGCCGATAGGCATTCCAGATATGGTTGCCGATAGGCATTTCAAATATAGGTGCTGATGGGCATTTCAGATGTAGTTTCCGATAGGCATTTCAAAAATAGGTGCCGATAGGCATTTCAGATATAGGTGCCGATAGGCATTTCAGATATAGTTGCCGATTGGCATTTTAAAAATAGGTGTCGATAGGCATTTCAGATATAGAAGCCGATAGGCATTTCACATATAGGTGCCGATAGGCATTCCAGATATGGTTGCCGATAGGCATTTCAAATATTGGTGCTGATAGGCATTCCAGATGTAGTTTCCGATAGGCATTTCAAAAATTGGTGCTGATAGGCTTTTCAGATATAGGTGCCGATAGGCATTCCAGATAGGGTTGCCGATAGGCATTTCAAATATAGGTGCTGATAGGCATTTCAGATTTAGTTTCCGATAGGCATTTCAAAAATTGGTGCCGATAGGCATTTTAGATATAGGTGCCGATAGGCATTCCAGATATGGTTGCCGATAGGCATTTCAAATATAGGTGCTGATAGGCATTTCAGATGTAGTTTCCGATAGGCATTTTAAAAATTGGTGCCGATAGGCATTTCAGATATAGGTGCTGATAGGCATTTCAGATATAGTTGCCGATTGGCATTTTAAAAATAGGTGCCGATAGGCATTTCAGATATAGAAGCCGATAGGTATTTCAAATATAGGTGTCGATAGGCATTTCAGATATGGTTGCCGATGGGCATTTCAAATATTGGTGCTGATAGGCATTTCAGATGTAGTTTCCGATAGGCATTTCAAAAATAGGTGCCGATAGGCATTTCAGATATAGGTGCCGATAGGCATTTCAGATATAGTTGCCGATTGGCATTTTAAAAATAGGTGCTGATAGGCATTTCGGATATAGAAGCCGATAGGCATTTCAAATATAGGTGCCGATAGGCATTCCAGATATGGTTGCCGATAGGCATTTCAAATATAGGTGCTGATAGGCATTTCAGATGTAGTTTCCGATAGGCATTTCAAAAATAGGTGCCGATAGGCATTTCAGATATAGGTGCCGATAGGCATTTCACATATAATTGCCGATTGGCATTTTAAAAATAGGTGCCGATAGGCATTTAAGATATAGAAGCCGATAGGCATTTCAAATATAGGTGCCGATAGGTATTCCAGATATGGTTGCCGATAGGCATTTCAAATATAGGTGCTGATAGGCATTTCAGATGTAGTTTCCGATAGGCATTTCAAAAATAGGTGCCGATAGGCATTTCAGATATAGGAGCCGATAGGCATTTCAGATATAGTTGCCGATTGGCATTTTAAAAATAGGTGTCGATAGGCATTTCAGATATAGAAGCCGATAGGCATTTCAAATATAGATGCCGATAGGCATCCCAGATATGGTTGCCGATAGGCATTTCAAATATAGGTGCTGATAGGCATTTCAGATGTAGTTTCCGATAGGCATTTCAAAAATTGGTGCCGATAGGCATTTCAGATATAGGTGCCGATAGGCATTCCAGATATGGTTGCCGATAGGCATTTCAAATATAGGTGCTGATAGGCATTTCAGATGTAGTTTCCGATAGATATTTCAAAAATTGGTGCCGATAGGCATTTTAGATATATGTCCTGATAGGCATTCCAGATATCGTTGCCGATAGGCATTTCAAATATAGGTGCTGATAGGCATTTCAGATGTAGTTTCCGATAGGCATTTCAAAAATTGGTGCCGATAGACATTTCAAATATAGGTGCTGATAGGCATTTCAGATATAGAAGCCGATAGGTATTTCAAATATATGTGTCGATAGGCATTTCAGATATGGTTGCCGATAGGCATTTCAAATATAGGTGCTGATAGGCATTTCAGATGTAGTTTCCGATAGGCATTTCAAAAATAGGTGCCGATAGGCATTTCAGATATAGGTGCTGATAGGCATTTAAGATATAGTTGCCGATTGGCATTTTAAAAATAGGTGCCGATAGGCATTTCAGATATAGAAGCTGATAGGTATTTCAAATATAGGTGTCGATAGGCATTTCAGATATGGTTGCCGATAGGCATTTCAAATATTGGTGCTGATAGGCATTACAGATGTAGTTTCCGATAGGCATTTCAAAAATAGGTGCCGATAGGCATTTCATTTATAGGTGCCGATAGGCATTACAGATATAGTTGCCGATTGGCATTTTAAAAATAGGTGCCGATAGGCTTTTCAGATATAGAAGCCGATAGGCATTTCAAATATAGGTGCCGATAGGCATTCCAGATATGGTTGCCGATAGGCATTTCAAATATAGGTGCTGATAGGCATTTCAGATGTAGTTTCCGATAGGCCTTTCAAAAATAGGTGCCGATAGGCATTTCAGATATAGGTGCCGATAGGCATTTCATATATAGTTGCCGATTGGCATTTTAAAAATATATGCCGATAAGCATTTCGGATATAGAAGCCGATAGGCATTTCAAATATAGGTGCCGATAGGCATTCCAGATATGGTTGCCGATAGGCATTTCAAATATAGGTGCTGATAGGCATTTCAGATGTAGTTTTCGATAGGCATTTCAAAAATAGGTGCCGATAGGCATTTCAGATATAGGTGCCGATAGGCATTTCAGATATAGTTGCCGATTGGCATTTTAAAAACAGGTGCCGATAGGCATTTCAGATATAGAAGCCGATAAGCATTTCAAATATAGGTGCCAATAGGCATTCCAGATATGGTTGCCGATAGGCATTTCAAATATAGGTGCTGATAGGCATTTCAGATGTAGTTTCCGATAGGCATTTCAAAAATAGGTGCCGATAGGCATTTCAGATATAGGTGCCGATAGGCATTTCAGATATAGTTGCCGATTGGCATTTTAAAAATAGGTATCGATAGGCATTTCAGATATAGAAGCCGATAGGCATTTTAATAATAGGTGCCGATAGGCATTCCAGATATGGTTGCCGATAGGCATTTCAAATATAGGTGCTGATAGGCATTTCAGATGTAGTTTCCGATAGGCATTTCAAAAATAGGTGCCGATAGGCATTTCAGTTATAGGTGCCGATAGGCATTTTAGATATAATTGCCGATTGGCATTTTAAAAATAGGTGCCGATAGGCATTTAAGATATAGAAGCCGATAGGCATTTCAAATATAGGTGTCGATAGGCATTCCAGATATGGTTGCCGATAGGCATTTCAAATATAGGTGCTGATAGGCATTTCAGATGTAGTTTTCGATAGGCATTTTAAAAATAGGTGCCGATAGGCATTTCAGATATAGGTGCCGATAGGCATTTCAGATATAGTTGCCGATTGGCATTTTAAAAATAGGTGCCGATAGGCATTTCAGATATAGAAGCCGATAGGCATTTCAAATATAGGTGCCGATAGGCATTCCAGATATGGTTGCCGATAGGCATTTCAAATATAGGTGCTGATAGGCATTTCAGATGTAGTTTCCGATAGGCATTTCAAAAATAGGTGCCGATAGGCAATTCAGATATAGGTGCCGATAGGCATTTCAGATATAGTTGCCGATTGGCATTTTAAAAATAGGTATCGATAGGCATTTCAGATATAGAAGCCGATAGGCATTTCAAATATAGGTGCCGATAGGCATTCCAGATATGGTTGCCGATAGGCATTTCAAATATAGGTGCTGACAGGCATTCCAGATGTAGTTTCCGATAGGCATTTCAAAAATTGGTGCCGATAGGCATTTCAGATATAGGTGCCGATAGGCATTTCAGATATGGTTGCCGATAGGCATTTCAAATATAGGTGCTGATAGGCATTTCAGATGTAATTTCCGATAGGCATTGCAAAAATTGGTGCCGATAGGCATTTCAGATATATGTGCCGATAGGCATTCCAGATATGGTTGCCGATAGGCATTTCAAATATAGGTGCTGATAGGCATTTCAGATGTAGTTTCCGATAGGCATTTCAAAAATTGGTGCCGATAGGCATTTCAGATATAGGTGCTGATAGGCATTTCAGATATAGTTGCCGATTGGCATTTTAAAAATAGGTGCCGATAGGCATTTCAGATATAGAAGCCGATGGGTATTTCAAATATAGGTGTCGATAGGCATTTCAGATATGGTTGCCGATAGGCATTTCAGATATAGGTGCCGATAGGCATTTCAGATATAGTTGCCGATTAGCATTTTAAAAATAGGTGCCGTTAGGCATTTCGGATATAGAAGCCGATAGGCATTTCAAATATAAGTGCCGATAGGCATTTCAGATATAGTTGCAAACTGGCATTTTAAAAATAGGTGCCGATAGGCATTTCAGAAATAGAAGCGGATAGGCATATCAAATATAGGTGCCGATAGGCATTCCAGATATGGTTGCTGATAGGCATTTCAAATATAGGTGCTGATAGGCATTTCAGATGTAGTTTCCGATAGGCATGTCAAAAATAGGTGCCGAGAGGCATTTCAGATATAGGTGCCGATAGGCATTTCAGATAAAGTTGCCGATTGGCATTTAAAAAATAGGTGCTGATAGGTATTTCAGATATAGAAGCCGATAGGTATTTCAAATATAGGTGTCGATAGGCATTTCAGATATGGTTGCCGATAGGCATTTCAGATATAGAAGCCGATAGGTATTTCAAATATAGGTGTCGATAGGCATTTCAGATATGGTTGCCGATAGGCATTTCAAATATAGGTGCTGATAGGCATTTCAGATGTAGTTTCCGATAGGCATTTCATAAATAGGTGCCGATAGGCATTTCAGATATGGTTGCCGATATGCATTTCAGATAAAGTTGCCGATTGGCATTTTAAAAATAGGTGCCGATAGGCATTTCAGATATAGAAGCCGATAGGCATTTCAAATATAGGTGCCGATAGGCATTTCAGATATAGTTGCAAACTGGCATTTTAAAAATAGGTGCCGATAGGCATTTCAGATATAGAAGCCGATAGGCATTTCAAATATAGGTGCCGATAGAAATTCCAGATATGGTTGCCGATAGGCATTTCAAATATAGGTGCTGATAGGCATTTCAGATGTAGTTTCCGATAGGCATTTCAAAAATAGGTGCCGATAGGCATTTAAGATATAAGTGCCGATAGGCATTTCAGATAAAGTTGCCGATTGGCATCTAAAAAATAGGTGCCGATAGGCATTTCAGATATAGAAGCCGATAGGCATTTCAAATATAGGTGCCGATAGGCATTCCAGATATGGTTGCCGAGAGGCATTTTAAATATAAGTGCTGATAGGCATTTCAGAAGTAGTTTCCGATAGGCATCTCAAAAATAGGTACCGATAGGCATTTCAGATATAGGTGCCAATAGGCATTTCAGAAATAGTGGCCAATTGGCATTTTAAAAAAAGGTGTCGATAGGGATTTCAGATATAGAAGCCGATAGGCATTTCAAATACAGGTGCCGATAGGCATTCCAGATATGGTTGCCGATAGGCATTTCAAATATAGGTGCTGATAGGCACTTCAGATGTAGTTCCCGATAGGCATTTCAAAAATTGGTGCCGATAGGCATTTCAGATATAGGTGCCGATAGGCATTTCAGATATAGTTGCCAATTGGCATTTTAAAAATAGGTGTCGATAGGCATTTCAGATATAGAAGCCGATAGGCATTTCAAATATAGGTGCCGATAGGCATTCCAGATATGGTTGCCAAAAGGCATTTTAAATATAAGTGCTGATAGGCATTTCAGATGTAGTTTCCGATAGGCATTTCAAAAATAGGTACCGATAGGCATTTCAGATATAGGTGCCGATAGGCATTTCAGAAATAGTGGCCAATTGGCATTTTAAAAATAGGTGTCGATAGGGATTTTAGATATAGAAGCCGATAGGCATTTCAAATACAGGTGCCGATAGGCATTCCAGATATGGTTGCCGATAGGCATTTCAAATATAGGTGCTGATAGGCACTTCAGATGTAGTTTCCGATAGGCATTTCAAAAATTGGTGCCGATAGGCATTTCAGATATAGGTGCCGATAGGCATTTCAGATATAGTTGCCAATTGGCATTTTAAAAATAGGTGTCGATATGCATTTCAGATATAGAAGCCGATAGGCATTTCAAATATAGGTGCCGATAGACATTTTAGATATAGTTGCCGATTGGAATTTTAAAAATAGGTGCCGATAGGCATTTCAGATATAGAAGCCAATAAGCATTTCAAATATCGGTGCCGATAGGTATTCCAGATATGGTTGCCGATAGGCATTTCAAATATAGGTGCTGATAGGCATTTCAGATGTAGTTTCCGATAGGCATTTCAAAAATTGGTGCCGATAGGCATTTCAGATATAGGTGCTGATAGGCATTTCATATATAGTTGCCGATTGGCATTTTAAAAATAGGTGCCGATAGGCATTTCAGATATAGAAACTGATAGGTATTTCAAATATAAGTGTCGATAGGCATTTCAGATATGGTTGCCGATAGGCATTTCAAATATTGGTGCTGATAGGCATTTCAGATGTAGTTTCCGATAGGCATTTGAAAAAATAGGTGCCGATAGGCATTTCAGATATAGGTGCCGATAGGCATTACAGATATAGTTGCCGATTGGCATTTTAAAAATAGGTGCCGATAGGCATTTCAGATATAGAAGCCGATAGGCATTTCAAATATAGGTGCCGTTAGGCATTCCAGATATGGTTGCCGATAGGCATTTCAAATATAGGTGCTGATAGGCATTTCAGATGTAGTTTCCGATAGGCATTTCAAAAATAGGTGCCGATAGGCATTTTAGATATAGGTGCCGATAGGCATTTCAGATATAGTTGCCGATTGGCATTTTAAATATATATGCCGATAGGCATTTCGGATATAGAAGCCGATAGGCATTTCAAATATAGGTGCCGATAGGTATTCCAGATATGGTTGCCGATAGGCATTTCAAATATAGGTGCTGATAGGCATTTCAGATGTAGTTACCGATAGGCATTTCAAAAATAGGTGCCGATAGGCATTTCAGATATAGGTGCCGATAGGCATTTCAGATATAGTTGCCGATTGGCATTTTAAAAATAGGTGCCGATAGGCATTTCAGATATAGAAGCCGATAGGCATTTCAAATATAGGTGCCGATAGGCATTCCAGATATGGTTGCCGATAGGCATTTCAAATATAGGTGCTGATAGGCATTTCAGATGTAGTTTCCGATAGGCATTTCAAAAATAGGTGCCGATAGGCATTTCAGATATAGGTGCCGATAGGCATTTCAGATATAGTTGCTGATTGGCATTTTAAAAATAGGTGTCGATAGGCATTTCAGATATAGAAGCCGATAGGTATTTCAAATATAGGTGTCGATAGGCATTTCAGATATGGTTGCTGATAGGCATTTAAAATATAGGTGCTGATAGGCATTTCAGATGTAGTTTCCGATAGGCATTTCAAAAAAAGGTGCCGATAGGCATTACAGATATAGTTGCCGATAGGCATTTCAGATATTGTTGCCGATTGACATTTTAAAAATAGGTGTCGATAGGCATTTCAGATATAGAAGCCGATTGGCATTTCAAATATAGGTGCCGATAGGCATTCCATATATGGTTGCCGATAGGCATTTTAAATATAGGTGCTGATAGGCATTCCAGATGTAGTTTCCGATAGGCATTTCAAAAATTAGTGCCGATAGGCATTTCAGATATAGGTGCCGATAGGCATTTCAGATATAGTTGCCGATAGGCATTTCAAATATAGGTGCTGATAGGCATTTCAGATGTAGTTTCCGATAGGCATTTCACAAATTGGTGCCGATAGGCATTTTAGATATATGTGCCGATAGCCATTCCAGATATGGTTGCCGATAGGCATTTCAAATATAGGTGCTGATAGGCATTTCAGATGTAGTTTCCGATAGGCATTTCAAAAATTGGTGCCGATAGGCATTTCAGATATAGGTGCTGATAGGCATTTCAGATATAGTTGCCGATTGGCATTTTAAAAATAGGTGCCGATAGGCATTTCGAATATTGGTGCTGATAGGCATTTCAGATGTAGTTTCCGATAGGCATTTCAAAAATAGGTGCCGATAGGCATTTCAGATATAGGTGCCGATAGGCATTACAGATATAGTTACCGATTGGCATTTTAAAAATAGGTGCCGATAGGCATTTCAGATATAGAAGCCGATAGGCATTTCAAATATAGGTGCCGATAGGCATTCCAGATATGGTCGCCGATAGGCATTTCAAATATAGGTGCTGATGGGCATTTCAGATGTAGTTTCCGATAGGCATTTCAAAAATAGGTGCCGATAGGCATTTCAGATATAGGTGCCGATAGGCATTTCGGATATAGAAGCCGATAGGCATTTCAAATATAGGTGCCGATAGGCATTCCAGATATGGTTGCCGATAGGCATTTCAAATATAGGTGCTGATAGGCATTTCAGATGTAGTTTCCGATAGGCATTTCAAAAATAGGTGCCGATAGGCATTTCAGATATAGGTGCCGATAGGCCTTTCAGATATAGTTACCGATTGGCATTTTAGAAATAAGTGCCGATAGGCATTTCAGATATAGAAGCCGATAGGTATTTCAAATATAGGTGTCGATAGGCATTTCAGATATGGTTGCCGATAGGCATTTCAAATATAGGCGCTGATAGGCATTTCAAATGTAGTTTCCGATAGGCATTTCAAAAATAGGTGCCGATAGACATTTCAGATATAGGTGCCGATAGGCATTTCAGATAAAATTGCAGATTGGCATTTTAAAAATAGGTGCCGATAGGCATTTCAGATATAGAAGCCGATAGGCATTTCAAATATAGATGCCGATAGGCATTTCAGATATAGTTGCAAACTGGCATTTTAAAAATAGTTGCCGATAGGCATTTCAGATATAGAAGCCGATAGGCAATTCAAATATAGGTGCCGATAGGCATTCCAGATTTGGTTGCCGATAGACATTTCAAATATAGGTGCTGATAGGCATTTCAGATGTAGTTTCCGATAGGCATTCAAAAAATAGGTGCCGATAGGCATTTCAGATATAGAAGCCGATAGGCATTTCAAATATAGGTGCCGATAGGCATTCCAGATATGGTTGCCGAGAGGCATTTCAAATATAAGTGCTGATAGGCATTTCAGATGTAGTTTCCGATAGGCATTTCAAAAATAGGTACCGATAGGCATTTCAGATATAGGTGCCGATAGGCATTTCAGATATAGTTGCCAATTGGTATTTTAAAAAAAGGTGTCGATAGGCATTTCAGCTATAGAAGCCGATAGGCATTTCAAATATAGGTGCCGATAGGCATTCCAGATATGGTTGCCGATAGGCATTTCAAATTTGGTGCTGATAGGCATTTCAGATGTAGTTTTCGATAGGCATTTTAAAAATAGGTGCCGATAGGCATTTCAGATATAGGTGCCGATAGGCACTTCAGATATAGTTGCCGATTGGCATTTTAAAAATAGGTGCCGATAGGCATTTCAGATATAGAAGCCGATAGGCATTTCAAATATAGGTGCCGATAGGCATTCTAGATATGGTTGCCGATGGGCATTTCAAATATAGGTGCTGATAGGCATTTCAGATGTAGTTTCCGATAGGCATTTCAAAAATTAGTGCCGATAGGCATTTCAGATATAGGTGCCGATAGGCATATCAGATATAGTTGCCGATAGGCATTTAAAATATAGGTGTCGATAGGCATTTCAGATATAAATGCCGAAAGGCATATTTTCAGATATAGGTGCCGATAGGCATTTCTGATGTGGGTGCCGATAGGCATTTCAAATATAGGTGCTGATAGGCATTTCAGATGTAATTTTCGATAGGCATTTCAAAAATAGGTGCCGATAGGCATTTCAGATATAGGTGCTGATAGGCTCTTCAGAAATATTTGCCGATTGGCATTTTCAAAATAGGTGCCGATAGGCATTTCAGATATTGAAGCCGATAGGCATTTCAAATATAGGTGCCGATAGGCATTCCAGATATGGTTACCGATAGGCATTTCAAATATAGGTGCTGATAGGCATTTCAGGTGTAGTTTCCGATAGGCATTTCAGAAATAGGTGCCGATAGGCATTTTAGATATAGGTGCCGATAGGCATTTCAGATATAGTTGCCGATTGGCATTTTAAAAACAGGTGCCGATAGGCATTTCAGATATAGAAGCCGATAGGTATTTTAAATATAGGTGTCGATAGGCATTCCAGATATGGTTGCCGATAGGCATTTCAAATATAGGTGCTGATAGGCATTTCAGATGTAGTTTCCGATAGGCATTTCAAAAATAGGTGCCGATAGGCATTTCAGATATAGAAGCCAATAAGCATTTCAAATATAGGTGCCGATAGGCATTCCAGATATGTTTGCCGATAGGCATTTCAAATATAGGTGCTGATAGGCATTTCAGATGTAGTTTCCGATAGGCATTTCAAAAATAGGTGCCGATAGGCATTTCAGATATAGGTGCCGATAGGCATTTCATATATAGTTGCCGATTGGCATTTTAAAAATATATGCCGATAGGCATTTCGGATATAGAAGCCGATAGGCATTTCAAATATAGGTGCCGATAGGCATTCCAGATATGGTTGCCGATAGGCATTTCAAATATAGGTGCTGATAGGCATTTCAGATGTAGTTTCCGATAGGCATTTCAAAAATAGGTGCCGATAGGCATTTCATTTATAGGTGCCGATAGGCATTACAGATATAGTTGCCGATTGGCATTTTAAAAATAGGAGCCGATAGGCTTTTCAGGTATAGAAGCCGATAGGCATTTCAAATATAGGTGCCGATAGGCATTCCAGATATGGTTGCCGAAAGGCATTTCAAATATAGGTGCTGATAGGCATTTCAGATGTAGTTTCCGACAGGCATTTCAAAAATAGGTGCCGATAGGCATTTCAGATATAGGTGCCGATAGGCATTTCATATATAGTTGCCGATTGGCATTTTAAAAATATATGCCGATAGGCATTTCGGATATAGAAGCCGATAGGCATTTCAAATATAGGTGCCGATAGGCATTCCAGATATGGTTGCCGATAGGCATTTCAAATATAGGTGCTGATAGGCATTTCAGATGTAGTTTTCGATAGGCATTTCAAAAATAGGTGCCGATAGGCATTTCAGATATAGGTGCCGATAGGCATTTCAGATATAGTTGCCGATTGGCATTTTAAAAACAGGTGCCGATAGGCATTTCAGATATAGAAGCCGATAAGCATTTCAAATATAGGTGCCGATAGGCATTCCAGATATGGTTGCCGATAGGCATTTCAAATATAGGTGCTGATAGGCATTTCAGATGTAGTTTCCGATTGGCATTTCAAAAATAGGTGCCGATAGGCATTTCAGATATAGGTGCCGATAGGCATTTCAGATATAGTTGCCGATTGGCATTTTAAAAATAGGTATCGATAGGCATTTCAGATATAGAAGCCGATAGGCATTTCAAATATAGGTGCCGATAGGCATTCCAGATATGGTTGCCGATAGGCATTTCAAATATAGGTGCTGATAGGCATTCCAGATGTAGTTTCCGATAGGCATTTCAAAAATTGGTGCCGATAGGCATTTCAGATATAGGTGCCGATAGGCATTTCAGATATGGTTGCTGATAGGCATTTCAAATATAGGTGCTGATAGGCCTTTCAGATGTAGTTTCCGATAGGCATTTCAAAAATTGGTGCCGATAGGCATTTTAAATATATGTGCCGATAGGCATTCCAGATATGGTTGCCGATAGGCATTTCAAATATAGGTGCTGATAGGCATTTCAGATGTAGTTTCCGATAGGCATTTCAAAAATTGGTTCCGATAGGCATTTCAGATATAGGTGCTGATAGGCATTTCAGATATAGTTGCCGATTGGCATTTTAAAAATAGGTGCCGATAGGCATTTCAGATATAGAAGCCGATAGTCATTTCAAATATAGGTGCTGATAGGCATTCCAGATGTAGTTTCCGATAGGCATTTCAAAAATTGGTGCCGATAGGCATTTCAGATATAGGTGCCGATAGGCATTCCAGATATGGTTGCCGGTAGGCATTTCAAATATAGGTGCTGATAGGCATTTTAGATGTAGTTTCCGATAGGCATTTCAAAAATTGGTGCCGATAGGCATTTTAGATATAGGTGCCGATAGGCATTCCAGATATGGTTGCCGATAGCCATTTCAAATATAGGTGCTGATAGGCATTTCAGATGTAGTTTTCGATAGGCATTTCAAAAATAGGTGCCGATAGGCATTTCAGATATAGGTGCCGATAGGCATTTCAGATATATTTGCCGATTGGCATTTTAAAAATAGGTGCTGATAGGCATTTCGGATATAGAAGCTGATAGGTATTTCAAATATAGGTGTCGATAGGCATTTCAGATATGGTTGCCGATAGGCATTTCAAATATTGGTGCTGATAGGCATTTCAGATGTAGTTTCCGATAGGCATTTCAAAAATAGGTGCCGATAGGCATTTCAGATATAGGTGCCGATAGGCATTTCAGATATAGTTGCCGATTGGCATTTTAAAAATAGGTGCTGATAGGCATTTCGGATATAGAAGCCGATAGGCATTTTAAATATAGGTGCCGATAGGCATTCCAGATATGGTTGCCGATAGGCATTTCAAATATAGGTGCTGATAGGCATTTCAGATGTAGTTTCCGATAGGCATTTCAAAAATAGGTGCCGATAGGCATTTCAGTTATAGGTGCCGATAGGCATTTCAGATATAATTGCCGATTGGCATTTTAAAAATAGGTGCCGATAGGCATTTAAGATATAGAAGCCGATAGGCATTTCAAATATAGGTGCCGATAGGCATTCCAGATATGGTTGCCGATAGGCATTTCAAATATAGGTGCTGATGGGCATTTCAGATGTAGTTTTCGATAGGCATTTCAAAAATAGGTGCCGATAGGCATTTCAGATATAGGTGCCGATAGGCATTTCAGATATAGGTGCCGATAGGCATTTCAGATATAGTTGCCGATTGGCATTTTAAAAATAGGTGCCGATAGGCATTTCAGATATAGAAGCCGATAGGCATTTTAAATATAGGTGCCGATAGGCATTCCAGATATGGTTGCCGATAGGCATTTCAAATATAGGTGCTGATAGGCATTTCAGATGTAGTTTCCGATTGGCATTTCAAAAATAGGTGCCGATAGGCAATTCAGATATAGGTGCCGATAGGCATTTCAGATATAGTTGCCGATTGGTATTTTAAAAATAGGTATCGATAGGCATTTCAGATATAGAAGCCGATAGGCATTTCAAATATAGGTGCCGATAGGCATTCCAGATATGGTTGCCGATAGGCATTTCAAATATAGGTGCTGACAGGCATTCCAGATGTAGTTTCCGATAGGCATTTCAAAAATTGGTGCCGATAGGCATTTCAGATATATATGCCGATAGGCATTCCAGATATGGTTGCCGATAGGCATTTCAAATATAGGTGCTGATAGGCATTTCAGATGTAGTTTCCGATAGGCATTTCAAAAATTGGTGCCGATAGGCATTTCAGATATAGGTGCTGATAGGCATTTCAGATATAGTTGCCGATTGGCATTTTAAAAATAGGTGCCGATAGGCATTTCAGATATAGAAGCCGATGGGTATTTCAAATATAGGTGTCGATAGGCATTTCAGATATGGTTGCCGATAGGCATTTCAAATATTGGTGCTGATATGCATTTCAGATGTAGTTTCCGATAGGCATTTCAAAAATAGGTGCCGATAGGCATTTTAGATATAGGTGCCGATAGGCATTACAGATATAGTTACCGATTGGCATTTTAAAAATAGGTGCCGATAGGCATTTAAGATATAGAAGCCGATAGGCATTTCAAATATAGGTGCTGATAGGCATTCCAGATATGGTTGCCGATAGGCATTTCAAATATAGGTGCTGATAGGCATTTCAGATGTAGTTTCTGATAGGCATTTCAAAAATAGGTGCCGATAGGCATTTCAGATATAGTTGCCGATTAGCATTTTAAAAATAGGTGCCGTTAGGCATTTCGGATATAGAAGCCGATAGGCATTTCAAATATAGGTGCCGATAGGCATTTCAGATATAGTTGCAAACTGGCATTTTAAAAATAGGTGCCGATAGGCATTTCAGAAATAGAAGCCGATAGGCATATCAAATATAGGTGCCGATAGGCATTCCAGATATGGTTGCTGATAGGCATTTCAAATATAGGTGCTGATAGGCATTTCAGATGTAGTTTCCGATAGGCATGTCAAAAATAGGTGCCGATAGGCATTTCAGATATAGGTGCCGATAGGCATTTCAGATAAAGTTGCCGATTGGCATTTAAAAAATAGGTGCTGATAGGTATTTCAGATATAGAAGACGATAGGTATTTTAAATATAGGTGTCGATAGGCATTTCAGATATGGTTGCCGATAGGCATTTCAGATATAGAAGCCGATAGGTATTTCAAATATAGGTGTCGATAGGCATTTCAGATATGGTTGCCGATAGGCATTTCTAATATAGGTGCTGATAGGCATTTCAGATGTAGTTTCCGATAGGCATTTCAAAAATAGGTGCCGATAGGCATTTCAGATATGGTTGCCGATATGCATTTCAGATAAAGTTGCCGATTGGCATTTTAAAAATAGTTGCCGATAGGCATTTCAGATATAGAAGCCGATAGGCATTTCAAATATAGGTGCCGATAGGCATTTCAGATATAGTTGCAAACTGGCATTTTAAAAATAGGTGCCGATAGGCATTTCAGATATAGAAGCCGATAGGCATTTCAAATATAGGTGCCGATAGAAATTCCAGATATGGTTGCCGATAGGCATTTCAAATATAGGTGCTGATAGGCATTTCAGATGTAGTTTCCGATAGGCATTTCAAAAATAGGTGCCGATAGGCATTTAAGATATAAGTGCCGATAGGCATTTCAGATAAAGTTGCCGATTGGCATTTAAAAAATAGGTGCCGATAGGCATTTCAGATATAGAAGCCGATAGGCATTTCAAATATAGGAGCCGATAGGCATTCCAGATATGGTTGCCGAGAGGCATTTTAAATATAAGTGCTGATAGGCATTTCAGATGTAGTTTCCGATAGGCATCTCAAAAATAGGTACCGATAGGCATTTCAGATATAGGTGCCGATAGGCATTTCAGAAATAGTGGCCAATTGGCATTTTAAAAAAAGGTGTCGATAGGGATTTCAGATATAGAAGCCGATAGGCATTTCAAATACAGGTGCCGATAGGCATTCCAGATATGGTTGCCGATAGGCATTTCAAATATAGGTGCTGATAGGCACTTCAGATGTAGTTCCCGATAGGCATTTCAAAAATTGGTGCCGATAGGCATTTCAGATATAGGTGCCGATAGGCATTTCAGATATAGTTGCCAATTGGCATTTTAAAAATAGGTGTCGATAGGCATTTCAGATAGAGAAGCCGATAGGCATTTCAAATATAGGTGCCGATAGGCATTCCAGATATGGTTGCCAAAAGGCATTTTAAATATAAGTGCTGATAGGCATTTCAGATGTAGTTTCCGATAGGCATTTCAGATATAGGTGCCGATAGGCATTTCAGAAATAGTGGCCAATTGGCATTTTAAAAATAGGTGTCGATAGGGATTTTAGATATAGAAGCCGATAGGCATTTCAAATACAGGTGCCGATAGGCATTCCAGATATGGTTGCCGATAGGCATTTCAAATATAGGTGCTGATAGGCACTTCAGATGTAGTTTCCGATAGGCATTTCAAAAATTGGTGCCGATAGGCATTTCAGATATAGGTGCCGATAGGCATTTCAGATATAGTTGCCAATTGGCATTTTAAAAATAGGTGTCGATAGGCATTTCAGATATAGAAACCGATAGGCATTTCAAATATAGGTGTCGATAGGCATTTCAGATATGGTTGCCGATAGGCATTTCAAAAATAGGTGCTGATAGGCATTTCAGATATAGGTGCCGATAAGCACATCAGATATAGTTGCCGATTGGCATTTTAAAAATAGGTGCCGATAGGCATTTCAGATATAGAAGCCGATAGGCATTTCTATATAGGTGCCGATAGGCATTCCAGATATGGTTGCCGATAGGCATTTCAAATATAGGTGCCGATAGGCATTTCAAATATAGGTGTCGATAGGCATTTCAGATATAAATGCCGAAAGGCATTTCAGATATAGGTGCCGATAGGCATTTCAGATGTAGTTTTCGATAGGCATTTCAAAAATAGGTGCCGATAGGCATTTCAGATATAGGTGCCGATAAGCACATCAGATATAGTTGCCGATTGGCATTTTAAAAATAGGTGCCGATAGGCATTTCAGATATAGAAGCCGATAGGCATTTCTATATAGGTGCCGATAGGCATTCCAGATATGGTTGCCGATAGGCATTTCAAATATAGGTGCTGATAGGCATTTCAGATGTAGATTCCGATAGGCATTTCAAAAAAATGGTGCCGATAGGCATTTCAGATATAGGTGCCGATAGACATTTTAGATATAGTTGCCGATTGGAATTTTAAAAATAGGTGCCGATAGGCATTTCAGATATAGAAGCCAATAAGCATTTCAAATATCGGTGCCGATAGGTATTCCAGATATGGTTGCCGATAGGCATTTCAAATATAGGTGCTGATAGGCATTTCAGATGTAGTTTCCGATAGGCATTTCAAAAATTGGTGCCGATAGGCATTTCAGATATAGGTGCTGATAGGCATTTCATATATAGTTGCCGATTGGCATTTTAAAAATAGGTGCCGATAGGCATTTCAGATATAGAAGCTGATAGGTATTTCAAATATAAGTGTCGATAGGCATTTCAGATATGGTTGCCGATAGGCATTTCAAATATTGGTGCTGATAGGCATTTCAGATGTAGTTTCCGATAGGCATTTGAAAAAATAGGTGCCGATAGGCATTTCAGATATAGGTGCCGATAGGCATTACAGATATAGTTGCCGATTGGCATTTTAAAAATAGGTGCCGATAGGCATTTCAGATATAGAAGCCGATAGGCATTTCAAATATAGGTGCCGTTAGGCATTCCAGATATGGTTGCCGATAGGCATTTCAAATATAGGTGCTGATAGGCATTTCAGATGTAGTTTCCGATAGGCATTTCAAAAATAGGTGCCGATAGGCATTTTAGATATAGGTGCCGATAGGCATTTCAGATATAGTTGCCGATTGGCATTTTAAAAATATATGCCGATAGGCATTTCGGATATAGAAGCCGATAGGCATTTCAAATATAGGTGCCGATAGGTATTCCAGATATGGTTGCCGATAGGCATTTCAAATATAGGTGCTGATAGGCATTTCAGATGTAGTTTCCGATAGGCATTTCAAAAATAGGTGCCGATAGGCATTTCAGATATAGGTGCCGATAGGCATTTCAGATATATTTGCCGATTGGCATTTTAAAAATAGGTGTCGATAGGCATTTCAGATATAGAAGCCGATAGGCATTTCAAATATAGGTGCCGATAGGCATCCCAGATATGGTTGCCGATTGTCATTTCAAATATAGGTGCTGATAGGCATTCCAGATGTAGTTTCCGATAGGCATTTCAAAAATTGGTGCCGATAGGCATTTCAGATATAGGTGCCGATAGGCATTCCAGATATGGTTGCCGATAGGCATTTCAAATATAGGTGCTGATAGGCATTTCAGATGTAGTTTCCGATAGATATTTCAAAAATTGGTGCCGATAGGCATTTTAGATATATGTCCTGATAGGCATTCCAGATATCGTTGCCGATAGGCATTTCAAATATAGGTGCTGATAGGCATTTCAGATGTAGTTTCCGATAGGCATTTCAAAAATTGGTGCCGATAGACATTTCAAATATAGGTGCTGATAGGCATTTCAGATATAGTTGCCGATTGGCATTTTAAAAATAGGTGCCGATAGGCATTTCAGATATAGAAGCCGATAGGTATTTCAAATATATGTGTCGATAGGCATTTCAGAAATTGTTGCCGATAGGCATTTCAAATATAGGTGCTGATAGGCATTTCAGATGTAGTTTCCGATAGGCATTTCAAAAATAGGTGCCGATAGGCATTTCAGATATAGGTGCTGATAGGCATTTCAGATATAGTTGCCGATTGGCATTTTAAAAATAGGTGCCGATAGGCATTTCAGATATAGAAGCTGATAGGTATTTCAAATATAGGTGTCGATAGGCATTTCAGATATGGTTGCCGATAGGCATTTCAAATATTGGTGCTGATAGGCATTTCAGATGTAGTTTCCGATAGGCATTTCAAAAATAGGTGCCGATAGGCATTTCATTTATAGGTGCCGATAGGCATTACAGATATAGTTGCCGATTGGCATTTTAAAAATAGGTGCCGATAGGCTTTTCAGATATAGAAGCCGATAGGCATTTCAAATATAGGTGCCGATAGGCATTCCAGATATGGTTGCCGATAGGCATTTCAAATATAGGTGCTGATAGGCATTTCAGATGTAGTTTCCGATAGGCATTTCAAAAATAGGTGCCGATAGGCATTTCAGATATAGGTGCCGATAGGCATTTCATATATAGTTGCCGATTGGCATTTTAAAAATATATGCCGATAGGCATTTCGGATATAGAAGCCGATAGGCATTTCAAATATAGGTGCCGATAGGCATTCTAGATATGGTTGCCGATAGGCATTTCAAATATAGGTGCTGATAGGCATTTCAGATGTAGTTTTCGATAGGCATTTCAAAAATAGGTGCCGATAGGCATTTCAGATATAGGTGCCGATAGGCATTTCAGATATAGTTGCCGATTGGCATTTTAAAAACAGGTGCCGATAGGCATTTCAGATATAGAAGCCGATAAGCATTTCAAATATAGGTGCCGATAGGCATTCCAGATATGGTTGCCGATAGGCATTTCAAATATAGGTGCTGATAGGCATTTCAGATGTAGTTTCCGATAGGCATTTCAAAAATAGGTGCCGATAGGCATTTCAGATATAGGTGCCGATAGGCATTTCAGATATAGTTGCCGATTGGCATTTTAAAAATAGGTATCGATAGGCATTTCAGATATAGAAGCCGATAGGCATTTCAAATATAGGTGCCGATAGGCATTCCAGATATGGTTGCCGATAGGCATTTCAAATATAGGTGCTGATAGGCATTCCAGATGTAGTTTCCGATAGGCATTTCAAAAATTGGTGCCGATAGGCATTTCAGATATAGGTGCCGATAGGCATTTCAGATATGGTTGCCGATAGGCATTTCAAATATAGGTGCTGATAGGCATTTCAGATGTAGTTTCCGATAGGCATTTCAAAAATTGGTGCCGATAGGCATTTTAGATATATATGTGCCGATAGGCATTCCAGATATGGTTGCCGATAGGCATTTCAAATATAGGTGCTGATAGGCATTTCAGATGTAGTTTCCGATAGGCATTTCAAAAATTGGTGCCGATAGGCATTTCAGATATAGGTGCTGATAGGCATTTCAGATATAGTTGCCGATTGGCATTTTAAAAATAGGTGCCGATAGGCATTTCAGATATAGAAGCCGATGGGTATTTCAAATATAGGTGTCGATAGGCATTCCAGATATGGTTGCCAAAAGGCATTTCAAATATAGGTGCTGATAGGCATTTCAGATGTAGTTTCCGATAGGCATTTTAAAAATAGGTGCCGATAGGCATTTCAGATATAGGTGCCGATAGGCATTTCAGATATAGTTGCCGATTAGCATTTTAAAAATAGGTGCCGATAGGCATTTCGGATATAGAAGCCGATAGGCATTTCAAATATAGGTGCCGATAGGCATTTTAGATATAGTTGCAAACTGGCATTTTAAAAATAGGTGCCGATAGGCATTTTAAAAATAGGTACCGATAGACATTTCAGATATAGGTGCCGATAGGCATTCCAGATATGGTTGCCTAAAGGCATTTCAAATATAGGTGCTGATAGGCATTTCAGATGTAGTTTCCGATAGGCATTTCAAATATAGGTGCCGATAGGCATTTGAGATATAGGTGCCGATAGGCATTTCAGATATAGTTGCCGATTGGCATTTTAGAAATAAGTGCCGATAGGCATTTCAGATATAGAAGCCGATAGGCATTTCAAATATAGGTGCCGATAGGCATTCCAGATATGGTTGCCGATAGGCATTTCAAATATAGGTGCTGATAGGCATTTCAGATGTAGTTTCCGATAGGCATTTCAAAAATAGGTGCCGATAGGCATTTCAGATATAGGTGCCGATAGGCATTTCAGATATAGTTGCCGATTAGCATTTTAAAAATACGTGCCGATAGGCATTTCGGATATAGAAGCCGATAGGCATTTCAAATATAGGTGCCGATAGGCATTCCAGATAAGGTTGCCGATAGGCCTTTCAAATATAGGTGCTGATAGGCATTCCAGATGTAGTTTCCGATAGGCATTTCAAAAATTGGTGCCGATAGGCATTTCAGATATAGGTGCCGATAGGCAATCCAGATATGGTTGCCGATAGGCATTTCAAATATAGGTGCTGATAGGCATTTTAGATGTAGTTTCCGATAGGCATTTCAAAAATTGGTGCCGATAGGCATTTTAGATATAGGTGCCGATAGGCATTCCAGATATGGTTGCCGATAGGCATTTCAAATATAGGTGCTGATAGGCATTTCAGATGTAGTTTTCGACAGGCATTTCAAAAATAGGTGCCGATAGGCATTTCAGATATAGGTGCCGATAGGCATTTCAGATATAGTTGCCGATTGGCATTTTAAAAATAGGTGCTGATAGGCATTTCGGATATAGAAGCTGATAGGTATTTCAAATATAGGTGTCGATAGGCATTTCAGATATGGTTGCCGATAGGCATTTCAAATATTGGTGCTGATAGGCATTTCAGATGTAGTTTCCGATAGGCATTTCAAAAATAGGTGCCGATAGGCATTTCAGATATAGGTGCCGATAGGCATTTCAGATATAGTTGCCGATTGGCATTTTAAAAATAGGTGCTGATAGGCATTTCGGATATAGAAGCCGATAGGCATTTTAAATATAGGTGCCGATAGGCATTCCAGATATGGTTGCTGATAGGCATTTCAAATATAGGTGCTGATAGGCATTTCAGATGTAGTTTCCGATAGGCATTTCAAAAATAGGTGCCGATAGGCATTTCAGATATAGGTGCCGATAGGCATTTCAGATATAATTGCCGATTGGCATTTTAAAAATAGGTGCCGATAGGCATTTAAGATATAGAAGCCGATAGGCATTTCAAATATAGGTGCCGATAGGCATTCCAGATATGGTTGCCGATAGGCATTTCAAATATAGGTGCTGATAGGCATTTCAGATGTAGTTTTCGAGTGGCATTTCAAAAATAGGTGCCGATAGGCATTTCAGATATAGGTGCCGATAGGCATTTCAGATATAGTTGCCGATTGGCATTTTAAAAATAGGTGCCGATAGGCATTTCAGATATAGAAGCCGATAGGCATTTCAAATATAGGTGCCGATAGGCATTCCAGATATGGTTGCCGATAGGCATTTCAAATATAGGTGCTGATAGGCATTTCAGATGTAGTTTCCGATAGGCATTTCAAAAATAGGTGCCGATAGGCAATTCAGATATAGGTGCCGATAGGCATTTCAGATATAGTTGCCGATTGGCATTTTAAAAATAGGTGCTGATAGGCATTTCAGATGTAGTTTCCGATAGGCATTTCAAAAATTGGTGCCGATAGGCATTTCAGATATATGTGCCGATAGGCATTCCAGATATGGTTGCCGATAGGCATTTCAAATATAGGTGCTGATAGGCATTTCAGATGTAGTTTCCGATAGGCATTTCAAAAATTGGTGCCGATAGGCATTTCAGATATAGGTGCTGATAGGCATTTCAGATATAGTTGCCGATTGGCATTTTAAAAATAGGTGCCGATAGGCATTTCAGATATAGAAGCCGATGGGTATTTCAAATATAGGTGTCGATAGGCATTTCAGATATGGTTGCCGATAGGCATTTCAAATATTGGTGCTGATATGCATTTCAGATGTAGTTTCCGATAGGCATTTCAAAAATAGGTGCCGATAGGCATTTTAGATATAGGTGCCGATAGGCATTACAGATATAGTTACCGATTGGCATTTTAAAAATAGGTGCCGATAGGCATTTCAGATATAGAAGCCGATAGGCATTTCAAATATAGGTGCTGATAGGCATTCCAGATATGTTTGCCGATAGGCATTTCAAATATAGGTGCTGATAGGCATTTCAGATGTAGTTTCTGATAGGCATTTCAAAAATAGGTGCCGATAGGCATTTCAGATATAGGTGCCGATAGGCATTTCAGATATAGTTGCCGATTAGCATTTTAAAAATAGGTGCCGTTAGGCATTTCGGATATAGAAGCCGATAGGCATTTCAAATATAGGTGCCGATAGGCATTTCAGATATAGTTGCAAACTGGCATTTTAAAAATAGGTGCCGATAGGCATTTCAGATATAGAAGCCGATAGGCATATCAAATATAGGTGCCGATAGGCATTCCAGATATGGTTGCTGATAGGCATTTCAAATATAGGTGCTGATAGGCATTTTAGATGTAGTTTCCGATAGGCATGTCAAAAATAGGTGCCGATAGGCATTTCAGATATAGGTGCCGATAGGCATTTCAGATAAAGTTGCCGATTGGCATTTAAAAAATAGGTGCTGATAGGTATTTCAGATATAGAAGCCGATAGGTATTTCAAATATAGGTGTCGATAGGCATTTCAGATATGGTTGCCGATAGGCATTTCAGATATAGAAGCCGATAGGTATTTCAAATATAGGTGTCGATAGGCATTTCAGATATGGTTGCCGATAGGCATTTCAAATATAGGTGCTGATAGGCATTTCAGATGTAGTTTCCGATAGGCATTTCAAAAATAGGTGCCGATAGGCATTTCAGATATGGTTGCCGATATGCGTTTCAGATAAAGTTGCCGATTGGCATTTTAAAAATAGGTGCCGATAGGCATTTCAGATATAGAAGCCGATAGGCATTTCAAATATAGGTGCCGATAGGCATTTCAGATATATTTGCAAACTGGCATTTTAAAAATAGGTGCCGATAGGCATTTCAGATATAGAAGCCGATAGGCATTTCAAATATAGGTGCCGATAGGCATTCCAGATATGGTTGCCCATAGGCATTTCTAATATAGGTGCTGATAGGCATTTCAGATGTAGTTTCCGATAGGCATCTCAAAAATAGGTACCGATAGGCATTTCAGATATAGGTGCCGATAGACATTTCAGAAATAGTAGCCAATTGGCATTTTAAAAATAGGTGTCGATAGGGATTTCAGATATAGAAGCCGATAGGCATTTAAAATACAGGTGCCGATAGGCATTCCAGATATGGTTGCCGATAGGCATTTCAAATATAGGTGCTGATAGGCACTTCAGATGTAGTTCCCGATAGGCATTTCAAAAATTGGTGCCGATAGGCATTTCAGATATAGGTGCCGATAGGCATTTCAGATATAGTTGCCAATTGGCATTTTAAAAATAGGTGTCGATAGGCCTTTCAGATATAGAAGCCGATAGGCATTTCAAATATAGGTGCCGATAGGCATTCCAGATATGGTTGCCGAGAGGCATTTTAAATATAAGTGCTGATAGGCATTTCAGATGTAGTTTCCGATAGGCATTTCAAAAATAGGTACCGATAGGCATTTCAGATATAGGTGCCGATAGGCATTTCAGAAATAGTGGCCAATTGGCATTTTAAAAATAGGTGTCGATAGGGATTTTAGATATAAAAGCCGATAGGCATTTCAAATACAGGTGCCGATAGGCATTCCAGATATGGTTGCCGATAGGCATTTCAAATATAGGTGCTGATAGGCACTTCAGATGTAGTTTCCGATAGGCATTTCAAAAATTGGTGCCGATAGGCATTTCAGATATAGGTGCCGATAGGCATTTCAGATATAGTTGCCAATTGGCATTTTAAAAATAGGTGTCGACAGGCATTTCAGATATAGAAGCCGATAGGCATTTCAAATATAGGTGTCGATAGGCATTTCAGATATGGTTGCCGATAGGCATTTCAAATATAGGTGCTGATAGGCATTTCAGATGTAGTTTCCGATAGGCATTTCAGATAGAGGTGCCGATAGGCATTTCAGATATAGTTGCTGATTGGCATTTTAAAAATAGGTGCCGATAGGCATTTTAGATGTAGTTTCCGATAGGCATTTCAAAAATAGGTGCCGATAGGCATTTCAGATATAGGTGCCGATAGGCATATCAGATATAGTTGCCGATAAGCATTTCAAATATAGGTGCCGATAGGCATTTCAAATATAGGTGTCGATAGGCATTTCAGATATAAATGCCGAAAGGCATTTCAGATATAGGTGCCGATAGGCATTTCAGATGTAGTTTTCGATAGGCATTTCAAAAATAGGTGCCGATAGGCATTTCAGATATAGGTGCCGATAGGCACTTCAGATATAGTTGCCGATTGGCATTTTAAAAATAGGTGCCGATAGGCATTTCAGATATAGAAGCCGATAGGCATTTCAAATATAGGTGCCGATAGGCATTCCAGATATGGTTGCCGATAGGCATTTCAAATATAGGTGCTGATAGGCATTTCAGATGTAGTTTCCGATAGGCATTTCAAAAATTGGTGCCGATAGACATTTCAAATATAGGTGCTGATAGGCATTTCAGATATAGTTGCCGATTGGCATTTTAAAAATAGGTGCCGATAGGCATTTCAGATATAGAAGCCGATAGGTATTTCAAATATATGTGTCGATAGGCATTTCAGAAATTGTTGCCGATAGGCATTTCAAATATAGGTGCTGATAGGCATTTCAGATGTAGTTTCCGATAGGCATTTCAAAAATAGGTGCCGATAGGCATTTCAGATATAGGTGCTGATAGGCATTTCAGATATAGTTGCCGATTGGCATTTTAAAAATAGGTGCCGATAGGCATTTCAGATATAGAAGCTGATAGGTATTTCAAATATAGGTGTCGATAGGCATTTCAGATATGGTTGCCGATAGGCATTTCAAATATTGGTGCTGATAGGCATTTCAGATGTAGTTTCCGATAGGCATTTCAAAAATAGGTGCCGATAGGCATTTCATTTATAGGTGCCGATAGGCATTACAGATATAGTTGCCGATTGGCATTTTAAAAATAGGTGCCGATAGGCTTTTCAGATATAGAAGCCGATAGGCATTTCAAATATAGGTGCCGATAGGCATTCCAGATATGGTTGCCGATAGGCATTTCAAATATAGGTGCTGATAGGCATTTCAGATGTAGTTTCCGATAGGCATTTCAAAAATAGGTGCCGATAGGCATTTCAGATATAGGTGCCGATAGGCATTTCATATATAGTTGCCGATTGGCATTTTAAAAATATATGCCGATAGGCATTTCGGATATAGAAGCCGATAGGCATTTCAAATATAGGTGCCGATAGGCATTCTAGATATGGTTGCCGATAGGCATTTCAAATATAGGTGCTGATAGGCATTTCAGATGTAGTTTTCGATAGGCATTTCAAAAATAGGTGCCGATAGGCATTTCAGATATAGGTGCCGATAGGCATTTCAGATATAGTTGCCGATTGGCATTTTAAAAACAGGTGCCGATAGGCATTTCAGATATAGAAGCCGATAAGCATTTCAAATATAGGTGCCGATAGGCATTCCAGATATGGTTGCCGATAGGCATTTCAAATATAGGTGCTGATAGGCATTTCAGATGTAGTTTCCGATAGGCATTTCAAAAATAGGTGCCGATAGGCATTTCAGATATAGGTGCCGATAGGCATTTCAGATATAGTTGCCGATTGGCATTTTAAAAATAGGTATCGATAGGCATTTCAGATATAGAAGCCGATAGGCATTTCAAATATAGGTGCCGATAGGCATTCCAGATATGGTTGCCGATAGGCATTTCAAATATAGGTGCTGATAGGCATTCCAGATGTAGTTTCCGATAGGCATTTCAAAAATTGGTGCCGATAGGCATTTCAGATATAGGTGCCGATAGGCATTTCAGATATGGTTGCCGATAGGCATTTCAAATATAGGTGCTGATAGGCATTTCAGATGTAGTTTCCGATAGGCATTTCAAAAATTGGTGCCGATAGGCATTTTAGATATATATGTGCCGATAGGCATTCCAGATATGGTTGCCGATAGGCATTTCAAATATAGGTGCTGATAGGCATTTCAGATGTAGTTTCCGATAGGCATTTCAAAAATTGGTGCCGATAGGCATTTCAGATATAGGTGCTGATAGGCATTTCAGATATAGTTGCCGATTGGCATTTTAAAAATAGGTGCCGATAGGCATTTCAGATATAGAAGCCGATGGGTATTTCAAATATAGGTGTCGATAGGCATTCCAGATATGGTTGCCAAAAGGCATTTCAAATATAGGTGCTGATAGGCATTTCAGATGTAGTTTCCGATAGGCATTTTAAAAATAGGTGCCGATAGGCATTTCAGATATAGGTGCCGATAGGCATTTCAGATATAGTTGCCGATTAGCATTTTAAAAATAGGTGCCGATAGGCATTTCGGATATAGAAGCCGATAGGCATTTCAAATATAGGTGCCGATAGGCATTTTAGATATAGTTGCAAACTGGCATTTTAAAAATAGGTGCCGATAGGCATTTTAAAAATAGGTACCGATAGGCATTTCAGATATAGGTGCCGATAGGCATTCCAGATATGGTTGCCGATAGGCATTTCAAATATAGGTGCTGATAGGCATTTCAGATGTAGTTTCCGATAGGCATTTCAAATATAGGTGCCGATAGGCATTTGAGATATAGGTGCCGATAGGCATTTCAGATATAGTTGCCGATTGGCATTTTAGAAATAAGTGCCGATAGGCATTTCAGATATAGAAGCCGATAGGCATTTCAAATATAGGTGCCGATAGGCATTCCAGATATGGTTGCCGATAGGCATTTCAAATATAGGTGCTGATAGGCATTTCAGATGTAGTTTCCGATAGGCATTTCAAAAATAGGTGCCGATAGGCATTTCAGATATAGGTGCCGATAGGCATTTCAGATATAGTTGCCGATTAGCATTTTAAAAATACGTGCCGATAGGCATTTCGGATATAGAAGCCGATAGGCATTTCAAATATAGGTGCCGATAGGCATTCCAGATAAGGTTGCCGATAGGCATTTCAAATATAGGTGCTGATAGGCATTCCAGATGTAGTTTCCGATAGGCATTTCAAAAATTGGTGCCGATAGGCATTTCAGATATAGGTGCCGATAGGCAATCCAGATATGGTTGCCGATAGGCATTTCAAATATAGGTGCTGATAGGCATTTTAGATGTAGTTTCCGATAGGCATTTCAAAAATTGGTGCCGATAGGCATTTTAGATATAGGTGCCGATAGGCATTCCAGATATGGTTGCCGATAGGCATTTCAAATATAGGTGCTGATAGGCATTTCAGATGTAGTTTTCGATAGGCATTTCAAAAATAGGTGCCGATAGGCATTTCAGATATAGGTGCCGATAGGCATTTCAGATATAGTTGCCGATTGGCATTTTAAAAATAGATGCTGATAGGCATTTCGGATATAGAAGCTGATAGGTATTTCAAATATAGGTGTCGATAGGCATTTCAGATATGGTTGCCGATAGGCATTTCAAATATTGGTGCTGATAGGCATTTCAGATGTAGTTTCCGATAGGCATTTCAAAAATAGGTGCCGATAGGCATTTCAGATATAGGTGCCGATAGGCATTTCAGATATAGTTGCCGATTGGCATTTTAAAAATAGGTGCTGATAGGCATTTCGGATATAGAAGCCGATAGGCATTTTAAATATAGGTGCCGATAGGCATTCCAGATATGGTTGCTGATAGGCATTTCAAATATAGGTGCTGATAGGCATTTCAGATGTAGTTTCCGATAGGCATTTCAAAAATAGGTGCCGATAGGCATTTCAGATATAGGTGCCGATAGGCATTTCAGATATAATTGCCGATTGGCATTTTAAAAATAGGTGCCGATAGGCATTTAAGATATAGAAGCCGATAGGCATTTCAAATATAGGTGCCGATAGGCATTCCAGATATGGTTGCCGATAGGCATTTCAAATATAGGTGCTGATAGGCATTTCAGATGTAGTTTTCGATAGGCATTTCAAAAATAGGTGCCGATAGGCATTTCAGATATAGGTGCCGATAGGCATTTCAGATATAGTTGCCGATTGGCATTTTAAAAATAGGTGCCGATAGGCATTTCAGATATAGAAGCCGATAGGCATTTCAAATATAGGTGCCGATAGGCATTCCAGATATGGTTGCCGATAGGCATTTCAAATATAGGTGCTGATAGGCATTTCAGATGTAGTTTCCGATAGGCATTTCAAAAATAGGTGCCGATAGGCAATTCAGATATAGGTGCCGATAGGCATTTCAGATATAGTTGCCGATTGGCATTTTAAAAATAGGTGCTGATAGGCATTTCAGATGTAGTTTCCGATAGGCATTTCAAAAATTGGTGCCGATAGGCATTTCAGATATATGTGCCGATAGGCATTCCAGATATGGTTGCCGATAGGCATTTCAAATATAGGTGCTGATAGGCATTTCAGATGTAGTTTCCGATAGGCATTTCAAAAATTGGTGCCGATAGGCATTTCAGATATAGGTGCTGATAGGCATTTCAGATATAGTTGCCGATTGGCATTTTAAAAATAGGTGCCGATAGGCATTTCAGATATAGAAGCCGATGGGTATTTCAAATATAGGTGTCGATAGGCATTTCAGATATGGTTGCCGATAGGCATTTCAAATATTGGTGCTGATATGCATTTCAGATGTAGTTTCCGATAGGCATTTCAAAAATAGGTGCCGATAGGCATTTTAGATATAGGTGCCGATAGGCATTACAGATATAGTTACCGATTGGCATTTTAAAAATAGGTGCCGATAGGCATTTCAGATATAGAAGCCGATAGGCATTTCAAATATAGGTGCTGATAGGCATTCCAGATATGTTTGCCGATAGGCATTTCAAATATAGGTGCTGATAGGCATTTCAGATGTAGTTTCTGATAGGCATTTCAAAAATAGGTGCCGATAGGCATTTCAGATATAGTTGCAAACTGGCATTTTAAAAATAGGTGCCGATAGGCATTTCAGATATAGAAGCCGATAGGCATATCAAATATAGGTGCCGATAGGCATTCCAGATATGGTTGCTGATAGGCATTTCAAATATAGGTGCTGATAGGCATTTTAGATGTAGTTTCCGATAGGCATGTCAAAAATAGGTGCCGATAGGCATTTCAGATATAGAAGCCGATAGGTATTTCAAATATAGGTGTCGATAGGCATTTCAGATATGGTTGCCGATAGGCATTTCAAATATAGGTGCTGATAGGCATTTCAGATGTAGTTTCCGATAGGCATTTCAAAAATAGGTGCCGATAGGCATTTCAGATATGGTTGCCGATATGCGTTTCAGATAAAGTTGCCGATTGGCATTTTAAAAATAGGTGCCGATAGGCATTTTAGATATAGAAGCCGATAGGCATTTCAAATATAGGTGCCGATAGGCATTTCAGATATATTTGCAAACTGGCATTTTAAAAATAGGTGCCGATAGGCATTTCAGATATAGAAGCCGATAGGCATTTCAAATATAGGTGCCGATAGGCATTCCAGATATGGTTGCCCATAGGTATTTCTAATATAGGTGCTGATAGGCATTTCAGATGTAGTTTCCGATAGGCATCTCAAAAATAGGTACCGATAGGCATTTCAGATATAGGTGCCGATAGGCATTTCAGAAATAGTAGCCAATTGGCATTTTAAAAATAGGTGTCGATAGGGATTTCAGATATAGAAGCCGATAGGCATTTCAAATACAGGTGCCGATAGGCATTCCAGATATGGTTGCCGATAGGCATTTCAAATATAGGTGCTGATAGGCACTTTAGATGTAGTTCCCGATAGGCATTTCAAAAATTGGTGCCGATAGGCATTTCAGATATAGGTGCCGATAGGCATTTCAGATATAGTTGCCAATTGGCATTTTAAAAATAGGTGTCGATAGGCCTTTCAGATATAGAAGCCGATAGGCATTTCAAATATAGGTGCCGATAGGCATTCCAGATATGGTTGCCGAGAGGCATTTTAAATATAAGTGCTTATAGGCATTTCAGATGTAGTTTCCGATAGGCATTTCAAAAATAGGTACCGATAGGCATTTCAGATATAGGTGCCGATAGGCATTTCAGAAATAGTGGCCAATTGGCATTTTAAAAATAGGTGTCGATAGGGATTTTAGATATAAAAGCCGATAGGCATTTCAAATACAGGTGCCGATAGGCATTCCAGATATGGTTGCCGATAGGCATTTCAAATATAGGTGCTGATAGGCACTTCAGATGTAGTTTCCGATAGGCATTTCAAAAATTGGTGCCGATAGGCATTTCAGATATAGGTGCCGATAGGCATTTCAGATATAGTTGCCAATTGGCATTTTAAAAATAGGTGTCGATAGGCATTTCAGATATAGAAGCCGATAGGCATTTCAAATATAGGTGTCGATAGGCATTTCAGATATGGTTGCCGATAGGCATTTCAAATATAGGTGCTGATAGGCATTTCAGATGTAGTTTCCGATAGGCATTTCAGATAGAGGTGCCGATAGGCATTTCAGATGTAGTTGCTGATTGGCATTTTAAAAATAGGTGCCGATAGGCATTTTAGATGTAGTTTCCGATAGGCATTTCAAAAATAGGTGCCGATAGGCATTTCAGATATAGGTGCCGATAGGCATATCAGATATAGTTGCCGATAAGCATTTCAAATATAGGTGCCGATAGGCATTTCAAATATAGGTGTCGATAGGCATTTCAGATATAAATGCCGAAAGGCATTTCAGATATAGGTGCCGATAGGCATTTCAGATGTAGTTTTCGATAGGCATTTCAAAAATAGGTGCCGATAGGCATTTCAGATATAGGTGCCGATAGGCACTTCAGATATAGTTGCCGATTGGCATTTTAAAAATAGGTGCCGATAGGCATTTCAGATATAGAAGCCGATAGGCATTTCAAATATAGGTGCCGATAGGCATTCCAGATATGGTTGCCGATAGGCATTTCAAATATAGGTGCTGATAGGCATTTCAGATGTAGATTCCGATAGGCATTTCAAAAAAATGGTGCCGATAGGCATTTCAGATATAGGTGCCGATAGACATTTTAGATATAGTTGCCGATTGGAATTTTAAAAATAGGTGCCGATAGGCATTTCAGATATAGAAGCCAATAAGCATTTCAAATATCGGTGCCGATAGGTATTCCAGATATTGTTGCCGATAGGCATTTCAAATATAGGTGCTGATAGGCATTTCAGATGTATTTTCCGATAGGCATTTCAAAAATTGGTGCCGATAGGCATTTCAGATATAGGTGCTGATAGGCATTTCATATATAGTTGCCGATTGGCATTTTAAAAATAGGTGCCGATAGGCATTTCAGATATAGAAGCTGATAGGTATTTCAAATATAAGTGTCGATAGGCATTTCAGATATGGTTGCCGATAGGCATTTCAAATATTGGTGCTGATAGGCATTTCAGATGTAGTTTCCGATAGGCATTTGAAAAAATAGGTGCCGAAAGGCATTTCAGATATAGGTGCCGATAGGCATTACAGATATAGTTGCCGATTGGCATTTTAAAAATAGGTGCCGATAGGCATTTCAGATATAGAAGCCGATAGGCATTTCAAATATAGGTGCCGTTAGGCATTCCAGATATGGTTGCCGATAGGCATTTCAAATATAGGTGCTGATAGGCATTTCAGATGTAGTTTCCGATAGGCATTTCAAAAATAGGTGCCGATAGACATTTCAGATATAGGTGCCGATAGGCATTTCAGATATAGTTGCCGATTGGCATTTTAAAAATAGGTGTCGATAGGCATTTCAGATATAGAAGCCGATAGGCATTTCAGATATAGGTGCCGATAGGCATTCCAGATATGGTTGCCGATAGGCATTTCAAATATAGGTGCTGATAGGCATTTCAGATGTAGTTTCCGAAAGATATTTCAAAAATTGGTGCCGATAGGCATTTTAGATATAGGTGCCGATAGGCATTTCAGATATAGTTGCCGATTGGCATTTTAAAAATATATGCCGATAGGCATTTCGGATATAGAAGCCGATAGGCATTTCAAATATAGGTGCCGATAGGTATTCCAGATATGGTTGCCGATAGGCATTTCAAATATAGGTGCTGATAGGCATTTCAGATGTAGTTTCCGATAGGCATTTCAAAAATAGGTGCCGATAGGCATTTCAGATATAGGTGCCGATAGGCATTTCAGATATAGTTGCCGATTGGCATTTTAAAAATAGGTGCCGATAGGCATTTCAGATATAGAAGCCGATAGGCATTTCAAATATAGGTGCCGATAGGCATTCCAGATATGGTTGCCGATAGGCATTTCAAATATAGGTGCTGATAGGCATTTCAGATGTAGTTTCCGATAGGCATTTCAAAAATAGGTGCCGATAGACATTTCAGATATAGGTGCCGATAGGCATTTCAGATATAGTTGCCGATTGGCATTTTAAAAATAGGTGTCGGTAGGCATTTCAGATATAGAAGCCGATAGGCATTTCAGATATAGGTGCCGATAGGCATTCCAGATATGGTTGCCGATAGGCATTTCAAATATAGGTGCTGATAGGCATTTCAGATGTAGTTTCCGAAAGATATTTCAAAAATTGGTGCCGATAGGCATTTTAGATATAGGTGCCGATAGGCATTTCAGATATAGTTGCCGATTGGCATTTTAAAAATATATGCCGATAGGCATTTCGGATATAGAAGCCGATAGGCATTTCAAATATAGGTGCCGATAGGCATTCCAGATATGGTTGCCCATAGGCATTTCTAATATAGGTGCTGATAGGCATTTCAGATGTAGTTTCCGATAGGCATCTCAAAAATAGGTACCGATAGGCATTTCAGATATAGGTGCCGATAGACATTTCAGAAATAGTAGCCAATTGGCATTTTAAAAATAGGTGTCGATAGGGATTTCAGATATAGAAGCCGATAGGCATTTAAAATACAGGTGCCGATAGGCATTCCAGATATGGTTGCCGATAGGCATTTCAAATATAGGTGCTGATAGGCACTTCAGATGTAGTTCCCGATAGGCATTTCAAAAATTGGTGCCGATAGGCATTTCAGATATAGGTGCCGATAGGCATTTCAGATATAGTTGCCAATTGGCATTTTAAAAATAGGTGTCGATAGGCCTTTCAGATATAGAAGCCGATAGGCATTTCAAATATAGGTGCCGATAGGCATTCCAGATATGGTTGCCGAGAGGCATTTTAAATATAAGTGCTGATAGGCATTTCAGATGTAGTTTCCGATAGGCATTTCAAAAATAGGTACCGATAGGCATTTCAGATATAGGTGCCGATAGGCATTTCAGAAATAGTGGCCAATTGGCATTTTAAAAATAGGTGTCGATAGGGATTTTAGATATAAAAGCCGATAGGCATTTCAAATACAGGTGCCGATAGGCATTCCAGATATGGTTGCCGATAGGCATTTCAAATATAGGTGCTGATAGGTACTTCAGATGTAGTTTCCGATAGGCATTTCAAAAATTGGTGCCGATAGGCATTTCAGATATAGGTGCCGATAGGCATTTCAGATATAGTTGCCAATTGGCATTTTAAAAATAGGTGTCGACAGGCATTTCAGATATAGAAGCCGATAGGCATTTCAAATATAGGTGTCGATAGGCATTTCAGATATGGTTGCCGATAGGCATTTCAAATATAGGTGCTGATAGGCATTTCAGATGTAGTTTCCGATAGGCATTTCAGATAGAGGTGCCGATAGGCATTTCAGATATAGTTGCTGATTGGCATTTTAAAAATAGGTGCCGATAGGCATTTTAGATGTAGTTTCCGATAGGCATTTCAAAAATAGGTGCCGATAGGCATTTCAGATATAGGTGCCGATAGGCATATCAGATATAGTTGCCGATAAGCATTTCAAATATAGGTGCCGATAGGCATTTCAAATATAGGTGTCGATAGGCATTTCAGATATAAATGCCGAAAGGCATTTCAGATATAGGTGCCGATAGGCATTTCAGATGTAGTTTTCGATAGGCATTTCAAAAATAGGTGCCGATAGGCATTTCAGATATAGGTGCCGATAGGCACTTCAGATATAGTTGCCGATTGGCATTTTAAAAATAGGTGCCGATAGGCATTTCAGATATAGAAGCCGATAGGCATTTCAAATATAGGTGCCGATAGGCATTCCAGATATGGTTGCCGATAGGCATTTCAAATATAGGTGCTGATAGGCATTTCAGATGTAGTTTCCGATAGGCATTTCAAAAATTGGTGCCGATAGACATTTCAAATATAGGTGCTGATAGGCATTTCAGATATAGTTGCCGATTGGCATTTTAAAAATAGGTGCCGATAGGCATTTCAGATATAGAAGCCGATAGGTATTTCAAATATATGTGTCGATAGGCATTTCAGAAATTGTTGCCGATAGGCATTTCAAATATAGGTGCTGATAGGCATTTCAGATGTAGTTTCCGATAGGCATTTCAAAAATAGGTGCCGATAGGCATTTCAGATATAGGTGCTGATAGGCATTTCAGATATAGTTGCCGATTGGCATTTTAAAAATAGGTGCCGATAGGCATTTCAGATATAGAAGCTGATAGGTATTTCAAATATAGGTGTCGATAGGCATTTCAGATATGGTTGCCGATAGGCATTTCAAATATTGGTGCTGATAGGCATTTCAGATGTAGTTTCCGATAGGCATTTCAAAAATAGGTGCCGATAGGCATTTCATTTATAGGTGCCGATAGGCATTACAGATATAGTTGCCGATTGGCATTTTAAAAATAGGTGCCGATAGGCTTTTCAGATATAGAAGCCGATAGGCATTTCAAATATAGGTGCCGATAGGCATTCCAGATATGGTTGCCGATAGGCATTTCAAATATAGGTGCTGATAGGCATTTCAGATGTAGTTTCCGATAGGCATTTCAAAAATAGGTGCCGATAGGCATTTCAGATATAGGTGCCGATAGGCATTTCATATATAGTTGCCGATTGGCATTTTAAAAATATATGCCGATAGGCATTTCGGATATAGAAGCCGATAGGCATTTCAAATATAGGTGCCGATAGGCATTCTAGATATGGTTGCCGATAGGCATTTCAAATATAGGTGCTGATAGGCATTTCAGATGTAGTTTTCGATAGGCATTTCAAAAATAGGTGCCGATAGGCATTTCAGATATAGGTGCCGATAGGCATTTCAGATATAGTTGCCGATTGGCATTTTAAAAACAGGTGCCGATAGGCATTTCAGATATAGAAGCCGATAAGCATTTCAAATATAGGTGCCGATAGGCATTCCAGATATGGTTGCCGATAGGCATTTCAAATATAGGTGCTGATAGGCATTTCAGATGTAGTTTCCGATAGGCATTTCAAAAATAGGTGCCGATAGGCATTTCAGATATAGGTGCCGATAGGCATTTCAGATATAGTTGCCGATTGGCATTTTAAAAATAGGTATCGATAGGCATTTCAGATATAGAAGCCGATAGGCATTTCAAATATAGGTGCCGATAGGCATTCCAGATATGGTTGCCGATAGGCATTTCAAATATAGGTGCTGATAGGCATTCCAGATGTAGTTTCCGATAGGCATTTCAAAAATTGGTGCCGATAGGCATTTCAGATATAGGTGCCGATAGGCATTTCAGATATGGTTGCCGATAGGCATTTCAAATATAGGTGCTGATAGGCATTTCAGATGTAGTTTCCGATAGGCATTTCAAAAATTGGTGCCGATAGGCATTTTAGATATATATGTGCCGATAGGCATTCCAGATATGGTTGCCGATAGGCATTTCAAATATAGGTGCTGATAGGCATTTCAGATGTAGTTTCCGATAGGCATTTCAAAAATTGGTGCCGATAGGCATTTCAGATATAGGTGCTGATAGGCATTTCAGATATAGTTGCCGATTGGCATTTTAAAAATAGGTGCCGATAGGCATTTCAGATATAGAAGCCGATGGGTATTTCAAATATAGGTGTCGATAGGCATTCCAGATATGGTTGCCAAAAGGCATTTCAAATATAGGTGCTGATAGGCATTTCAGATGTAGTTTCCGATAGGCATTTTAAAAATAGGTGCCGATAGGCATTTCAGATATAGGTGCCGATAGGCATTTCAGATATAGTTGCCGATTAGCATTTTAAAAATAGGTGCCGATAGGCATTTCGGATATAGAAGCCGATAGGCATTTCAAATATAGGTGCCGATAGGCATTTTAGATATAGTTGCAAACTGGCATTTTAAAAATAGGTGCCGATAGGCATTTTAAAAATAGGTACCGATAGGCATTTCAGATATAGGTGCCGATAGGCATTCCAGATATGGTTGCCGATAGGCATTTCAAATATAGGTGCTGATAGGCATTTCAGATGTAGTTTCCGATAGGCATTTCAAATATAGGTGCCGATAGGCATTTGAGATATAGGTGCCGATAGGCATTTCAGATATAGTTGCCGATTGGCATTTTAGAAATAAGTGCCGATAGGCATTTCAGATATAGAAGCCGATAGGCATTTCAAATATAGGTGCCGATAGGCATTCCAGATATGGTTGCCGATAGGCATTTCAAATATAGGTGCTGATAGGCATTTCAGATGTAGTTTCCGATAGGCATTTCAAAAATAGGTGCCGATAGGCATTTCAGATATAGGTGCCGATAGGCATTTCAGATATAGTTGCCGATTAGCATTTTAAAAATACGTGCCGATAGGCATTTCGGATATAGAAGCCGATAGGCATTTCAAATATAGGTGCCGATAGGCATTCCAGATAAGGTTGCCGATAGGCATTTCAAATATAGGTGATGATAGGCATTCCAGATGTAGTTTCCGATAGGCATTTCAAAAATTGGTGCCGATAGGCATTTCAGATATAGGTGCCGATAGGCAATCCAGATATGGTTGCCGATAGGCATTTCAAATATAGGTGCTGATAGGCATTTTAGATGCAGTTTCCGATAGGCATTTCAAAAATTGGTGCCGATAGGCATTTTAGATATAGGTGCCGATAGGCATTCCAGATATGGTTGCCGATAGGCATTTCAAATATAGGTGCTGATAGGCATTTCAGATGTAGTTTTCGATAGGCATTTCAAAAATAGGTGCCGATAGGCATTTCAGATATAGGTGCCGATAGGCATTTCAGATATAGTTGCCGATTGGCATTTTAAAAATAGATGCTGATAGGCATTTCGGATATAGAAGCTGATAGGTATTTCAAATATAGGTGTCGATAGGCATTTCAGATATGGTTGCCGATAGGCATTTCAAATATTGGTGCTGATAGGCATTTCAGATGTAGTTTCCGATAGGCATTTCAAAAATAGGTGCCGATAGGCATTTCAGATATAGGTGCCGATAGGCATTTCAGATATAGTTGCCGATTGGCATTTTAAAAATAGGTGCTGATAGGCATTTCGGATATAGAAGCCGATAGGCATTTTAAATATAGGTGCCGATAGGCATTCCAGATATGGTTGCTGATAGGCATTTCAAATATAGGTGCTGATAGGCATTTCAGATGTAGTTTCCGATAGGCATTTCAAAAATAGGTGCCGATAGGCATTTCAGATATAGGTGCCGATAGGCATTTCAGATATAATTGCCGATTGGCATTTTAAAAATAGGTGCCGATAGGCATTTAAGATATAGAAGCCGATAGGCATTTCAAATATAGGTGCCGATAGGCATTCCAGATATGGTTGCCGATAGGCATTTCAAATATAGGTGCTGATAGGCATTTCAGATGTAGTTTTCGATAGGCATTTCAAAAATAGGTGCCGATAGGCATTTCAGATATAGGTGCCGATAGGCATTTCAGATATAGTTGCCGATTGGCATTTTAAAAATAGGTGCCGATAGGCATTTCAGATATAGAAGCCGATAGGCATTTCAAATATAGGTGCCGATAGGCATTCCAGATATGGTTGCCGATAGGCATTTCAAATATAGGTGCTGATAGGCATTTCAGATGTAGTTTCCGATAGGCATTTCAAAAATAGGTGCCGATAGGCAATTCAGATATAGGTGCCGATAGGCATTTCAGATATAGTTGCCGATTGGCATTTTAAAAATAGGTGCTGATAGGCATTTCAGATGTAGTTTCCGATAGGCATTTCAAAAATTGGTGCCGATAGGCATTTCAGATATATGTGCCGATAGGCATTCCAGATATGGTTGCCGATAGGCATTTCAAATATAGGTGCTGATAGGCATTTCAGATGTAGTTTCCGATAGGCATTTCAAAAATTGGTGCCGATAGGCATTTCAGATATAGGTGCTGATAGGCATTTCAGATATAGTTGCCGATTGGCATTTTAAAAATAGGTGCCGATAGGCATTTCAGATATAGAAGCCGATGGGTATTTCAAATATAGGTGTCGATAGGCATTTCAGATATGGTTGCCGATAGGCATTTCAAATATTGGTGCTGATATGCATTTCAGATGTAGTTTCCGATAGGCATTTCAAAAATAGGTGCCGATAGGCATTCTAGATATAGGTGCCGATAGGCATTACAGATATAGTTACCGATTGGCATTTTAAAAATAGGTGCCGATAGGCATTTCAGATATAGAAGCCGATAGGCATTTCAAATATAGGTGCTGATAGGCATTCCAGATATGTTTGCCGATAGGCATTTCAAATATAGGTGCTGATAGGCATTTCAGATGTAGTTTCTGATAGGCATTTCAAAAATAGGTGCCGATAGGCATTTCAGATATAGTTGCAAACTGGCATTTTAAAAATAGGTGCCGATAGGCATTTCAGATATAGAAGCCGATAGGCATATCAAATATAGGTGCCGATAGGCATTCCAGATATGGTTGCTGATAGGCATTTCAAATATAGGTGCTGATAGGCATTTTAGATGTAGTTTCCGATAGGCATGTCAAAAATAGGTGCCGATAGGCATTTCAGATATAGAAGCCGATAGGTATTTCAAATATAGGTGTCGATAGGCATTTCAGATATGGTTGCCGATAGGCATTTCAAATATAGGTGCTGATAGGCATTTCAGATGTAGTTTCCGATAGGCATTTCAAAAATAGGTGCCGATAGGCATTTCAGATATGGTTGCCGATATGCGTTTCAGATAAAGTTGCCGATTGGCATTTTAAAAATAGGTGCCGATAGGCATTTTAGATATAGAAGCCGATAGGCATTTCAAATATAGGTGCCGATAGGCATTTCAGATATATTTGCAAACTGGCATTTTAAAAATAGGTGCCGATAGGCATTTCAGATATAGAAGCCGATAGGCATTTCAAATATAGGTGCCGATAGGCATTCCAGATATGGTTGCCCATAGGCATTTCTAATATAGGTGCTGATAGGCATTTCAGATGTAGTTTCCGATAGGCATCTCAAAAATAGGTACCGATAGGCATTTCAGATATAGGTGCCGATAGGCATTTCAGAAATAGTAGCCAATTGGCATTTTAAAAATAGGTGTCGATAGGGATTTCAGATATAGAAGCCGATAGGCATTTCAAATACAGGTGCCGATAGGCATTCCAGATATGGTTGCCGATAGGCATTTCAAATATAGGTGCTGATAGGCACTTTAGATGTAGTTCCCGATAGGCATTTCAAAAATTGGTGCCGATAGGCATTTCAGATATAGGTGCCGATAGGCATTTCAGATATAGTTGCCAATTGGCATTTTAAAAATAGGTGTCGATAGGCCTTTCAGATATAGAAGCCGATAGGCATTTCAAATATAGGTGCCGATAGGCATTCCAGATATGGTTGCCGAGAGGCATTTTAAATATAAGTGCTTATAGGCATTTCAGATGTAGTTTCCGATAGGCATTTCAAAAATAGGTACCGATAGGCATTTCAGATATAGGTGCCGATAGGCATTTCAGAAATAGTGGCCAATTGGCATTTTAAAAATAGGTGTCGATAGGGATTTTAGATATAAAAGCCGATAGGCATTTCAAATACAGGTGCCGATAGGCATTCCAGATATGGTTGCCGATAGGCATTTCAAATATAGGTGCTGATAGGCACTTCAGATGTAGTTTCCGATAGGCATTTCAAAAATTGGTGCCGATAGGCATTTCAGATATAGGTGCCGATAGGCATTTCAGATATAGTTGCCAATTGGCATTTTAAAAATAGGTGTCGATAGGCATTTCAGATATAGAAGCCGATAGGCATTTCAAATATAGGTGTCGATAGGCATTTCAGATATGGTTGCCGATAGGCATTTCAAATATAGGTGCTGATAGGCATTTCAGATGTAGTTTCCGATAGGCATTTCAGATAGAGGTGCCGATAGGCATTTCAGATGTAGTTGCTGATTGGCATTTTAAAAATAGGTGCCGATAGGCATTTTAGATGTAGTTTCCGATAGGCATTTCAAAAATAGGTGCCGATAGGCATTTCAGATATAGGTGCCGATAGGCATATCAGATATAGTTGCCGATAAGCATTTCAAATATAGGTGCCGATAGGCATTTCAAATATAGGTGTCGATAGGCATTTCAGATATAAATGCCGAAAGGCATTTCAGATATAGGTGCCGATAGGCATTTCAGATGTAGTTTTCGATAGGCATTTCAAAAATAGGTGCCGATAGGCATTTCAGATATAGGTGCCGATAGGCACTTCAGATATAGTTGCCGATTGGCATTTTAAAAATAGGTGCCGATAGGCATTTCAGATATAGAAGCCGATAGGCATTTCAAATATAGGTGCCGATAGGCATTCCAGATATGGTTGCCGATAGGCATTTCAAATATAGGTGCTGATAGGCATTTCAGATGTAGATTCCGATAGGCATTTCAAAAAAATGGTGCCGATAGGCATTTCAGATATAGGTGCCGATAGACATTTTAGATATAGTTGCCGATTGGAATTTTAAAAATAGGTGCCGATAGGCATTTCAGATATAGAAGCCAATAAGCATTTCAAATATCGGTGCCGATAGGTATTCCAGATATTGTTGCCGATAGGCATTTCAAATATAGGTGCTGATAGGCATTTCAGATGTATTTTCCGATAGGCATTTCAAAAATTGGTGCCGATAGGCATTTCAGATATAGGTGCTGATAGGCATTTCATATATAGTTGCCGATTGGCATTTTAAAAATAGGTGCCGATAGGCATTTCAGATATAGAAGCTGATAGGTATTTCAAATATAAGTGTCGATAGGCATTTCAGATATGGTTGCCGATAGGCATTTCAAATATTGGTGCTGATAGGCATTTCAGATGTAGTTTCCGATAGGCATTTGAAAAAATAGGTGCCGAAAGGCATTTCAGATATAGGTGCCGATAGGCATTACAGATATAGTTGCCGATTGGCATTTTAAAAATAGGTGCCGATAGGCATTTCAGATATAGAAGCCGATAGGCATTTCAAATATAGGTGCCGTTAGGCATTCCAGATATGGTTGCCGATAGGCATTTCAAATATAGGTGCTGATAGGCATTTCAGATGTAGTTTCCGATAGGCATTTCAAAAATAGGTGCCGATAGACATTTCAGATATAGGTGCCGATAGGCATTTCAGATATAGTTGCCGATTGGCATTTTAAAAATAGGTGTCGATAGGCATTTCAGATATAGAAGCCGATAGGCATTTCAGATATAGGTGCCGATAGGCATTCCAGATATGGTTGCCGATAGGCATTTCAAATATAGGTGCTGATAGGCATTTCAGATGTAGTTTCCGAAAGATATTTCAAAAATTGGTGCCGATAGGCATTTTAGATATAGGTGCCGATAGGCATTTCAGATATAGTTGCCGATTGGCATTTTAAAAATATATGCCGATAGGCATTTCGGATATAGAAGCCGATAGGCATTTCAAATATAGGTGCCGATAGGTATTCCAGATATGGTTGCCGATAGGCATTTCAAATATAGGTGCTGATAGGCATTTCAGATGTAGTTTCCGATAGGCATTTCAAAAATAGGTGCCGATAGGCATTTCAGATATAGGTGCCGATAGGCATTTCAGATATAGTTGCCGATTGGCATTTTAAAAATAGGTGCCGATAGGCATTTCAGATATAGAAGCCGATAGGCATTTCAAATATAGGTGCCGATAGGCATTCCAGATATGGTTGCCGATAGGCATTTCAAATATAGGTGCTGATAGGCATTTCAGATGTAGTTTCCGATAGGCATTTCAAAAATAGGTGCCGATAGACATTTCAGATATAGGTGCCGATAGGCATTTCAGATATAGTTGCCGATTGGCATTTTAAAAATAGGTGTCGATAGGCATTTCAGATATAGAAGCCGATAGGCATTTCAAATATAGGTGCCGATAGGCATTCCAGATATGGTTGCCGATAGGCATTTCAAATATAGGTGCTGATAGGCATTCCAGATGTAGTTTCCGATAGGCATTTCAAAAATTGGTGCCGATAGGCATTTCAGATATAGGTGCCGATAGGCATTCCAGATATGGTTGCCGATAGGCATTTCAAGTATAGGTGCTGATAGGCATTTCAGATGTAGTTTCCGAAAGATATTTCAAAAATTGGTGCCGATAGGCATTTTAGATATATGTGCCGATAGGCATTTCAGATATCGTTGCTGATAGGCATTTCAAATATAGGTGCTGATAGGCATTTCAGATGTAGTTTCCGATAGGCATTTTAATAATTGGTGCCGATAGTCATTTCAAATATAGGTGCTGATAGGCATTTCAGATATAGTTGCCGATTGGCATTTTAAAAATAGGTGCCGATAGGCATTTCAGATATAGAAGCCGATAGGTATTTCAAATATAGGTGTCGATAGGCATTTTAGATATGGTTGCCGATAGGCATTTCAAATATAGGTGCTGATAGGCACTTCAGATGTAGTTTCCGATAGGCATTTCAAAAATTGGTGCCGATAGGCATTTCAGATATAGGTGCTGATAGGCATTTCAGATATAGTTGCCGATTGGCATTTTAAAAATAGGTGCCGACAGGCATTTCAGATATGGTTGCCGATAGGCATTTCAAATATTGGTGCTGATAGGCATTTCAGATGTAGTTTCCGATAGGCATTTCAAAAATAGGTGCCGATAGGCATTTCTGATATAGGTGCCGATAGGCATTACAGATATAGTTGCCGATTGGCATTTTAAAAATTGGTGCCGATAGGCATTTCAGATATAGAAGCCGATAGGCATTTCAAATATAGGTGCCGATAGGCATTCCAGATATGGTTGCCGATAGGCATTTCAAATATAGGTGTTGATAGGCATTTCAGATGTAGTTTCCGATAGGTATTTCAAATATAGGTGTCGATAGGCATTTCAGATATGGTTGCCGATAGGCATTTCAAATATTCGTGCTGATAAGCATTTCAGATGTAGTTTCCGATAGGTTTTTCAAAAATAGGTGCCGATAGGCATTTCAGATATAGAAGCCGATGGGTATTTCAAATATAGGTGTCGATAGGCATTTCAGATATGGTTGCCGATAGGCATTTCAAATATTGGTGCTGATATGCATTTCAGATGTAGTTTCCGATAGGCATTTCAAAAATAGGTGCCGATGGGCATTTTAGATATAGGTGCCGATAGGCATTACAGATATAGTTACCGATTGGCATTTTAAAAATAGGTGCCGATAGGCATTTCAGATATAGAAGCCGATAGGCATTTCAAATATAGGTGCTGATAGGCATTCCAGATATGGTTGCCGATAGGCATTTCAAATATAGGTGCTGATAGGCATTTCAGATGTAGTTTCTGATAGGCATTTCAAAAATAGGTGCCGATAGGCATTTCAGATATAGGTGCCGATAGGCATTTCAGATATAGTTGCCGATTAGCATTTTAAAAATAGGTGCCGTTAGGCATTTCGGATATAGAAGCCGATAGGCATTTCAAATATAGGTGCCGATAGGCATTTCAGATATAGTTGCAAACTGGCATTTTAAAAATAGGTGCCGATAGGCATTTCAGATATAGAAGCCGATAGGCATATCAAATATAGGTGCCGATAGGCATTCCAGATATGGTTGCTGATAGGCATTTCAAATATAGGTGCTGATAGGCATTTTAGATGTAGTTTCCGATAGGCATGTCAAAAATAGGTGCCGATAGGCATTTCAGATATAGGTGCCGATAGGCATTTCAGATAAAGTTGCCGATTGGCATTTAAAAAATAGGTGCTGATAGGTATTTCAGATATAGAAGCCGATAGGTATTTCAAATATAGGTGTCGATAGGCATTTCAGATATGGTTGCCGATAGGCATTTCAGATATAGAAGCCGATAGGTATTTCAAATATAGGTGTCGATAGGCATTTCAGATATGGTTGCCGATAGGCATTTCAAATATAGGTGCTGATAGGCATTTCAGATGTAGTTTCCGATAGGCATTTCAAAAATAGGTGCCGATAGGCATTTCAGATATGGTTGCCGATATGCATTTCAGATAAAGTTGCCGATTGGCATTTTAAAAATAGGTGCCGATAGGCATTTCAGATATAGAAGCCGAAAGGCATTTCAAATATAGGTGCCGATAGGCATTTCAGATATATTTGCAAACTGGCATTTTAAAAATAGGTGCCGATAGGCATTTCAGATATAGAAGCCGATAGGCATTTCAAAAATAGGTGCCGATAGGCATTCCAGATATGGTTGCCCATAGGCATTTCTAATATAGGTGCTGATAGGCATTTCAGATGTAGTTTCCGATAGGCATCTCAAAAATAGGTACCGATAGGCATTTCAGATATAGGTGCCGATAGGCATTTCAGAAATAGTGGCCAATTGGCATTTTAAAAATAGGTGTCGATAGGGATTTCAGATATAGAAGCCGATAGGCATTTCAAATACAGGTGCCGATAGGCATTCCAGATATGGTTGCCGATAGGCATTTCAAATATAGGTGCTGATAGGCATTTCAGATGTAGTTTCCGATAGGCATTTCAAAAATTGGTGCCGATAGGCATTTCAGATATAGGTGCTGATAGACATTTCAGATATAGTTGCCGATTGGCATTTTAAAAATAGGTGCCGATAGGCATTTCAGATATAGAAGCCGATGGGTATTTCAAATATAGGTGTCGATAGGCATTTCAGATATGGTTGCCGATAGGCATTTCAAATATTGGTGCTGATTGGCATTTCAGATGTAGTTTCCGATAGGCATTTCAAAAATAGGTGCCGATAGGCATTTTAGATATAGGTGCCGATAGGCATTACAGATATAGTTACCGATTGGCATTTTAAAAATAGGTGCCGATAGGCATTTCAGATATAGAAGCCGATAGGCATTTCAAATATAGGTGCTGATAGGCATTCCAGATATGGTTGCCGATAGGCATTTCAAATATAGGTGCTGATAGGCATTTCAGATGTAGTTTCTGATAGGCATTTCAAAAATAGGTGCCGATAGGCATTTTAGATATAGGTGCCGATAGGCATTTCAGATATAGTTGCCGATTAGCATTTTAAAAATAGGTGCCGTTAGGCATTTCGGATATAGAAGCCGATAGGCATTTCAAATATAGGTGCCGATAGGCATTTCAGATATAGTTGCAAACTGGCATTTTAAAAATAGGTGCCGATAGGCATTTCAGATATAGAAGCCGATAGGCATATCAAATATAGGTGCCGATAGGCATTCCAGATATGGTTGCTGATAGGCATTTCAAATATAGGTGCTGATAGGCATTTTAGATGTAGTTTCCGATAGGCATGTCAAAAATAGGTGCCGATAGGCATTTCAGATATAGGTGCCGATAGGCATTTCAGATAAAGTTGCCGATTGGCATTTAAAAAATAGGTGCTGATAGGTATTTCAGATATAGAAGCCGATAGGTATTTCAAATATAGGTGTCGATAGGCATTTCAGATATGGTTGCCGATAGGCATTTCAGATATAGAAGCCGATAGGTATTTCAAATATAGGTGTCGATAGGCATTTCAGATATGGTTGCCGATAGGCATTTCAAATATAGGTGCTGATAGGCATTTCAGATGTAGTTTCCGATAGGCATTTCAAAAATAGGTGCCGATAATCATTTCAGATATGGTTGCCGATATGCATTTCAGATAAAGTTGCCGATTGGCATTTTAAAAATAGGTGCCGATAGGCATTTCAGATATAGAAGCCGATAGGCATTTCAAATATAGGTGCCGATAGGCATTTCAGATATATTTGCAAACTGGCATTTTAAAAATAGGTGCCGATAGGCATTTCAGATATAGAAGCCGATAGGCATTTCAAATATAGGTGCCGATAGGCATTCCAGATATGGTTGCCCATAGGCATTTCTAATATAGGTGCTGATAGGCATTTCAGATGTAGTTTCCGATAGGCATCTCAAAAATAGGTACCGATAGGCATTTCAGATATAGGTGCCGATAGGCATTTCAGAAATAGTGGCCAATTGGCATTTTAAAAATAGGTGTCGATAGGGATTTCAGATATAGAAGCCGATAGGCATTTCAAATACAGGTGCCGATAGGCATTCCAGATATGGTTGCCGATAGGCATTTCAAATATAGGTGCTGATAGGCACTTCAGATGTAGTTCCCGATAGGCATTTCAAAAATTGGTGCCGATAGGCATTTCAGATATAGGTGCCGATAGGCATTTCAGATATAGTTGCCAATTGGCATTTTAAAAAGAGGTGTCGATAGGCATTTCAGATATAGAAGCCGATAGGCATTTCAAATATAGGTGCCGATAGGCATTCCAGATATGGTTGCCGAGAGGCATTTTAAATATAAGTGCTGATAGGCATTTCAGATGTAGTTTCCGATAGGCATTTCAAAAATAGGTACCGATAGGCATTTCAGATATAGGCGCCGATAGGCATTTCAGAAATAGTGGCCAATTGGCATTTTAAAAATAGGTGTCGATAGGGATTTTAGATATAAAAGCCGATAGGCATTTCAAATACAGGTGCCGATAGGCATTCCAGATATGGTTGCCGATAGGCATTTCAAATATAGGTGCTGATAGGCACTTCAGATGTAGTTTCCGATAGGCATTTCAAAAATTGGTGCCGATAGGCATTTCAGATATAGGTGCCGATAGGCATTTCAGATATAGTTGCCAATTGGCATTTTAAAAATAGGTGTCGATAGGCATTTCAGATATAGAAGCCGATAGGCATTTCAAATATAGGTGTCGATAGGCATTTCAGATATGGTTGCCGATAGGCATTTCAAATATAGGTGCTGATAGGCATTTCAGATGTAGTTTCCGATAGGCATTTCAGATAGAGGTGCCGATAGGCATTTCAGATATAGTTGCTGATTGGCATTTTAAAAATAGGTGCCGATAGGCATTTTAGATGTAGTTTCCGATAGGCATTTCAAAAATAGGTGCCGATAGGCATTTCAGATATAGGTGCCGATAGGCATTTCAGATATAGTTGCCAATTGGCATTTTAAAAATAGGTGTCGATAGGCATTTCAGATATAGAAGCCGATAGGCATTTCAAATATAGGTGCCGATAGGCATTCCAGATATGGTTGCCGAGAGGCATTTTAATTATAAGTGCTGATAGGCATTTCAGATGTAGTTTCCGATAGGCATTTCAAAAATAGGTACCGATAGGCATTTCAGATATAGGTGCCGATAGGCATTTCAGAAATAGTGGCTAATTGGCATTTTAAAAATAGGTGTCGATAGGGATTTTAGATATAAAAGCCGATAGGCATTTCAAATACAGGTGCCGATAGGCATTCCAGATATGGTTGCCGATAGGCATTTCAAATATAGGTGCTGATAGGCACTTCAGATGTAGTTTCCGATAGGCATTTCAAAAATTGGTGCCGATAGGCATTTCAGATATAGGTGCCGATAGGCATTTCAGATATAGTTGCCAATTGGCATTTTAAAAATAGGTGTCGATAGGCATTTCAGATATAGAAGCCGATAGGCATTTCAAATATAGGTGCCGATAGGCATTCCAGATATGGTTGCCGATAGGCATTTCAAATATAGGTGCTGATAGGCATTTCAGATGTAGATTCCGATAGGCATTTCAAAAAAATGGTGCCGATAGGCATTTCAGATATAGGTGCCGATAGGCATTTCAGATATAGTTGCCAATTGGAATTTTAAAAATAGGTGTCGATAGGCATTTCAGTTATAGAAGCCGATAGGCATTTCAAATATAGGTGTCGATAGGCATTTCAGATATGGTTGCCGATAGGCATTTCAAATATAGGTGCTGATAGGCATTTCAGATGTAGTTTCCGATAGGCATTTCAGATAGAGGTGCCGATAGGCATTTCAGATATAGTTGCTGATTGGCATTTTAAAAATAGGTGCCGATAGGCATTTTAGATGTAGTTTCCGATAGGCATTTCAAAAATAGGTGCCGATAGGCATTTCAGATATAGGTGCCGATAGGCATATCAGATATAGTTGCCGATAAGCATTTCAAATATAGGTGCCGATAGGCATTTCAAATATAGGTGTCGATAGGCATTTCAGATATAAATGCCGAAAGGCATTTCAGATATAGGTGCCGATAGGCATTTCAGATGTAGTTTTCGATAGGCATTTCAAAAATAGGTGCCGATAGGCATTTCAGATATAGGTGCCGATAGGCACTTCAGATATAGTTGCCGATTGGCATTTTAAAAATAGGTGCCGATAGGCATTTCAGATATAGAAGCCGATAGGCATTTCAAATATAGGTGCCGATAGGCATTCCAGATATGGTTGCCGATAGGCATTTCAAATATAGGTGCTGATAGGCATTTCAGATGTAGATTCCGATAGGCATTTCAAAAAAATGGTGCCGATAGGCATTTCAGATATAGGTGCCGATAGACATTTTAGATATAGTTGCCGATTGGAATTTTAAAAATAGGTGCCGATAGGCATTTCAGATATAGAAGCTGATAGGTATTTCAAATATAAGTGTCGATAGGCATTTCAGATATGGTTGCCGATAGGCATTTCAAATATTGGTGCTGATAGGCATTTCAGATGTAGTTTCCGATAGGCATTTGAAAAAATAGGTGCCGATAGGCATTTCAGATATAGGTGCCGATAGGCATTACAGATATAGTTGCCGATTGGCATTTTAAAAATAGGTGCCGATAGGCATTTCAGATATAGAAGCCGATAGGCATTTCAAATATAGGTGCCGTTAGGTATTCCAGATATGGTTGCCGATAGGCATTTCAAATATAGGTGCTGATAGGAATTTCAGATGTAGTTTCCGATAGGCATTTCAAAAATAGGTGCCGATAGGCATTTTAGATATAGGTGCCGATAGGCATTTCAGATATAGTTGCCGATTGGCATTTTAAAAATATATGCCGATAGGCATTTCGGATATAGAAGCCGATAGGCATTTCAAATATAGGTGCCGATAGGTATTCCAGATATGGTTGCCGATAGGCATTTCAAATATAGGTGCTGATAGGCATTTCAGATGTAGTTTCCGATAGGCATTTCAAAAATAGGTGCCGATAGGCATTTCAGATATAGGTGCCGATAGGCATTTCAGATATAGTTGCCGATTGGCATTTTAAAAATAGGTGCCGATAGGCATTTCAGATATAGAAGCCGATAGGCATTTCAAATATAGGTGCCGATAGGCATTCCAGATATGGTTGCCGATAGGCATTTCAAATATAGGTGCTGATAGGCATTTCAGATGTAGTTTCCGATAGGCATTTCAAAAATAGGTGCCGATAGACATTTCAGATATAGGTGCCGATAGGCATTTCAGATATAGTTGCCGATTGGCATTTTAAAAATAGGTGTCGATAGGCATTTCAGATATAGAAGCCGATAGGCATTTCAAATATAGGTGCCGATAGGCATTCCAGATATGGTTGCCGATAGGCATTTCAAATATAGGTGCTGATAGGCATTCCAGATGTAGTTTCCGATAGGCATTTCAAAAATTGGTGCCGATAGGCATTTCAGATATAGGTGCCGATAGGCATTCCAGATATGGTTGCCGATAGGCATTTCAAATATAGGTGCTGATAGGCAATTTAGATGTAGTTTCCGAAAGATATTTCAAAAATTGGTGCCGATAGGCATTTTAGATATATGTGCCGATAGGCATTTCAGATATCGTTGCCGATAGGCATTTCAAATATAGGTGCTGATAGGCATTTCAGATGTAGTTTCCGATAGGCATTTCAATAATTGGTGCCGATAGTCATTTCAAATATAGGTGCTGATAGGCATTTCAGATATACTTGCCGATTGGCATTTTAAAAATAGGTGCCGATAGGCATTTCAGATATAGAAGCCGATAGGTATTTCAAATATAGGTGTCGATAGGCATTTTAGATATGGTTGCCGATAGGCATTTCAAATATAGGTGCTGATAGGCACTTCAGATGTAGTTTCCGATAGGCATTTCAAAAATTGGTGCCGATAGGCATTTCAGATATAGGTGCTGATAGGCATTTCAGATATAGTTGCCGATTGGCATTTTAAAAATAGGTGCCGATAGGCATTTCAGATATGGTTGCCGATAGGCATTTCAAATATTGGTGCTGATAGGCATTTCAGATGTAGTTTCCGATAGGCATCTCAAAAATAGGTGCCGATAGGCATTTCTGATATAGGTGCCGATAGGCATTACAGATATAGTTGCCGATTGGCATTTTAAAAATAGGTGCCGATAGGCATTTCAGATATAGAAGCCGATAGGCATTTCAAATATAGGTGCCGATAGGCATTCCAGATATGGTTGCCGATAGGCATTTCAAATATAGGTGTTGATAGGCATTTCAGATGTAGTTTCCGATAGGTATTTCAAATATAGGTGTCGATAGGCATTTCAGATATGGTTGCCGATAGGCATTTCAAATATTCGTGCTGATAAGCATTTCAGATGTAGTTTCCGATAGGTTTTTCAAAAATAGGTGCCGATAGGCATTTCAGATATAGGCGCCGATAGGCATTACAGATATAGTTGCCGATTGGCATTATAAAAATAGGTGCCGATAGGCATTTCAGATATAGAAGCCGATAGGCATTTCAAATATAGGTGCCGATAGGCATTCCAGATATGGTTGCCGATAGGCATTTCAAATATAGGTGTTGATAGGTATTTCAGATGTAGTTTCCGATAGGCATTTCAAAAATAGGTGCCGATAGGCATTTCAGATTTAGGTGCCGATAGGCATTTCAGATATAGTTGCCGATTGGCATTTTAAAAATATATGCCGATAGGCATTTCGGATATAGAAGCCGATAGGCATTTCAGATATAGGTGCCGATAGGCATTCCAGATATGGTGGCCGATAGGCATTTCAAATATAGGTGCTGATAGGCATTCCAGATGTAGTTTCCGATAGGCATTTCAAAAATTGGTGCCGATAGGCATTTCAGATATAGGTGCCGATAGGCATTTCAGATATGGTTGCCGATAGGCATTTCAAATATAGGTGCTGATAGGCAGTTCAGATGTAGTTTCCGATAGGCATTTCAAAAATTGGTGCCGATAGGCATTTTAGATATATGTGCCGATAGGCATTCCAGATATGGTTGCCGATAGGCATTTCAAATATAGGTGCTGATAGGCATTTCAGATGTAGTTTCCGATAGGCATTTCAAAAATTGGTGCCGATAGGCATTTCAGATATAGGTGCTGATAGGCATTTCAGATATAGTTGCCGATTGGCATTTTAAAAATAGATGCCGATAGGCATTTCAAATATTGGTGCTGATAGGCATTTCAGATGTAGTTTCCGATAGGCATTTCAAAAATAGGTGCCGATATGCATTTCAGATATAGGTGCCGATAGGCATTTCAGATATAGTTGCCGATTAGCATTCTAAAAATAGGTGCCGATAGGCATTTCGGATATAGAAGCCGATAGGCATTTCAAATATAGGTGCCGATAGGCATTCCAGATATGGTTGCCGATAGGCATTTCAAATATAGGTGCTGATAGGCATTTCAGATGTAGTTTCCGATAGGCATTTCAAAAATTGGTGCCGATAGGCATTTCAGATATAGGTGCTGATAGGCATTTCAGATATAGTTGCCGATTGGCATTTTTAAAATAGGTGTCGATAGGCATTTCAGATATAGAAGCCGATAGGTATTTCAAATATAGGTGTCGATACGCATTTCAGATATGGTTGCCGATAGGCATTTCAAATATTGGTGCTGATAGGCATTTCAGATGTAGTTTCCGATAGGCATTTCAAAAATAGGTGCCGATAGGCATTTTAGATATAGGTGCCAATAGGCATTTCAGATATAGTTGCCGATTGGCATTTTAAAAATAGGTGCTGATAGGCATTTCGGATATAGAAGCCGATAGGCATTTCAAATATAGGTGCCGATAGGCATTCCAGATATGGTTGCCGATAGGCATTTCAAATATAGGTGCTGATAGGCATTTCAGATGTAGTTTCCGATAGGCATTTCAAAAATAGGTGCCGATAGGCATTTCAGATATAGGTGCCGATAGGCATTTCAGATATAATTGCCGATTGGCATTTTAAAAATAGGTGCCGATAGGCATTTAAGATATAGAAGCCGATAGGCATTTCAAATATAGGTGCCGATAGGTATTCCAGAAATGGTTGCCGATAGGCATTTCAAATATAGGTGCTGATAGGCATTTCAGATGTAGTTTCCGATAGGAATTTCAAAAATAGGTGCCGATAGGCATTTCAGATATAGGTGCCGATAGGCATTTCAGATATAGTTGCCGATTGGCATTTCAAAAATAGGTGTCGATAGGCATTTCAGATATAGAAGCCGATAAGCATTTCAAATATAGGTGCCGATAGGCATTCCAGATATGGTTGCCGATAGGCATTTCAAATATAGGTGCTGATAGGCATTCCAGATGTAGTTTCCGATAGGCATTTCAAAAATTGGTGCCGATAGGCATTTCAGATATAGGTGCCGATAGGCATTCCAGATATTGTTGCCGATAGGCATTTCAAATATAGGTGCTGATAGGCATTTCAGATGTAGTTTCCGATAGATATTTCAAAAATTGGTGCCGATAGGCATTTTAGATATATGTGCCGATAGGCATTCCAGATATCGTTGCCGATAGGCATTTCAAATATAGGTGCTGATAGGCATTTCAGATGTAGTTTCCGATAGGCATTTCAAAAATTGGTGCCGATAGTCATTTCAAATATAGGTGCTGATAGGCATTTCAGATATAGTTGCCGATTGGCATTTTAAAAATAGGTGCCGATAGGCATTTCAGATATAGAAGCCGATAGGTATTTCAAATATAGGTGTCGATTGGCATTTCAGATATGGTTGCCGATAGGCATTTCAAATATAGGTGCTGATAGGCATTTCAGATGTAATTTCCGATAGGCATTTCAAAAATTGGTGCCGATAGGCATTTCAGATATAGGCGCTGATAGGCATTTCAGATATAGTTGCCGATTGGCATTTTAAAAATAGGTGCCGATAGGAATTTCAGATATAGAAGCTGATAGGTATTTCAAATATAGGTGTCGATAGGCATTTCAGATATGGTTGCCGATAGGCATTTCAAATATTGGTGCTGATAGGCATTTCAGATGTAGTTTCCGATAGGCATTTCAAAAATAGGTGCCGATAGGCATTCCATTTATAGGTGCCGATAGGCATTACAGATATAGTTGCCGATTGACATTTTAAAAATAGGTGCCGATAGGCTTTTCAGATATAGAAGCCGATAGGCATTTCAAATATTGGTGCCGATAGGCATTCCAGATATGGTTGCCGATAGGCATTTCAAATATAGGTGCTGATAGGCATTTCAGATGTAGTTTCCGATAGGCATTTCAAAAATAGGTGCCGATAGGCATTTCAGATATAGGTGCCGATAGGCATTTCAGATATAGTTGTCGATTGGCATTTTAAAAATATATGCTGATAGGCATTTCGAATATAGAAGCCGATAGGCATTTCAAATATAGGTGCCGATAGGCATTCCAGATATGGTTGCCGATAGGCATTTCAAATATAGGTGCTGATAGGCATTTCAGATGTAGTTTTCAATAGGCATTTCAAAAATAGGTGCCGATAGGCATTTCAGATATAGGTGCCGATAGGCATTTCAGATATAGTTGCCGATTGGCATTTTAAAAATAGGTGCCGATAGGCATTTCAGATATAGAAGCCGATAGGCATTTCAAATATAGGTGCCGATAGACATCCCAAATATGGTTGCCGATAGGCATTTCAAATATAGGTGCTGATAGGCATTTCAGATGTAGTTTCCGATAGGCATTTCAAAAATAGGTGCCGATAGGCATTTCAGATATAGGTGCCGATAGGCATTTCAGATATAGTTGCCGATTGGCATTTTAAAAATAGGTATCGATAGGCATTTCAGATATAGAAGCCGATAGGCATTTCAAATATAGGTGCCGATAGGCATTCCAGATATGGTTGCCGATAGGCATTTCAAATATAGGTGCTGATAGGCATTCCAGATGTAGTTTCCCATAGGCATTTCAAAAATTGGTGGCGATAGGCATTTCATATATAGGTGCCGATAGGCATTTCAGATATGGTTGCCGATAGGCATTTCAAATATAGGTGCTGATAGGCATTTCAGATGTAGTTTCCGATAGGCATTTCAAAAATTGGTGCCGATAGGCATTTTAGATATATGTGCAGATAGGCATTCCAGATATGGTTGCCGATAGGCATTTCAAATATAGGTGCTGATAGACATTTCAGATGTAGTTTCCGATAGGCTTTTCAAAAATTGGTGCCGATAGGCATTTCAGATATAGGTGCTGATAGGCATTTCAGATATAGTTGCCGATTGGCATTTTAAAAATAGGTGCCGATAGGCATTTCAGATATAGAAGCCGATAGGTATTTCAAATATAGGTGTCGATAGGCATTTCAGATATGGTTGCCGATAGGCATTTTAAATATTGGTGCTGATATGCATTTCAGATGTAGTTTCCGATAGGCATTTCAAAAATAGGTGCCGATAGGCATTTCAGATATAGGTGCCGATAGGCATTTCAGAAATAGTGGCCAATTGGCATTTTAAAAATAGGTGTCGATAGGGATTTTAGATATAGAAGCCGATAGGCATTTCAAATACAGGTGCCGATAGGCATTCCAGATATGGTTGCCGATAGGCATTTCAAATATAGGTGCTGATAGGCACTTCAGATGTAGTTTCCGATAGGCATTTCAAAAATTGGTGCCGATAGGCATTTCAGATATAGGTGCCGATAGGCATTTCAGATATAGTTGCCAATTGGCATTTTAAAAATAGGTGTCGATAGGCATTTCAGATATAGAAGCCGATAGGCATTTCAAATATAGGTGTCGATAGGCATTTCAGATATGGTTGCCGATAGGCATTTCAAATATAGGTGCTGATAGGCATTTCAGATGTAGTTTCCGATAGGCATTTCAGATAGAGGTGCCGATAGGCATTTCAGATATAGTTGCTGATTGGCATTTTAAAAATAGGTGCCAATAGACATTTTAGATGTAGTTTCCGATAGGCATTTCAAAAATAGGTGCCGATAGGCATTTCAGATATAGGTGCCGATAGGCATATCAGATATAGTTGCCGATAAGCATTTCAAATATAGGTGCCGATAGGCATTTCAAATATAGGTGTCGATAGGCATTTCAGATATAAATGCCGAAAGGCATTTCAGATATAGGTGCCGATAGGCATTTCAGATGTAGTTTTCGATAGGCATTTCAAAAATAGGTGCCGATAGGCATTTCAGATATAGGTGCCGATAGGCACTTCAGATATAGTTGCCGATTGGCATTTAAAAAATAGGTGCCGATAGGCATTTCAGATATAGAAGCCGATAGGCATTTCAAATATAGGTGCCGATAGGCATTCCAGATATGGTTGCCGATAGGCATTTCAAATATAGGTGCTGATAGGCATTTCAGATGTAGATTCCGATAGGCATTTCAAAAAAATGGTGCCGATAGGCATTTCAGATATAGGTGCCGATAGACATTTTAGATATTGTTGCCGATTGGAATTTTAAAAATAGGTGCCGATAGGCATTTCAGATATAGAAGCCAATAAGCATTTCAAATATCGGTGCCGATAGGTATTCCAGATATGGTTGCCGATAGGCATTTCAAATATAGGTGCTGATAGGCATTTCAGATGTAGTTTCCGATAGGCATTTCAAAAATTGGTGCCGATAGGCATTTCAGATATAGGTGCTGATAGGCATTTCAGATATAGTTGCCGATTGGCATTTTAAAAATAGGTGCCGATAGGCATTTCAGATATAGAAGCCGATGGGTATTTCAAATATAGGTGTCGATAGGCATTTCAGATATGGTTGCCGATAGGCATTTCAAATATTGGTGCTGATATGCATTTCAGATGTAGTTTCCGATAGGCATTTCAAAAATAGGTGCCGATAGGCATTTTAGATATAGGTGCCGATAGGCATTACAGATATAGTTACCGATTGGCATTTTAAAAATAGGTGCCGATAGGCATTTCAGATATAGAAGCCGATAGGCATTTCAAATATAGGTGCTGATAGGCATTCCAGATATGTTTGCCGATAGGCATTTCAAATATAGGTGCTGATAGGCATTTCAGATGTAGTTTCTGATAGGCATTTCAAAAATAGGTGCCGATAGGCATTTCAGATATAGTTGCAAACTGGCATTTTAAAAATAGGTGCCGATAGGCATTTCAGATATAGAAGCCGATAGGCATATCAAATATAGGTGCCGATAGGCATTCCAGATATGGTTGCTGATAGGCATTTCAAATATAGGTGCTGATAGGCATTTTAGATGTAGTTTCCGATAGGCATGTCAAAAATAGGTGCCGATAGGCATTTCAGATATAGAAGCCGATAGGTATTTCAAATATAGGTGTCGATAGGCATTTCAGATATGGTTGCCGATAGGCATTTCAAATATAGGTGCTGATAGGCATTTCAGATGTAGTTTCCGATAGGCATTTCAAAAATAGGTGCCGATAGGCATTTCAGATATGGTTGCCGATATGCGTTTCAGATAAAGTTGCCGATTGGCATTTTAAAAATAGGTGCCGATAGGCATTTTAGATATAGAAGCCGATAGGCATTTCAAATATAGGTGCCGATAGGCATTTCAGATATATTTGCAAACTGGCATTTTAAAAATAGGTGCCGATAGGCATTTCAGATATAGAAGCCGATAGGCATTTCAAATATAGGTGCCGATAGGCATTCCAGATATGGTTGCCCATAGGCATTTCTAATATAGGTGCTGATAGGCATTTCAGATGTAGTTTCCGATAGGCATCTCAAAAATAGGTACCGATAGGCATTTCAGATATAGGTGCCGATAGGCATTTCAGAAATAGTAGCCAATTGGCATTTTAAAAATAGGTGTCGATAGGGATTTCAGATATAGAAGCCGATAGGCATTTCAAATACAGGTGCCGATAGGCATTCCAGATATGGTTGCCGATAGGCATTTCAAATATAGGTGCTGATAGGCACTTTAGATGTAGTTCCCGATAGGCATTTCAAAAATTGGTGCCGATAGGCATTTCAGATATAGGTGCCGATAGGCATTTCAGATATAGTTGCCAATTGGCATTTTAAAAATAGGTGTCGATAGGCCTTTCAGATATAGAAGCCGATAGGCATTTCAAATATAGGTGCCGATAGGCATTCCAGATATGGTTGCCGAGAGGCATTTTAAATATAAGTGCTTATAGGCATTTCAGATGTAGTTTCCGATAGGCATTTCAAAAATAGGTACCGATAGGCATTTCAGATATAGGTGCCGATAGGCATTTCAGAAATAGTGGCCAATTGGCATTTTAAAAATAGGTGTCGATAGGGATTTTAGATATAAAAGCCGATAGGCATTTCAAATACAGGTGCCGATAGGCATTCCAGATATGGTTGCCGATAGGCATTTCAAATATAGGTGCTGATAGGCACTTCAGATGTAGTTTCCGATAGGCATTTCAAAAATTGGTGCCGATAGGCATTTCAGATATAGGTGCCGATAGGCATTTCAGATATAGTTGCCAATTGGCATTTTAAAAATAGGTGTCGATAGGCATTTCAGATATAGAAGCCGATAGGCATTTCAAATATAGGTGTCGATAGGCATTTCAGATATGGTTGCCGATAGGCATTTCAAATATAGGTGCTGATAGGCATTTCAGATGTAGTTTCCGATAGGCATTTCAGATAGAGGTGCCGATAGGCATTTCAGATGTAGTTGCTGATTGGCATTTTAAAAATAGGTGCCGATAGGCATTTTAGATGTAGTTTCCGATAGGCATTTCAAAAATAGGTGCCGATAGGCATTTCAGATATAGGTGCCGATAGGCATATCAGATATAGTTGCCGATAAGCATTTCAAATATAGGTGCCGATAGGCATTTCAAATATAGGTGTCGATAGGCATTTCAGATATAAATGCCGAAAGGCATTTCAGATATAGGTGCCGATAGGCATTTCAGATGTAGTTTTCGATAGGCATTTCAAAAATAGGTGCCGATAGGCATTTCAGATATAGGTGCCGATAGGCACTTCAGATATAGTTGCCGATTGGCATTTTAAAAATAGGTGCCGATAGGCATTTCAGATATAGAAGCCGATAGGCATTTCAAATATAGATGCCGATAGGCATTCCAGATATGGTTGCCGATAGGCATTTCAAATATAGGTGCTGATAGGCATTTCAGATGTAGATTCCGATAGGCATTTCAAAAAAATGGTGCCGATAGGCATTTCAGATATAGGTGCCGATAGACATTTTAGATATAGTTGCCGATTGGAATTTTAAAAATAGGTGCCGATAGGCATTTCAGATATAGAAGCCAATAAGCATTTCAAATATCGGTGCCGATAGGTATTCCAGATATTGTTGCCGATAGGCATTTCAAATATAGGTGCTGATAGGCATTTCAGATGTAGTTTCCGATAGGCATTTCAAAAATTGGTGCCGATAGGCATTTCAGATATAGGTGCTGATAGGCATTTCATATATAGTTGCTGATTGGCATTTTAAAAATAGGTGCCGATAGGCATTTCAGATATAGAAGCTGATAGGTATTTCAAATATAAGTGTCGATAGGCATTTCAGATATGGTTGCCGATAGGCATTTCAAATATTGGTGCTGATAGGCATTTCAGATGTAGTTTCCGATAGGCATTTGAAAAAATAGGTGCCGAAAGGCATTTCAGATATAGGTGCCGATAGGCATTACAGATATAGTTGCCGATTGGCATTTTAAAAATAGGTGCCGATAGGCATTTCAGATATAGAAGCCGATAGGCATTTCAAATATAGGTGCCGTTAGGCATTCCAGATATGGTTGCCGATAGGCATTTCAAATATAGGTGCTGATAGGCATTTCAGATGTAGTTTCCGATAGGCATTTCAAAAATAGGTGCCGATAGACATTTCAGATATAGGTGCCGATAGGCATTTCAGATATAGTTGCCGATTGGCATTTTAAAAATAGGTGTCGATAGGCATTTCAGATATAGAAGCCGATAGGCATTTCAGATATAGGTGCCGATAGGCATTCCAGATATGGTTGCCGATAGGCATTTCAAATATAGGTGCTGATAGGCATTTCAGATGTAGTTTCCGAAAGATATTTCAAAAATTGGTGCCGATAGGCATTTTAGATATAGGTGCCGATAGGCATTTCAGATATAGTTGCCGATTGGCATTTTAAAAATATATGCCGATAGGCATTTCGGATATAGAAGCCGATAGGCATTTCAAATATAGGTGCCGATAGGTATTCCAGATATGGTTGCCGATAGGCATTTCAAATATAGGTGCAGATAGGCATTTCAGATGTAGTTTCCGATAGGCATTTCAAAAATAGGTGCCGATAGGCATTTCAGATATAGGTGCCGATAGGCATTTCAGATATAGTTGCCGATTGGCATTTTAAAAATAGGTGCCGATAGGCATTTCAGATATAGAAGCCGATAGGCATTTCAAATATAGGTGCCGATAGGCATTCCAGATATGGTTGCCGATAGGCATTTCAAATATAGGTGCTGATAGGCATTTCAGATGTAGTTTCCGATAGGCATTTCAAAAATAGGTGCCGATAGACATTTCAGATATAGGTGCCGATAGGCATTTCAGATATAGTTGCCGATTGGCATTTTAAAAATAGGTGTCGATAGGCATTTCAGATATAGAAGCCGATAGGCATTTCAAATATAGGTGCCGATAGGCATTCCAGATATGGTTGCCGATAGGCATTTCAAATATAGGTGCTGATAGGCATTCCAGATGTAGTTTCCGATAGGCATTTCAAAAATTGGTGCCGATAGGCATTTCAGATATAGGTGCCGATAGGCATTCCAGATATGGTTGCCGATAGGCATTTCAAATATAGGTGCTGATAGGCATTTCAGATGTAGTTTCCGAAAGATATTTCAAAAATTGGTGCCGATAGGCATTTTAGATATATGTGCCGATAGGCATTTCAGATATCGTTGCTGATAGGCATTTCAAATATAGGTGCTGATAGGCATTTCAGATGTAGTTTCCGATAGGCATTTTAATAATTGGTGCCGATAGTCATTTCAAATATAGGTGCTGATAGGCATTTCAGATATAGTTGCCGATTGGCATTTTAAAAATAGGTGCCGATAGGCATTTCAGATATAGAAGCCGATAGGTATTTCAAATATAGGTGTCGATAGGCATTTTAGATATGGTTGCCGATAGGCATTTCAAATATAGGTGCTGATAGGCACTTCAGATGTAGTTTCCGATAGGCATTTCAAAAATTGGTGCCGATAGGCATTTCAGATATAGGTGCTGATAGGCATTTCAGATATAGTTGCCGATTGGCATTTTAAAAATAGGTGCCGACAGGCATTTCAGATATGGTTGCCGATAGGCATTTCAAATATTGGTGCTGATAGGCATTTCAGATGTAGTTTCCGATAGGCATTTCAAAAATAGGTGCCGATAGGCATTTCTGATATAGGTGCCGATAGGCATTACAGATATAGTTGCCGATTGGCATTTTAAAAATTGGTGCCGATAGGCATTTCAGATATAGAAGCCGATAGGCATTTCAAATATAGGTGCCGATAGGCATTCCAGATATGGTTGCCGATAGGCATTTCAAATATAGGTGTTGATAGGCATTTCAGATGTAGTTTCCGATAGGTATTTCAAATATAGGTGTCGATAGGCATTTCAGATATGGTTGCCGATAGGCATTTCAAATATTCGTGCTGATAAGCATTTCAGATGTAGTTTCCGATAGGTTTTTCAAAAATAGGTGCCGATAGGCATTTCAGATATAGAAGCCGATGGGTATTTCAAATATAGGTGTCGATAGGCATTTCAGATATGGTTGCCGATAGGCATTTCAAATATTGGTGCTGATATGCATTTCAGATGTAGTTTCCGATAGGCATTTCAAAAATAGGTGCCGATGGGCATTTTAGATATAGGTGCCGATAGGCATTACAGATATAGTTACCGATTGGCATTTTAAAAATAGGTGCCGATAGGCATTTCAGATATAGAAGCCGATAGGCATTTCAAATATAGGTGCTGATAGGCATTCCAGATATGGTTGCCGATAGGCATTTCAAATATAGGTGCTGATAGGCATTTCAGATGTAGTTTCTGATAGGCATTTCAAAAATAGGTGCCGATAGGCATTTCAGATATAGGTGCCGATAGGCATTTCAGATATAGTTGCCGATTAGCATTTTAAAAATAGGTGCCGTTAGGCATTTCGGATATAGAAGCCGATAGGCATTTCAAATATAGGTGCCGATAGGCATTTCAGATATAGTTGCAAACTGGCATTTTAAAAATAGGTGCCGATAGGCATTTCAGATATAGAAGCCGATAGGCATATCAAATATAGGTGCCGATAGGCATTCCAGATATGGTTGCTGATAGGCATTTCAAATATAGGTGCTGATAGGCATTTTAGATGTAGTTTCCGATAGGCATGTCAAAAATAGGTGCCGATAGGCATTTCAGATATAGGTGCCGATAGGCATTTCAGATAAAGTTGCCGATTGGCATTTAAAAAATAGGTGCTGATAGGTATTTCAGATATAGAAGCCGATAGGTATTTCAAATATAGGTGTCGATAGGCATTTCAGATATGGTTGCCGATAGGCATTTCAGATATAGAAGCCGATAGGTATTTCAAATATAGGTGTCGATAGGCATTTCAGATATGGTTGCCGATAGGCATTTCAAATATAGGTGCTGATAGGCATTTCAGATGTAGTTTCCGATAGGCATTTCAAAAATAGGTGCCGATAGGCATTTCAGATATGGTTGCCGATATGCATTTCAGATAAAGTTGCCGATTGGCATTTTAAAAATAGGTGCCGATAGGCATTTCAGATATAGAAGCCGAAAGGCATTTCAAATATAGGTGCCGATAGGCATTTCAGATATATTTGCAAACTGGCATTTTAAAAATAGGTGCCGATAGGCATTTCAGATATAGAAGCCGATAGGCATTTCAAAAATAGGTGCCGATAGGCATTCCAGATATGGTTGCCCATAGGCATTTCTAATATAGGTGCTGATAGGCATTTCAGATGTAGTTTCCGATAGGCATCTCAAAAATAGGTACCGATAGGCATTTCAGATATAGGTGCCGATAGGCATTTCAGAAATAGTGGCCAATTGGCATTTTAAAAATAGGTGTCGATAGGGATTTCAGATATAGAAGCCGATAGGCATTTCAAATACAGGTGCCGATAGGCATTCCAGATATGGTTGCCGATAGGCATTTCAAATATAGGTGCTGATAGGCATTTCAGATGTAGTTTCCGATAGGCATTTCAAAAATTGGTGCCGATAGGCATTTCAGATATAGGTGCTGATAGACATTTCAGATATAGTTGCCGATTGGCATTTTAAAAATAGGTGCCGATAGGCATTTCAGATATAGAAGCCGATGGGTATTTCAAATATAGGTGTCGATAGGCATTTCAGATATGGTTGCCGATAGGCATTTCAAATATTGGTGCTGATTGGCATTTCAGATGTAGTTTCCGATAGGCATTTCAAAAATAGGTGCCGATAGGCATTTTAGATATAGGTGCCGATAGGCATTACAGATATAGTTACCGATTGGCATTTTAAAAATAGGTGCCGATAGGCATTTCAGATATAGAAGCCGATAGGCATTTCAAATATAGGTGCTGATAGGCATTCCAGATATGGTTGCCGATAGGCATTTCAAATATAGGTGCTGATAGGCATTTCAGATGTAGTTTCTGATAGGCATTTCAAAAATAGGTGCCGATAGGCATTTTAGATATAGGTGCCGATAGGCATTTCAGATATAGTTGCCGATTAGCATTTTAAAAATAGGTGCCGTTAGGCATTTCGGATATAGAAGCCGATAGGCATTTCAAATATAGGTGCCGATAGGCATTTCAGATATAGTTGCAAACTGGCATTTTAAAAATAGGTGCCGATAGGCATTTCAGATATAGAAGCCGATAGGCATATCAAATATAGGTGCCGATAGGCATTCCAGATATGGTTGCTGATAGGCATTTCAAATATAGGTGCTGATAGGCATTTTAGATGTAGTTTCCGATAGGCATGTCAAAAATAGGTGCCGATAGGCATTTCAGATATAGGTGCCGATAGGCATTTCAGATAAAGTTGCCGATTGGCATTTAAAAAATAGGTGCTGATAGGTATTTCAGATATAGAAGCCGATAGGTATTTCAAATATAGGTGTCGATAGGCATTTCAGATATGGTTGCCGATAGGCATTTCAGATATAGAAGCCGATAGGTATTTCAAATATAGGTGTCGATAGGCATTTCAGATATGGTTGCCGATAGGCATTTCAAATATAGGTGCTGATAGGCATTTCAGATGTAGTTTCCGATAGGCATTTCAAAAATAGGTGCCGATAATCATTTCAGATATGGTTGCCGATATGCATTTCAGATAAAGTTGCCGATTGGCATTTTAAAAATAGGTGCCGATAGGCATTTCAGATATAGAAGCCGATAGGCATTTCAAATATAGGTGCCGATAGGCATTTCAGATATATTTGCAAACTGGCATTTTAAAAATAGGTGCCGATAGGCATTTCAGATATAGAAGCCGATAGGCATTTCAAATATAGGTGCCGATAGGCATTCCAGATATGGTTGCCCATAGGCATTTCTAATATAGGTGCTGATAGGCATTTCAGATGTAGTTTCCGATAGGCATCTCAAAAATAGGTACCGATAGGCATTTCAGATATAGGTGCCGATAGGCATTTCAGAAATAGTGGCCAATTGGCATTTTAAAAATAGGTGTCGATAGGGATTTCAGATATAGAAGCCGATAGGCATTTCAAATACAGGTGCCGATAGGCATTCCAGATATGGTTGCCGATAGGCATTTCAAATATAGGTGCTGATAGGCACTTCAGATGTAGTTCCCGATAGGCATTTCAAAAATTGGTGCCGATAGGCATTTCAGATATAGGTGCCGATAGGCATTTCAGATATAGTTGCCAATTGGCATTTTAAAAAGAGGTGTCGATAGGCATTTCAGATATAGAAGCCGATAGGCATTTCAAATATAGGTGCCGATAGGCATTCCAGATATGGTTGCCGAGAGGCATTTTAAATATAAGTGCTGATAGGCATTTCAGATGTAGTTTCCGATAGGCATTTCAAAAATAGGTACCGATAGGCATTTCAGATATAGGCGCCGATAGGCATTTCAGAAATAGTGGCCAATTGGCATTTTAAAAATAGGTGTCGATAGGGATTTTAGATATAAAAGCCGATAGGCATTTCAAATACAGGTGCCGATAGGCATTCCAGATATGGTTGCCGATAGGCATTTCAAATATAGGTGCTGATAGGCACTTCAGATGTAGTTTCCGATAGGCATTTCAAAAATTGGTGCCGATAGGCATTTCAGATATAGGTGCCGATAGGCATTTCAGATATAGTTGCCAATTGGCATTTTAAAAATAGGTGTCGATAGGCATTTCAGATATAGAAGCCGATAGGCATTTCAAATATAGGTGTCGATAGGCATTTCAGATATGGTTGCCGATAGGCATTTCAAATATAGGTGCTGATAGGCATTTCAGATGTAGTTTCCGATAGGCATTTCAGATAGAGGTGCCGATAGGCATTTCAGATATAGTTGCTGATTGGCATTTTAAAAATAGGTGCCGATAGGCATTTTAGATGTAGTTTCCGATAGGCATTTCAAAAATAGGTGCCGATAGGCATTTCAGATATAGGTGCCGATAGGCATTTCAGATATAGTTGCCAATTGGCATTTTAAAAATAGGTGTCGATAGGCATTTCAGATATAGAAGCCGATAGGCATTTCAAATATAGGTGCCGATAGGCATTCCAGATATGGTTGCCGAGAGGCATTTTAATTATAAGTGCTGATAGGCATTTCAGATGTAGTTTCCGATAGGCATTTCAAAAATAGGTACCGATAGGCATTTCAGATATAGGTGCCGATAGGCATTTCAGAAATAGTGGCTAATTGGCATTTTAAAAATAGGTGTCGATAGGGATTTTAGATATAAAAGCCGATAGGCATTTCAAATACAGGTGCCGATAGGCATTCCAGATATGGTTGCCGATAGGCATTTCAAATATAGGTGCTGATAGGCACTTCAGATGTAGTTTCCGATAGGCATTTCAAAAATTGGTGCCGATAGGCATTTCAGATATAGGTGCCGATAGGCATTTCAGATATAGTTGCCAATTGGCATTTTAAAAATAGGTGTCGATAGGCATTTCAGATATAGAAGCCGATAGGCATTTCAAATATAGGTGCCGATAGGCATTCCAGATATGGTTGCCGATAGGCATTTCAAATATAGGTGCTGATAGGCATTTCAGATGTAGATTCCGATAGGCATTTCAAAAAAATGGTGCCGATAGGCATTTCAGATATAGGTGCCGATAGGCATTTCAGATATAGTTGCCAATTGGAATTTTAAAAATAGGTGTCGATAGGCATTTCAGTTATAGAAGCCGATAGGCATTTCAAATATAGGTGTCGATAGGCATTTCAGATATGGTTGCCGATAGGCATTTCAAATATAGGTGCTGATAGGCATTTCAGATGTAGTTTCCGATAGGCATTTCAGATAGAGGTGCCGATAGGCATTTCAGATATAGTTGCTGATTGGCATTTTAAAAATAGGTGCCGATAGGCATTTTAGATGTAGTTTCCGATAGGCATTTCAAAAATAGGTGCCGATAGGCATTTCAGATATAGGTGCCGATAGGCATATCAGATATAGTTGCCGATAAGCATTTCAAATATAGGTGCCGATAGGCATTTCAAATATAGGTGTCGATAGGCATTTCAGATATAAATGCCGAAAGGCATTTCAGATATAGGTGCCGATAGGCATTTCAGATGTAGTTTTCGATAGGCATTTCAAAAATAGGTGCCGATAGGCATTTCAGATATAGGTGCCGATAGGCACTTCAGATATAGTTGCCGATTGGCATTTTAAAAATAGGTGCCGATAGGCATTTCAGATATAGAAGCCGATAGGCATTTCAAATATAGGTGCCGATAGGCATTCCAGATATGGTTGCCGATAGGCATTTCAAATATAGGTGCTGATAGGCATTTCAGATGTAGATTCCGATAGGCATTTCAAAAAAATGGTGCCGATAGGCATTTCAGATATAGGTGCCGATAGACATTTTAGATATAGTTGCCGATTGGAATTTTAAAAATAGGTGCCGATAGGCATTTCAGATATAGAAGCTGATAGGTATTTCAAATATAAGTGTCGATAGGCATTTCAGATATGGTTGCCGATAGGCATTTCAAATATTGGTGCTGATAGGCATTTCAGATGTAGTTTCCGATAGGCATTTGAAAAAATAGGTGCCGATAGGCATTTCAGATATAGGTGCCGATAGGCATTACAGATATAGTTGCCGATTGGCATTTTAAAAATAGGTGCCGATAGGCATTTCAGATATAGAAGCCGATAGGCATTTCAAATATAGGTGCCGTTAGGTATTCCAGATATGGTTGCCGATAGGCATTTCAAATATAGGTGCTGATAGGCATTTCAGATGTAGTTTCCGATAGGCATTTCAAAAATAGGTGCCGATAGGCATTTTAGATATAGGTGCCGATAGGCATTTCAGATATAGTTGCCGATTGGCATTTTAAAAATATATGCCGATAGGCATTTCGGATATAGAAGCCGATAGGCATTTCAAATATAGGTGCCGATAGGTATTCCAGATATGGTTGCCGATAGGCATTTCAAATATAGGTGCTGATAGGCATTTCAGATGTAGTTTCCGATAGGCATTTCAAAAATAGGTGCCGATAGGCATTTCAGATATAGGTGCCGATAGGCATTTCAGATATAGTTGCCGATTGGCATTTTAAAAATAGGTGCCGATAGGCATTTCAGATATAGAAGCCGATAGGCATTTCAAATATAGGTGCCGATAGGCATTCCAGATATGGTTGCCGATAGGCATTTCAAATATAGGTGCTGATAGGCATTTCAGATGTAGTTTCCGATAGGCATTTCAAAAATAGGTGCCGATAGACATTTCAGATATAGGTGCCGATAGGCATTTCAGATATAGTTGCCGATTGGCATTTTAAAAATAGGTGTCGATAGGCATTTCAGATATAGAAGCCGATAGGCATTTCAAATATAGGTGCCGATAGGCATTCCAGATATGGTTGCCGATAGGCATTTTAAATATAGGTGCTGATAGGCATTCCAGATGTAGTTTCCGATAGGCATTTCAAAAATTGGTGCCGATAGGCATTTCAGATATAGGTGCCGATAGGCATTCCAGATATGGTTGCCGATAGGCATTTCAAATATAGGTGCTGATAGGCAATTTAGATGTAGTTTCCGAAAGATATTTCAAAAATTGGTGCCGATAGGCATTTTAGATATATGTGCCGATAGGCATTTCAGATATCGTTGCCGATAGGCATTTCAAATATAGGTGCTGATAGGCATTTCAGATGTAGTTTCCGATAGGCATTTCAATAATTGGTGCCGATAGTCATTTCAAATATAGGTGCTGATAGGCATTTCAGATATAGTTGCCGATTGGCATTTTAAAAATAGGTGCCGATAGGCATTTCAGATATAGAAGCCGATAGGTATTTCAAATATAGGTGTCGATAGGCATTTTAGATATGGTTGCCGATAGGCATTTCAAATATAGGTGCTGATAGGCACTTCAGATGTAGTTTCCGATAGGCATTTCAAAAATTGGTGCCGATAGGCATTTCAGATATAGGTGCTGATAGGCATTTCAGATATAGTTGCCGATTGGCATTTTAAAAATAGGTGCCGATAGGCATTTCAGATATGGTTGCCGATAGGCATTTCAAATATTGGTGCTGATAGGCATTTCAGATGTAGTTTCCGATAGGCATCTCAAAAATAGGTGCCGATAGGCATTTCTGATATAGGTGCCGATAGGCATTACAGATATAGTTGCCGATTGGCATTTTAAAAATAGGTGCCGATAGGCATTTCAGATATAGAAGCCGATAGGCATTTCAAATATAGGTGCCGATAGGCATTCCAGATATGGTTGCCGATAGGCATTTCAAATATAGGTGTTGATAGGCATTTCAGATGTAGTTTCCGATAGGTATTTCAAATATAGGTGTCGATAGGCATTTCAGATATTATTGCCGATAGGCATTTCAAATATTCGTGCTGATAAGCATTTCAGATGTAGTTTCCGATAGGTTTTTCAAAAATAGGTGCCGATAGGCATTTCAGATATAGGCGCCGATAGGCATTACAGATATAGTTGCCGATTGGCATTATAAAAATAGGTGCCGATAGGCATTTCAGATATAGAAGCCGATAGGCATTTCAAATATAGGTGCCGATAGGCATTCCAGATATGGTTGCCGATAGGCATTTCAAATATAGGTGTTGATAGGTATTTCAGATGTAGTTTCCGATAGGCATTTCAAAAATAGGTGCCGATAGGCATTTCAGATTTAGGTGCCGATAGGCATTTCAGATATAGTTGCCGATTGGCATTTTAAAAATATATGCCGATAGGCATTTCGGATATAGAAGCCGATAGGCATTTCAGATATAGGTGCCGATAGGCATTCCAGATATGGTGGCCGATAGGCATTTCAAATATAGGTGCTGATAGGCATTCCAGATGTAGTTTCCGATAGGCATTTCAAAAATTGGTGCCGATAGGCATTTCAGATATAGGTGCCGATAGGCATTTCAGATATGGTTGCCGATAGGCATTTCAAATATAGGTGCTGATAGGCAGTTCAGATGTAGTTTCCGATAGGCATTTCAAAAATTGGTGCCGATAGGCATTTTAGATATATGTGCCGATAGGCATTCCAGATATGGTTGCCGATAGGCATTTCAAATATAGGTGCTGATAGGCATTTCAGATGTAGTTTCCGATAGGCATTTCAAAAATTGGTGCCGATAGGCATTTCAGATATAGGTGCTGATAGGCATTTCAGATATAGTTGCCGATTGGCATTTTAAAAATAGGTGCCGATAGGCATTTCAAATATTGGTGCTGATAGGCATTTCAGATGTAGTTTCCGATAGGCATTTCAAAAATAGGTGCCGATATGCATTTCAGATATAGGTGCCGATAGGCATTTCAGATATAGTTGCCGATTAGCATTTTAAAAATAGGTGCCGATAGGCATTTCGGATATAGAAGCCGATAGGCATTTCAAATATAGGTGCCGATAGGCATTCCAGATATGGTTGCCGATAGGCATTTCAAATATAGGTGCTGATAGGCATTTCAGATGTAGTTTCCGATAGGCATTTCAAAAATTGGTGCCGATAGGCATTTCAGATATAGGTGCTGATAGGCATTTCAGATATAGTTGCCGATTGGCATTTTTAAAATAGGTGTCGATAGGCATTTCAGATATAGAAGCCGATAGGTATTTCAAATATAGGTGTCGATACGCATTTCAGATATGGTTGCCGATAGGCATTTCAAATATTGGTGCTGATAGGCATTTCAGATGTAGTTTCCGATAGGCATTTCAAAAATAGGTGCCGATAGGCATTTTAGATATAGGTGCCGATAGGCATTTCAGATATAGTTGCCGATTGGCATTTTAAAAATAGGTGCTGATAGGCATTTCGGATATAGAAGCCGATAGGCATTTCAAATATAGGTGCCGATAGGCATTCCAGATATGGTTGCCGATAGGCATTTCAAATATAGGTGCTGATAGGCATTTCAGATGTAGTTTCCGATAGGCATTTCAAAAATAGGTGCCGATAGGCATTTCAGATATAGGTGCCGATAGGCATTTCAGATATAATTGCCGATTGGCATTTTAAAAATAGGTGCCGATAGGCATTTAAGATATAGAAGCCGATAGGCATTTCAAATATAGGTGCCGATAGGTATTCCAGAAATGGTTGCCGATAGGCATTTCAAATATAGGTGCTGATAGGCATTTCAGATGTAGTTTCCGATAGGAATTTCAAAAATAGGTGCCGATAGGCATTTCAGATATAGGTGCCGATAGGCATTTCAGATATAGTTGCCGATTGGCATTTAAAAAATAGGTGTCGATAGGCATTTCAGATATAGAAGCCGATAAGCATTTCAAATATAGGTGCCGATAGGCATTCCAGATATGGTTGCCGATAGGCATTTCAAATATAGGTGCTGATAGGCATTCCAGATGTAGTTTCCGATAGGCATTTCAAAAATTGGTGCCGATAGGCATTTCAGATATAGGTGCCGATAGGCATTCCAGATATTGTTGCCGATAGGCATTTCAAATATAGGTGCTGATAGGCATTTCAGATGTAGTTTCCGATAGATATTTCAAAAATTGGTGCCGATAGGCATTTTAGATATATGTGCCGATAGGCATTCCAGATATCGTTGCCGATAGGCATTTCAAATATAGGTGCTGATAGGCATTTCAGATGTAGTTTCCGATAGGCATTTCAAAAATTGGTGCCGATAGTCATTTCAAATATAGGTGCTGATAGGCATTTCAGATATAGTTGCCGATTGGCATTTTAAAAATAGGTGCCGATAGGCATTTCAGATATAGAAGCCGATAGGTATTTCAAATATAGGTGTCGATTGGCATTTCAGATATGGTTGCCGATAGGCATTTCAAATATAGGTGCTGATAGGCATTTCAGATGTAATTTCCGATAGGCATTTCAAAAATTGGTGCCGATAGGCATTTCAGATATAGGCGCTGATAGGCATTTCAGATATAGTTGCCGATTGGCATTTTAAAAATAGGTGCCGATAGGAATTTCAGATATAGAAGCTGATAGGTATTTCAAATATAGGTGTCGATAGGCATTTCAGATATGGTTGCCGATAGGCATTTCAAATATTGGTGCTGATAGGCATTTCAGATGTAGTTTCCGATAGGCATTTCAAAAATAGGTGCCGATAGGCATTCCATTTATAGGTGCCGATAGGCATTACAGATATAGTTGCCGATTGACATTTTAAAAATAGGTGCCGATAGGCTTTTCAGATATAGAAGCCGATAGGCATTTCAAATATTGGTGCCGATAGGCATTCCAGATATGGTTGCCGATAGGCATTTCAAATATAGGTGCTGATAGGCATTTCAGATGTAGTTTCCGATAGGCATTTCAAAAATAGGTGCCGATAGGCATTTCAGATATAGGTGCCGATAGGCATTTCAGATATAGTTGTCGATTGGCATTTTAAAAATATATGCTGATAGGCATTTCGAATATAGAAGCCGATAGGCATTTCAAATATAGGTGCCGATAGGCATTCCAGATATGGTTGCCGATAGGCATTTCAAATATAGGTGCTGATAGGCATTTCAGATGTAGTTTTCAATAGGCATTTCAAAAATAGGTGCCGATAGGCATTTCAGATATAGGTGCCGATAGGCATTTCAGATATAGTTGCCGATTGGCATTTTAAAAATAGGTGCCGATAGGCATTTCAGATATAGAAGCCGATAGGCATTTCAAATATAGGTGCCGATAGACATCCCAAATATGGTTGCCGATAGGCATTTCAAATATAGGTGCTGATAGGCATTTCAGATGTAGTTTCCGATAGGCATTTCAAAAATAGGTGCCGATAGGCATTTCAGATATAGGTGCCGATAGGCATTTCAGATATAGTTGCCGATTGGCATTTTAAAAATAGGTATCGATAGGCATTTCAGATATAGAAGCCGATAGGCATTTCAAATATAGGTGCCGATAGGCATTCCAGATATGGTTGCCGATAGGCATTTCAAATATAGGTGCTGATAGGCATTCCAGATGTAGTTTCCCATAGGCATTTCAAAAATTGGTGGCGATAGGCATTTCATATATAGGTGCCGATAGGCATTTCAGATATGGTTGCCGATAGGCATTTCAAATATAGGTGCTGATAGGCATTTCAGATGTAGTTTCCGATAGGCATTTCAAAAATTGGTGCCGATAGGCATTTTAGATATATGTGCCGATAGGCATTCCAGATATGGTTGCCGATAGGCATTTCAAATATAGGTGCTGATAGGCATTTCAGATGTAGTTTCCGAAAGGCATTTCAAAAATTGGTGCCGATAGGCATTTCAGATATAGGTGCTGATAGGCATTTCAGATATAGTTGCCGATTGGCATTTTAAAAATAGGTGCCGATAGGCATTTCAAATATTGGTGCTGATAGGCATTTCAGATGTAGTTTCCGATAGGCATTTCAAAAATAGGTGCCGATATGCATTTCAGATATAGGTGCCGATAGGCATTTCAGATATAGTTGCCGATTAGCATTTTAAAAATAGGTGCCGATAGGCATTTCGGATATAGAAGCCGATAGGCATTTCAAATATAGGTGCCGATAGGCATTCCAGATATGGTTGCCGATAGGCATTTCAAATATAGGTGCTGATAGGCATTTCAGATGTAGTTTCCGATAGGCATTTCAAAAATTGGTGCCGATAGGCATTTCAGATGTAGGTGCTGATAGGCATTTCAGATATAGTTGCCGATTGGCATTTTTAAAATAGGTGTCGATAGGCATTTCAGATATAGAAGCCGATAGGTATTTCAAATATAGGTGTCGATACGCATTTCAGATATGGTTGCCGATAGGCATTTCAAATATTGGTGCTGATAGGCATTTCAGATGTAGTTTCCGATAGGCATTTCAAAAATAGGTGCCGATAGGCATTTTAGATATAGGTGCCGATAGGCATTTCAGATATAGTTGCCGATTGGCATTTTAAAAATAGGTGCTGATAGGCATTTCGGATATAGAAGCCGATAGGCATTTCAAATATAGGTGCCGATAGGCATTCCAGATATGGTTGCCGATAGGCATTTCAAATATAGGTGCTGATAGGCATTTCAGATGTAGTTTCCGATAGGCATTTCAAAAATAGGTGCCGATAGGCATTTCAGATATAGGTGCCGATAGGCATTTCAGATATAATTGCCGATTGGCATTTTAAAAATAGGTGCCGATAGGCATTTAAGATATAGAAGCCGATAGGCATTTCAAATATAGGTGCCGATAGGTATTCCAGAAATGGTTGCCGATAGGCATTTCAAATATAGGTGCTGATAGGCATTTCAGATGTAGTTTCCGATAGGAATTTCAAAAATAGGTGCCGATAGGCATTTCAGATATAGGTGCCGATAGGCATTTCAGATATAGTTGCCGATTGGCATTTCAAAAATAGGTGTCGATAGGCATTTCAGATATAGAAGCCGATAAGCATTTCAAATATAGGTGCCGATAGGCATTCCAGATATGGTTGCCGATAGGCATTTCAAATATAGGTGCTGATAGGCATTCCAGATGTAGTTTCCGATAGGCATTTCAAAAATTGGTGCCGATAGGCATTTCAGATATAGGTGCCGATAGGCATTCCAGATATTGTTGCCGATAGGCATTTCAAATATAGGTGCTGATAGGCATTTCAGATGTAGTTTCCGATAGATATTTCAAAAATTGGTGCCGATAGGCATTTTAGATATATGTGCCGATAGGCATTCCAGATATCGTTGCCGATAGGCATTTCAAATATAGGTGCTGATAGGCATTTCAGATGTAGTTTCCGATAGGCATTTCAAAAATTGGTGCCGATAGGCATTTCAAATATAGGTGCTGATAGGCATTTCAGATATAGTTGCCGATTGGCATTTTAAAAATAGGTGCCGATAGGCATTTCAGATATAGAAGCCGATAGGTATTTCAAATATAGGTGTCGATTGGCATTTCAGATATGGTTGCCGATAGGCATTTCAAATATAGGTGCTGATAGGCATTTCAGATGTAATTTCCGATAGGCATTTCAAAAATTGGTGCCGATAGGCATTTCAGATATAGGCGCTGATAGGCATTTCAGATATAGTTGCCGATTGGCATTTTAAAAATAGGTGCCGATAGGAATTTCAGATATAGAAGCTGATAGGTATTTCAAATATAGGTGTCGATAGGCATTTCAGATATGGTTGCCGATAGGCATTTCAAATATTGGTGCTGATAGGCATTTCAGATGTAGTTTCCGATAGGCATTTCAAAAATAGGTGCCGATAGGCATTCCATTTATAGGTGCCGATAGGCATTACAGATATAGTTGCCGATTGACATTTTAAAAATAGGTGCCGATAGGCTTTTCAGATATAGAAGCCGATAGGCATTTCAAATATTGGTGCCGATAGGCATTCCAGATATGGTTGCCGATAGGCATTTCAAATATAGGTGCTGATAGGCATTTCAGATGTAGTTTCCGATAGGCATTTCAAAAATAGGTGCCGATAGGCATTTCAGATATAGGTGCCGATAGGCATTTCAGATATAGTTGTCGATTGGCATTTTAAAAATATATGCTGATAGGCATTTCGAATATAGAAGCCGATAGGCATTTCAAATATAGGTGCCGATAGGCATTCCAGATATGGTTGCCGATAGGCATTTCAAATATAGGTGCTGATAGGCATTTCAGATGTAGTTTTCAATAGGCATTTCAAAAATAGGTGCCGATAGGCATTTCAGATATAGGTGCCGATAGGCATTTCAGATATAGTTGCCGATTGGCATTTTAAAAATAGGTGCCGATAGGCATTTCAGATATAGAAGCCGATAGGCATTTCAAATATAGGTGCCGATAGACATCCCAAATATGGTTGCCGATAGGCATTTCAAATATAGGTGCTGATAGGCATTTCAGATGTAGTTTCCGATAGGCATTTCAAAAATAGGTGCCGATAGGCATTTCAGATATAGGTGCCGATAGGCATTTCAGATATAGTTGCCGATTGGCATTTTAAAAATAGGTATCGATAGGCATTTCAGATATAGAAGCCGATAGGCATTTCAAATATAGGTGCCGATAGGCATTCCAGATATGGTTGCCGATAGGCATTTCAAATATAGGTGCTGATAGGCATTCCAGATGTAGTTTCCCATAGGCATTTCAAAAATTGGTGGCGATAGGCATTTCATATATAGGTGCCGATAGGCATTTCAGATATGGTTGCCGATAGGCATTTCAAATATAGGTGCTGATAGGCATTTCAGATGTAGTTTCCGATAGGCATTTCAAAAATTGGTGCCGATAGGCATTTTAGATATATGTGCCGATAGGCATTCCAGATATGGTTGCCGATAGGCATTTCAAATATAGGTGCTGATAGACATTTCAGATGTAGTTTCCGATAGGCTTTTCAAAAATTGGTGCCGATAGGCATTTCAGATATAGGTGCTGATAGGCATTTCAGATATAGTTGCCGATTGGCATTTTAAAAATAGGTGCCGATAGGCATTTCAGATATAGAAGCCGATAGGTATTTCAAATATAGGTGTCGATAGGCATTTCAGATATGGTTGCCGATAGGCATTTTAAATATTGGTGCTGATATGCATTTCAGATGTAGTTTCCGATAGGCATTTCAAAAATAGGTGCCGATAGGCATTTCAGATATAGGTGCCGATAGGCATTTCAGAAATAGTGGCCAATTGGCATTTTAAAAATAGGTGTCGATAGGGATTTCAGATATAGAAGCCGATAGGCATTTCAAATACAGGTGCCGATAGGCATTCCAGATATGGTTGCCGATAGGCATTTCAAATATAGGTGCTGATAGGCACTTCAGATGTAGTTCCCGATAGGCATTTCAAAAATTGGTGCCGATAGGCATTTCAGATATAGGTGCCGATAGGCATTTCAGATATAGTTGCCAATTGGCATTTTAAAAATAGGTGTCGATAGGCATTTCAGATATAGAAGCCGATATGCATTTCAAATATAGGTGCCGATAGGCATTCCAGATATGGTTGCCAAAAGGCATTTTAAATATAAGTGCTGATAGGCATTTCAGATGTAGTTTCCGATAGGCATTTCAAAAATAGGTACCGATAGGCATTTCAGATATAGGTGCCGATAGGCATTTCAGAAATAGTGGCCAATTGGCATTTTAAAAATAGGTGTCGATAGGGATTTTAGATATAGAAGCCGATAGGCATTTCAAATACAGGTGCCGATAGGCATTCCAGATATGGTTGCCGATAGGCATTTCAAATATAGGTGCTGATAGGCACTTCAGATGTAGTTTCCGATAGGCATTTCAAAAATTGGTGCCGATAGGCATTTCAGATATAGGTGCCGATAGGCATTTCAGATATAGTTGCCAATTGGCATTTTAAAAATAGGTGTCGATAGGCATTTCAGATATAGAAGCCGATAGGCATTTCAAATATAGGTGTCGATAGGCATTTCAGATATGGTTGCCGATAGGCATTTCAAATATAGGTGCTGATAGGCATTTCAGATGTAGTTTCCGATAGGCATTTCAGATAGAGGTGCCGATAGGCATTTCAGATATAGTTGCTGATTGGCATTTTAAAAATAGGTGCCAATAGACATTTTAGATGTAGTTTCCGATAGGCATTTCAAAAATAGGTGCCGATAAGCATTTCAGATATAGGTGCCGATAGGCATATCAGATATAGTTGCCGATAAGCATTTCAAATATAGGTGCCGATAGGCATTTCAAATATAGGTGTCGATAGGCATTTCAGATATAAATGCCGAAAGGCATTTCAGATATAGGTGCCGATAGGCATTTCAGATGTAGTTTTCGATAGGCATTTCAAAAATAGGTGCCGATAGGCATTTCAGATATAGGTGCCGATAGGCACTTCAGATATAGTTGCCGATTGGCATTTAAAAAATAGGTGCCGATAGGCATTTCAGATATAGAAGCCGATAGGCATTTCAAATATAGGTGCCGATAGGCATTCCAGATATGGTTGCCGATAGGCATTTCAAATATAGGTGCTGATAGGCATTTCAGATGTAGATTCCGATAGGCATTTCAAAAAAATGGTGCCGATAGGCATTTCAGATATAGGTGCCGATAGACATTTTAGATATTGTTGCCGATTGGAATTTTAAAAATAGGTGCCGATAGGCATTTCAGATATAGAAGCCAATAAGCACTTCAAATATCGGTGCCGATAGGTATTCCAGATATGGTTGCCGATAGGCATTTCAAATATAGGTGCTGATAGGCATTTCAGATGTAGTTTCCGATAGGCATTTCAAAAATTGGTGCCGATAGGCATTTCAGATATAGGTGCTGATAGGCATTTCATATATAGTTGCCGATTGGCATTTTAAAAATAGGTGCCGATAGGCATTTCAGATATAGAAGCTGATAGGTATTTCAAATATAAGTGTCGATAGGCATTTCAGATATGGTTGCCGATAGGCATTTCAAATATTGGTGCTGATAGGCATTTCAGATGAAGTTTCCGATAGGCATTTGAAAAAATAGGTGCCGATAGGCATTTCAGATATAGAAGCCGATAGGCATTTCAAATATAGGTGCCGTTAGGCATTCCAGATATGGTTGCCGATAGGCATTTCAAATATAGGTGCTGATAGGCATTTCAGATGTAGTTTCCGATAGGCATTTCAAAAATAGGTGCCGATAGGCATTTTAGATATAGGTGCCGATAGGCATTTCAGATATAGTTGCCGATTGGTATTATAAAAATATATGCCGATAGGCATTTCGGATATAGAAGCCGATAGGCATTTCAAATATAGGTGCCGATAGGTATTCCAGATATGGTTGCCGATAGGCATTTCAAATATAGGTGCTGATAGGCATTTCAGATGTAGTTTCCGATAGGCATTTCAAAAATAGGTGCCGATAGGCATTTCAGATATAGGTGCCGATAGGCATTTCAGATATAGTTGCCGATTGGCATTTTAAAAATAGGTGCCGATAGGCATTTCAGATATAGAAGCCGATAGGCATTTCAAATATAGGTGCCGATAGGCATTCCAGATATGGTTGCCGATAGGCATTTCAAATATAGGTGCTGATAGGCATTTCAGATGTAGTTTCCGATAGGCATTTCAAAAATAGGTGCCGATAGGCATTTCAGATATAGGTGCCGATAGGCATTTCAGATATAGTTGCCGATAGGCATTTCAAATATAGGTGCTGATAGGCATTTCAGATGTAGTTTCCGATAGGCATTTCAAAAATTGGTGCCGATAGGCATTTTAGATATATCTGCCGATAGGCATTCCAGATATGGTTGCCGATAGGCATTTCAAATATAGGTGCTGATAGGCATTTCAGATGTAGTTTCCGATAGGCATTTCAAAAATTGGTGCCGATAGGCATTTCAGATATAGGTGCTGATAGGCATTTCAGATATATTAGCCGATTGGCATTTTAAAAATAGGTGCCGATAGGCATTTCGAATATTGGTGCTGATAGGCATTTCAGATGTAGTTTCCGATAGGCATTTCAAAAATAGGTGCCGATAGGCATTTCAGATATAGGTGCCGATAGGCATTACAGATATAGTTACCGATTGGCATTTTAAAAATAGGTGCCGATAGGCATTTCAGATATAGAAGCCGATAGGCATTTCAAATATAGGTGCCGATAGGCATTCCAGATATGGTTGCCGATAGGCATTTCAAATATAGGTGCTGATAGGCATTTCAGATGTAGTTTCCGATAGGCATTTCAAAAATAGGTGCCGATAGGCATTTCAGATATAGGTGCCGATAGGCATTTCAGATATAGTTGCCGATTGGCATTTTAAAAATAGGTGTCGATAGGCATTTCAGATATAGAAGCCGATAGGCATTTCAAATATAGGTGCCGATAGGCATTCCAGATATGGTTGCCGATAGGCATTTCAAATATAGGTGCTGATAGGCATTCCAGATGTAGTTTCCGATAGGCATTTCAAAAATTGGTGCTGATAGGCATTTCAGATATAGGTGCCGATAGGCATTCCAGATAGGGTTGCCGATAGGCATTTCAAATATAGGTGCTGATAGGCATTTCAGATGTAGTTTCCGATAGGCATTTCAAAAATTGGTGCCGATAGGCATTTTAGATATAGGTGCCGATAGGCATTCCAGATATGGTTGCCGATAGGCATTTCAAATATAGGTGCTGATAGGCATTTCAGATGTAGTTTCCGATAGGCATTTCAAAAATTGGTGCCGATAGGCATTTCAGATATAGGTGCTGATAGGCATTTCAGATATAGTTGCCGATTGGCATTTTAAAAATAGGTGCCGATAGGCATTTCAGATATAGAAGCCGATAGGTATTTCAAATATAGGTGTCAATAGGCATTTCAGATATGGTTGCCGATAGGCATTTCAAATATTGGTGCTGATAGGCATTTCAGATGTAGTTTCCGATAGGCATTTCAAAAATAGGTGCCGATAGGCATTTCAGATATAGGTGCCGATAGGCATTTCAGATATAGTTGCCGATTGGCATTTTAAAAATAGGTGCCGATAGGCATTTAAGATATAGAAGCCGATAGGCATTTCAAATATAGGTGCCGATAGGTATTCCAGATATGGTTGCCGATAGGCATTTAAAATATAGGTGCTGATAGGCATTTCAGATGTAGTTTCCGATAGGCATTTCAAAAATAGGTGCCGATAGGCATTTCAGATATAGGTGCCGATAGGCATTTCAGATATAGTTGCCGATTGGCATTTTAAAAATAGGTGTCGATAGGCATTTCAGATATAGAAGCCGATAGGCATTTCAAATATAGGTGCCGATAGGCATCCCAGATATGGTTGCCGATAGGCATTTCAAATATAGGTGCTGATAGGCATTCCAGATGTAGTTTCCGATAGGCATTTCAAAAATTGGTGCCGATAGGCATTTCAGATATAGGTGCCGATAGGCATTACAGATATGGTTGCCGATAGGCATTTCAAATATAGGTGCTGATAGGCATTTCAGATGTAGTTTCCGATAGATATTTCAAAAATTGGTGCCGATAGGCATTTTAGATATATGTCCTGATAGGCATTCCAGATATCGTTGCCGATAGGCATTTCAAATATAGGTGCTGATAGGCATTTCAGATGTAGTTTCCGATAGGCATTTCAAAAATTGGTGCCGATAGACATTTCAAATATAGGTGCTGATAGGCATTTCAGATATAGTTGCCGATTGGCATTTTAAAAATAGGTGCCGATAGGCATTTCAGATATAGAAGCCGATAGGTATTTCAAATATATGTGTCGATAGGCATTTCAAATATGGTTGCCGATAGGCATTTCAAATATAGGTGCTGATAGGCATTTCAGATGTAGTTTCCGATAGGCATTTCAAAAATAGGTGCCGATAGGCATTTCAGATATAGGTGCTGATAGGCATTTCAGATATAGTTGCCGATTGGCATTTTAAAAATAGGTGCCGATAGGCATTTCAGATATAGAAGCTGATAGGTATTTCAAATATAGGTGTCGATAGGCATTTCAGATATATTTGCCGATTGGCATTTTAAAAATAGGTGCCGATAGGCTTTTCAGATATAGAAGCCGATAGGCATTTCAAATATATGTGCCGATAGGCATTCCAGATATGGTTGCCGATAGGCATTTCAAATATAGGTGCTGATAGGCATTTCAGATGTAGTTTCCTATAGGCATTTCAAAAATAGGTGCCGATAGGCATTTCAGATATAGGTGCCGATAGGCATTTCATATATAGTTGCCGATTGGCATTTTAAAAATATATGCCGATAGGCATTTCGGATATAGAAGCCGATAGGCATTTCAAATATAGGTGCCGATAGGCATTCCAGATATGGTTGCCGATAGGCATTTCAAATATAGGTGCTGATAGGCATTTCAGATGTAGTTTTCGATAGGCATTTCAAAAATAGGTGCCGATAGGCATTTCAGATATAGGTGCCGATAGGCATTTCAGATATAGTTGCCGATTGGCATTTTAAAAACAGGTGCCGATAGGCATTTCAGATATAGAAGCCGATAAGCATTTCAAATATAGGTGCCGATAGGCATTCCAGATATGGTTGCCGATAGGCATTTCAAATATAGGTGCTGATAGGCATTTCAGATGTAGTTTCCGATAGGCATTTCAAAAATAGGTGCCGATAGGCATTTCAGATATAGGTGCCGATAGGCATTTCAGATATAGTTGCCGATTGGCATTTTAAAAATAGGTATCGATAGGCATTTCAGATATAGAAGCCGATAGGCATTTCAAATATAGGTGCCGATAGGCATTCCAGATATGGTTGCCGATAGGCATTTCAAATATAGGTGCTGATAGGCATTCCAGATGTAGTTTCCGATAGGCATTTCAAAAATTGGTGCCGATAGGCATTTCAGATATAGGTGCCGATAGGCATTTCAGATATGGTTGCCGATAGGCATTTCAAATATAGGTGCTGATAGGCATTTCAGATGTAGTTTCCGATAGGCATTTCAAAAATTGGTGCCGATAGGCATTTTAGATATATGTGCCGATAGGCATTCCAGATATGGTTGCCGATAGGCATTTCAAATATAGGTGCTGATAGGCATTTCAGATGTAGTTTCCTATAGGCATTTCAAAAATTGGTGCCGATAGGCATTTCAGATATAGGTGCTGATAGGCATTTCAGATATAGTTGCCGATTGGCATTTTAAAAATAGGTGCCGATAGGCATTTCAGATATAGAAGCCGATGGGTATTTCAAATATAGGTGTCGATAGGCTTTTCAGATATGGTTGCCGATAGACATTTCAAATATTGGTGCTGATATGCATTTCAGATGTAGTTTCCGACAGGCATTTCAAAAATAGGTGCCGATAGGCATTTCAGATATAGGTGCCGATAGGCATTACAGATATAGTTACCGATTGGCATTTTAAAAATAGGTGCCGATAGGCATTTCAGATATAGAAGCCGATAGGCATTTCAAATATAGGTGCTGATAGGCATTCCAGATATGGTTGCCGATAGGCATTTCAAATATAGGTGCTGATAGGCATTTCAGATGTAGTTTCCGATAGGCATTTTAAAAATAGGTGCCGATAGGCATTTCAGATATAGGTGCCGATAGGCATTTCAGATATAGTTGCCGATTAGCATTTTAAAAATAGGTGCCGATAGGCATTTCGGATATAGAAGCCGATAGGCATTTCAAATATAGGTGCCGATAGGCATTTTAGATATAGTTGCAAACTGGCATTTTAAAAATAGGTGCCGATAGGCATTTTAAAAATAGGTACCGATAGGCATTTCAGATATAGGTGCCGATAGGCATTCCAGATATGGTTGCCGATAGGCATTTCAAATATAGGTGCTGATAGGCATTTCAGATGTAGTTTCCGATAGGCATTTCAAATATAGGTGCCGATAGGCATTTGAGATATAGGTGCCGATAGGCATTTCAGATATAGTTGCCGATTGGCATTTTAGAAATAAGTGCCGATAGGCATTTCAGATATAGAAGCCGATAGGCATTTCAAATATAGGTGCCGATAGGCATTCCAGATATGGTTGCCGATAGGCATTTCAAATATAGGTGCTGATAGGCATTTCAGATGTAGTTTCCGATAGGCATTTCAAAAATAGGTGCGGATAGGCATTTCAGATATAGGTGCCGATAGGCATTTCAGATATAGTTGCCGATTAGCATTTTAAAAATACGTGCCGATAGGCATTTCGGATATAGAAGCCGATAGGCATTCCAAATATAGGTGCCGATAGGCATTCCAGATATGGTTGCCGATAGGCATTTCAAATATAGGTGCTGATAGGCATTCCAGATGTAGTTTCCGATAGGCATTTCAAAAATTGGTGCCGATAGGCATTTCAGATATAGGTGCCGATAGGCATTCCAGATATGGTTGCCGATAGGCATTTCAAATATAGGTGCTGATAGGCATTTTAGATGTAGTTTCCGATAGGCATTTCAAAAATTGGTGCCGATAGGCATTTTAGATATAGGTGCCGACAGGCATTCTAGATATGGTTGCCGATAGGCATTTCAAATATAGGTGCTGATAGGCATTTCAGATGTAGTTTTCGATAGGCATTTCAAAAATAGGTGCCGATAGGCATTTCAGATATAGGTGCCGATAGGCATTTCAGATATAGTTGCCGATTGGCATTTTAAAAATAGGTGCTGATAGGCATTTCGGATATAGAAGCTGATAGGTATTTCAAATATAGGTGTCGATAGGCATTTCAGATATGGTTGCCGATAGGCATTTCAAATATTGGTGCTGATAGGCATTTCAGATGTAGTTTCCGATAGGCATTTCAAAAATAGGTGCCGATAGGCATTTCAGATATAGGTGCCGATAGGCATTTCAGATATAGTTGCCGATTGGCATTTTAAAAATAGGTGCTGATAGGCATTTCGGATATAGAAGCCGATAGGCATTTTAAATATAGGTGCCGATAGGCATTCCAGATATGGTTGCCGATAGGCATTTCAAATATAGGTGCTGATAGGCATTTCAGATGTAGTTTCCGATAGGCATTTCAAAAATAGGTGCCGATAGGCATTTCAGATATAGGTGCCGATAGGCATTTCAGATATAATTGCCGATTGGCATTTTAAAAATAGGTGCCGATAGGCATTTAAGATATAGAAGCCGATAGGCATTTCAAATATAGGTACCGATAGGCATTCCAGATATGGTTGCCGATAGGCATTTCAAATATAGGTGCTGATAGGCATTTCAGTTGTAGTTTTCGATAGGCATTTCAAAAATAGGTGCCGATAGGCATTTCTGATATAGGTGCCGATAGGCATTTCAGATATAGTTGCCGATTGGCATTTTAAAAATAGGTGCCGATAGGCATTTCAGATATAGAAGCCGATAGGCATTTCAAATATAGGTGCCGATAGGCATTCCAGATATGGTTGCCGATAGGCATTTCAAATATAGGTGCTGACAGGCATTCCAGATGTAGTTTCCGATAGGCATTTCAAAAATTGGTGCCGATAGGCATTTCAGATATAGGTGCCGATAGGCATTTCAGATATGGTTGCCGATAGGCATTTCAAATATAGGTGCTGATAGGCATTTCAGATGTAGTTTCCGATAGGCATTTCAAAAATTGGTGCCGATAGGCATTTCAGATATATGTGCCGATAGGCATTCCAGATATGGTTGCCGATAGGCATTTCAAATATAGGTGCTGATAGGCATTTCAGATGTAGTTTCCGATAGGCATTTCAAAAATTGGTGCCGATAGGCATTTCAGATATAGGTGCTGATAGGCATTTCAGATATAGTTGCCGATTGGCATTTTAAAAATAGGTGCCGATAGGCATTTCAGATATAGAAGCCGATGGGTATTTCAAATATAGGTGTCGATAGGCATTTTAGATATGGTTGCCGATAGGCATTTCAAATATTAGTGCTGATATGCATTTCAGATGTAGTTTCCGATAGGCATTTCAAAAATAGGTGCCGATAGGCATTTTAGATATAGGTGCCGATAGGCATTACAGATATAGTTACCGATTGGCATTTTAAAAATAGGTGCCGATAGGCATTTCAGATATAGAAGCCGATAGGCATTTCAAATATAGGTGCTGATAGGCATTCCAGATATGGTTGCCGATAGGCATTTCAAATATAGGTGCTGATAGGCATTTCAGATGTAGTTTCTGATAGGCATTTCAAAAATAGGTGCCGATAGGCATTTCAGATATAGGTGCCGATAGACATTTCAGATATAGTTGCCGATTAGCATTTTAAAAATAGGTGCCGTTAGGCATTTCGGATATAGAAGCCGATAGGCAGTTCAAATATAGGTGCCGATAGGCATTTCAGATATAGTTGCAAACTGGCATTTTAAAAATAGGTGCCGATAGGCATTTCAGATATAGAAGCCGATAGGCATATCAAATATAGGTGCCGATAGGCATTCCAGATATGGTTGCTGATAGGCATTTCAAATATAGGTGCTGATAGGCATTTCAGATGTAGTTTCCGATAGGCATGTCAAAAATAGGTGCCGATAGGCATTTCAGATATAGGTGCCGATAGGCATTTCAGATAAAGTTGCCGATTGGCATTTAAAAAATAGGTGCTGATAGGTATTTCAGATATAGAAGCCGATAGGTATTTCAAATATAGGTGTCGATAGGCATTTCAGATATGGTTGCCGATAGGCATTTCAGATATAGAAGCCGATAGGTATTTCAAATATAGGTGTCGATAGGCATTTCAGATATGGTTGCCGATAGGCATTTCAAATATAGGTGCTGATAGGCATTTCAGATGTAGTTTCCGATAGGCATTTCAAAAATAGGTGCCGATAGGCATTTCAGATATAGTTGCCGATATGCATTTCAGATAAAGTTGCCGATTGGCATTTTAAAAATAGGTGCCGATAGGCATTTCAGATATAGAAGCCGATAGGCATTTCAAATATAGGTGCCGATAGGCATTTCAGATATAGTTGCAAACTGGCATTTTAAAAATAGGTGCCGATAGGCATTTCAGATATAGAAGCCGATAGGCATTTCAAATATAGGTGCCGATAGGCATTCCAGATATGGTTGCCCATAGGCATTTCTAATATAGGTGCTGATAGGCATTTCAGATGTAGTTTCCGATAGGCATCTCAAAAATAGGTACCGATAGGCATTTCAGATATAGGTGCCGATAGGCATTTCAGAAATAGTGGCCAATTGGCATTTTAAAAATAGGTGTCGATAGGGATTTCAGATATAGAAGCCGATAGGCATTTCAAATACAGGTGCCGATAGGCATTCCAGATATGGTTGCCGATAGGCATTTCAAATATAGGTGCAGATAGGCACTTCAGATGTAGTTCCCGATAGGCATTTCAAAAATTGGTGCCGATAGGCATTTCAGATATAGGTGCCGATAGGCATTTCAGATATAGTTGCCAATTGGCATTTTAAAAATAGGTGTCGATAGGCATTTCAGATATAGAAGCCGATAGGCATTTCAAATATAGGTGCCGATAGGCATTCCAGATATGGTTGCCGAGAGGCATTTTAAATATAAGTGCTGATAGGCATTTCAGATGTAGTTTCCGATAGGCATTTCAAAAATAGGTACCGATAGGCATTTCAGATTAGGTGCCGATAGGCATTTCAGAAATAGTGGCCAATTGGCATTTTAAAAATAGTTGTCGATAGGGATTTTAGATATAGAAGCCGATAGGCATTTCAAATACAGGTGCCGATAGGCATTCCAGATATGGTTGCCGATAGGCATTTCAAATATAGGTGCTGATAGGCACTTCAGATGTAGTTTCCGATAGGCATTTCAAAAATTGGTGCCGATAGGCATTTCAGATATAGGTGCCGATAGGCATTTCAGATATAGTTGCCAATTGGCATTTTAAAAATAGGTGTCGATAGGCATTTCAGATATAGAAGCCGATAGGCATTTCAAATATAGGTGTCGATAGGCATTTCAGATATGGTTGCCGATAGGCATTTCAAATATAGGTGCTGATAGGCATTTCAGATGTAGTTTCCGATAGGCATTTCAGATAGAGGTGCCGAAGGGCATTTCAGATATAGTTGCTGATTGGCATTTTAAAAATAGGTGCCGATAGGCATTTTAGATGTAGTTTCCGATAGGCATTTCAAAAATAGGTGCCGATAGGCATTTCAGATATAGGTGCCGATAGGCATATCAGATATAGTTGCCGATAAGCATTTCAAATATAGGTGCCGATAGGCATTTCAAATATAGGTGTCGATAGGCATTTCAGATATTAATGCCGAAAGGCATTTCAGATATAGGTGCCGATAGGCATTTCAGATGTAGTTTTCGATAGGAATTTCAAAAATAGGTGCCGATAGGCATTTCAGATATAGGTGCCGATAGGCACTTCAGATATAGTTGCCGATTGGCATTTTAAAAATAGGTGCCGATAGGCATTTCAGATATAGAAGCCGATAGGCATTTCAAATATAGGTGCCGATAGGCATTCCAGATATGGTTGCCGATAGGCATTTCAAATATAGGTGCTGATAGGCATTTCAGATGTAGATTCCGATAGGCATTTCAAAAAAATGGTGCCGATGGGCATTTCAGATATAGGTGCCGATAGACATTTTAGATATAGTTGCCGATTGGAATTTTAAAAATAGGTGCCGATAGGCATTTCAGATATAGAAGCCAATAAGCATTTCAAATATCGGTGCCGATAGGTATTCCAGATATGGTTGTCGATAGGCATTTCAAATATAGGTGCTGATAGGCATTTCAGATGTAGTTTCCGATAGGCATTTCAAAAATTGGTGCCGATAGGCATTTCAGATATAGGTGCTGATAGGCATTTCATATATAGTTGCCGATTGGCATTTTAAAAATAGGTGCCGATAGGCATTTCAGATATAGAAGCTGATAGGTATTTCAAATATAAGTGTCGATAGGCATTTCAGATATGGTTGCCGATAGGCATTTCAAATATTGGTGCTGATAGGCATTTCAGATGTAGTTTCCGATAGGCATTTGAAAAAATAGGTGCCGATAGGCATTTCAGATATAGGTGCCGATAGGCATTACAGATATAGTTGCCGATTGGCATTTTAAAAATAGGTGCCGATAGGCATTTCAGATATAGAAGCCGATAGGCATTTCAAATATAGGTGCCGTTAGGCATTCCAGATATGGTTGCCGATAGGCATTTCAAATATAGGTGCTGATAGGCATTTCAGATGTAGTTTCCGATAGGCATTTCAAAAATAGGTGCCGATAGGCATTTTAGATATAGGTGCCGATAGGCATTTCAGATATAGTTGCCGATTGGCATTTTAAAAATATATGCCGATAGGCATTTCGGATATAGAAGCCGATAGGCATTTCAAATATAGGTGCCGATAGGTATTCCAGATATGGTTGCCGATAGGCATTTCAAATATAGGTGCTGATAGGCATTTCAGATGTAGTTTCCGATAGGCATTTCAAAAATAGGTGCCGATAGGCATTTCAGATATAGGTGCCGATAGGCATTTCAGATATAGTTGCCGATTGGCATTTTAAAAATAGGTGCCGATAGGCATTTCAGATATAGAAGCCGATAGGCATTTCAAATATAGGTGCCGATAGGCATTCCAGATATGGTTGCCGATAGGCATTTCAAATATAGGTGCTGATAGGCATTTCAGATGTAGTTTCCGATAGGCATTTCAAAAATAGGTGCCGATAGGCATTTCAGATATAGGTGCCGATAGGCATTTCAGATATAGTTGCCGATTGGCATTTTAAAAATAGGTGTCGATAGGCATTTCAGATATAGAAGCCGATAGGCATTTTAAATATAGGTGCCGATAGGCATTCCAGATATGGTTGCCGATAGGCATTTCAAATATAGGTGCTGATAGGCATTCCAGATGTAGTTTCCGATAGGCATTTCAAAAATTGGTGCCGATAGGCATTTCAGATATAGGTAGCGATAGGCATTCCAGATATGGTTGCCGATAGGCATTATAAATATAGGTGCTGATAGGCATTTCAGATGTAGTTTCCGAAAGATATTTCAAAAATTGGTGCCGATAGGCATTTTAGATATATGTGCCGATAGGCATTTCAGATATCGTTGCCGATAGGCATTTCAAATATAGGTGCTGATAGGCATTTCAGATGTAGTTTCCGATAGGCATTTCAATAATTGGTGCCGATAGTCATTTCAAATATAGGTGCTGATAGGCATTTCAGATATAGTTGCCGATTGGCATTTTAAAAATAGGTGCCGATAGGCATTTCAGATATAGAAGCCGATAGGTATTTCAAATATAGGTGTCGATAGGCATTTTAGATATGGTTGCCGATAGGCATTTCAAATATAGGTGCTGATAGGCACTTCAGATGTAGTTTCCGATAGGCATTTCAAAAATTGGTGCCGATAGGCATTTCAAAAATTGGTGCCGATAGGCATTTCAGATATAGGTGCTGATAGGCATTTCAGATATAGTTGCCGATTGGCATTTTAAAAATAGGTGCCGATAGGCATTTCAGATATGGTTGCCGATAGGCATTTCAAATATTGGTGCTGATAGGCATTTCAGATGTAGTTTCCGATAGGCATTTCAAAAATAGGTGCCGATAGGCATTTCTGATATAGGTGCCGATAGGCATTACAGATATAGTTGCCGATTGGCATTTTAAAAATAGGTGCCGATAGGCATTTCAGATATAGAAGCCGATAGGCATTTCAAATATAGGTGCCGATAGGCATTCCAGATATGGTTGCCGATAGGCATTTCAAATATAGGTGTTGATAGGCATTTCAGATGTAGTTTCCGATAGATATTTCAAATATAGGTGGTGATAGGCATTTCAGATATGGTTGCCGATAGGCATTTCAAATATTCGTGCTGATAAGCATTTCAGATGTAGTTTCCGATAGGTTTTTCAAAAATAGGTGCCGATAGGCATTTCAGATATAGGTGCCGATAGGCATTACAGATATAGTTGCCGATTGGCATTATAAAAATAGGTGCCGATAGGCATTTCAGATATAGAAGCCGATAGGCATTTCAAATATAGGTGCCGATAGGCATTCCAGATATGGTTGCCGATTGGCATTTCAAATATAGGTGTTGATAGGTATTTCAGATGTAGTTTCCGATAGGCATTTCAAAAATAGGTGCCGATAGGCATTTCAGATTTAGGTGCCGATAGGCATTTCAGATATAGTTGCCGATTGGCATTTTAAAAATATATGCCGATAGGCATTTCGGATATAGAAGCCGATAGGCTTTTCAGATATAGGTGCCGATAGGCATTCCAGATATGGTGGCCGATAGGCATTTCAAATATAGGTGCTGATAGGCATTTCAGATGTAGTTTTCGATAGGCATTTCAAAAATAGGTGCCGATAGGCATTTCAGATATAGGTGCCGATAGGCATTTCAGATATAGTTGCCGATTGGCATTTTAAAAATAGGTGCCGATAGGCATTTCAGATATAGAAGCCGATAGGCATTTCAAATATAGGTGCCGATAGGCATTCCAGATATGGTTGCCGATAGGCATTTCAAATATAGGTGCTGATAGACATTTCAGATGTAGTTTCCGATAGGCATTTCAAAAATAGGTGCCGATAGGCATATCAGATATAGGTGCCGATAGGCATTTCAGATATAGTTGCCGATTGGCATTATAAAAATAGGTATCGATAGGCATTTCAGATATAGAAGCTGATAGGCATTTCAAATATAGGTGCCGATAGGCTTTCCAGATATGGTTGCTGATAGGCATTTCAAATATAGGTGCTGATAGGCATTCCAGATGTAGTTTCCGATAGGCATTTCAAAAATTGGTGCCGATAGGCATTTCAGATATAGGTGCCGATAGGCATTTCAGATATGGTTGCCGATAGGCATTTCAAATATAGGTGCTGATAGGCAGTTCAGATGTAGTTTCCGATAGGCATTTCAAAAATTGGTGCCGATAGGCATTTTAGATATATGTGCCGATAGGCATTCCAGATATGGTTGCCGATAGGCATTTCAAATATAGGTGCTGATAGGCATTTCAGATGTAGTTTCCGATAGGCATTTCAAAAATTGGAGCCGATAGGCATTTCAGATATAGGTGCTGATAGGCATTTCAGATATAGTTGCCGATTGGCATTTTAAAAATAGGTGCCGATAGGCATTTCAAATATTGGTGCTGATAGGCATTTCAGATGTAGTTTCCGATAGGCATTTCAAAAATAGGTGCCGATATGCATTTCAGATATAGGTGCCGATAGGCATTTCAGATATAGTTGCCGATTAGCATTTTAAAAATAGGTGCCGATAGGCATTTCGGATATAGAAGCCGATAGGCATTTCAAATATAGGTGCCGATAGGCATTCCAGATATGGTTGCCGATAGGCATTTCAAATACAGGTGCTGATAGGCATTTCAGATGTAGTTTCCGATAGGCATTTCAAAAATTGGTGCCGATAGGCATTTCAGATATAGGTGCTGATAGGCATTTCAGATATAGTTGCCGATTGGCATTTTTAAAATAGGTGCCGATAGGCATTTCAGATATAGAAGCCGATAGGTATTTCAAATATAGGTGTCGATAGGCATTTCAGATATGGTTGCCGATAGGCATTTCAAATATTGGTGCTGATAGGAATTTCAGATGTAGTTTCCGATAGGCATTTCAAAAATAGGTGCCGATAGGCATTTTAGATATAGGTGCCGATAGGCATTTCAGATATAGTTGCCGATTGGCATTTTAAAAATAGGTGCTGATAGGCATTTCGGATATAGAAGCCGATAGGCATTTCAAATATAGGTGCCGATAGGCATTCCAGATATGGTTGCCGATAGGCATTTCAAATATAGGTGCTGATAGGCATTTCAGATGTAGTTTCCGATAGGCATTTCAAAAATAGGTGCCGATAGGCATTTCAGATATAGGTGCCGATAGGCATTTCAGATATAATTGCCGATTGGCATTTTAAAAATAGGTGCCGATAGGCATTTAAGATATAGAAGCCGATAGGCATTTCAAATATAGGTGCCGATAGGTATTCCAGAAATGGTTGCCGATAGGCATTTCAAATATAGGTGCTGATAGGCATTTCAGATGTAGTTTCCGATAGGCATTTCAAAAATAGGTGCCGATAGGCATTTCAGATATAGGTGCCGATAGGCATTTCAGATATAGTTGCCGATTGGCATTTTAAAAATAGGTGTCGATAGGCATTTCAGATATAGAAGCCGATAAGCATTTCAAATATAGGTGCCGATAGGCATTCCAGATATGGTTGCCGATAGGCATTTCAAATATAGGTGCTGATAGGCATTCCAGATGTAGTTTCCGATAGGCATTTCAAAAATTGGTGCCGATAGGCATTTCAGATATAGGTGCCGATAGGCATTCCAGATATTGTTGCCGATAGGCATTTCAAATATAGGTGCTGATAGGCATTTCAGATGTAGTTTCCGATAGATATTTCAAAAATTGGTGCCGATAGGCATTTTAGATATATGTGCCGATAGGCATTCCAGATATGGTTGCCGATAAGCATTTCAAATATAGGTGCAGATAGGCATTTCAGATGTAGTTTCCGATAGGCTTTTCAAAAATTGGTGCCGATAGGCATTTCAGATATAGGTGCTGATAGGCATTTCAGATATAGTTGTCGATTGGCATTTTAAAAATATATGCCGATAGGCATTTCGAATATAGAAGCCGATAGGCATTTCAAATATAGGTGCCGATAGGCATTCCAGATATGGTTGCCGATAGGCATTTCAAATATAGGTGCTGATAGACATTTCAGATGTAGTTTTCAATAGGCATTTCAAAAATAGGTGCCGATAGGCATTTCAGATATAGGTGCCGATAGGCATTTCAGATATAGTTGCCGATTGGCATTTTAAAAATAGGTGCCGATAGGCATTTCAGATATAGAAGCCGATAGGCATTTCAAATATAGGTGCCGATAGACATCCAAGATATGGTTGCCGATAGGCATTTCAAATATAGGTGCTGATAGGCATTTCAGATGTAGTTTCCGATAGGCATTTTAAAAATAGGTGCCGATAGGCATTTCAGATATAGGTGCCGATAGGCATTTCAGATATAGTTGCCGATTGGCATTTTAAAAATAGGTATCGATAGGCATTTCAGATATAGAAGCCGATAGGCATTTCAAATATGGGTGCCGATAGGCATTCCAGATATGGTTGCCGATAGGCATTTCAAATATAGGTGCTGATAGGCATTTCAGATGTAGTTTCCGATAGGCATTTCAAAAATAGGTGCCGATAGGCATTTCAGATATAGGTGCCAATAGGAATTTCAGATATAGTTGCCGATTGGCATTTTAAAAATAGGTGTCGTTAGGCATTGCAGATATAGAAGCCGATAGGCATTTCAAATATAGGTGCCGATAGGCATTCCAGATATGGTTGCCGATAGGCATTTCAAATATAGGTGCAGATAGGCATTCCAGATGTAGTTTCCGATAGGCATTTCAAAAATTGGTGCCGATAGGCATTTCAGATATAGGTGCCGATAGGCATTCCAGATATGGTTGCCGATAGGCATTTCAAATATAGGTGATGATAGGCATTTCAGATGTAGTTTCCGATAGGCATTTCAAAAATTGGTGCCGATAGGCATTTTAGATATAGGTGCCGATAGGCATTCCAGATATGGTTGCCGATAGGCATTTCAAATATAGGTGCTGATAGGCATTTCAGATGTAGTTTCCGATAGGCATTTCAAAAATTGGTGCCGATAGGCATTTCAGATATAGGTGCTGATAGGCATTTCAGATATAGCTGCCGATTGGCATTTATTAAAATAGGTGCCGATAGGCATTTCAGATATAGAAGCCGATAGGTATTTCAAATATAGGTGTCGATAGGTATTTCAGATATGGTTGCCGATAGGCATTTCAAATATTGGTGCTGATAGGCATTTCAGATGTAGTTTCCGATAGGCATTTCAAAAATAGGTGCCGATAGGCAATTCAGATATAGGTGCCGATAGGCATTTCAGATATAGTTGCCGATTGGCATTTTAAAAATAGGTGCCGATAGGCATTTCGGATATAGCAGCCGATAGGCATTTCAAATATAGGTGCCGATAGGCATTCCAGATATGGTTGCCAATAGGCATTTCAAATATAGGTGCTGATAGGCATTTTAGATGTAGTTTCCGATAGGCATTTCAAAAATAGGTGCCGATAGGCATTTCAGATATAGGTGCCGATAGGCATTTCAGATATAGTTGCCGATTGGCATTTTAAAAATACGTGCCGATAGGCATTTCAGATATAGAAGCCGATAGGCATTTCAAATATAGGTGCCGATATGTATTCCAGATATGTTTGCCGATAGGCATTTCAGATATAGGTGCTGATAGGCATTTCAGATGTAGTTTCCGATAGGCATTTCAAAAATAGGTGCCGATAGGCATTTCAGATATAGGTGCCGATAGGCATTTCAGATATAGTTGCCGATTGGCATTTTAAAAATAGGTGTCGATAGGCATTTCAGATATAGAAGCCGATAGGCATTTCAAATATAGGTGCCGATAGGCATTCCAGATATGGTTGCCGATAGGCATTTCAAATATAGGTGCTGATAGGCATTCCAGATGTAGTTTCCGATAGGCATTTCAGATATAGTTACCGATTGGCATTTTAAAAATAGGTGCCGATAGGCATTTCAGATATAGAAGCCGATAGGTATTTCAAATATAGGTGTCGATAGGCATTTCAGATATGGTTGCTGATAGGCATTTCAAATATAGGTGCTGATAGGCATTTCAGATGTAGTTGCCGATAGGCATTTCAGATGTAGTTGCCGATAGGCATTTCAAAAAAAGGTGACGATAGGCATTACAGATATAGGTGCCGATAGGCATTTCAGATATAGTTGCCGATTGGCATTTTAAAAATAGGTGCCGATAGGCATTTCAGATATAGAAGCCGATAGGCATTTCCAATATAGGTGCCGATAGGCATTCCAGATATGGTTGCCGATAGGCATTTCAAATATAGGTGCTGATAGGCATTTTAGATGTAGTTTACGATAGGCATTTCAAAAATAGGTGCCGATAGGCATTTCAGATATAGGTGCCGATAGGCATTTCAGATATAGTTGCCGATTGGCATTTTAAAAATAGGTGCCGATAGGCATTTCAGATATAGAAGCCGATAGGCATTTCAAATATAGGTGCCGATAGGCATTCCAGATATGGTTGCCGATAGGCATTTCAAATATAGGTGCTGATAGGCATTTCAGATGTAGTTTCCGATAGGCATTTCAAAAATAGGTGCCGATAGGCATTTTAAATATAGGTGCTGATAGGCATTTCAGATGTAGTTTCCGATAGGCATTTAAAAAATTGGTGCGGATAGGCATTTCAGATATAGGTGCCGATAGGCATTTCAGATATAGTTGCCGATTGGCATTTTAAAAATAGGTTCCGATAGGCATTTCAGATATAGAAGCCGATAGGCATTTCAAATATAGGTGCCGATAGGCATTCCAGATATGGTTGCCGATATACATTTCAAATATAGGTGCTGATAGGCATTCCAGATGTAGTTTCCGATAGGCATTTCAAAAATTGGTGCCGATAGGTATTTCAGATGTAGGTGCCGATAGGCATTTCAGATATAGTTACCGATTGGCATTTTAAAAATAGGTGCCGATAGGCATTTCAGTTATAGAAGCCGATAGGTATTTCAAATATAGGTGTCGATAGGCATTTCAGATATGGTTGCTGATAGGCATTTCAAATATAGGTGCTGATAGGCATTTCAGATCTAGTTTCCGATAGGCATTTCAAAAAAAGGTGCCGATAGGCATTACAGATATAGGTGCCGATAGGCATTTCAGATATAGTTGCTGATTGGCATATTAAAAATAGGTGCCGATAGGCATTTCAGATATAGAAGCCGATGGGCATTTCTGATGTGGTTGCCGATAGGCATTTCAAATATAGGTGCTGATAGGCATTTCAGATGTAGTTTTCGATAGGCATTTCAAAAATAGGTGCCGATAGGCATTTCAGATATAGAAGCCGATAGGCATTTCAAATATAGGTGCCGATAGGCATTCCAGATATGGTTGCCGATAGGCATTTCAAATATAGGTGCTGATAGGCATTTCAGATGTAGTTTCCGATAGGCATTTCAAAAATAGGTGCCGATAGGCATTTCAGATATAGGTGCCGATAGGCATTTCAGATATAGTTGCCGATAGGCATTTCAAAAATAGGTGCCGATAGGCATTTCAGATATAGAAGCCGATAGGCATTTCAAATATAGGTGCCGATAGGCATTCCAGATATGGTTGCCGATAGGCATTTCAAATATAGGTGCTGATAGGCATTTCAAAAATAGGTGCCGATAGGCATTTCAGATATAGGTGCCGATAGGCATTTCAGATATAGGTGCCGATAGGCATTTCAGATATAGTTGCCGATTGGCATTTTAAAAATAGGTGCCGATAGGCATTTCAGATATGGCTGCCGATAGGCATTTCAAATATTGGTGCTGATAGGCATTTCAGATGTAGTTTCCGATAGGCATTTCAAAAATAGGTGCCGATAGGCATTTCAGATATAGGTGCCGATAGGCATTACAGATATAGTTGCCGATTGGCATTTTAAAAATAGTTGCCGATAGGCATTTCAGATATAGAAGCCGATAGGCATTTTAGATGTATTTTCCGAAAGGCATTTCAAAAATAGGTGCCGATAGGCATTTCAGATATAGGTGCCGATAGGCATTTCAGATATAGGTGCCGATAGGCATTTCAGATATAGTTGCCGATTGGCATTTTAAAAATAGGTGCCGATAGGCATTTCAGATATGGCTGCCGATAGGCATTTCAAATATTGGTGCTGATAGGCATTTCAGATGTAGTTTCCGATAGGCATTCCAAAAATAGGTGCCGATAGGCATTTCAGATATAGGTGCCGATAGGCATTACAGATATAGTTGCCGATTGGCATTTTAAAAATAGTTGCCGATAGGCATTTCAGATATAGAAGCCGATAGGCATTTTAGATGTATTTTCCGAAAGGCATTTCAAAAATAGGTGCCGATAGGCATTTCAGATATAGGTGCCGATAGGCATTTCAGATATAGGTGCCGATAGGCATTTCAGATATAGTTGCCGATTGGCATTTTAAAAATAGGTGCCGATAGGCATTTCAGATATAGAAGCCGATAGGCATTTCAAATATAGGTGCCGATAGGCATTCCAGATATGGTTGCCGATAGGCATTTCAAATGTAAGTGCTTATAGGCATTTCAGATGAAGTTTCGGATAGGCATTTCAAAAATAGGTGCCGATATGCATTTCAGATACAGGTGCCTATAGGCATTTCAGATATATCTGCTGATTGGCATTTCAAAAATAGGTGCTGATAGGCATTTCAGATATAGGTGCCGATAGGCATATCAGATATAGTTGCCGATAGGCATTTAAAATATAGGTGCTGATAGGCATTTCAAATATAGGTGTCGATAGGCATTTCAGATATAAATGCCGAAAGGCATTTAAGATATAAGTGCCGATAGGCATTTCTGATGTGGTTGCCGATAGGCATTTCAAATATAGGTGCTGATAGGCATTTCAGATGTAGTTTTCGATAGGCATTTCAAAAATAGGTGCCGATAGGCATTTCAGATATAGAAGCCGATAGGCATTTCAAATATAGGTGCCGATAGGCATTCCAGATATGGTTGCCGATAGGCATTTCAAATATAGGTGCTGATAGGCATTTCAGATGTAGTTTCCGATAGGTATTTCAAAAATAGGTGCCGATAGGCATTTCAGATATAGGTGCCGATAGGCATTTCAGATATAGTTGCCGATTGGCATTTTAAAAATAGGTGTCGATAGGCATTTCAGATATAGAAGCCGATAGGCATTTTAAATATAGGTGCTGATGGGCATTCCAGATATGGTTGCCGATAGGCATTTCAAATATAGGTGCTGATAGGCATTCCAGATGTAGTTTCCGATAGGCATTTCAAAAATTGGTGCCGATAGGCATTTCAGATAGAGGTGCCGATAAGCATTTCAGATATAGTTACCAATTGGCATTTTAAAAATAGTTGCCGATAGGCATTTCAGATATAGAAGCCGATAGGTATTTCAAATATAGGTGTCGATAGGCATTTCAGATATGGTTGCCGATAGGCATTTAAAATATAGGTGCTGATTGGCATTTCATTAGTAGTTTTCGATAGGCATTTCAAAAATAGGTGCCGATAGGCATTTCAGATATAGGTGCCGATAGGCATTTTAGATATAGTTGCCGATTGGTATTTTAAAAATAGGTGCCGATAGGCATTTCAGATATAGAAGCCGATATGCATTTCAAATATAGGTGCCGATAGGCATTCCAGATATGGTTGCCGATAGGCATTTCAAATATAGGTGCTGATAGGCAATTCAGATGTAGTTTCCGATAGGTATTTCAAAAATAGGTGCCGATAGGCACTTCAAATATAGGTGCTGATAGGCATTTCAGATGTAGTTTCCGATAGGCATTTCAAAAATTGGTGCCGATAGGCATTTCAGATATAGGTGCCGATAGGCATTTCAGATATAGTTGCCGATTGGCATTTTAAAAATAGGTGCCGATAGGCATTTCAGATATAGAAGCCGATAGGTATTTCAAATATAGGTGTCGATAGGCATTTCAGATATGGTTGCCGATAGGCATTTCAAATATTGGTGCTGATAGGCATTTCAGATGTAGTTTCCGATAGGCATTTCAAAAATAGGTGCCGATAGGCATTTCAGATATAGGTACCGATAGGCATTACAGATATAGTAGCCGATTGGCATTTTAAAAATAGGTGCCGATAGGCATTTCAGATATAGAAGCCGATAGGCATTTCAGATGTATTTTCCGAAAGGCATTTCAAAAATAGGTGCCGATAGGTATTTCAGATATAGGTGCCGATAGGCATTTCAGATATAGGTGCTGATAGGCATTTCAGATATAGTTGCCGATTGGCATTTTAAAAATAGGTGCCGATAGGCATTTCAGATATAGAAGCCGATAGGCATTTCAAATATAGGTGCCGATAGGCATTCCAGATATGTTTGCCGATAGGCATTTCAGATATAGGTGCCGATAGGCATTTCAGATATAGTTGCCGATTGGCATTTTAAAAATAGGTGCCGATAGGCATTTCAGATATAGAAGCCGATAGGCATTTCAAATATAGGTGCCGATAGGCATTCCAGATATGGTTGCCGATAGGCATTTCAAATATAAGTGCTGATAGGCATTTCAGATGTAGTTTCCGATACGCATTTCAAAAATAGGTACCGATAGGCTTTTCAGATATAGGTGACGATAGGCATTTCAGATATAGTTGCCGATTGGCATTTTAAAAATAGGTGCCGATAGGCATTTCAGATATAGAAGCCGATAGGTATTTCAAATATAGGTGTCGATAGGCATTTCAGATATGGTTGCCGATAGGCTTTTCAAATATAGGTGCTGATAGGCATTTCAGATGTAGTTTCGGATAGGCAATTCAAAAATAGGTGCCGATAGGCATTTCAGATACAGGTGCCTATAGTCATTTCAGATATATCTGCCGATTGGCATTTCAAAAATAGGTGCCGATAGGCATTTCAGATATAGGTGCCGATAGGCATATCAAAGATAGTTGCCGATAGGCATTCAAAATATAGGTGCCGATAGGCATTTCAAATATAGGTGTCGATAGGCATTTCAGATATAAATACCGAAAGGCATTTCAGATAGAGGTGCCGATAGGCATTTCTGATGTGGTTGCCGATAGGCATTTCAAATATAGGTGCCGATAGGCATTTCAGATATGGTTGCCGATAGGCATTTCAAATATAGGTGCTGATAGGCATTTCAGATGTAGTTTCCGATAGGCATTTCAAAAATAGGTGCCGATAGGCATTACAGATATAGGTGCCGATAGGCATTTCAGATATAGTTGCCGATTGGCATTTTAAAAATAGGTGCCGATAGGCATTTCGGATATAGAAGCCGATAGGCATTTTAAATTTAGGTGCCGATAGGCATTCCAGATATGGTTGCCGATAGGCATTTTAAATATAGGTGCTGATAGGCATTTCAGATGGAGTTTCCGAAAGGCATTTTAAAAATAGGTGCCGATAGGCATTTCAGATATAGGTGCCGATAGGCATTTCAGATATAGTTGCCGATTGGCATTTTAAAAATAGGTGCCGATAGGCATTTCAGATATAGAAGCAATAGGCATTTCAAATATAGGTGCCGATAGGCATTCCAGATATGGTTGCCGATAGGCATTTCAAATATAGGTGCTGATAGGCATTCCAGATGTAGTTTCCGTTAGGCATTTCAAAAATTGGTGCCGATAGGCATTTCAGATATAGGTGCCGATAGGCATTTCAGATATAGTTACCGATTGGCATTTTAAAAATAGGTGCCGATAGGCATTTCAGATATAGAAGCCGATAGGTATTTCAAATATAGGTGTCGATAGGCATTTCAGATATGGTTGCTGATAGGCATTTCAAATATAGGTGCTGATAGGCATTTCAGATGTAGTTTCCGATAGGCATTTCAAAAAAAGGTGCCGATAGGCATTACAGATATAGGTGCCGATAGGCATTTCAGATATAGTTGCTGATTGGCATTTTAAAAATAGGTGCCGATAGGCATTTCAGATATAGAAGCCGATAGGCATTTCAAATATAGGTGCCGATAGGCATTCCAGATATGGTTGCCGATAGGCAATTCAAATGTAGGTGCTGATAGGCATTTTAGATGTAGTTTCCGATAGGCATTTCAAAAATAGGTGCCGATAGGCATTTCAGATATAGGTGCCGATAGGCATTTCAGATATAGTTGCCGATTAGCATTTTAAAAATAGGTGCCGATAGGCATTTCAGATATAGAAGCCGATAGGCATTTTAAATATAGGTGCCAATAGGCATTCCAGATATGGTTGCCGATAGGCATTTAAAATATAGTTGTTGATAGGCATTTCAGATGTAGTTTCCGATAGGCATTTCAAAAATAGGTGCCGATAGGCATTTTAAATATAGGTGCTGATAGGCATTTCAGATGTAGTTTCCGATAGGCATTTCAAAAATTGGTGCCGATAGGCATTTCAGATATAGGTGCCGATGGGCATTTCAGATATAGTTGCCGATTGGCATTTTAAAAATAGGTGCCGATAGGCATTTCAGATATAGAAGCCGATAGGTTTTTCAAATATAGGTGTCGATAGGCATTTCAGATATGGCTGCCGATAGGCATTTCAAATATTGGTGCTGATAGGCATTTCAGATGTAGTTTCCGATAGGCATTTCAAAAATAGGTGCCGATAGGCATTTCAGATATAGTTGCCGATTGGCATTTAAAAAATAGGTGCCGATAGGCATTTCAGATATAGAAGCCGATAGGTATTTCAAATATAGGTGTCGATAGGCATTTCAGATATGGTTGCCGATAGGCATTTCAAATATTAGTGCTGATAGGCATTTCAGATGTAGTTTCCGATAGGCATTTCAAAAATAGGTGCCGATAGGTATTTCAGATATAGGTGCCGATAGGCATTTCAGATATAGGTGCTGATAGGCATTTCAGATATAGAAGCCGATAGGCATTTCAAATATAGGTGCCGATAGGCATTCCAGATATGGTTGCCGATAGGCATTTCAGATATAGGTGCCGATAGGCATTCCAGATATAGTTTTCTGATTGGCATTTTAAAAATAGGTGCCGATAGGCATTTCAGATATAGAAGCCGATAGGCATTTTAAATATAGGTGCCGATAGGCATTCCAGATATGGTTGCCGATAGGCATTTCAAATATAAGTGCTGATAGGCATTTCAGATGTAGTTTCCGATAGGCATTTCAAAAATAGGTACCGATAGGCATTTCAGATATAGGTGCCGATAGGCATTTCAGATATAGTTGCCGATTGGCATTTTAAAAATAGGTGCCGATAGGCATTTCAGATATAGAAGCCGAGAGGTATTTCAAATATAGGTGTCGATAGGCATTTCAGATATGGTTGCCGATAGGCTTTTCAAATATAAGTGCTGATAGGCATTTCAGATGTAGTTTCGTATAGGCATTTCAAAAATAGGTGCCGATAGGCATTTCAGATACAGGTGCCTATAGGCATTTCAGATATATCTGCCGATTGGCATCTCAAAAATAGGTGCCGATAGGCATTTCAGATATAGGTGCCGATAGGCATATCAGATATAGTTGCCGATAGGCATTTAAAATATAGGTGCTGATAGGCATTTTAAATATAGGTGTCGATAGGCATTTCAGATATAAATGCCGAAAGGCATTTCAGATATAGGTGCTGATAGGCATTTCTGATGTGGTTGCCGATAGGCATTTCAAATATAGGTGCTGATAGGCATTTCAGATGTAGTTTTCGATAGGCATTTCAAAAATAGGTGCCGATAGGCATTTCAGATATAGAAGCCGATAGGCATTTCAAATATAGGTGCCGATAGGCATTACAGATATAGTTGCCGATTGGCATTTTAAAAATAGGTGCCGATAGGCATTTCAGATATAGAAGCCGATAGGCATTTCAGATGTATTTTCCGAAAGGCATTTCAAAAATAGGTGCCGATAGGCATTTCAGATATAGGTGCCGATAGGCATTTCAGATATAGGTGCCGATAGGCATTTCAGATATAGTTGCCGATTGGCATTTTAAAAATAGGTGCCGATAGGCATTTCAGATATAGAAGCCGATAGGCATTTCAAATATAGGTGCCGATAGGCATTCCAGATATGGTTGCCGATAGGCATTTCAAATGTAAGTGCTTATAGGCATTTCAGATGAAGTTTCGGATAGGCATTTCAAAAATAAGTGCCGATATGCATTTCAGATACAGGTGCCTATAGGCATTTCAGATATATCTGCTGATTGGCATTTCAAAAATAGGTGCTGATAGGCATTTCAGATATAGGTGCCGATAGGCATATCAGATATAGTTGCCGATAGGCATTTAAAATATAGGTGCTGATAGGCATTTCAAATATAGGTGTCGATAGGCATTTCAGATATAAATGCCGAAAGGCATTTCAGATATAAGTGCCGATAGGCATTTCTGATGTGGTTGCCGATAGGCATTTCAAATATAGGTGCTGATAGGCATTTCAGATGTAGTTTTCGATAGGCATTTCAAAAATAGGTGCCGATAGGCATTTCAGATATAGAAGCCGATAGGCATTTCAAATATAGGTGCCGATAGGCATTCCAGGTATGGTTGCCGATAGGCATTTCAAATATAGGTGCTGATAGGCATTTCAGATGTAGTTTCCGATAGGCATTTCAAAAATAGGTGCCGATAGGCATTTCAGATATAGGTGCCGATAGGCATTTCAGATATAGTTGCCGATTGGCATTTTAAAAATAGGTGTCGATAGGCATTTCAGATATAGAAGCCGATAGGCATTTTAAATAAAGGTGCCGATGGGCATTCCAGATATGGTTGCCGATAGGCATTTCAAATATAGGTGCTGATAGGCATTCCAGATGTAGTTTCCGATAGGCATTTCAAAAATTGGTGCCGATAGGCATTTTAGATATAGGTGCCGATAGGCATTTCAGATATAGTTACCAATTGGCATTTTAAAAATAGTTGCCGATAGGCATTTCAGATATAGAAGCCGATAGGTATTTCAAATATAGGTGTCGATAGGCATTTCAGATATGGTTGCCGATAGGCATTTAAAATATAGGTGCTGATAGGCATTTCAGACGTAGTTTTCGATAGGCATTTCAAAAATAGGTGCCGATAGGCATTTCAGATATAGGTGCCGATAGGCATTTTAGATATAGTTGCCGATTGGTATTTTAAAAATAGGTGCCGATAGGCATTTCAGATATAGAAGCCGATATGCATTTCAAATATAGGTGCCGATAGGCATTCCAGATATGGTTGCCGATAGGCATTTCAAATATAGGTGCTGATAGGCATTTCAGATGTAGTTTCCGATAGGTATTTCAAAAATAGGTGCCGATAGGCACTTCAAATATAGGTGCTGATAGGCATTTCAGATGTAGTTTCCGATAGGCATTTCAAAAATTGGTGCCGATAGGCATTTCAGATATAGGTGCCGATAGGCATTTCAGATATAGTTGCCGATTGGCATTTTAAAAATAGGTGCCGATAGGCATTTCAGATATAGAAGCCGATAGGTATTTCAAATATAGGTGTCGATAGGCATTTCAGATATGGTTGCCGATAGGCATTTCAAATATTGGTGCTGATAGGCATTTCAGATGTAGTTTCCGATAGGCATTTCAAAAATAGGTGCCGATAGGCATTTCAGATATAGGTGCCGATAGGCATTACAGATATAGTAGCCGATTGGCATTTTAAAAATAGGTGCCGATAGGCATTTCAGATATAGAAGCCGATAGGCATTTCAGATGTATTTTCCGAAAGGCATTTCAAAAATAGGTGCCGATAGGTATTTCAGATATAGGTGCCGATAGGCATTTCAGATATAGGTGCTGATAGGCATTTCAGATATAGTTGCCGATTATCATTTTAAAAATAGGTGCAGATAGGCATTTCAGATATAGAAGCCGATAGGCATTTCAAATATAGGTGCCGATAGGCATTCCAGATATGGTTGCCGATAGGCATTTCAGATATAGGTGCCGATAGGCATTTCAGATATAGTTGCCGATTGGCATTTTAAAAATAGGTGCCGATAGGCATTTCAGATATAGAAGCCGATAGGCATTTCAAATATAGGTGCCGATAGGCATTCCAGATATGGTTGCCGATAGGCATTTCAAATATAAGTGCTGATAGGCATTTCAGATGTAGTTTCCGATAGGCATTTCAAAAATAGGTACCGATAGGCATTTCAGATATAGGTGACGATAGGAATTTCAGATATAGTTGCCGATTGGCATTTTAAAAATAGGTGCCGATAGGCATTTCAGATATAGAAGCCGATAGGTATTTCAAATATAGGTGTCGATAGGCATTTCAGATATGGTTGCCGATAGGCTTTTCAAATATAGGTGCTGATAGGCATTTCAGATGTAGTTTCAGATAGGCATTTCAAAAATAGGTGCCGATAGGCATTTCAGATACAGGTGCCTATAGTCATTTCAGATATATCTGCCGATTGGCATTTCAAAAATAGGTGCCGATAGGCATTTCAGATATAGGTGCCGATAGGCATATCAAAGATAGTTGCCGATAGGCATTTAAAATATAGGTGCCGATAGGCATTTCAAATATAGGTGTCGATAGGCATTTCAGATATAAATGCCGAAAGGCATTTCAGATAGAGGTGCCGATAGGCATTTCTGATGTGGTTGCCGATAGGCATTTCAAATATAGGTGCTGATAGGCATTTCAGATGTAGTTTTCGATAGGCATTTTAAAAATAGGTGCCGATAGGCATTTTAGATATAGAAGCCGATAGGAATTTCAAATATAGGTGCCGATAGGCATTCCAGATATGGTTGCCGATAGGCATTTCAAATATAGGTGCTCATAGGCATTTCAGATGTAGTTTCCGATAGGCATTTCAAAAATAGGTGCCGATAGGCATTTCAGATATAGGTGCCGATAGGCATTTCAGATATAGTTGCCGATTGGCATTTTAAAAATAGGTGCCGATAGGCATTTCGGATATAGAAGCCGATAGGCATTTTAAATATAGGTGCCGATAGGCATTCCAGATATGGTTGCCGTTAGGCATTTTAAATATAGGTGCTGATAGGCATTTCAGATGTAGTTTCCGATAGGCATTTTAAAAATAGGTGCCGATAGGCATTTCAGATATAGGTGCCGATAGGCATTTCAGATATAGTTGCCGATTGGCATTTTAAAAATAGGTGCCGATAGGCATTTCAGATATAGAAGCAATAGGCATTTCAAATATAGGTGCCGATAGGCATTCCAGATATGGTTGCCGATAGGCATTTCAAATATAGGTGCTGATAGGCATTCCAGATGTAGTTTCCGTTAGGCATTTCAAAAATTGGTGCCGATAGGCATTTCAGATATAGGTGCCGATAGGCATTTCAGATATAGTTACCGATTGGCATTTTAAAAATAGGTGCCGATAGGCATTTCAGATATAGAAGCCGATAGGTATTTCAAATATAGGTGTCGATAGGCATTTCAGATATGGTTGCTGATAGGCATTTCAAATATAGGTGCTGATAGGCATTTCAGATGTAGTTTCCGATAGGCATTTCAAAAAAAGGTGCCGATAGGCATTACAGATATAGGTGCCGATAGGCATTTCAGATATAGTTGCTGATTGGCATTTTAAAAATAGGTGCCGATAGGCATTTCAGATATAGAAGCCGATAGGCATTTCAAATATAGGTGCCGATAGGCATTCCAGATATGGTTGCCGATAGGCAATTCAAATGTAGGTGCTGATAGGCATTTTAGATGTAGTTTCCGATAGGCATTTCAAAAATAGGTGCCGATAGGCATTTCAGATATAGGTGCCGATAGGCATTTCAGATATAGTTGCCGATTGGCATTTTAAAAATAGGTGCCGATAGGCATTTCAGATATAGAAGCCGATAGGCATTTCAAATATAGGTGCCAATAGGCATTCCAGATATGGTTGCCGATAGGCATTTAAAATATTGTTGCTGATAGGCATTTCAGATGTAGTTTCCGATAGGCATTTCAAAAATAGGTGCCGATAGGCATTTTAAATATAGGTGCTGATAGGCATTTCAGATGTAGTTTCCGATAGGCATTTCAAAAATTGGTGCCGATAGGCATTTCAGATATAGGTGCCGATGGGCATTTCAGATATAGTTGCCGATTGGCATTTTAAAAATAGGTGCCGATAGGCATTTCAGATATAGAAGCCGATAGGTATTTCAAATATAGGTGTCGATAGGCATTTCAGATATGGCTGTAGATAGGCATTTCAAATATTGGTGCTGATAGGCATTTCAGATGTAGTTTCCGATAGGCATTTCAAAAATAGGTGCCAATAGGCATTTCAGATATAGTTGCCGATTGGCATTTTAAAAATAGGTGCCGATAGGCATTTCAGATATAGAAGCCTATAGGTATTTCAAATATAGGTGTCGATAGGCATTTCAGATATGGTTGCCGATAGGCATTTCAAATATTAGTGCTGATAGGCATTTCAGATGTAGTTTCCGATAGGCATTTCAAAAATAGGTGCCGATAGGTATTTCAGATATAGGTGCCGATAGGCATTTCAGATATAGGTGCTGATAGGCATTTCAGATATAGTTGCCGATTGGCATTTTAAAAATAGGTGCCGATAGGCATTTCAGATATAGAAGCCGATAGGCATTTCAAATATAGGTGCCGATAGGCATTCCAGATATAGCCGATAGGCATTTCAGATATAGGTGCCGATAGGCATTTCAGATATAGTTGCCGATTGGCATTTTAAAAATAGGTGCCGATAGGCATTTCAGATATAGAAGCCGATAGGCATTTTAAATATAGGTGCCGATAGGCATTCCAGATATGGTTGCCGATAGGCATTTTAAATATAAGTGCTGATAGGCATTTCAGATGTAGTTTCCGATAGGCATTTCAAAAATATGTACCGATAGGCATTTCAGATATAGGTGCCGATAGGCATTTCAGATATATTTGCCGATTGGCATTTTAAAAATAGGTGCCGATAGGCATTTCAGATATAGAAGCCGATAGGTATTTCAAATATAGGTGTCGATAGGCATTTCAGATATGGTTGCCGATAGGCTTTTCAAATATAGGTGCTGATAGGCATTTCAGATGTAGTTTCGGATAGGCATTTCAAAAATAGGTGCCGATAGGCATTTCAGATACAGGTGCCTATACGCATTTCAGATATATCTGCCGATTGGCATTTCAAAAATAGGTGCCGATAGGCATTTCAGATATAGGTGCCGATAGGCATATCAGATATAGTTGCCGATAGGCATTTAAAATATAGGTGCCGATAGGCATTTCAAATATAGGTGTCGATAGGCATTTCAGATATAAATGCCGAAAGGCATTTCAGATATAGGTGCCGATAGGCATTTCTGATGTGGTTGCCGATAGGCATTTCAAATATATGTGCTGATAGGCATTTCAGATGTAGTTTTCGATAGGCATTTCAAAAATAGGTGCCGATAGGCATTTCAGATATAGAAGCCGATAGGCATTTCAAATATAGGTGCCGATAGGCATTCCAGATATGGCTGTAGATAGGCATTTCAAATATTGGTGCTGATAGGCATTTCAGATGTAGTTTCCTATAGGCATTTCAAAAATAGGTGCCGATAGGCATTTCAGATATAGGTGCCGATGGGCATTTCAGATATAGTTGCCGATTGGCATTTTAAAAATAGGTGCCGATAGGCAATTCAGATATAGAAGCCGATAGGTATTTCAAATATAGGTGTCGATAGGCATTTCAGATATAGCTGTAGATAGGCATTTCAAATATTGGTGCTGATAGGCATTTCAGATGTAGTTTCCGATAGGCATTTCAAAAATAGGTGCCAATAGGCATTTCAGATATAGTTGCCGATTGGCATTTTAAAAATAGGTGCCGATAGGCATTTCAGATATAGAAGCCTATAGGTATTTCAAATATAGGTGTCGATAGGCATTTCAGATATGGTTGCCGATAGGCATTTCAAATATTAGTGCTGATAGGCATTTCAGATGTAATTTCCGATAGGCATTTCAAAAATAGGTGCCGATAGGTATTTCAGATATAGGTGCCGATAGGCATTTCAGATATAGGTGCTGATAGGCATTTCAGATATAGTTGCCGATTGGCATTTTAAAAATAGGTGCCGATAGGCATTTCAGATATAGAAGCCGATAGGCATTTCAAATATAGGTGCCGATAGGCATTCCAGATATAGCCGATAGGCATTTCAGATATAGGTGCCGATAGGCATTTCAGATATAGTTGCCGATTGGCATTTTAAAAATAGGTGCCGATAGGCATTTCAGATATAGAAGCCGATAGGCATTTTAAATATAGGTGCCGATAGGCATTCCAGATATGGTTGCCGATAGGCATTTTAAATATAAGTGCTGATAGGCATTTCAGATGTAGTTTCCGATAGGCATTTCAAAAATATGTACCGATAGGCATTTCAGATATAGGTGCCGATAGGCATTTCAGATATAGTTGCCGATTGGCATTTTAAAAATAGGTGCCGATAGGCATTTCAGATATAGAAGCCGATAGGTATTTCAAATATAGGTGTCGATAGGCATTTCAGATATGGTTGCCGATAGGCTTTTCAAATATAGGTGCTGATAGGCATTTCAGATGTAGTTTCGGATAGGCATTTCAAAAATAGGTGCCGATAGGCATTTCAGATACAGGTGCCTATACGCATTTCAAATATATCTGCCGATTGGCATTTCAAAAATAGGTGCCGATAGGCATTTCAGATATAGGTGCCGATAGGCATATCAGATATAGTTGCCGATAGGCATTTAAAATATAGGTGCCGATAGGCATTTCAAATATAGGTGTCGATAGGCATTTCAGATATAAATGCCGAAAGGCATTTCAGATATAGGTGCCGATAGGCATTTCTGATGTGGTTGCCGATAGGCATTTCAAATATATGTGCTGATAGGCATTTCAGATGTAGTTTTCGATAGGCATTTCAAAAATAGGTGCCGATAGGCATTTCAGATATAGAAGCCGATAGGCATTTCAAATATAGGTGCCGATAGGCATTCCAGATATGGTTGCCGATAGGCATTTCAAATATAGGTGCTGATAGGCATTTCAGATGTAGTTTCCGATAGGCATTTCAAAAATAGGTGCCGATAGGCATTTCAGATATAGGTGCCTGATAGGCATTTCAGATATAGTTGCCGATTGGCATTTTAAAAATAGGTGCCGATAGGCATTTTGGATATAGAAGCCGATAGGCATTTTAAATATAGGTGCCGATAGGCATTCCAGATATGGTTGCCGATAGGTATTTCAAATATAGGTGCTGATAGGCATTTCAGATGTAGTTTCCGATAGGCATTTCAAAAATAGGTGCCGATAGGCATTTCAGATATAGGTGCCGATAGGCATTTCAGATATAGCTGCCGATTGGCATTTTAAAAATAGGTGCCGATAGGCATTTCAGATATAGAAGCCAATAGGCATTTCAAATATAGGTGCCGATAGGCATTCCAGATATGGTTGCCGATAGGCATTTCAAATATAGGTGCTGATAGGCATTCCAGATGTAGTTTCCGATAGGCATTTCAAAAATTGGTGCCGATAGGCATTTCAGATATAGGTGCCGATAGGCATTTCAGATATAGGTGCCGATAGGCATTTCAGATATAGTTACCGATTGGCATTTTAAAAATAGGTGCCGATAGGCATTTCAGATATAGAAGCCGATAGGTATTTCAAATATAGGTGTCGATAGGCATTTCAGATATGGTTGCTGATAGGCATTTCAAAAATAGGTGCTGATAGGCATTTCAGATGTAGTTTCCGATAGGCATTTCAAAAAAAGGTGCCGATGAGCATTACAGATATAGGTGCCGATAGGCATTTCAGATATAGTTGATGACTGGCATTTTAAAAATAGGTGCCGATAGGCATTTCAGATATAGAAGCCGATAGGCATTTCAAATATAGGTGCCAATAGGCATTCCAGATATGGTTGCCGATAGGCATTTAAAATATAGGTGCTGATAGGCATTTCAGATGTAGTTTCCGATAGGCATTTCAAAAATAGGTGCCGATAGGCATTTTAAATATAGGTGCTGATAGGCATTTCAGATGTAGTTTCCGATAGGCATTTCAAAAATTGGTGCCGATAGGCATTTCAGATATAGGTGCCGATAGGCATTTCAGATATAGTTGCCGATTGGCATTTTAAAAATAGGTGCCGAAAGGCATTTCAGATATAGAAGCCGATAGGTATTTCAAATATAGGTGTCGATAGGCATTTCAGATATGGCTGCCGATAGGCATTTCAAATATTGGTGCTGATAGACATTTCAGATGTAGTTTCCGATAGGCATTTCAAAAATAGGTGCCGATAGGCATTTCAGATATAGTTGCCGATTGGCATTTTAAAAATAGGTGCCGATAGGCATTTCAGATATAGAAGCCGATAGGTATTTCAAATATAGGTGTCGATAGGCATTTCAGATATGGTTGCCGATAGGCATTTCAAAAATAGGTGCCGATAGGCATTTCAGATATAGGTGCCGATAGGCATTACAGATATAGTAGCCGATTGGCATTTTAAAAATAGGTGCCGATAGGCATTTCAGATATAGAAGCCGATAGGTATTTCAAATATAGGTGTCGATAGGCATTTCAGATATGGTTGCCGATAGGCTTTTCAAATATAGGTGCTGATAGGCATTTCAGATGTAGTTTCGGATAGGCATTTCAAAAATAGGTGCCGATAGGCATTTCAGATACAGGTGCCTATAGGCATTTCAGATATATCTGCCGATTGGCATTTCAAAAATAGGTGCCGATAGGCATTTCAGATATAGGTGCCGATAGGCATATCAGATATAGTTGCCGATAGGCATTTAAAATATAGGTGCCGATAGGCATAGCAGATATAGTTGCCGATAGGCATTTCAAATATAGGTGCCGATAGGCATTTCAAATATAGGTGTCGATAGGCATTTCAGATATAAATGCCGAAAGGCATTTCAGATAGAGGTGCCGATAAGCATTTCTGATGTGGTTGCCGATAGGCATTTCAAATATAGGTGCTGATAGGCATTTCAGATGTAGTTTCCGATAGGCATTTCAAAAATAGGTGCCGATAGGCATTTCAGATATAGGTGCCGATAGGCATTTCAGATATAGTTGCCGATTGGCATTTTAAAAATAGGTGCCGATAGGCATTTCAGATATAGAAGCCGATAGGCATTTCAAATATAGGTGCCAATAGGCATTCCAGATATGGTTGCCGATAGGCATTTAAAATATAGTTGCTGATAGGCATTTCAGATGTAGTTTCCGATAGGCATTTCAAAAATAGGTGCCGATAGGCATTTTAAATATAGGTGCTGATAGGCATTTCAGATGTAGTTTCCGATAGGCATTTCAAAAATTGGTGCCGATAGGCATTTCAGATATAGGTGCCGATGGGCATTTCAGATATAGTTGCCGATTGGCATTTTAAAAATAGGTGCCGATAGGCATTTCAGATATAGAAGCCGATAGGTATTTCAAATATAGGTGTCGATAGGCATTTCAGATATGGCTGTAGATAGGCATTTCAAATATTGGTGCTGATAGGCATTTCAGATGTAGTTTCCGATAGGCATTTCAAAAATAGGTGCCAATAGGCATTTCAGATATAGTTGCCGATTGGCATTTTAAAAATAGGTGCCGATAGGCATTTCAGATATAGAAGCCTATAGGTATTTCAAATATAGGTGTCGATAGGCATTTCAGATATGGTTGCCGATAGGCATTTCAAATATTAGTGCTGATAGGCATTTCAGATGTAGTTTCCGATAGGCATTTCAAAAATAGGTGTCGATAGGTATTTCAGATATAGGTGCCGATAGGCATTTCAGATATAGGTGCTGATAGGCATTTCAGATATAGTTGCCGATTGGCATTTTAAAAATAGGTGCCGATAGGCATTTCAGATATAGAAGCCGATAGGCATTTCAAATATAGGTGCCGATAGGCATTCCAGATATAGCCGATAGGCATTTCAGATATAGGTGCCGATAGGCATTTCAGATATAGTTGCCGATTGGCATTTTAAAAATAGGTGCCGATAGGCATTTCAGATATAGAAGCCGATAGGCATTTTAAATATAGGTGCCGATAGGCATTCCAGATATGGTTGCCGATAGGCATTTTAAATATAAGTGCTGATAGGCATTTCAGATGTAGTTTCCGATAGGCATTTCAAAAATATGTACCGATAGGCATTTCAGATATAGGTGCCGATAGGCATTTCAGATATAGTTGCCGATTGGCATTTTAAAAATAGGTGCCGATAGGCATTTCAGATATAGAAGCCGATAGGTATTTCAAATATAGGTGTCGATAGGCATTTCAGATATGGTTGCCGATAGGCTTTTCAAATATAGGTGCTGATAGGCATTTCAGATGTAGTTTCGGATAGGCATTTCAAAAATAGGTGCCGATAGGCATTTCAGATACAGGTGCCTATACGCATTTCAGATATATCTGACGATTGGCATTTCAAAAATAGGTGCCGATAGGCATTTCAGATATAGGTGCCGATAGGCATATCAGATATAGTTGCCGATAGGCATTTAAAATATAGGTGCCGATAGGCATTTCAAATATAGGTGTCGATAGGCATTTCAGATATAAATGCCGAAAGGCATTTCAGATATAGGTGCCGATAGGCATATCTGATGTGGTTGCCGATAGGCATTTCAAATATATGTGCTGATAGGCATTTCAGATGTAGTTTTCGATAGGCATTTCAAAAATAGGTGCCGATAGGCATTTCAGATATAGAAGCCGATAGGCATTTCAAATATAGGTGCCGATAGGCATTCCAGATATGGCTGTAGATAGGCATTTCAAATATTGGTGCTGATAGGCATTTCAGATGTAGTTTCCGATAGGCATTTCAAAAATAGGTGCCGATAGGCATTTCAGATATAGGTGCCGATGGGCATTTCAGATATAGTTGCCGATTGGCATTTTAAAAATAGGTGCCGATAGGCATTTCAGATATAGAAGCCGATAGGTATTTCAAATATAGGTGTCGATAGGCATTTCAGATATGGCTGTAGATAGGCATTTCAAATATTGGTGCTGATAGGCATTTCAGATGTAGTTTCCGATAGGCATTTCAAAAATAGGTGCCAATAGGCATTTCAGATATAGTTGCCGATTGGCATTTTAAAAATAGGTGCCGATCGGCATTTCAGATATAGAAGCCTATAGGTATTTCAAATATAGGTGTCGATAGGCATTTCAGATATGGTTGCCGATAGGCATTTCAAATATTAGTGCTGATAGGCATTTCAGATGTAGTTTCCGATAGGCATTTCAAAAATAGGTGCCGATAGGTATTTCAGATATAGGTGCCGATAGGCATTTCAGATATAGAAGCCGATAGGTATTTCAAATATAGGTGTCGATAGGTATTTCAGATATGGTTGCCGATAGGCATTTCAAATATTGGTGCTGATAGGCATTTCAGATGTAGTTTCCGATAGGCATTTCAAAAATAGGTGCCGATAGGCAATTCAGATATAGGTGCCGATAGGCATTTCAGATATAGTTGCCGATTGGCATTTTAAAAATAGGTGCCGATAGGCATTTCGGATATAGCAGCCGATAGGCATTTCAAATATAGGTGCCGATAGGCATTCCAGATATGGTTGCCAATAGGCATTTCAAATATAGGTGCTGATAGGCATTTTAGATGTAGTTTCCGATAGGCATTTCAAAAATAGGTGCCGATAGGCATTTCAGATATAGGTGCCGATAGGCATTTCAGATATAGTTGCCGATTGGCATTTTAAAAATACGTGCCGATAGGCATTTCAGATATAGAAGCCGATAGGCATTTCAAATATAGGTGCCGATATGTATTCCAGATATGTTTGCCGATAGGCATTTCAGATATAGGTGCTGATAGGCATTTCAGATGTAGTTTCCGATAGGCATTTCAAAAATAGGTGCCGATAGGCATTTCAGATATAGGTGCCGATAGGCATTTCAGATATAGTTGCCGATTGGCATTTTAAAAATAGGTGTCGATAGGCATTTCAGATATAGAAGCCGATAGGCATTTCAAATATAGGTGCCGATAGGCATTCCAGATATGGTTGCCGATAGGCATTTCAAATATAGGTGCTGATAGGCATTCCAGATGTAGTTTCCGATAGGCATTTCAAAAATTGGTGCCGATAGGCATTTCAGATATAGGTGCCGATAGGCATTTCAGATATAGTTACCGATTGGCATTTTAAAAATAGGTGCCGATAGGCATTTCAGATATAGAAGCCGATAGGTATTTCAAATATAGGTGTCGATAGGCATTTCAGATATGGTTGCTGATAGGCATTTCAAATATAGGTGCTGATAGGCATTTCAGATGTAGTTGCCGATAGGCATTTCAGATGTAGTTGCCGATAGGCATTTCAAAAAAAGGTGACGATAGGCATTACAGATATAGGTGCCGATAGGCATTTCAGATATAGTTGCCGATTGGCATTTTAAAAATAGGTGCCGATAGGCATTTCAGATATAGAAGCCGATAGGCATTTCCAATATAGGTGCCGATAGGCATTCCAGATATGGTTGCCGATAGGCATTTCAAATATAGGTGCTGATAGGCATTTTAGATGTAGTTTACGATAGGCATTTCAAAAATAGGTGCCGATAGGCATTTCAGATATAGGTGCCGATAGGCATTTCAGATATAGTTGCCGATTGGCATTTTAAAAATAGGTGCCGATAGGCATTTCAGATATAGAAGCCGATAGGCATTTCAAATATAGGTGCCGATAGGCATTCCAGATATGGTTGCCGATAGGCATTTCAAATATAGGTGCTGATAGGCATTTCAGATGTAGTTTCCGATAGGCATTTCAAAAATAGGTGCCGATAGGCATTTTAAATATAGGTGCTGATAGGCATTTCAGATGTAGTTTCCGATAGGCATTTAAAAAATTGGTGCGGATAGGCATTTCAGATATAGGTGCCGATAGGCATTTCAGATATAGTTGCCGATTGGCATTTTAAAAATAGGTTCCGATAGGCATTTCAGATATAGAAGCCGATAGGCATTTCAAATATAGGTGCCGATAGGCATTCCAGATATGGTTGCCGATATACTTTTCAAATATAGGTGCTGATAGGCATTCCAGATGTAGTTTCCGATAGGCATTTCAAAAATTGGTGCCGATAGGCATTTCAGATGTAGGTGCCGATAGGCATTTCAGATATAGTTACCGATTGGCATTTTAAAAATAGGTGCCGATAGGCATTTCAGTTATAGAAGCCGATAGGTATTTCAAATATAGGTGTCGATAGGCATTTCAGATATGGTTGCTGATAGGCATTTCAAATATAGGTGCTGATAGGCATTTCAGATCTAGTTTCCGATAGGCATTTCAAAAAAAGGTGCCGATAGGCATTACAGATATAGGTGCCGATAGGCATTTCAGATATAGTTGCTGATTGGCATATTAAAAATAGGTGCCGATAGGCATTTCAGATATAGAAGCCGATAGGCATTTCTGATGTGGTTGCCGATAGGCATTTCAAATATAGGTGCTGATAGGCATTTCAGATGTAGTTTTCGATAGGCATTTCAAAAATAGGTGCCGATAGGCATTTCAGATATAGAAGCCGATAGGCATTTCAAATATAGGTGCCGATAGGCATTCCAGATATGGTTGCCGATAGGCATTTCAAATATAGGTGCTGATAGGCATTTCAGATGTAGTTTCCGATAGGCATTTCAAAAATAGGTGCCGATAGGCATTTCAGATATAGGTGCCGATAGGCATTTCAGATATAGTTGCCGATAGGCATTTCAAAAATAGGTGCCGATAGGCATTTCAGATATAGAAGCCGATAGGCATTTCAAATATAGGTGCCGATAGGCATTCCAGATATGGTTGCCGATAGGCATTTCAAATATAGGTGCTGATAGGCATTTCAAAAATAGGTGCCGATAGGCATTTCAGATATAGGTGCCGATAGGCATTTCAGATATAGGTGCCGATAGGCATTTCAGATATAGTTGCCGATTGGCATTTTAAAAATAGGTGCCGATAGGCATTTCAGATATGGCTGCCGATAGGCATTTCAAATATTGGTGCTGATAGGCATTTCAGATGTAGTTTCCGATAGGCATTTCAAAAATAGGTGCCGATGGGCATTTCAGATATAGGTGCCGATAGGCATTACAGATATAGTTGCCGATTGGCATTTTAAAAATAGTTGCCGATAGGCATTTCAGATATAGAAGCCGATAGGCATTTTAGATGTATTTTCCGAAAGGCATTTCAAAAATAGGTGCCGATAGGCATTTCAGATATAGGTGCCGATAGGCATTTCAGATATAGGTGCCGATAGGCATTTCAGATATAGTTGCCGATTGGCATTTTAAAAATAGGTGCCGATAGGCATTTCAGATATGGCTGCCGATAGGCATTTCAAATATTGGTGCTGATAGGCATTTCAGATGTAGTTTCCGATAGGCATTCCAAAAATAGGTGCCGATAGGCATTTCAGATATAGGTGCCGATAGGCATTACAGATATAGTTGCCGATTGGCATTTTAAAAATAGTTGCCGATAGGCATTTCAGATATAGAAGCCGATAGGCATTTTAGATGTATTTTCCGAAAGGCATTTCAAAAATAGGTGCCGATAGGCATTTCAGATATAGGTGCCGATAGGCATTTCAGATATAGGTGCCGATAGGCATTTCAGATATAGTTGCCGATTGGCATTTTAAAAATAGGTGCCGATAGGCATTTCAGATATAGAAGCCGATAGGCATTTCAAATATAGGTGCCGATAGGCATTCCAGATATGGTTGCCGATAGGCATTTCAAATGTAAGTGCTTATAGGCATTTCAGATGAAGTTTCGGATAGGCATTTCAAAAATAGGTGCCGATATGCATTTCAGATACAGGTGCCTATAGGCATTTCAGATATATCTGCTGATTGGCATTTCAAAAATAGGTGCTGATAGGCATTTCAGATATAGGTGCCGATAGGCATATCAGATATAGTTGCCGATAGGCATTTAAAATATAGGTGCTGATAGGCATTTCAAATATAGGTGTCGATAGGCATTTCAGATATAAATGCCGAAAGGCATTTAAGATATAAGTGCCGATAGGCATTTCTGATGTGGTTGCCGATAGGCATTTCAAATATAGGTGCTGATAGGCATTTCAGATGTAGTTTTCGATAGGCATTTCAAAAATAGGTGCCGATAGGCATTTCAGATATAGAAGCCGATAGGCATTTCAAATATAGGTGCCGATAGGCATTCCAGATATGGTTGCCGATAGGCATTTCAAATATAGGTGCTGATAGGCATTTCAGATGTAGTTTCCGATAGGTATTTCAAAAATAGGTGCCGATAGGCATTTCAGATATAGGTGCCGATAGGCATTTCAGATATAGTTGCCGATTGGCATTTTAAAAATAGGTGTCGATAGGCATTTCAGATATAGAAGCCGATAGGCATTTTAAATATAGGTGCTGATGGGCATTCCAGATATGGTTGCCGATAGGCATTTCAAATATAGGTGCTGATAGGCATTCCAGATGTAGTTTCCGATAGGCATTTCAAAAATTGGTGCCGATAGGCATTTCAGATAGAGGTGCCGATAAGCATTTCAGATATAGTTACCAATTGGCATTTTAAAAATAGTTGCCGATAGGCATTTCAGATATAGAAGCCGATAGGTATTTCAAATATAGGTGTCGATAGGCATTTCAGATATGGTTGCCGATAGGCATTTAAAATATAGGTGCTGATTGGCATTTCATTAGTAGTTTTCGATAGGCATTTCAAAAATAGGTGCCGATAGGCATTTCAGATATAGGTGCCGATAGGCATTTTAGATATAGTTGCCGATTGGTATTTTAAAAATAGGTGCCGATAGGCATTTCAGATATAGAAGCCGATATGCATTTCAAATATAGGTGCCGATAGGCATTCCAGATATGGTTGCCGATAGGCATTTCAAATATAGGTGCTGATAGGCAATTCAGATGTAGTTTCCGATAGGTATTTCAAAAATAGGTGCCGATAGGCACTTCAAATATAGGTGCTGATAGGCATTTCAGATGTAGTTTCCGATAGGCATTTCAAAAATTGGTGCCGATAGGCATTTCAGATATAGGTGCCGATAGGCATTTCAGATATAGTTGCCGATTGGCATTTTAAAAATAGGTGCCGATAGGCATTTCAGATATAGAAGCCGATAGGTATTTCAAATATAGGTGTCGATAGGCATTTCAGATATGGTTGCCGATAGGCATTTCAAATATTGGTGCTGATAGGCATTTCAGATGTAGTTTCCGATAGGCATTTCAAAAATAGGTGCCGATAGGCATTTCAGATATAGGTACCGATAGGCATTACAGATATAGTAGCCGATTGGCATTTTAAAAATAGGTGCCGATAGGCATTTCAGATACAGAAGCCGATAGGCATTTCAGATGTATTTTCCGAAAGGCATTTCAAAAATAGGTGCCGATAGGTATTTCAGATATAGGTGCCGATAGGCATTTCAGATATAGGTGCTGATAGGCATTTCAGATATAGTTGCCGATTGGCATTTTAAAAATAGGTGCCGATAGGCATTTCAGATATAGAAGCCGATAGGCATTTCAAATATAGGTGCCGATAGGCATTCCAGATATGTTTGCCGATAGGCATTTCAGATATAGGTGCCGATAGGCATTTCAGATATAGTTGCCGATTGGCATTTTAAAAATAGGTGCCGATAGGCATTTCAGATATAGAAGCCGATAGGCATTTCAAATATAGGTGCCGATAGGCATTCCAGATATGGTTGCCGATAGGCATTTCAAATATAAGTGCTGATAGGCATTTCAGATGTAGTTTCCGATACGCATTTCAAAAATAGGTACCGATAGGCTTTTCAGATATAGGTGACGATAGGCATTTCAGATATAGTTGCCGATTGGCATTTTAAAAATAGGTGCCGATAGGCATTTCAGATATAGAAGCCGATAGGTATTTCAAATATAGGTGTCGATAGGCATTTCAGATATGGTTGCCGATAGGCTTTTCAAATATAGGTGCTGATAGGCATTTCAGATGTAGTTTCGGATAGGCAATTCAAAAATAGGTGCCGATAGGCATTTCAGATACAGGTGCCTATAGTCATTTCAGATATATCTGCCGATTGGCATTTCAAAAATAGGTGCCGATAGGCATTTCAGATATAGGTGCCGATAGGCATATCAAAGATAGTTGCCGATAGGCATTCAAAATATAGGTGCCGATAGGCATTTCAAATATAGGTGTCGATAGGCATTTCAGATATAAATGCCGAAAGGCATTTCAGATAGAGGTGCCGATAGGCATTTCTGATGTGGTTGCCGATAGGCATTTCAAATATAGGTGCCGATAGGCATTTCAGATATGGTTGCCGATAGGCATTTCAAATATAGGTGCTGATAGGCATTTCAGATGTAGTTTCCGATAGGCATTTCAAAAATAGGTGCCGATAGGCATTACAGATATAGGTGCCGATAGGCATTTCAGATATAGTTGCCGATTGGCATTTTAAAAATAGGTGCCGATAGGCATTTCGGATATAGAAGCCGATAGGCATTTTAAATTTAGGTGCCGATAGGCATTCCAGATATGGTTGCCGATAGGCATTTTAAATATAGGTGCTGATAGGCATTTCAGATGGAGTTTCCGAAAGGCATTTTAAAAATAGGTGCCGATAGGCATTTCAGATATAGGTGCCGATAGGCATTTCAGATATAGTTGCCGATTGGCATTTTAAAAATAGGTGCCGATAGGCATTTCAGATATAGAAGCAATAGGCATTTCAAATATAGGTGCCGATAGGCATTCCAGATATGGTTGCCGATAGGCATTTCAAATATAGGTGCTGATAGGCATTCCAGATGTAGTTTCCGTTAGGCATTTCAAAAATTGGTGCCGATAGGCATTTCAGATATAGGTGCCGATAGGCATTTCAGATATAGTTACCGATTGGCATTTTAAAAATAGGTGCCGATAGGCATTTCAGATATAGAAGCCGATAGGTATTTCAAATATAGGTGTCGATAGGCATTTCAGATATGGTTGCTGATAGGCATTTCAAATATAGGTGCTGATAGGCATTTCAGATGTAGTTTCCGATAGGCATTTCAAAAAAAGGTGCCGATAGGCATTACAGATATAGGTGCCGATAGGCATTTCAGATATAGTTGCTGATTGGCATTTTAAAAATAGGTGCCGATAGGCATTTCAGATATAGAAGCCGATAGGCATTTCAAATATAGGTGCCGATAGGCATTCCAGATATGGTTGCCGATAGGCAATTCAAATGTAGGTGCTGATAGGCATTTTAGATGTAGTTTCCGATAGGCATTTCAAAAATAGGTGCCGATAGGCATTTCAGATATAGGTGCCGATAGGCATTTCAGATATAGTTGCCGATTAGCATTTTAAAAATAGGTGCCGATAGGCATTTCAGATATAGAAGCCGATAGGCATTTCAAATATAGGTGCCAATAGGCATTCCAGATATGGTTGCCGATAGGCATTTAAAATATAGTTGTTGATAGGCATTTCAGATGTAGTTTCCGATAGGCATTTCAAAAATAGGTGCCGATAGGCATTTTAAATATAGGTGCTGATAGGCATTTCAGATGTAGTTTCCGATAGGCATTTCAAAAATTGGTGCCGATAGGCATTTCAGATATAGGTGCCGATGGGCATTTCAGATATAGTTGCCGATTGGCATTTTAAAAATAGGTGCCGATAGGCATTTCAGATATAGAAGCCGATAGGTTTTTCAAATATAGGTGTCGATAGGCATTTCAGATATGGCTGCCGATAGGCATTTCAAATATTGGTGCTGATAGGCATTTCAGATGTAGTTTCCGATAGGCATTTCAAAAATAGGTGCCGATAGGCATTTCAGATATAGTTGCCGATTGGCATTTAAAAAATAGGTGCCGATAGGCATTTCAGATATAGAAGCCGATAGGTATTTCAAATATAGGTGTCGATAGGCATTTCAGATATGGTTGCCGATAGGCATTTCAAATATTAGTGCTGATAGGCATTTCAGATGTAGTTTCCGATAGGCATTTCAAAAATAGGTGCCGATAGGTATTTCAGATATAGGTGCCGATAGGCATTTCAGATATAGGTGCTGATAGGCATTTCAGATATAGAAGCCGATAGGCATTTCAAATATAGGTGCCGATAGGCATTCCAGATATGGTTGCCGATAGGCATTTCAGATATAGGTGCCGATAGGCATTCCAGATATAGTTTTCTGATTGGCATTTTAAAAATAGGTGCCGATAGGCATTTCAGATATAGAAGCCGATAGGCATTTCAAAAATAGGTGCCGATAGGCATTTCAGATATAGTTGCCGATTGGCATTTAAAAAATAGGTGCCGATAGGCATTTCAGATATAGAAGCCGATAGGTATTTCAAATATAGGTGTCGATAGGCATTTCAGATATGGTTGCCGATAGGCATTTCAAATATTAGTGCTGATAGGCATTTCAGATGTAGTTTCCGATAGGCATTTCAAAAATAGGTACCGATAGGCATTTCAGATATAGGTGCCGATAGGCATTTCAGATATAGTTGCCGATTGGCATTTTAAAAATAGGTGCCGATAGGCATTTCAGATATAGAAGCCGAGAGGTATTTCAAATATAGGTGTCGATAGGCATTTCAGATATGGTTGCCGATAGGCTTTTCAAATATAAGTGCTGATAGGCATTTCAGATGTAGTTTCGTATAGGCATTTCAAAAATAGGTGCCGATAGGCATTTCAGATACAGGTGCCTATAGGCATTTCAGATATATCTGCCGATTGGCATCTCAAAAATAGGTGCCGATAGGCATTTCAGATATAGGTGCCGATAGGCATATCAGATATAGTTGCCGATAGGCATTTAAAATATAGGTGCTGATAGGCATTTTAAATATAGGTGTCGATAGGCATTTCAGATATAAATGCCGAAAGGCATTTCAGATATAGGTGCTGATAGGCATTTCTGATGTGGTTGCCGATAGGCATTTCAAATATAGGTGCTGATAGGCATTTCAGATGTAGTTTTCGATAGGCATTTCAAAAATAGGTGCCGATAGGCATTTCAGATATAGAAGCCGATAGGCATTTCAAATATAGGTGCCGATAGGCATTACAGATATAGTTGCCGATTGGCATTTTAAAAATAGGTGCCGATAGGCATTTCAGATATAGAAGCCGATAGGCATTTCAGATGTATTTTCCGAAAGGCATTTCAAAAATAGGTGCCGATAGGCATTTCAGATATAGGTGCCGATAGGCATTTCAGATATAGGTGCCGATAGGCATTTCAGATATAGTTGCCGATTGGCATTTTAAAAATAGGTGCCGATAGGCATTTCAGATATAGAAGCCGATAGGCATTTCAAATATAGGTGCCGATAGGCATTCCAGATATGGTTGCCGATAGGCATTTCAAATGTAAGTGCTTATAGGCATTTCAGATGAAGTTTCGGATAGGCATTTCAAAAATAAGTGCCGATATGCATTTCAGATACAGGTGCCTATAGGCATTTCAGATATATCTGCTGATTGGCATTTCAAAAATAGGTGCTGATAGGCATTTCAGATATAGGTGCCGATAGGCATATCAGATATAGTTGCCGATAGGCATTTAAAATATAGGTGCTGATAGGCATTTCAAATATAGGTGTCGATAGGCATTTCAGATATAAATGCCGAAAGGCATTTCAGATATAAGTGCCGATAGGCATTTCTGATGTGGTTGCCGATAGGCATTTCAAATATAGGTGCTGATAGGCATTTCAGATGTAGTTTTCGATAGGCATTTCAAAAATAGGTGCCGATAGGCATTTCAGATATAGAAGCCGATAGGCATTTCAAATATAGGTGCCGATAGGCATTCCAGGTATGGTTGCCGATAGGCATTTCAAATATAGGTGCTGATAGGCATTTCAGATGTAGTTTCCGATAGGCATTTCAAAAATAGGTGCCGATAGGCATTTCAGATATAGGTGCCGATAGGCATTTCAGATATAGTTGCCGATTGGCATTTTAAAAATAGGTGTCGATAGGCATTTCAGATATAGAAGCCGATAGGCATTTTAAATAAAGGTGCCGATGGGCATTCCAGATATGGTTGCCGATAGGCATTTCAAATATAGGTGCTGATAGGCATTCCAGATGTAGTTTCCGATAGGCATTTCAAAAATTGGTGCCGATAGGCATTTTAGATATAGGTGCCGATAGGCATTTCAGATATAGTTACCAATTGGCATTTTAAAAATAGTTGCCGATAGGCATTTCAGATATAGAAGCCGATAGGTATTTCAAATATAGGTGTCGATAGGCATTTCAGATATGGTTGCCGATAGGCATTTAAAATATAGGTGCTGATAGGCATTTCAGACGTAGTTTTCGATAGGCATTTCAAAAATAGGTGCCGATAGGCATTTCAGATATAGGTGCCGATAGGCATTTTAGATATAGTTGCCGATTGGTATTTTAAAAATAGGTGCCGATAGGCATTTCAGATATAGAAGCCGATATGCATTTCAAATATAGGTGCCGATAGGCATTCCAGATATGGTTGCCGATAGGCATTTCAAATATAGGTGCTGATAGGCATTTCAGATGTAGTTTCCGATAGGTATTTCAAAAATAGGTGCCGATAGGCACTTCAAATATAGGTGCTGATAGGCATTTCAGATGTAGTTTCCGATAGGCATTTCAAAAATTGGTGCCGATAGGCATTTCAGATATAGGTGCCGATAGGCATTTCAGATATAGTTGCCGATTGGCATTTTAAAAATAGGTGCCGATAGGCATTTCAGATATAGAAGCCGATAGGTATTTCAAATATAGGTGTCGATAGGCATTTCAGATATGGTTGCCGATAGGCATTTCAAATATTGGTGCTGATAGGCATTTCAGATGTAGTTTCCGATAGGCATTTCAAAAATAGGTGCCGATAGGCATTTCAGATATAGGTGCCGATAGGCATTACAGATATAGTAGCCGATTGGCATTTTAAAAATAGGTGCCGATAGGCATTTCAGATATAGAAGCCGATAGGCATTTCAGATGTATTTTCCGAAAGGCATTTCAAAAATAGGTGCCGATAGGTATTTCAGATATAGGTGCCGATAGGCATTTCAGATATAGGTGCTGATAGGCATTTCAGATATAGTTGCCGATTATCATTTTAAAAATAGGTGCAGATAGGCATTTCAGATATAGAAGCCGATAGGCATTTCAAATATAGGTGCCGATAGGCATTCCAGATATGGTTGCCGATAGGCATTTCAGATATAGGTGCCGATAGGCATTTCAGATATAGTTGCCGATTGGCATTTTAAAAATAGGTGCCGATAGGCATTTCAGATATAGAAGCCGATAGGCATTTCAAATATAGGTGCCGATAGGCATTCCAGATATGGTTGCCGATAGGCATTTCAAATATAAGTGCTGATAGGCATTTCAGATGTAGTTTCCGATAGGCATTTCAAAAATAGGTACCGATAGGCATTTCAGATATAGGTGACGATAGGAATTTCAGATATAGTTGCCGATTGGCATTTTAAAAATAGGTGCCGATAGGCATTTCAGATATAGAAGCCGATAGGTATTTCAAATATAGGTGTCGATAGGCATTTCAGATATGGTTGCCGATAGGCTTTTCAAATATAGGTGCTGATAGGCATTTCAGATGTAGTTTCAGATAGGCATTTCAAAAATAGGTGCCGATAGGCATTTCAGATACAGGTGCCTATAGTCATTTCAGATATATCTGCCGATTGGCATTTCAAAAATAGGTGCCGATAGGCATTTCAGATATAGGTGCCGATAGGCATATCAAAGATAGTTGCCGATAGGCATTTAAAATATAGGTGCCGATAGGCATTTCAAATATAGGTGTCGATAGGCATTTCAGATATAAATGCCGAAAGGCATTTCAGATAGAGGTGCCGATAGGCATTTCTGATGTGGTTGCCGATAGGCATTTCAAATATAGGTGCTGATAGGCATTTCAGATGTAGTTTTCGATAGGCATTTTAAAAATAGGTGCCGATAGGCATTTTAGATATAGAAGCCGATAGGAATTTCAAATATAGGTGCCGATAGGCATTCCAGATATGGTTGCCGATAGGCATTTCAAATATAGGTGCTCATAGGCATTTCAGATGTAGTTTCCGATAGGCATTTCAAAAATAGGTGCCGATAGGCATTTCAGATATAGGTGCCGATAGGCATTTCAGATATAGTTGCCGATTGGCATTTTAAAAATAGGTGCCGATAGGCATTTCGGATATAGAAGCCGATAGGCATTTTAAATATAGGTGCCGATAGGCATTCCAGATATGGTTGCCGTTAGGCATTTTAAATATAGGTGCTGATAGGCATTTCAGATGTAGTTTCCGATAGGCATTTTAAAAATAGGTGCCGATAGGCATTTCAGATATAGGTGCCGATAGGCATTTCAGATATAGTTGCCGATTGGCATTTTAAAAATAGGTGCCGATAGGCATTTCAGATATAGAAGCAATAGGCATTTCAAATATAGGTGCCGATAGGCATTCCAGATATGGTTGCCGATAGGCATTTCAAATATAGGTGCTGATAGGCATTCCAGATGTAGTTTCCGTTAGGCATTTCAAAAATTGGTGCCGATAGGCATTTCAGATATAGGTGCCGATAGGCATTTCAGATATAGTTACCGATTGGCATTTTAAAAATAGGTGCCGATAGGCATTTCAGATATAGAAGCCGATAGGTATTTCAAATATAGGTGTCGATAGGCATTTCAGATATGGTTGCTGATAGGCATTTCAAATATAGGTGCTGATAGGCATTTCAGATGTAGTTTCCGATAGGCATTTCAAAAAAAGGTGCCGATAGGCATTACAGATATAGGTGCTGATAGGCATTTCAGATATAGTTGCTGATTGGCATTTTAAAAATAGGTGCCGATAGGCATTTCAGATATAGAAGCCGATAGGCATTTCAAATATAGGTGCCGATAGGCATTCCAGATATGGTTGCCGATAGGCAATTCAAATGTAGGTGCTGATAGGCATTTTAGATGTAGTTTCCGATAGGCATTTCAAAAATAGGTGCCGATAGGCATTTCAGATATAGGTGCCGATAGGCATTTCAGATATAGTTGCCGATTGGCATTTTAAAAATAGGTGCCGATAGGCATTTCAGATATAGAAGCCGATAGGCATTTCAAATATAGGTGCCAATAGGCATTCCAGATATGGTTGCCGATAGGCATTTAAAATATTGTTGCTGATAGGCATTTCAGATGTAGTTTCCGATAGGCATTTCAAAAATAGGTGCCGATAGGCATTTTAAATATAGGTGCTGATAGGCATTTCAGATGTAGTTTCCGATAGGCATTTCAAAAATTGGTGCCGATAGGCATTTCAGATATAGGTGCCGATGGGCATTTCAGATATAGTTGCCGATTGGCATTTTAAAAATAGGTGCCGATAGGCATTTCAGATATAGAAGCCGATAGGTATTTCAAATATAGGTGTCGATAGGCATTTCAGATATGGCTGTAGATAGGCATTTCAAATATTGGTGCTGATAGGCATTTCAGATGTAGTTTCCGATAGGCATTTCAAAAATAGGTGCCAATAGGCATTTCAGATATAGTTGCCGATTGGCATTTTAAAAATAGGTGCCGATAGGCATTTCAGATATAGAAGCCTATAGGTATTTCAAATATAGGTGTCGATAGGCATTTCAGATATGGTTGCCGATAGGCATTTCAAATATTAGTGCTGATAGGCATTTCAGATGTAGTTTCCGATAGGCATTTCAAAAATAGGTGCCGATAGGTATTTCAGATATAGGTGCCGATAGGCATTTCAGATATAGGTGCTGATAGGCATTTCAGATATAGTTGCCGATTGGCATTTTAAAAATAGGTGCCGATAGGCATTTCAGATATAGAAGCCGATAGGCATTTCAAATATAGGTGCCGATAGGCATTCCAGATATAGCCGATAGGCATTTCAGATATAGGTGCCGATAGGCATTTCAGATATAGTTGCCGATTGGCATTTTAAAAATAGGTGCCGATAGGCATTTCAGATATAGAAGCCGATAGGCATTTTAAATATAGGTGCCGATAGGCATTCCAGATATGGTTGCCGATAGGCATTTTAAATATAAGTGCTGATAGGCATTTCAGATGTAGTTTCCGATAGGCATTTCAAAAATATGTACCGATAGGCATTTCAGATATAGGTGCCGATAGGCATTTCAGATATATTTGCCGATTGGCATTTTAAAAATAGGTGCCGATAGGCATTTCAGATATAGAAGCCGATAGGTATTTCAAATATAGGTGTCGATAGGCATTTCAGATATGGTTGCCGATAGGCTTTTCAAATATAGGTGCTGATAGGCATTTCAGATGTAGTTTCGGATAGGCATTTCAAAAATAGGTGCCGATAGGCATTTCAGATACAGGTGCCTATACGCATTTCAGATATATCTGCCGATTGGCATTTCAAAAATAGGTGCCGATAGGCATTTCAGATATAGGTGCCGATAGGCATATCAGATATAGTTGCCGATAGGCATTTAAAATATAGGTGCCGATAGGCATTTCAAATATAGGTGTCGATAGGCATTTCAGATATAAATGCCGAAAGGCATTTCAGATATAGGTGCCGATAGGCATTTCTGATGTGGTTGCCGATAGGCATTTCAAATATATGTGCTGATAGGCATTTCAGATGTAGTTTTCGATAGGCATTTCAAAAATAGGTGCCGATAGGCATTTCAGATATAGAAGCCGATAGGCATTTCAAATATAGGTGCCGATAGGCATTCCAGATATGGCTGTAGATAGGCATTTCAAATATTGGTGCTGATAGGCATTTCAGATGTAGTTTCCTATAGGCATTTCAAAAATAGGTGCCGATAGGCATTTCAGATATAGGTGCCGATGGGCATTTCAGATATAGTTGCCGATTGGCATTTTAAAAATAGGTGCCGATAGGCAATTCAGATATAGAAGCCGATAGGTATTTCAAATATAGGTGTCGATAGGCATTTCAGATATAGCTGTAGATAGGCATTTCAAATATTGGTGCTGATAGGCATTTCAGATGTAGTTTCCGATAGGCATTTCAAAAATAGGTGCCAATAGGCATTTCAGATATAGTTGCCGATTGGCATTTTAAAAATAGGTGCCGATAGGCATTTCAGATATAGAAGCCTATAGGTATTTCAAATATAGGTGTCGATAGGCATTTCAGATATGGTTGCCGATAGGCATTTCAAATATTAGTGCTGATAGGCATTTCAGATGTAGTTTCCGATAGGCATTTCAAAAATAGGTGCCGATAGGTATTTCAGATATAGGTGCCGATAGGCATTTCAGATATAGGTGCTGATAGGCATTTCAGATATAGTTGCCGATTGGCATTTTAAAAATAGGTGCCGATAGGCATTTCAGATATAGAAGCCGATAGGCATTTCAAATATAGGTGCCGATAGGCATTCCAGATATAGCCGATAGGCATTTCAGATATAGGTGCCGATAGGCATTTCACATATAGTTGCCGATTGGCATTTTAAAAATAGGTGCCGATAGGCATTTCAGATATAGAAGCCGATAGGCATTTTAAATATAGGTGCCGATAGGCATTCCAGATATGGTTGCCGATAGGCATTTTAAATATAAGTGCTGATAGGCATTTCAGATGTAGTTTCCGATAGGCATTTCAAAAATATGTACCGATAGGCATTTCAGATATAGGTGCCGATAGGCATTTCAGATATAGTTGCCGATTGGCATTTTAAAAATAGGTGCCGATAGGCATTTCAGATATAGAAGCCGATAGGTATTTCAAATATAGGTGTCGATAGGCATTTCAGATATGGTTGCCGATAGGCTTTTCAAATATAGGTGCTGATAGGCATTTCAGATGTAGTTTCGGATAGGCATTTCAAAAATAGGTGCCGATAGGCATTTCAGATACAGGTGCCTATACGCATTTCAAATATATCTGCCGATTGGCATTTCAAAAATAGGTGCCGATAGGCATTTCAGATATAGGTGCCGATAGGCATATCAGATATAGTTGCCGATAGGCATTTAAAATATAGGTGCCGATAGGCATTTCAAATATAGGTGTCGATAGGCATTTCAGATATAAATGCCGAAAGGCATTTCAGATATAGGTGCCGATAGGCATTTCTGATGTGGTTGCCGATAGGCATTTCAAATATATGTGCTGATAGGCATTTCAGATGTAGTTTTCGATAGGCATTTCAAAAATAGGTGCCGATAGGCATTTCAGATATAGAAGCCGATAGGCATTTCAAATATAGGTGCCGATAGGCATTCCAGATATGGTTGCCGATAGGCATTTCAAATATAGGTGCTGATAGGCATTTCAGATGTAGTTTCCGATAGGCATTTCAAAAATAGGTGCCGATAGGCATTTCAGATATAGGTGCCTGATAGGCATTTCAGATATAGTTGCCGATTGGCATTTTAAAAATAGGTGCCGATAGGCATTTTGGATATAGAAGCCGATAGGCATTTTAAATATAGGTGCCGATAGGCATTCCAGATATGGTTGCCGATAGGTATTTCAAATATAGGTGCTGATAGGCATTTCAGATGTAGTTTCCGATAGGCATTTCAAAAATAGGTGCCGATAGGCATTTCAGATATAGGTGCCGATAGGCATTTCAGATATAGCTGCCGATTGGCATTTTAAAAATAGGTGCCGATAGGCATTTCAGATATAGAAGCCAATAGGCATTTCAAATATAGGTGCCGATAGGCATTCCAGATATGGTTGCCGATAGGCATTTCAAATATAGGTGCTGATAGGCATTCCAGATGTAGTTTCCGATAGGCATTTCAAAAATTGGTGCCGATAGGCATTTCAGATATAGGTGCCGATAGGCATTTCAGATATAGGTGCCGATAGGCATTTCAGATATAGTTACCGATTGGCATTTTAAAAATAGGTGCCGATAGGCATTTCAGATATAGAAGCCGATAGGTATTTCAAATATAGGTGTCGATAGGCATTTCAGATATGGTTGCTGATAGGCATTTCAAAAATAGGTGCTGATAGGCATTTCAGATGTAGTTTCCGATAGGCATTTCAAAAAAAGGTGCCGATGAGCATTACAGATATAGGTGCCGATAGGCATTTCAGATATAGTTGATGACTGGCATTTTAAAAATAGGTGCCGATAGGCATTTCAGATATAGAAGCCGATAGGCATTTCAAATATAGGTGCCAATAGGCATTCCAGATATGGTTGCCGATAGGCATTTAAAATATAGGTGCTGATAGGCATTTCAGATGTAGTTTCCGATAGGCATTTCAAAAATAGGTGCCGATAGGCATTTTAAATATAGGTGCTGATAGGCATTTCAGATGTAGTTTCCGATAGGCATTTCAAAAATTGGTGCCGATAGGCATTTCAGATATAGGTGCCGATAGGCATTTCAGATATAGTTGCCGATTGGCATTTTAAAAATAGGTGCCGAAAGGCATTTCAGATATAGAAGCCGATAGGTATTTCAAATATAGGTGTCGATAGGCATTTCAGATATGGCTGCCGATAGGCATTTCAAATATTGGTGCTGATAGACATTTCAGATGTAGTTTCCGATAGGCATTTCAAAAATAGGTGCCGATAGGCATTTCAGATATAGGTGCCGATTGGCATTTTAAAAATAGGTGCCGATAGGCATTTCAGATATAGAAGCCGATAGGTATTTCAAATATAGGTGTCGATAGGCATTTCAGATATGGTTGCCGATAGGCATTTCAAATATTGGTGCTGATAGGCATTTCAGATGTAGTTTCCGATAGGCATTTCAAAAATAGGTGCCGATAGGCATTTCAGATATAGGTGCCGATAGGCATTACAGATATAGTAGCCGATTGGCATTTTAAAAATAGGTGCCGATAGGCATTTCAGATATAGAAGCCGATAGGTATTTCAAATATAGGTGTCGATAGGCATTTCAGATATGGTTGCCGATAGGCTTTTCAAATATAGGTGCTGATAGGCATTTCAGATGTAGTTTCGGATAGGCATTTCAAAAATAGGTGCCGATAGGCATTTCAGATACAGGTGCCTATAGGCATTTCAGATATATCTGCCGATTGGCATTTCAAAAATAGGTGCCGATAGGCATTTCAGATATAGGTGCCGATAGGCATATCAGATATAGTTGCCGATAGGCATTTAAAATATAGGTGCCGATAGGCATAGCAGATATAGTTGCCGATAGGCATTTCAAATATAGGTGCCGATAGGCATTTCAAATATAGGTGTCGATAGGCATTTCAGATATAAATGCCGAAAGGCATTTCAGATAGAGGTGCCGATAAGCATTTCTGATGTGGTTGCCGATAGGCATTTCAAATATAGGTGCTGATAGGCATTTCAGATGTAGTTTCCGATAGGCATTTCAAAAATAGGTGCCGATAGGCATTTCAGATATAGGTGCCGATAGGCATTTCAGATATAGTTGCCGATTGGCATTTTAAAAATAGGTGCCGATAGGCATTTCAGATATAGAAGCCGATAGGCATTTCAAATATAGGTGCCAATAGGCATTCCAGATATGGTTGCCGATAGGCATTTAAAATATAGTTGCTGATAGGCATTTCAGATGTAGTTTCCGATAGGCATTTCAAAAATAGGTGCCGATAGGCATTTTAAATATAGGTGCTGATAGGCATTTCAGATGTAGTTTCCGATAGGCATTTCAAAAATTGGTGCCGATAGGCATTTCAGATATAGGTGCCGATGGGCATTTCAGATATAGTTGCCGATTGGCATTTTAAAAATAGGTGCCGATAGGCATTTCAGATATAGAAGCCGATAGGTATTTCAAATATAGGTGTCGATAGGCATTTCAGATATGGCTGTAGATAGGCATTTCAAATATTGGTGCTGATAGGCATTTCAGATGTAGTTTCCGATAGGCATTTCAAAAATAGGTGCCAATAGGCATTTCAGATATAGTTGCCGATTGGCATTTTAAAAATAGGTGCCGATAGGCATTTCAGATATAGAAGCCTATAGGTATTTCAAATATAGGTGTCGATAGGCATTTCAGATATGGTTGCCGATAGGCATTTCAAATATTAGTGCTGATAGGCATTTCAGATGTAGTTTCCGATAGGCATTTCAAAAATAGGTGTCGATAGGTATTTCAGATATAGGTGCCGATAGGCATTTCAGATATAGGTGCTGATAGGCATTTCAGATATAGTTGCCGATTGGCATTTTAAAAATAGGTGCCGATAGGCATTTCAGATATAGAAGCCGATAGGCATTTCAAATATAGGTGCCGATAGGCATTCCAGATATAGCCGATAGGCATTTCAGATATAGGTGCCGATAGGCATTTCAGATATAGTTGCCGATTGGCATTTTAAAAATAGGTGCCGATAGGCATTTCAGATATAGAAGCCGATAGGCATTTTAAATATAGGTGCCGATAGGCATTCCAGATATGGTTGCCGATAGGCATTTTAAATATAAGTGCTGATAGGCATTTCAGATGTAGTTTCCGATAGGCATTTCAAAAATATGTACCGATAGGCATTTCAGATATAGGTGCCGATAGGCATTTCAGATATAGTTGCCGATTGGCATTTTAAAAATAGGTGCCGATAGGCATTTCAGATATAGAAGCCGATAGGTGTTTCAAATATAGGTGTCGATAGGCATTTCAGATATGGTTGCCGATAGGCTTTTCAAATATAGGTGCTGATAGGCATTTCAGATGTAGTTTCGGATAGGCATTTCAAAAATAGGTGCCGATAGGCATTTCAGATACAGGTGCCTATACGCATTTCAGATATATCTGACGATTGGCATTTCAAAAATAGGTGCCGATAGGCATTTCAGATATAGGTGCCGATAGGCATATCAGATATAGTTGCCGATAGGCATTTAAAATATAGGTGCCGATAGGCATTTCAAATATAGGTGTCGATAGGCATTTCAGATATAAATGCCGAAAGGCATTTCAGATATAGGTGCCGATAGGCATATCTGATGTGGTTGCCGATAGGCATTTCAAATATATGTGCTGATAGGCATTTCAGATGTAGTTTTCGATAGGCATTTCAAAAATAGGTGCCGATAGGCATTTCAGATATAGAAGCCGATAGGCATTTCAAATATAGGTGCCGATAGGCATTCCAGATATGGCTGTAGATAGGCATTTCAAATATTGGTGCTGATAGGCATTTCAGATGTAGTTTCCGATAGGCATTTCAAAAATAGGTGCCGATAGGCATTTCAGATATAGGTGCCGATGGGCATTTCAGATATAGTTGCCGATTGGCATTTTAAAAATAGGTGCCGATAGGCATTTCAGATATAGAAGCCGATAGGTATTTCAAATATAGGTGTCGATAGGCATTTCAGATATGGCTGTAGATAGGCATTTCAAATATTGGTGCTGATAGGCATTTCAGATGTAGTTTCCGATAGGCATTTCAAAAATAGGTGCCAATAGGCATTTCAGATATAGTTGCCGATTGGCATTTTAAAAATAGGTGCCGATCGGCATTTCAGATATAGAAGCCTATAGGTATTTCAAATATAGGTGTCGATAGGCATTTCAGATATGGTTGCCGATAGGCATTTCAAATATTAGTGCTGATAGGCATTTCAGATGTAGTTTCCGATAGGCATTTCAAAAATAGGTGCCGATAGGTATTTCAGATATAGGTGCCGATAGGCATTTCAGATATAGGTGCTGATAGGCATTTCAGATATAGTTGCCGATTGGCATTTTAAAAATAGGTGCCGATAGGCATTTCAGATATAGAAGCCGATAGGCATTTCAAATATAGGTGCCGATAGGCATTCCAGATATAGCCGATAGGCATTTCAGATATAGGTGCCGATAGGCATTTCAGATATAGTTGCCGATTGGCATTTTAAAAATAGGTGCCGATAGGCATTTCAGATATAGAAGCCGATAGGCATTTTAAATATAGGTGCCGATAGGCATTCCAGATATGGTTGCCGATAGGCATTTTAAATATAAGTGCTGATAGGCATTTCAAAAATATGTACCGATAGGCATTTCAGATATAGGTGCCGATAGGCATTTCAGATATAGTTGCCGATTGGCATTTTAAAAATAGGTGCCGATAGGCATTTCAGATATAGAAGCCGATAGGTATTTCAAATATAGGTGTCGATAGGCATTTCAGATATGGTTGCCGATAGGCTTTTCAAATATAGGTGCTGATAGGCATTTCAGATGTAGTTTCGGATAGGCATTTCAAAAATAGGTGCCGATAGGCATTTCAGATACAGGTGCCTATACGCATTTCAAATATATCTGCCGATTGGCATTTCAAAAATAGGTGCCGATAGGCATTTCAGATATAGGTGCCGATAGGCATATCAGATATAGTTGCCGATAGGCATTTAAAATATAGGTGCCGATAGGCATTTCAAATATAGGTGTCGATAGGCATTTCAGATATAAATGCCGAAAGGCATTTCAGATATAGGTGCCGATAGGCATTTCTGATGTGGTTGCCGATAGGCATTTCAAATATATGTGCTGATAGGCATTTCAGATGTAGTTTTCGATAGGCATTTCAAAAATAGGTGCCGATAGGCATTTCAGATATAGAAGCCGATAGGCATTTCAAATATAGGTGCCGATAGGCATTCCAGATATGGTTGCCGATAGGCATTTCAAATATAGGTGCTGATAGGCATTTCAGATGTAGTTTCCGATAGGCATTTCAAAAATAGGTGCCGATAGGCATTTCAGATATAGGTGCCTGATAGGCATTTCAGATATAGTTGCCGATTGGCATTTTAAAAATAGGTGCCGATAGGCATTTTGGATATAGAAGCCGATAGGCATTTTAAATATAGGTGCCGATAGGCATTCCAGATATGGTTGCCGATAGGTATTTCAAATATAGGTGCTGATAGGCATTTCAGATGTAGTTTCCGATAGGCATTTCAAAAATAGGTGCCGATAGGCATTTCAGATATAGGTGCCGATAGGCATTTCAGATATAGTTGCCGATTGGCATTTTAAAAATAGGTGCCGATAGGCATTTCAGATATAAAAGCCAATAGGCATTTCAAATATAGGTGCCGATAGGCATTCCAGATATGGTTGCCGATAGGCATTTCAAATATAGGTGCTGATAGGCATTCCAGATGTAGTTTCCGATAGGCATTTCAAAAATTGGTGCCGATAGGCATTTCAGATATAGGTGCCGATAGGCATTTCAGATATAGGTGCCGATAGGCATTTCAGATATAGTTACCGATTGGCATTTTAAAAATAGGTGCCGATAGGCATTTCAGATATAGAAGCCGATAGGTATTTCAAATATAGGTGTCGATAGGCATTTCAGATATGGTTGCTGATAGGCATTTCAAATATAGGTGCTGATAGGCATTTCAGATGTAGTTTCCGATAGGCATTTCAAAAAAAGGTGCCGATAGGCATTACAGATATAGGTGCCGATAGGCATTTCAGATATAGTTGATGACTGGCATTTTAAAAATAGGTGCCGATAGGCATTTCAGATATAGAAGCCGATAGGCATTTCAAATATAGGTGCCAATAGGCATTCCAGATATGGTTGCCGATAGGCATTTAAAATATAGGTGCTGATAGGCATTTCAGATGTAGTTTCCGATAGGCATTTCAAAAATAGGTGCCGATAGGCATTTTAAATATAGGTGCTGATAGGCATTTCAGATGTAGTTTCCGATAGGCATTTCAAAAATTGGTGCCGATAGGCATTTCAGATATAGGTGCCGATAGGCATTTCAGATATAGTTGCCGATTGGCATTTTAAAAATAGGTGCCGATAGGCATTTTAGATATAGAAGCCGATAGGTATTTCAAATATAGGTGTCGATAGGCATTTCAGATATGGCTGCCGATAGGCATTTCAAATATTGGTGCTGATAGACATTTCAGATGTAGTTTCCGATAGGCATTTCAAAAATAGGTGCCGATAGGCATTTCAGATATAGTTGCCGATTGGCATTTTAAAAATAGGTGCCGATAGGCATTTCAGATATAGAAGCCGATAGGTATTTCAAATATAGGTGTCGATAGGCATTTCAGATATGGTTGCCGATAGGCATTTCAAATATTGGTGCTGATAGGCATTTCAGATGTAGTTTCCGATAGGCATTTCAAAAATAGGTGCCGATAGGCATTTCAGATATAGGTGCCGATAGGCATTACAGATATAGTAGCCTATTGGCATTTTAAAAATAGGTGCCGATAGGCATTTCAGATATAGAAGCCGATAGGTATTTCAAATATAGGTGTCGATAGGCATTTCAGATATGGTTGCCAATAGGCTTTTCAAATATAGGTGCTGATAGGCATTTCAGATATAGGTGCCGATAGGCATATCAGATATAGTTGCCGATAGGCATTTAAAATATAGGTGCCGATAGGCATTTCAAATATAGGTGTCGATAGGCATTTCAGATATAAATGCCGAAAGGCATTTCAGATATAGGTGCCGATAGGCATTTCTGATGTGGTTGCCGATAGGCATTTCAAATATAGGTGCTGATAGGCATTTCAGATGTAGTTTCGGATAGGCATTTCAAAAATAGGTGCCGATAGGCATTTCAGATACAGGTGCCTATAGGCATTTCAGATATAGGTGCCGATAGGCATTTCAGATATAGTTGCCGATTGGCATTTTAAAAATAGGTGCCGATAGGCATTTCAGATATAGAAGCCGATAGGCATTTCAAATATAGGTGCCGATAGGCATTCCAGATATGGTTGCCGATAGGCATTTCAAATATAAGTGCTGATAGGCATTTCAGATGTAGTTTCCGATAGGCATTTCAAAAATAGGTACCGATAGGCATTTCAGATATAGGTGCCGATAGGCATTTCAGATATAGTTGCCGATTGGCATTTTAAAAATAGGTGCCGATAGGCATTTCAGATATAGAAGCCGATAGGTATTTCAAATATAGGTGTCGATAGGCATTTCAGATATGGTTGCCGATAGGCTTTTCAAATATAGGTGCTGATAGGCATTTCAGATGTAGTTTCGGATAGGCATTTCAAAAATAGGTGCCGATAGGCATTTCAGATACAGGTGCCTATAGGCATTTCAGATATATCTGCCGATTGGCATTTCAAAAAAAAGTGCCGATAGGCATTTCAGATATAGGTGCCGATAGGCATATCAGATATAGTTGCCGATAAGCATTTAAAATATAGGTGCCGATAGGCATATCAGATATAGTTGCCGATAGGCATTTCAAATATAGGTGCCGATAGGCATTTCAAATATAGGTGTCGATAGGCATTTCAGATATAAATGCCGAAAGGCATTTCAGATAGAGGTGCCGATAGGCATTTCTAATGTGGTTGCCGATAGGCATTTCAAATATAGGTGCTGATAGGCATTTCAGATGTAGTTTCCGATAGGCATTTCAAAAATAGGTGCCGATAGGCATTTCAGATATAGGTGCCGATAGGCATTTCAGATATAGTTGCCGATTGGCATTTTAAAAATAGGTGCCGATAGGCATTTTGGATATAGAAGCCGATAGGCATTTTAAATATAGGTGCCGATAGGCATTCCAGATATGGTTGCCGATAGGTATTTCAAATATAGGTGCTGATAGGCATTTCAGATGTAGTTTCCGATAGGCATTTCAAAAATAGGTGCCGATAGGCATTTCAGATATAGGTGCCGATAGGCATTTCAGATATAGTTGCCGATTGGCATTTTAAAAATAGGTGCCGATAGGCATTTCAGATATAGAAGCCAATAGGCATTTCAAATATAGGTGCCGATAGGCATTCCAGATATAGTTACCGATTGGCATTTTAAAAATAGGTGCCGATAGGCATTTCAGATATAGAAGCCGATAGGTATTTCAAATATAGGTGTCGATAGGCATTTCAGATATGGTTGCTGATAGGCATTTAAAATAAAGGGTGCCGATAGGCATATCAGATATAGTTGCCGATAGGCATTTAAAATATAGGTGCCGATAGGCATTTCAAATATAGGTGCCGATAGGCATTCCAGATATAGCCGATAGGCATTTCAGATATAGGTGCCGATAGGCATTTCAGATATAGTTGCCGATTGGCATTTTAAAAATAGGTGCCGATAGGCATTTCAGATATAGAAGCCGATAGGCATTTTAAATATAGGTGCCGATAGGCATTCCAGATATGGTTGCCGATAGGCATTTTAAATATAAGTGCTGATAGGCATTTCAGATGTAGTTTCCGATAGGCATTTCAAAAATATGTACCGATAGGCATTTCAGATATAGGTGCCGATAGGCATTTCAGATATATTTGCCGATTGGCATTTTAAAAATAGGTGCCGATAGGCATTTCAGATATAGAAGCCGATAGGTATTTCAAATATAGGTGTCGATAGGCATTTCAGATATGGTTGCCGATAGGCTTTTCAAATATAGGTGCTGATAGGCATTTCAGATGTAGTTTCGGATAGGCATTTCAAAAATAGGTGCCGATAGGCATTTCAGATACAGGTGCCTATACGCATTTCAGATATATCTGCCGATTGGCATTTCAAAAATAGGTGCCGATAGGCATTTCAGATATAGGTGCCGATAGGCATATCAGATGTAGTTGCCGATAGGCATTTAAAATATAGGTGCCGATAGGCATTTCAAATATAGGTGTTGATAGGCATTTCAGATATAAATGCCGAAAGGCATTTCAGATATAGGTGCCGATAGGCATTTCTGATGTGGTTGCCGATAGGCATTTCAAATATATGTGCTGATAGGCATTTCAGATGTAGTTTTCGATAGGCATTTCAAAAATAGGTGCCGATAGGCATTTCAGATATAGAAGCCGATAGGCATTTCAAATATAGGTGCCGATAGGCATTCCAGATATGGCTGTAGATAGGCATTTCAAATATTGGTGCTGATAGGCATTTCAGATGTAGTTTCCGATAGGCATTTCAAAAATAGGTGCCGATAGGCATTTCAGATATAGGTGCCGATGGGCATTTCAGATATAGTTGCCGATTGGCATTTTAAAAATAGGTGCCGATAGGCATTTCAGATATAGAAGCCGATAGGTATTTCAAATATAGGTGTCGATAGGCATTTCAGATATGGCTGTAGATAGGCATTTCAAATATTGGTGCTGATAGGCATTTCAGATGTAGTTTCCGATAGGCATTTCAAAAATAGGTGCCAATAGGCATTTCAGATATAGTTGCCGATTGGCATTTTAAAAATAGGTGCCGATAGGCATTTCAGATATAGAAGCCTATAGGTATTTCAAATATAGGTGTCGATAGGCATTTCAGATATGGTTGCCGATAGGCATTTCAAATATTAGTGCTGATAGGCATTTCAGATGTAGTTTCCGATAGGCATTTCAAAAATAGGTGCCGATAGGTATTTCAGATATAGGTGCCGATAGGCATTTCAGATATAGGTGCTGATAGGCATTTCAGATATAGTTGCCGAATGGCATTTTAAAAATAGGTGCCGATAGGCATTTCAGATATAGAAGCCGATAGGCATTTCAAATATAGGTGCCGATAGGCATTCCAGATATAGCCGATAGGCATTTCAGATATAGGTGCCGATAGGCATTTCAGATATAGTTGCCGATTGGCATTTTAAAAATAGGTGCCGATAGGCATTTCAGATATAGAAGCCGATAGGCATTTTAAATATAGGTGCTGATAGGCATTCCAGATATGGTTGCCGATAGGCATTTTAAATATAAGTGCTGATAGGCATTTCAGATGTAGTTTCCGATAGGCATTTCAAAAATATGTACCGATAGGCATTTCAGATATAGGTGCCGATAGGCATTTCAGATATAGTTGCCGATTGGCATTTTAAAAATAGGTGCCGATAGGCATTTCAGATATAGAAGCCGATAGGTATTTCAAATATAGGTGTCGATAGGCATTTCAGATATGGTTGCCGATAGGCTTTTCAAATATAGGTGCTGATAGGCATTTCAGATGTAGTTTCGGATAGGCATTTCAAAAATAGGTGCCGATAGGCATTTCAGATACAGGTGCCTATACGCATTTCAAATATATCTGCCGATTGGCATTTCAAAAATAGGTGCCGATAGGCATTTCAGATATAGGTGCCGATAGGCATATCAGATATAGTTGCCGATAGGCATTTAAAATATAGGTGCCGATAGGCATTTCAAATATAGGTGTCGATAGGCATTTCAGATATAAATGCCGAAAGGCATTTCAGATATAGGTGCCGATAGGCATTTCTGATGTGGTTGCCGATAGGCATTTCAAATATATGTGCTGATAGGCATTTCAGATGTAGTTTTCGATAGGCATTTCAAAAATATGTGCCGATAGGCATTTCAGATATAGAAGCCGATAGGCATTTCAAATATAGGTGCCGATAGGCATTCCAGATATGGTTGCCGATAGGCATTTCAAATATAGGTGCTGATAGGCATTTCAGATGTAGTTTCCGATAGGCATTTCAAAAATAGGTGCCGATAGGCATTTCAGATATAGGTGCCTGATAGGCATTTCAGATATAGTTGCCGATTGGCATTTTAAAAATAGGTGCCGATAGGCATTTTGGATATAGAAGCCGATAGGCATTTTAAATATAGGTGCCGATAGGCATTCCAGATATGGTTGCCGATAAGTATTTCAAATATAGGTGCTGATAGGCATTTCAGATGTAGTTTCCGATAGGCATTTCAAAAATAGGTGCCGATAGGCATTTCAGATATAGGTGCCGATAGGCATTTCAGATATAGTTGCCGATTGGCATTTTAAAAATAGGTGCCGATAGGCATTTCAGATATAGAAGCCAATAGGCATTTCAAATATAGGTGCCGATAGGCATTCCAGATATGGTTGCCGATAGGCGTTTCAAATATAGGTGCTGATAGGCATTCCAGATGTAGTTTCCGATAGGCATTTCAAAAATTGGTGCCGATAGGCATTTCAGATATAGGTGCCGATAGGCATTTCAGATATAGGTGCCGATAGGCATTTCAGATATAGTTACCGATTGGCATTTTAAAAATAGGTGCCGATAGGCATTTCAGATATAGAAGCCGATAGGTAATTCAAATATAGGTGTCGATAGGCATTTCAGATATGGTTGCTGATAGGCATTTCAAATATAGGTGCTGATAGGCATTTCAGATGTAGTTTCCGATAGGCATTTCAAAAAAAGGTGCCGATAGGCATTACAGATATAGGTGCCGATAGGCATTTCAGATATAGTTGATGACTGGCATTTTAAAAATAGGTGCCGATAGGCATTTCAGATATAGAAGCCGATATGCATTTCAAATATAGGTGCCAATAGGCATTCCAGATATGGTTGCCGATAGGCATTTAAAATATAGGTGCTGATAGGCATTTCAGATGTAGTTTCCGATAGGCATTTCAAAAATAGGTGCCGATAGGCATTTTAAATATAGGTGCTGATAGGCATTTCAGATGTAGTTTCCGATAGGCATTTCAAAAATTGGTGCCGATAGGCATTTCAGATATAGGTGCCGATAGGCATTTCAGATATAGTTGCCGATTGGCATTTTAAAAATAGGTGCCGAAAGGCATTTCAGATATAGAAGCCGATAGGTATTTCAAATATAGGTGTCGATAGGCATTTCAGATATGGCTGCCGATAGGCATTTCAAATATTGGTGCTGATAGACATTTCAGATGTAGTTTCCGATAGGCATTTCAAAAATAGGTGCCGATAGGCATTTCAGATATAGTTGCCGATTGGCATTTTAAAAATAGGTGCCGATAGGCATTTCAGATATAGAAGCCGATAGGTATTTCAAATATAGGTGTCGATAGGCATTTCAGATATGGTTGCCGATAGGCATTTCAAATATTGGTGCTGATAGGCATTTCAGATGTAGTTTCCGATAGGCATTTCAAAAATAGGTGCCGATAGGCATTTCAGATATAGGTGCCGATAGGCATTACAGATATAGTAGCCGATTGGCATTTTAAAAATAGGTGCCGATAGGCATTTCAGATATAGAAGCCGATAGGTATTTCAAATATAGGTGTCGATAGGCATTTCAGATATGGTTGCCGATAGACTTTTCAAATATAGGTGCTGATAGGCATTTCAGATGTAGTTTCGGATAGGCATTTCAAAAATAGGTGCCGATAGGCATTTCAGATATAGGTGCCGATAGGCATATCAGATATAGTTGCCGATAGGCATTTAAAATATAGGTGCCGATAGGCATTTCAAATATAGGTGTCGATAGGCATTTCAGATATAAATGCCGAAAGGCATTTCAGATATAGGTGCCGATAGGCATTTCTGATGTGGTTGCCAATAGGCATTTCAAATATAGGTGCTGATAGGCATTTCAGATGTAGTTTCGGATAGGCATTTCAAAAATAGGTGCCGATAGGCATTTCAGATACAGGTGCCTATAGGCATTTCAGATATAGGTGCCGATAGGCATTTCAGATATAGTTGCCGATTGGCATTTTAAAAATAGGTGCCGATAGGCATTTCAGATATAGAAGCCGATAGGCATTTCAAATATAGGTGCCGATAGGCATTCCAGATATGGTTGCCGATAGGCATTTCAAATATAAGTGCTGATAGGCATTTCAGATTTAGTTTCCGATAGGCATTTCAAAAATAGGTACCGATAGGCATTTCAGATATAGGTGCCGATAGGCATTTCAGATATAGTTGCCGATTGGCATTTTAAAAATAGGTGCCGATAGGCATTTCAGATATAGAAGCCGATAGGTATTTCAAATATAGGTGTCGATAGGCATTTCAGATATGGTTGCCGATAGGCTTTTCAAATATAGGGGCTGATAGGCATTTCAGATGTAGTTTCGGATAGGCATTTCAAAAATAGGTGCCGATAGGCATTTCAGATACAGGTGCCTATAGGCATTTCAGATATATCTGCCGATTGGCATTTCAAAAATAGGTGCCGATAGGCATTTCAGATATAGGTGCCGATAGGCATATCAGATATAGTTGCCGATAGGCATTTAAAATATAGGTGCCGATAGGCATATCAGATATAGTTGCCGATAGGCATTTCAAATATAGGTGCCGATAGGCATTTCAAATATAGGTGTCGATAGGCATTTCAGATATAAATGCCGAAAGGCATTTCAGATAGAGGTGCCGATAGGCATTTATGATGTGGTTGCCGATAGGCATTTCAAATATAGGTGCTGATAGGCATTTCAGATGTAGTTTCCGATAGGCATTTCAAAAATAGGTGCCGATAGGCATTTCAGATATAGGTGCCGATAGGCATTTCAGATATAGTTGCCGATTGGCATTTTAAAAATAGGTGCCGATAGGCATTTCAGATATAGAAGCCGATAGGCATTTCAAATATAGGTGCCAATAGGCATTCCAGATATGGTTGCCGTTAGGCATTTAAAATATAGTTGCTGATAGGCATTTCAGATGTAGCTTCCGATAGGCATTTCAAAAATAGGTGCCGATAGGCATTTTAAATATAGGTGCTGATAGGCATTTCAGATGTAGTTTCCGATAGGCATTTCAAAAATTGGTGCCGATAGGCATTTCAGATATAGGTGCCGATGGGCATTTCAGATATAGTTGCCGATTGGCATTTTAAAAATAGGTGCCGATAGGCATTTCAGATATAGAAGCCGATAGGTATTTCAAATATAGGTGTCGATAGGCATTTCAGATATGGCTGTAGATAGGCATTTCAAATATTGGTGCTGATAGGCATTTCAGATGTAGTTTCCGATAGGCATTTCAAAAATAGGTGCCAATAGGCATTTCAGATATAGTTGCCGATTGGCATTTTAAAAATAGGTGCCGATAGGCATTTCAGATATAGAAGCCTATAGGTATTTCAAATATAGGTGTCGATAGGCATTTCAGATATGGTTGCCGATAGGCATTTCAAATATTAGTGCTGATAGGCATTTCAGATGTAGTTTCCGATAGGCATTTCAAAAATAGGTGCCGATAGGTATTTCAGATATAGGTGCCGATAGGCATTTCAGATATAGGTGCTGATAGGCATTTCAGATAAAGTTGCCGATTGGCATTTTAAAAATAGGTGCCGATAGGCATTTCAGATATAGAAGCCGATAGGCATTTCAAATATAGGTGCCGATAGGCATTCCAGATATAGCCGATAGGCATTTCAGATATAGGTGCCGATAGCCATTTCAGATATAGTTGCCGAATGGCATTTTAAAAATAGGTGCCGATAGGCATTTCAGATATAGAAGCCGATAGGCATTTTAAATATAGGTGCCGATAGGCATTCCAGATATGGTTGCCGATAGGCATTTTAAATATAAGTGCTGATAGGCATTTCAGATGTAGTTTCCGATAGGCATTTCAAAAATATGTACCGATAGGCATTTCAGATATAGGTGCCGATAGGCATTTCAGATATAGTTGCCGATTGGCATTTTAAAAATAGGTGCCGATAGGCATTTCAGATATAGAAGCCGATAGGTATTTCAAATATAGGTGTCGATAGGCATTTCAGATATGGTTGCCGATAGGCTTTTCAAATATAGGTGCTGATAGGCATTTCAGATGTAGTTTCGGATAGGCATTTCAAAAATAGGTGCCGATAGGCATTTCAGATACAGGTGCCTATACGCATTTCAGATATATCTGCCGATTGGCATTTCAAAAATAGGTGCCGATAGGCATTTCAGATATAGGTGCCGATAGGCATATCAGATATAGTTGCCGATAGGCATTTAAAATATAGGTGCCGATAGGCATTTCAAATATAGGTGTCGATAGGCATTTCAGATATAAATGCCGAAAGGCATTTCAGATATAGGTGCCGATAGGCATTTCTGATGTGGTTGCCGATAGGCATTTCAAATATATGTGCTGATAGGCATTTCAGATGTAGTTTTCGATAGGCATTTCAAAAATAGGTGCCGATAGGCATTTCAGATATAGAAGCCGATAGGCATTTCAAATATAGGTGCCGATAGGCATTCCAGATATGGCTGTATATAGGCATTTCAAATATTGGTGCTGATAGGCATTTCAGATGTAGTTTCCGATAGGCATTTCAAAAATAGGTGCCGATAGGCATTTCAGATATAGGTGCCGATGGGCATTTCAGATATAGTTGCCGATTGGCATTTTAAAAATAGGTGCCGATAGGCATTTCAGATATAGAAGCCGATAGGTATTTCAAATATAGGTGTCGATAGGCATTTCAGATATGGCTGTAGATAGGCATTTCAAATATTGGTGCTGATAGGCATTTCAGATGTAGTTTCCGATAGGCATTTCAAAAATAGGTGCCAATAGGCATTTCAGATATAGTTGCCGATTGGCATTTTAAAAATAGGTGCCGATAGGCATTTCAGATATAGAAGCCTATAGGTATTTCAAATATAGGTGTCGATAGGCATTTCAGATATGGTTGCCGATAGGCATTTCAAATATTAGTGCTGATAGGCATTTCAGATGTAGTTTCCGATAGGCATTTCAAAAATAGGTGCCGATAGGTATTTCAGACATAGGTGCCGATAGGCATTTCAGATATAGGTGCTGATAGGCATTTCAGATATAGTTGCCGATTGGCATTTTAAAAATAGGTGCCGATAGGCATTTCAGATATAGAAGCCGATAGGCATTTCAAATATAGGTGCCGATAGGCATTCCAGATATAGCCGATAGGCATTTCAGATATAGGTGCCGATAGGCATTTCAGATATAGTTGCCGATTGGCATTTTAAAAATAGGTGCCGATAGGCATTTCAGATATAGAAGCCGATAGGCATTTTAAATATAGGTGCCGATAGGCATTCCAGATATGGTTGCCGATAGGCATTTTAAATATAAGTGCTGATAGGCATTTCAGTTGTAGTTTCCGATAGGCATTTCAAAAATATGTACCGATAGGCATTTCAGATATAGGTGCCGATAGGCATTTCAGATATAGTTGCCGATTGGCATTTTAAAAATAGGTGCCGATAGGCATTTCAGATATAGAAGCCGATAGGTATTTCAAATATAGGTGTCGATAGGCATTTCAGATATGGTTGCCGATAGGCTTTTCAAATATAGGTGCTGATAGGCATTTCAGATGTAGTTTCGGATAGGCATTTCAAAAATAGGTGCCGATAGGCATTTCAGATACAGGTGCCTATACGCATTTCAAATATATCTGCCGATTGGCATTTCAAAAATAGGTGCCGATAGGCATTTCAAATATAGGTGCCGATAGGCATATCAGATATAGTTGCCGATAGGCATTTAAAATATAGGTGCCGATAGGCATTTCAAATATAGGTGTCGATAGGCATTTCAGATATAAATGCCGAAAGGCATTTCAGATATAGGTGCCGATAGGCATTTCTGATGTGGTTGCCGATAGGCATTTCAAATATATGTGCTGATAGGCATTTCAGATGTAGTTTTCGATAGGCATTTCAAAAATAGGTGCCGATAGGCATTTCAGATATAGAAGCCGATAGGCATTTCAAATATAGGTGCCGATAGGCATTCCAGATATGGTTGCCGATAGGCATTTCAAATATAGGTGCTGATAGGCATTTCAGATGTAGTTTCCGATAGGCATTTCAAAAATAGGTGCCGATAGGCATTTCAGATATAGGTGCCTGATAGGCATTTCAGATATAGTTGCCGATTGGCATTTTAAAAATAGGTGCCGATAGGCATTTTGGATATAGAAGCCGATAGGCATTTTAAATATAGGTGCCGATAGGCATTCCAGATATGGTTGCCGATAGGTATTTCAAATATAGGTGCTGATAGGCATTTCAGATGTAGTTTCCGATAGGCATTTCAAAAATAGGTGCCGATAGGCATTTCAGATATAGGTGCCGATAGGCATTTCAGATATAGTTGCCGATTGGCATTTTAAAAATAGGTGCCGATAGGCATTTCAGATATAGAAGCCAATAGGCATTTCAAATATAGGTGCTGATAGGCATTCCAGGTATGGTTGCCGATAGGCATTTCAAATATAGGTGCTGATAGGCATTCCAGATGTAGTTTCCGATAGGCATTTCAAAAATTGGTGCCGATAGGCATTTCAGATATAGGTGCCGATAGGCATTTCAGATATAGGTGCCGATAGGCATTTCAGATATAGTTACCGATTGGCATTTTAAAAATAGGTGCCGATAGGCATTTCAGATATAGAAGCCGATAGGTATTTCAAATATAGGTGTCGATAGGCATTTCAGATATGGTTGCTGATAGGCATTTCAAATATAGGTGCTGATAGGCATTTCAGATGTAGTTTCCGATAGGCATTTCAAAAAAAGGTGCCGATAGGCATTACAGATATAGGTGCCGATAGGCATTTCAGATATAGTTGATGACTGGCATTTTAAAAATAGGTGCCGATAGGCATTTCAGATATAGAAGCCGATAGGCATTTCAAATATAGGTGCCAATAGGCATTCCAGATATGGTTGCCGATAGGCATTTAAAATATAGGTGCTGATAGGCATTTCAGATGTAGTTTCCGATAGGCATTTCAAAAATAGGTGCCGATAGGCATTTTAAATATAGGTGCTGATAGGCATTTCAGATGTAGTTTCCGATAGGCATTTCAAAAATTGGTGCCGATAGGCATTTCAGATATAGGTGCCGATAGGCATTTCAGATATAGTTGCCGATTGGCATTTTAAAAATAGGTGCCGATAGGCATTTCAGATATAGAAGCCGATAGGTATTTCAAATATAGGTGTCGATAGGCATTTCAGATATGGCTGCCGATAGGCATTTCAAATATTGGTGCTGATAGACATTTCAGATGTAGTTTCCGATAGGCATTTCAAAAATAGGTGCCGATAGGCATTTCAGATATAGTTGCCGATTGGCATTTTAAAAATAGTTGCCGATAGGCATTTCAGATATAGAAGCCGATAGGTATTTCAAATATAGGTGTCGATAGGCATTTCAGATATGGCTGCCGATAGGCATTTCAAATATTGGTGCTGATAGACATTTCAGATGTAGTTTCCGATAGGCATTTCAAAAATAGGTGCCGATAGGCATTTCAGATATAGGTGCCGATAGGCATTACAGATATAGTAGCCGATTGGCATTTTAAAAATAGGTGCCGATAGGCATTTCAGATATAGAAGCCGATAGGTATTTCAAATATAGGTGTCGATAGGCATTTCAGATATGGTTGCCGATAGGCTTTTCAAATATAGGTGCTGATAGGCATTTCAGATGTAGTTTCGGATAGGCATTTCAAAAATAGGTGCCGATAGGCATTTCAGATATAGGTGCCGATAGGCATATCAGATATAGTTGCCGATAGGCATTTAAAATATAGGTGCCGATAGGCATTTCAAATATAGGTGTCGATAGGCATTTCAGATATAAATGCCGAAAGGCATTTCAGATATAGGTGCCGATAGGCATTTCTGATGTGGTTGCCGATAGGCATTTCAAATATAGGTGCTGATAGGCATTTCAGATGTAGTTTCGGATAGGCATTTCAAAAATGGGTGCCGATAGGCATTTCAGATACAGGTGCCTATAGGCATTTCAGATATAGGTGCCGATAGGCATTTCAGATATAGTTGCCGATTGGCATTTTAAAAATAGGTGCCGATAGGCATTTCAGATATAGAAGCCGATAGGCATTTCAAATATAGGTGCCGATAGGCATTCCAGATATGGTTGCCGATAGGCATTTCAAATATAAGTGCTGATAGGCATTTCAGATGTAGTTTCCGATAGGCATTTCAAAAATAGGTACCGATAGGCATTTCAGATATAGGTGCCGATAGGCATTTCAGATATAGTTGCCGATTGGCATTTTAAAAATAGGTGCCGATAGACATTTCAGATATAGAAGCCGATAGGTATTTCAAATATAGGTGTCGATAGGCATTTCAGATATGGTTGCCGATAGGCTTTTCAAATATAGGTGCTGATAGGCATTTCAGATGTAGTTTCGGATAGGCATTTCAAAAATAGGTGCCGATAGGCATTTCAGATATAGGTGCCGATAGGCATTTCAGATATAGTTGCCGATTGGCATTTTAAAAATAGGTGCCGATAGGCATTTCAGATATAGAAGCCGATAGGCATTTCAAATATAGGTGCCGATAGGCATTCCAGATATGGTTGACGATAGGCATTTCAAATATAAGTGCTGATAGGCATTTCAGATTTAGTTTCCGATAGGCATTTCAAAAATAGGTACCGATAGGCATTTCAGATATAGGTGCCGATAGGCATTTCAGATATAGTTGCCGATTGGCATTTTAAAAATAGGTGCCGATAGGCATTTCAGATATAGAAGCCGATAGGTATTTCAAATATAGGTGTCGATAGGCATTTCAGATATGGTTGCCGATAGGCTTTTCAAATATAGGGGCTGATAGGCATTTCAGATGTAGTTTCGGATAGGCATTTCAAAAATAGGTGCCGATAGGCATTTCAGATACAGGTGCCTATAGGCATTTCAGATATATCTGCCGATTGGCATTTCAAAAATAGGTGCCGATAGGCATTTCAGATATAGGTGCCGATAGGCATATCAGATATAGTTGCCGATAGGCATTTAAAATATAGGTGCCGATAGGCATATCAGATATAGTTGCCGATAGGCATTTCAAATATAGGTGCCGATAGGCATTTCAAATATAGGTGTCGATAGGCATTTCAGATATAAATGCCGAAAGGCATTTCAGATAGAGGTGCCGATAGGCATTTCTGATGTGGTTGCCGATAGGCATTTCAAATATAGGTGCTGATAGGCATTTCAGATGTAGTTTCCGATAGGCATTTCAAAAATAGGTGCCGATAGGCATTTCAGATATAGGTGCCGATAGGCATTTCAGATATAATTGCCGATTGGCATTTTAAAAATAGGTGCCGATAGGCATTTCAGATATAGAAGCCGATAGGCATTTCAAATATAGGTGCCAATAGGCATTCCAGATATGGTTGCCGATAGGCATTTAAAATATAGTTGCTGATAGGCATTTCAGATGTAGTTTCCGATAGGCATTTCAAAAATAGGTGCCGATAGGCATTTTAAATATAGGTGCTGATAGGCATTTCAGATGTAGTTTCCGATAGGCATTTCAAAAATTGGTGCCGATAGGCATTTCAGATATAGGTGCCGATGGGCATTTCAGATATAGTTGCCGATTGGCATTTTAAAAATAGGTGCCGATAGGCATTTCAGATATAGAAGCCGATAGGTATTTCAAATATAGGTGTCGATAGGCATTTCAGATATGGCTGTAGATAGGCATTTCAAATATTGGTGCTGATAGGCATTTCAGATGTAGTTTCCGATAGGCATTTCAAAAATAGGTGCCAATAGGCATTTCAGATATAGTTGCCGATTGGCATTTTAAAAATAGGTGCCGATAGGCATTTCAGATATAAAAGCCTATAGGTATTTCAAATATAGGTGTCGATAGGCATTTCAGATATGGTTGCCGATAGGCATTTCAAATATTAGTGCTGATAGGCATTTCAGATGTAGTTTCCGATAGGCATTTCAAAAATAGGTGCCGATAGGTATTTCAGATATAGGTGCCGATAGGCATTTCAGATATAGGTGCTGATAGGCATTTCAGATATAGTTGCCGATTGGCATTTTAAAAATAGGTGCCGATAGGCATTTCAGATATAGAAGCCGATAGGCATTTCAAATATAGGTGCCGATAGGCATTCCAGATATAGCCGATAGGCATTTCAGATATAGGTGCCGATAGGCATTTCAGATATAGTTGCCGATTGGCATTTTAAAAATAGGTGCCGATAGGCATTTCAGATATAGAAGCCGATAGGCATTTTAAATATAGGTGCCGATAGGCATTCCAGATATGGTTGCCGATAGGCATTTTAAATATAAGTGCTGATAGGCATTTCAGATGTAGTTTCCGATAGGCATTTCAAAAATATGTACCGATAGGCATTTCAGATATAGGTGCCGATAGGCATTTCAGATATAGTTGCCGATTGGCATTTTAAAAATAGGTGCCGATAGGCATTTCAGATATAGAAGCCGATAGGTATTTCAAATATAGGTGTCGATAGGCATTTCAGATATGGTTGCCGATAGGCTTTTCAAATATAGGTGCTGATAGGCATTTCAGATGTAGTTTCGGATAGGCATTTCAAAAATAGGTGCCGATAGGCATTTCAGATACAGGTGCCTATACGCATTTCAAATATATCTGCCGATTGGCATTTCAAAAATAGGTGCCGATAGGCATTTCAGATATAGGTGCCGATAGGCATATCAGATATAGTTGCCGATAGGCATTTAAAATATAGGTGCCGATAGGCATTTCAAATATAGGTGTCGATAGGCATTTCAGATATAAATGCCGAAAGGCATTTCAGATATAGGTGCCGATAGGCATTTCTGATGTGGTTGCCGATAGGCATTTCAAATATATGTGCTGATAGGCATTTCAGATGTAGTTTTCAATAGGCATTTCAAAAATAGGTGCCGATAGGCATTTCAGATATAGAAGCCGATAGGCATTTCAAATATAGGTGCCGATAGGCATTCCAGATATGGCTGTAGATAGGCATTTCAAATATTGGTGCTGATAGGCATTTCAGATGTAGTTTCCGATAGGCATTTCAAAAATAGGTGCCGATAGGCATTTCAGATATAGGTGCCGATGGGCATTTCAGATATAGTTGCCGATTGGCATTTTAAAAATAGGTGCCGATAGGCATTTCAGATATAGAAGCCGATAGGTATTTCAAATATAGGTGTCGATAGGCATTTCAGATATGGCTGTAGATAGGCATTTCAAATATTGGTGCTGATAGGCATTTCAGATGTAGTTTCCGATAGGCATTTCAAAAATAGGTGCCAATAGGCATTTCAGATATAGTTGCCGATTGGCATTTTAAAAATAGGTGCCGATAGGCATTTCAGATATAGAAGCCTATAGGTATTTCAAATATAGGTGTCGATAGGCATTTCAGATATGGTTGCCGATAGGCATTTCAAATATTAGTGCTGATAGGCATTTCAGATGTAGTTTCCGATAGGAATTTCAAAAATAGGTGCCGATAGGTATTTCAGATATAGGTGCCGATAGGCATTTCAGATATAGGTGCTGATAGGCATTTCAGATATAGTTGCCGATTGGCATTTTAAAAATAGGTGCCGATAGGCATTTCAGATATAGAAGCCGATAGGCATTTCAAATATAGGTGCCGATAGGCATTCCAGATATAGCCGATAGGCATTTCAGATATAGGTGCCGATAGGCATTTCAGATATAGTTGCCGATTGGCATTTTAAAAATAGGTGCCGATAGGCATTTCAGATATAGAAGCCGATAGGCATTTTAAATATAGGTGCCGATAGGCATTCCAGATATGGTTGCCGATAGGCATTTTAAATATAAGTGCTGATAGGCATTTCAGATGTAGTTTCCGATAGGCATTTCAAAAATATGTACCGATAGGCATTTCAGATATAGGTGCCGATAGGCATTTCAGATATAGTTGCCGATTGGCATTTTAAAAATAGGTGCCGATAGGCATTTCAGATATAGAAGCCGATAGGTATTTCAAATATAGGTGTCGATAGGCATTTCAGATATGGTTGCCGATAGGCTTTTCAAATATAGGTGCTGATAGGCATTTCAGATGTAGTTTCGGATAGGCATTTCAAAAATAGGTGCCGATAGGCATTTCAGATACAGGTGCCTATACGCATTTCAAATATATCTGCCGATTGGCATTTCAAAAATAGGTGCCGATAGGCATTTCAGATATAGGTGCCGATAGGCATATCAGATATAGTTGCCGATAGGCATTTAAAATATAGGTGCCGATAGGCATTTCAAATATAGGTGTCGATAGGCATTTCAGATATAAATGCCGAAAGGCATTTCAGATATAGGTGCCGATAGGCATTTCTGATGTGGTTGCCGATAGGCATTTCAAATATATGTGCTGATAGGCATTTCAGATGTAGTTTTCGATAGGCATTTCAAAAATAGGTGCCGATAGGCATTTCAGATATAGAAGCCGATAGGCATTTCAAATATAGGTGCCGATAGGCATTCCAGATATGGTTGCCGATAGGCATTTCAAATATAGGTGCTGATAGGCATTTCAGATGTAGTTTCCGATAGGCATTTCAAAAATAGGTGCCGATAGGCATTTCAGATATAGGTGCCTGATAGGCATTTCAGATATAGTTGCCGATTGGCATTTTAAAAATAGGTGCCGATAGGCATTTTGGATATAGAAGCCGATAGGCATTTTAAATATAGGTGCCGATAGGCATTCCAGATATGGTTGCCGATAGGTATTTCAAATATAGGTGCTGATAGGCATTTCAGATGTAGTTTCCGATAGGCATTTCAAAAATAGGTGCCGATAGGCATTTCAGATATAGGTGCCGATAGGCATTTCAGATATAGTTGCCGATTGGCATTTTAAAAATAGGTGCCGATAGGCATTTCAGATATAGAAGCCAATAGGCATTTCAAATATAGGTGCCGATAGGCATTCCAGATATGGTTGCCGATAGGCATTTCAAATATAGGTGCTGATAGGCATTCCAGATGTAGTTTCCGATAGGCATTTCAAAAATTGGTGCCGATAGGCATTTCAGATATAGGTGCCGATAGGCATTTCAGATATAGGTGCCGATAGGCATTTCAGATATAGTTACCGATTGGCATTTTAAAAATAGGTGCCGGTAGGCATTTCAGATATAGAAGCCGATAGGTATTTCAAATATAGGTGTCGATAGGCATTTCAGATATGGTTGCTGATAGGCATTTCAAATATAGGTGCTGATAGGCATTTCAGATGTATTTTCCGATAGGCATTTCAAAAAAAGGTGCCGATAGGCATTACAGATATAGGTGCCGATAGGCATTTATGATATAGTTGATGACTGGCATTTTAAAAATAGGTGCCGATAGGCATTTCAGATATAAAAGCCGATAGGCATTTCAAATATAGGTGCCAATAGGCATTCCAGATATGGTTGCCGATAGGCATTTAAAATATAGGTGCTGATAGGCATTTCAGATGTAGTTTCCGATAGGCATTTCAAAAATAGGTGCCGATAGGCATTTTAAATATAGGTGCTGATAGGCATTTCAGATGTAGTTTCCGATAGGCATTTCAAAAATTGGTGCCGATAGGCATTTCAGATATAGGTGCCGATAGGCATTTCAGATATAGTTGCCGATTGGCATTTTAAAAATAGGTGCCGATAGGCATTTCAGATATAGAAGCCGATAGGTATTTCAAATATAGGTGTCGATAGGTATTTCAGATATGGCTGCCGATAGGCATTTCAAATATTGGTGCTGATAGACATTTCAGATGTAGTTTCCGATAGGCATTTCAAAAATAGGTGCCGATAGGCATTTCAGATATAGTTGCCGATTGGCATTTTAAAAATAGGTGCCGATAGGCATTTCAGATATAGAAGCCGATAGGTATTTCAAATATAGGTGTCGATAGGCATTTCAGATATGGTTGCCGATAGGCATTTCAAATATTGGTGCTGATAGGCATTTCAGATGTAGTTTCCGATAGGCATTTCAAAAATAGGTGCCGATAGGCATTTCAGATATAGGTGCCGATAGGCATTACAGATATAGTAGCCGATTGGCATTTTAAAAATAGGTGCCGATAGGCATTTCAGATATAGAAGCCGATAGGTATTTCAAATATAGGTGTCGATAGGCATTTCAGATATGGTTGCCGATAGGCTTTTCAAATATAGGTGCTGATAGGCATTTCAGATGTAGTTTCGGATAGGCATTTCAAAAATAGGTGCCGATAGGCATTTCAGATATAGGTGCCGATAGGCATATCAGATATAGTTGCCGATAGGCATTTAAAATATAGGTGCCGATAGGCATTTCAAATATAGGTGTCGATAGGCATTTCAGATATAAATGCCGAAAGGCATTTCAGATATAGGTGCCGATAGGCATTTCAGATATAGTTGCCGATTGGCATTTTAAAAATAGGTGCCGATAGGCATTTCAGATATAAAAGCCGATAGGCATTTCAAATATAGGTGCCGATAGGCATTCCAGATATGGTTGCCGATAGGCATTTCAAATATAAGTGCTGATAGGCATTTCAGATGTAGTTTCCGATAGGCATTTCAAAAATAGGTACCGATAGGCATTTCAGATATAGGTGCCGATAGGCATTTCAGATATAGTTGCCGATTGGCATTTTAAAAATAGGTGCCGATAGGCATTTCAGATATAGAAGCCGATAGGTATTTCAAATATAGGTGTCGATAGGCATTTCAGATATGGTTGCCGATAGGCTTTTCAAATATAGGTGCTGATAGGCATTTCAGATGTAGTTTCGGATAGGCATTTCAAAAATAGGTGCCGATAGGCATTTCAGATACAGGTGCCTATAGGCATTTCAGATATATCTGCCGATTGGCATTTCGAAAATAGGTGCCGATAGGCATTTTAGATATAGGTGCCGATAGGCATATCAGATATAGTTGCCGATAGGCATTTAAAATATAGGTGCCGATAGGCATATCAGATATAGTTGCCGATAGGCATTTCAAATATAGGTGCCGATAGGCATTTCAAATATAGGTGTCGATAGGCATTTCAGATATAAATGCCGAAAGGCATTTCAGATAGAGGTGCCGATAGGCATTTCTGATGTGGTTGCCGATAGGCATTTCAAATATAGGTGCTGATAGGCATTTCAGATGTAGTTTCCGATAGGCATTTCAAAAATAGGTGCCGATAGGCATTTCAGATATAGGTGCCGATAGGCATTTCAGATATAGTTGCCGATTGGCATTTTAAAAATAGGTGCCGATAGGCATTTTGGATATAGAAGCCGATAGGCATTTTAAATATAGGTGCCGATAGGCATTCCAGATATGGTTGCCGATAGGTATTTCAAATATAGGTGCTGATAGGCATTTCAGATGTAGTTTCCGATAGGCATTTCAAAAATAGGTGCCGATAGGCATTTCAGATATAGGTGCCGATAGGCATTTCAGATATAGTTGCCGATTGGCATTTTAAAAATAGGTGCCGATAGGCATTTCAGATATAGAAGCCAATAGGCATTTCAAATATAGGTGCCGATAGGCATTCCAGATATAGTTACCGATTGGCATTTTAAAAATAGGTGCCGATAGGCATTTCAGATATAGAAGCCGATAGGTATTTCAAATATAGGTGTCGATAGGCATTTCAGATATGGTTGCTGATAGGCATTTAAAATAAAGGGTGCCGATAGGCATATCAGATATAGTTGCCGATAGGCATTTAAAATATAGGTGCCGATAGGCATTTCAAATATAGGTGTCGATAGGCATTTCAGATATAAATGCCGAAAGGCATTTCAGATAGAGGTGCCGATAGGCATTTCTGATGTGGTTGCCGATAGGCATTTCAAATATAGGTGCCGATAGGCATTTCAGATATAGTTGCCGATTGGCATTTTAAAAATAGGTGCCGATAGGCATTTCGGATATAGAAGCCGATAGGCATTTTAAATATAGGTGCCGATAGGCATTCCAGATATGGTTGCCGATAGGCATTTCAAATATAGGTGCTGATAGGCATTTCAGATGTAGTTTCCGATAGGCATTTTAAAAATAGGTGCCGATAGGCATTTCAGATATAGGTGCCGATAGGCATTTCAGATATAGTTGCCGATTGGCATTTTAAAAATAGGTGCCGATAGGCATTTCAGATATAGAAGCCAATAGGCATTTCAAATATAGGTGCCGATAGGCATTCCAGATATGGTTGCCGATAGGCATTTCAAATATAGGTGCTGATAGGCGTTCCAGATGTAGTTTTCGATAGGCATTTCAAAAATTGGTGCCGATAGGCATTTCAGATATAGGTGCCGATAGGCATTTCAGATATAGTTACCGATTGGCATTTTAAAAATAGGTGCCGATAGGCAGTTCAGATATAGAAGCCGATAGGTATTTCAAATATAGGTGTCGATAGGCATTTCAGATATGGTTGCTGATAGGCATTTCAAATATAGGTGCTGATAGGCATTTCAGATGTAGTTTCCGATAGGCATTTCAAAAAAAGGTGCCGATAGGCATTACAGATATAGGTGCCGATAGGCATTTCAGATATAGTTGCTGTTTGGCATTTTAAAAATAGGTGCTGATAGGCATTTCAGATATAGAAGCCGATAGGCATTTCAAATATAGGTGCCGATAGGCATTCCAGATATGGTTGCCGATAGGCATTTCAAATGTAGGTGCTGATAGGCATTTAAGATGTAGTTTCCGATAGGCATTTAAAAATAGGTGCCGATAGCCATTTCAGATATAGGTGCCGATAGGCATTTCAGATATAGTTGCCGATTGGCATTTTAGAAATAGGTGCCGATAGGCATTTCAGATATAGAAGCCGATAGGCATTTCAAATATAGGTGCCAATAGGCATTCCAGATATGGTTGCCGATAGGCATTTAAAATATAGGTGCTGATAGGCATTTCAGATGTAGTTTCCGATAGGCATTTCAAAAATAGGTGCCGATAGGCATTTTAAATATAGGTGCTGATAGGCATTTCAGATGTAGTTTCCGATAGACATTTCAAAAATAGGTGCCGATAGGCATTTTAGATATAGGTGCCGATAGGCATTTCAGATATAGTTGCCGATTGGCATTTTAAAAATAGGTGCAGATAGGCATTTCAGATATAGAAGCCGATAGGTATTTCAAATATAGGTGTCGATAGGCATTTCAGATTTGGCTGCCGATAGGCATTTCAAATATTGGTGCTGATAGGCATTTCAGATGTAGTTTCCGATAGGCATTTCAAAAATAGGTGCCGATAGGCATTTCAGATATAGTTGCCGATTGGCATTTTAAAAATAGGTGCCGATAGGCATTTCAGATATAGAAGCCGATAGGTATTTCAAATATAGGTGTCGATAGGCATTTCAGATATGGTTGCCTATAGGCATTTCAAATATTGGTGCTGATAGGCATTTCAGATGTAGTTTCCGATAGGCATTTCAAAAATAGGTGCCGATAGGCATTTCAGATATAGGTGCCGATAGGCATTACAGATATAGTAGCCGATTGGCATTTTAAAAATAGGTGCCGATAGGCATTTCAGATATAGAAGCCGATAGGCATTTCAGATGTATTTTCCGAAAGGCATTTCAAAAATAGGTGCCGATAGGTATTTCAGATATAGGTGCCGATAGGCATTTCAGATATAGGTGCTGATAGGCATTTCAGATATAGTTGCCGATTGGCATTTTAAAAATAGGTGCCAATAGGCATTTCAGATATAGAAGCCGATAGGCATTTCAAATATAGGTGCCGATAGGCATTCCAGATATGGTTGCCGATAGGCATTTCAGATATAGGTGCCGATAGGCATTTCAGATATAGTTGCCGATTGGCATTTTAAAAATAGGTGCCGATAGGCATTTCAGATATAGAAGCCGATAGGCATTTCAAATATAGGTGCCGATAGGCATTCCAGATATGGTTGCCGATAGGCATTTCAAATATAAGTGCTGATAGGCATTTCAGATGTAGTTTCCGATAGGCATTTCAAAAATAGGTACCGATAGGCATTTCAGATATAGGTGCCGATAGGCATTTCAGATATAGTTGCCGATTGGCATTTTAAAAATAGGTGCCGATAGGCATTTCAGATATAGAAGCCGATAGGTATTTCAAATATAGGTGTCGATAGGCATTTCAGATATGGTTGCCGATAGGCTTTTCAAATATAGGTGCTGATAGGCATTTCAGATGTAGTTTCGGATAGGCATTTCAAAAATAGGTGCCGATAGGCATTTCAGATACAGGTGCCTATAGGCATTTCAGATATATCTGCCGATTGGCATTTCAAAAATAGGTGCCGATAGGCATTTCAGATATAGGTGCCGATAGGCATTTCTGATGTGGTTGCCGATAGGCATTTCAAATATAGGTGCTGATAGGCATTTCAGATGTAGTTTTCGATAGGCATTTCAAAAATAGGTGCCGATAGGCATTTCAGATATAGAAGCCGATAGGCATTTCAAATATAGGTGCCGATAGGCATTCCAGATATGGTTGCCGATAGGCATTTCAAATATAGGTGCTGATAGGCATTTCAGATGTTGTTTCCGATAGGCATTTCAAAAATAGGTGCCAATAGGCATTTCAGATATAGGTGCCGATAGGCATTTCAGATATAGTTGCCGATTGGCATTTTAAAAATAGGTGCCGATAGGCATTTTGGATATAGAAGCCGATAGGCATTTTAAATATAGGTGCCGATAGGCATTCCAGATATGGTTGCCGATAGGCATTTCAAATATAGGTGCTGATAGGCATTTCAGATGTAGTTTCCGATAGGCATTTCAAAAATAGGTGCCGATAGGCATTTCAGATATAGGTGCCGATAGGCATTTCAGATATAGTTGCCGATTGGCATTTTAAAAATAGGTGCCGATAGGCATTTGAGATATAGAAGCCATTAGGCATTTCAAATATAGGTGCCGATAGGCATTCCAGATATGTTTGCCGATAGGCATTTCAAATATAGGTGCTGATAGGCATTCCAGATGTAGTTTCCGATAGGCATTTCAAAAATTGGTGCCGATAGGCATTTCAGATATAGGTGCCGATAGGCATTTCAGATATAGTTTAGATTGGCATTTTAAAAATAGGTGCCGATAGGCATTTCAGATATAGAAGCCGATAGGTATTTCAAATATAGGTGTCGATAGGCATTTCAAATATGGTTGCTGATAGGCTTTTCAAATATAGGTGCTGATAGGCATTTCAGATGTAGTTTCCGATAGGCATTTCAAAAAAAGGTGCCGATAGGCATTACAGATATAGGTGCCGATAGGCATTTCAGATATAGTTGCTGATTGGCATTTTAAAAATAGGTGCCGATAGGCATTTCAGATATAGAAGCCGATAGGCATTTCAAATATAGGTGCCGATAGGCATTCCAGATATGGTTGCCGATAGGCATTTCAAATATAGGTGCTGATAGGCATTTTAGATGTAGTTTCCGATAGGCATTTAAAAAATAGGTGCCGATAGGCATTTCAGATATAGGTGCCGATAGGCATTTCAGATATAGTTGCCGATTGGCATTTTAAAAATAGGTGCCGATAGGCATTTCAGATATAGAAGCCGATAGGCATTTCAAATATAGGTGCCGATAGGCATTCCAGATATGGTTGCCTATAGGCATTTAAAATATAGGTGCTGATAGGCATTTCAGATGTAGTTTCCGATAGGCATTTCAAAAATTGGTGCCGATAAGCATTTCAGATATAGGTGCCGATAGGCATTTCAGATATAGTTGCCGATTGGCATTTTAAAAATAGGTGCCGATAGGCATTTCAGATATAGAAGCCGATAGGTATTTCAAATATAGGTGTCGATAGGCATTTCAGATATGGCTGCCGATAGGCATTTCAAATATTGGTGCTGATAGGCATTTAAGATGTAGTTTCCGATAGGCATTTCAAAAATAGGTGCCGATAGGCATTTCAGATATAGGTGCCGATAGGCATTACAGATATAGTTGCCGATTGGCATTTTAAAAATAGGTGCCGATAGGCATTTCAGATATAGAAGCCGATAGGCATTTCAGATGTATTTTCCGAAAGGCATTTCAAAAATAGGTGCCGATAGGCATTTCAGATATAGGTGCCGATAGGCATTTCAGATATAGGTGCCGATAGGAATTTCAGATATAGTTGCCGATTGGCATTTTAAAAATAGGTGCCAATAGGCATTTCAGATATAGAAGCCGATAGGCATTTCAAATATAGGTGCCGATAGGCATTCCAAATATGGTTGCAGATAGGCATTTCAAATGTAAGTGCTTATAGGCATTTCAGATGTAGTTTCGGATAGGCATTTCAAAAATAGGTGCCGATAGGCATTTCAGATACAGGTGCCTATAGGCATTTCAGATATATCTGCTGATTGGCATTTCAAAAATAGGTGCCGATAGGCATTTCAGATATAGGTGCCGATAGGCATATCAGATATAGTTGCCGATAGGCATTTAAAATATAGGTGCCGATAGGCATTTCAAATATAGGTGTCGATAGGCATTTCAGATATAAATGCCGAAAGGCATTTCAGATATAGGTGCCGATAGGCATTTCTGATGTGGTTGCCGATAGGCATTTCAAATATAGGTGCTGATAGGCATTTCAGATGTAGTTTTCGATAGGCATTTCAAAAATAGGTGCCGATAGGCATTTCAGATATAGAAGCCGATAGGCATTTCAAATATAGGTGCCGATAGGCATTCCAGATATGTTTGCCGATAGGCATTTCAAATATAGGTGCTGATAGGCATTTCAGATGTAGTTTCCGATAGGCATTTCAAAAATAGGTGCCGATAGGCATTTCAGATATAGGTGCCGATAGTCATTTCAGATATAGTTGCCGATTGGCATTTTAAAAATAGGTGCCGGTAGGCATTTCAGATATAGAAGCCAAAAGGCATTTCAAATATAGGAGCCGATAGGCATTCCAGATATGGTTGCCGATAGGCATTTCAAATATAGGTGCTGATAGGCATTTCAGATGTAGTTTCCGATAGGCATTTCAAAAATTGGTGCCGATAGGCATTTCAGATATAGGTGCCGATAGGCATTCCAGATATGGTTGCCGATAGGCATTTCAAATATAAGTGCTGATAGGCATTTCAGATGTAGTTTCCGATAGGCATTTCAAAAATAGGTCCCGATAGGCATTTCAGATATAGGTGCCGATAGGCATTTCAGAAATAGTTGTCAATTGGCATTTTAAAAATAGGTGTCGATAGGGATTTCAGATATAGAAGCCGATTAGCATTTCAAATATATGTGCCGATAGGCATTCCAGATATGGTTGCCGATAGGCATTTCAAATATAGGTGCTGATAGGCATTTCAGATGTAGTTTCCGATAGGCATTTCAAAAATTGGTGCCGATAGGCATTTCAGATGTACGTGCCGGTAGGCATTTCAGATATAGTTGCCGATTGGCATTTTAGAAATAAGTGCCGATAGGCATTTCAGATATAGAAGCCGATAGGTATTTCAAATATAGGTGTCGATAGGCATTTCAGATATGGTTGCCGATAGGCATTTAAAATATAGGTGCCGATGGGCATTTCAAAAATAGGTGCCGATAGGCATTTCAGATATAGGTGCCGATAGGCATATCGGATATAGTTGCCGATAGGCATTTAAAATATAGCTGCCGATAGGCATTTCAAATATAGGTGTCGATAGGCATTTCAGATATAGGTGCCGATAGGCATTTCAGATATAGTTACCAATTGGCATTTTAAAAATAGGTGCCGATAGGCATTTCAGATATAGAAGCCGAAAGGTATTTCAAATATAGGTGTCGATAGGCATTTCAGATGTAGCTTTCGATAGGCATTTCAAAAATAGGTGCCGATAGGCATTTCAGATATAGGTGCCGATAGGCATTTCAGATATAGTTACCAATTGGCATTTTAAAAATAGGTGCCGATAGGCATTTCAGATATAGAAGCCGAAAGGTATTTCAAATATAGGTGTCGATAGGCATTTCAGATATGGTTGCCGATAGGCATTTCAAATATAGGTGCTGATAGGCATTTCAGATGTAGTTTTCGATAGGCATTTCAAAAATAGGTGCCGATAGGCATTTCAGATATAGGTGCCGATAGGCATTTTAGATATAGTTGCCGATTGGCATTTTAAAAATAGGTGCCGATAGGCATTTCAGATATAGAAGCCGATAGGCATTTCAAATATAGGTGCCGATAGGCATTCCAGATATGGTTGCCGATAGGCATTTCAAATATAGGTGCTGATAGGCATTTCAGATGTAGTTTCCGATAGGTATTTCAAAAATAGGTGCCGATAGGCATTTCAAATATAGGTCGTGATAGGCATTTCAGATGTAGTTTCCGATAGGCATTTCAAAAATTGGTGCCGATAGGCATTTCAGATATAGGTGCCGATAGGCATTTCAGATATAGTTGCCGATTGGCTTCTTAAAAATAGGTGCCGATAGGCATTTCAGATATAGAAGCCGATAGGTATTTCAAATATAGGTGTCGATAGGCATTTCAGATACGGTTGCCGATAGGCATTTCTAATATTGGTGCTGATAGGCATTTCAGATGTAGTTTCCGATAGGCATTTCAAAAATAGGTGCCGATAGGCATTTCAGATATAGGTGCCGATAGGCATTACAGATATAGTAACCGCTTGGCATTTTAAAAATAGGTGCCGATAGGCATTTCAGATATAGAAGCCGATAGGCATTTCAGATGTATTTTCCGAAAGGCATTTCAAAAATAGGTGCCGATAGGTATTTCAGATATAGGTGCCGATAGGCATTTCAGATATAGGTGCTGATAGGCATTTCAGATATAGTTGCCGATTGGCATTTTAAAAATGGGTGCCGATAGGCATTTCAGATATAGAAGCCGATAGGCATTTCAAATATAGGTGCCGATAGGCATTCCAGATATGGTTGCCGATAGGCATTTCAGATATAGGTGCCGATAGGCATTTCAGATGTAGTTGCCGATTGGCATTTTAAAAATAGGTGCCGATAGGCATTTCAGATATAGAAGCCAATAGGCATTTCAGATATAGGTGCCGATAGGCATTTCAGATATAGTTGCCGATTGGCATTTTAAAAATAGGTGCCGATAGGCATTTCAGATATAGAAGCCGATAGGCATTTCAAATATAGGTGCCGATAGGCATTCCAGATATGGTTGCCGATAGGCATTTAAAATATAGGTGCTGATAGGCATTTCAGATGTAGTTTCCGATAGGCATTTCAAAAATTGGTGCCGATAGGCATTTCAGATATAGGTGCCGATAGGCATTTCAGATATAGGTGCCGATAGGCATTTCAGATATAGTTGCCGATTGGCATTTTAAAAATAGGTGCCGATAGGCATTTCAGATATAGAAGCCGATAGGTATTTCAAATATAGGTGTCGATAGGCATTTCAGATATGGTTGCCGATAGGCATTTCAAATATTGGTGCTGATAGGCATTTCAGATGTAGTTTCCGATAGGCATTTCAAAAATAGGTGCCGATAGGCATTTCAGATATAGGTGCCGATAGGCATTACAGATATAGTAGCCGATTGGCATTTTAAAAATAGGTGCCGATAGGCATTTCAGATATAGAAGCCGATAGGCATTTCAGATGTATTTTCCGAAAGGCATTTCAAAAATAGGTGCCGATAGGTATTTCAGATATAGGTGCCGATAGGCATTTCTGATATAGGTGCTGATAGGCATTTCAGATATGGTTGCCGATAGGCATTTCAGATATAGGTGCCGATAGGCATTTCAGATATAGTTGCCGATTGGCATTTTAAAAATAGGTGCCGATAGGCATTTCAGATATAGAAGCCGATAGGCATTTCAAATATAGGTGCCGATAGGCATTCCAGATATGGTTGCCGATAGGCATTTAAAATATAAGTGCTGATAGGCATTTCAGATGTAGTTTCCGATAGGCATTTCAAAAATAGGTACCGATAGGCATTTCAGATATAGGTGCCGATAGGCATTTCAGATATAGTTGCCGATTGGCATTTTAAAAATAGGTGCCGATAGGCATTTCAGATATAGAAGCCGATAGGTATTTCAATTATAGGTGTCGATAGGCATTTCAGATATGGTTGCCGATAGGCTTTTCAAATATAGGTGCTGATAGGCATATCAGATGTAGTTATGGATAGGCATTTCAAAAATAGGTGCCGATAGGCATTTCAGATACAGGTGCCTATAGGCATTTCAGATATATCTGCCGATTGGCATTTCAAAAATAGGTGCCGATAGGCATTTCAGATATAGGTGCCGATAGGCATATCAGATATAGTTGCCGATAGGCATTTAAAATATAGGTGCCGATAGGCATTTTAAATATAGGTGTCGATAGGCATTTCAGATATAAATGCCGAAAGGCATTTCAGATATAGGTGCCGATAGGCATTTCTGATGTGGTTGCTGATAGGCATTTCAAATATAGGTGCTGATAGGCATTTCAGATGTAGTTTTCGATAGGCATTTCAAAAATAGGTGCCGATAGGCATTTCAGATATAGAAGCCGATAGGCATTTCAAATATAGGTGCCGATAGGCATTCCAGATATGGTTGCCGATAGGCATTTCAAATATAGGTGCTGATAGGCATTTCAGATGTAGTTTCCGATAGGCATTTCAAAAATAGGTGCCGATAGGCATTTCAAGTATAGGTGCCGATAGGCATTTCAGATATAGTTGCCGATTGGCATTTTAAAAATAGGTGCCGATAGGCATTTCGGATATAGAAGCCGATAGGCATTTTAAATATAGGTGCCGATAGGCATTCCAGATATGGTTGCCGATAGGCATTTCAAATATAGGTGCTGATAGGCATTTCAGATGTAGTTTCCGATAGGCATTTCAAAAATAGGTGCCGATAGGCATTTCAGATATAGGTGCCGATAGGCATTTCAGATATAGTTGCCGATTGGCATTTCAAATATAGGTGCCGATAGGCATTCCAGATATGGTTGCCGATAGGCATTTCAAATATAGGTGCTGATAGGCATTTCAGATGTAGTTTCCGATAGGCATTTCAAAAATTGGTGCCGATAGGCATTTCAGATATAGGTGCCGATAGGCATTCCAGATATAGTTGCCGATTGGCATTTCAAATATAAGTGCTGATAGGCATTTCAGATGTAGTTTCCGATAGGCATTTCAAAAATAGGTACCGATAGGCATTTCAGATATAGGTGCCGATAGGCATTTCTGATGTGGTTGCCGATAGGCATTTCAAATATAGGTGCTGATAGGCATTTCAGATGTAGTTTCCGATAGGCATTTCAAAAATTGGTGCCGATAGGCATTTCAGATATACGTGCCGATAGGCATTTCAGATATAGTTGCCGATTGGCATTTTAGAAATAAGTGCCGATAGGCATTTCAGATATATCTGCCGATAGGCATTTCAAATATTAGTGCTTATAGGCATTTCAGATGTAGTTTCGGATAGGCATTTCAAAAATAGGTGCCGATAGGCATTTCAGATACAGGTGCCTATAGGCATTTCAGATATATCTGCTGATTGGCATTTCAAAAATAGGTGCCGATAGGCATTTCAGATATAGGTGCCGATAGGCATATCAGATATAGTTGCCGATAGGCATTTAAAATATAGGTGCCGATAGGCATTTCAGATATAGGTGTCGATAGGCATTTCAGATATAAATGCCGAAAGGCATTTCAGATATAGGTGCCGATAGGCATTTCAAATATAGGTGCTGATAGGCATTTCAGATGTAGTTTTCGATAGGCATTTCAAAAAGAGGTGCCGATAGGCATTTCAGATATAGAAGCCGATAGGCATTTCAAAATTAGGTGCCGATAGGCATTCCAGATATGTTTGCCGATAGGCATTTCAAATATAGGTGCTGATAGGCATTTCAGATGTAGTTTCCGATAGGCATTTCAAAAATAGGTGCCGATGGGCATTTCTGATATAGGTGCCGATAGTCATTTCAGATATAGTTGCCGATTGGCATTTTAAAAATAGGTGCCGGTAGGCATTTCAGATATAGAAGCCAAAAGGCATTTCAAATATAGGAGCCGATAGGCATTCCAGATATGGTTGCCGATAGGCATTTCAAATATAGGTGCTGATAGGCATTTCAGATGTAGTTTCCGATAGGCATTTCAAAAATAAGTGCCGATAGGCATTTCAGATATAGGTGCCGATAGGCATTCCAGATATAGTTGCCGATTGGCATTTCAAATATAAGTGCTGATAGGCATTTCAGATGTAGTTTCCGATAGGCATTTCAAAAATAGGTACCGATAGGCATTTCAGATATAGGTGCCGATAGGCATTTCTGATGTGGTTGCCGATAGGCATTTCAAATATAGGTGCTGATAGGCATTTCAGATGTAGTTTCCGATAGGCATTTCAAAAATTGGTGCCGATAGGCATTTCAGATATACGTGCCGATAGGCATTTCAGATATAGTTGCCGATTGGCATTTTAGAAATAAGTGCCGATAGGCATTTCAGATATATGAGCCGATAGGTATTTCAAATATAGGTGTCGATAGGCATTTCAGATATGGTTGCCGATAGGCATTTAAAATATAGGTGCCGATAGGCATTTCAAAAATAGGTGCCGATAGGCATTTCAGATATAGGAGCCGATAGGCATATCGGATATAGTTGCCGATAGGCATTTAAAATATAGGTGCCGATAGGCATTTCAAATATAGGTGTCGATAGGCATTTAAGATATAAATGCCGAAAGGCATTTCAGATATACGTGCCGATAGGCATTTCTGATGTGGTTGCCGATAGGCATTTGAAATATAGGTGCTGATAGGCATTTCAGATGTAGATTCCGATAGGCATTTCAAAAATAGGTGCCCATAGGCATTTCAGATATAGGTGCCGATAGACATTTCAGATATAGTTGCCGATTGGCATTTTAAAAATAGGTGCCGATAGGCATTTCAGATATAGAAGCCGATAGGCATTTCAAATATAGGTGCCGATAGGCATTCCAGATATGGTTGCCGATAGGCATTTGAAATATAGGTGCTGATAGGCATTTCAGATGTAGATTCCGATAGGCATTTCAAAAATAGGTGCCCATAGGCATTTCAGATATAGGTGCCGATAGACATTTCAGATATAGTTGCCGATTGGCATTTTAAAAATAGGTGCCGATAGGCATTTCATATATAGAAGCCGATAGGCATTTCAAATATAGGTGCCGATAGGCATTCCAGATATGGTTGCCGATAGGCATTTCAAATATAGGTGCTGATAGGCATTTCAGTTGTAGTTTCCGATAGGCATTTCAAAAATTGGTGCCGATAGGCTTTTTTGATATAGGTGCCGATAGGCATTTCAGATATAGCTGCCGATTGGCATTTTAAAAATAGGTTCCGATAGGCATTTCAGATATAGAATCCGATAGGTATTTCAAATATAGGTGTCGATAGGCATTTCAGATATGGTTGCCGATTGGCATTTCAAATATTAGTGCTGATAGGCATTTCAGAAGTAGTTTCCGATAGGCATTTCAAAAATAGGTGCCGATAGGCATTTCAGATATAGGTGCCGATAGGCAATACAGATATAGTTGCCGATTGGCATTTAAAAAATAGGTGCCGATTGGCATTTCAGATATAGAAGCCGATAGGCATTTCAAATATAGGTTCCGATAGGCATTCCAGATATGGTTGCCGATAGGCATTTCAAATATAGGTGCTGATAGGAATTTCAGATGTAGTTTCCGATAGGCATTTCAAAAATAGGTGCCGATAGGCATTTCAGATATAGGTGCCGATAGGCATTTCAGATATAGTTGCCGATTGGCATTTTAAAAATAGGTGCCGATAGGCATTTCGGATATAGAAGCCGATAGGCATTTTAAATATAGGTGCCGATAGGCATTCCAGATATAGTTGCCGATAGGCATTTCAAATATAGGTGCTGATAGGCATTTCAGATGTAGTTTCCGATAGGCATTTCAAAAATAGGTGCCGATAGGCATTTCAGATATAGGTGCCGATAGGCATTTCAGATATAGTTGCCGATTGGCATTTTAAAAATAGGTGCCGATAGGCATTTCAGATATAGAAGCCGATAGGTATTTCAAATATAGGTGTCGATAGGCATTTCAGATATGGTTGCCGATAGGCATTTCAAATATAGGTGCTGATAGGCATTTCAGATGTAGTTTCCGATAGGCATTTCAAAAATAGGTGCCGATAGGTATTTCAGATATAGGTGCCGATAGGCATTTCAGATATAGTTGCCGATTGGCATTTTAAAAATAGGTGTCGATAGGCATTTTAAATATAGGTGCCGATAGGCATTCCAGATATGGTTGCCGATAGGCATTTCAAATATAGGTGCTGATAGGCATTCCAGATGTAGTTTCCGATAGGCATTTCAAAAATTGGTGCCGATAGGCATTTCAGATATAGTTGCCGATTGGCATTTTAAAAATAGGTGCCGATAGGCATTTCAGATATAGAAGCTGATAGGTATTTCAAATATAGGTGTCGATAGGCATTTCAGATATGGTTGCCGATAGGCATTTCAAATATTGGTGCTGATAGGCATTTCAGATGTAGTTTCCGATAGGCATTTCAAAAATAGGTACCGATAGGCATTTCAGATATAGGTGCCGATAGGCATTACAGATATAGTTGCCGATTGGCATTTTAAAAATAGGTGCCGATAGGCATTTCAGATATAGAAGCCGATAGGCATTTCAGATGTATTTTCCGAAAGGCATTTCAAAAATAGGTGCCGATAGGTATTTCAGATATAGGTGCCGATAGGCATTTCAGATATAGGTGCTGATAGGCATTTCAGATATAGTTGCAGATTGGCATTTTAAAAATAGGTGCCGATAGGCATTTCAGATATAGAAGCCGATAGGTATTTCAAATATAGGTGTCGATAGGCATTTCAGATATGGTTGCCGATAGGCTTTTCAAATATAGGTGCTGATAGGCATTTCAGATGTAGTTTCGGATAGGCATTTCAAAAATAGGTGCCGATAGGCATTTCAGATATAGTTGCCGATAGGTATTTAAAATATAGGTGCCGATAGGCATTTCAAAAATAGGTGCCGATAGGCATTTCAGATATAGGTGCCGATAGGCATATCGGATATAGTTGCCGATAGGCATTTAAAATATAGGTGCTGATAGGCATTTCAAATATAGGTGTCGATAGGCATTTAAGATATAAATGCCGAAAGGCATTTCAGATATAGGTGCCGATAGGCATTTCTGATGTGGTTGCCGATAGGCATTTCAAATATAGGTGCTGATAGGCATTTCAGATGTAGTCTTCGATAGGCATTTCAAAAATAGGTGCCGATAGGCATTTCAGATATAGGTGCGGATAGGCACTTCAGATATAGTTGCCGATTGGCATTTTAAAAATAGGTGCCGATAGGCATTTCGGATATAGAAGCCGATAGGCATTTTAAATATAGGTGCCGATAGGCATTCCAGATATGGTTGCCGATAGGCATTTCAAATATAGGTGCTGATAGGCATTTCAGATGTAGTTTCCGATAGGCATTTCAAAAATAGGTGCCGATAGGCATTCCAGATATAGGTGCCGATAGGCATTTCAGATATAGTTGCCGATTGGCATTTTAAAAATAGGTGCCGATAGGCATTTCAGATATAGAAGCCGATAGGCATTTCAAATATAGGTGTCGATAGGCATTTCAGATATGGTTGCCGATAAGCATTTCAAATATAGGTGCTGATAGGCATTTCAGATGTAGTTTCCGATAGGCATTTCAAAATGAGGTGCCGATAGGCATTTCAGATATATGTGCCGATAGGCATTTCAGATATAGTTGCCGATTGGCATTTTAAAAATAGGTGTCGATAGGCATTTCAGATATAGAAGCCGATAGGCAATTAAATATAGGTGCCGATAGGCATTCCAGATATGGTTGCCGATAGGCATTTCAAATATAGGTGCTGATAGGCATTCCAGATGAAGTTTCCGATAGGCATTTCAAAAATTGGTGCCGATAGGCATTTCAAATATAGGAGTTGATAGGCATTCCAGATATGGTTGCCGATAGGCATTTCAAATATAGGTGCTGATAGGCATTTCAGATGTAGTTTCCGATAGGCATTTCAAATATTGGTGCCGATAGGCATTTCAGATATAGGTACCGATAGGCGTTCCAGATATGGTGCCGATAGGCATTTCAAATATAAGTGCTGATAGGCATTTCAGATGTAGTTTACGATAGGCATTTCAAAAATAGGTACCGATAGGCATTTCAGATATAGGTGCCGATAGGCATTTCAGAAATAGTTGTCAATTGGCATTTTAAAAATAGGTGTCGATAGGGATTTCAGATATAGAAGCCGATTAGCATTTCAAATATATGTGCCGATAGGCATTCCAGATATGGTTGCCGATAGGCATTTCAAATATAGGTGCTGATAGGCATTTCAGATGTAGTTTCCTATAGGCATTTCAAAAATTGGTGCCGATAGGCATTTCAGATATACGTGCCGATAGGTATATCGGATATAGTTGCCAATAGGCATTTAAAATATAGGTGCCGATAGGCATTTCAAATATATGTGTCGATAGGCATTTAAGATATAAATGCCGAAATTCATTTCAGATATACGTGCCGATAGGCATTTCTGATGTGGTTGCCGATAGGCATTTCAAATATAGGTGCTGATAGGCATTTCAGATGTAGTTTTCGATAGGCATTTCAAAAATAGGTGCCGATAGGCATTTAAGATATAGGTGCCGATAGGCACTTTAGATATAGTTCCGATTGGCATTTTAAAAATAGGTGCCGATAGGCATTTCAGATATAGAAGCCGATAGGCATTTCAAATATAGGTGCCGATAGGCATTTTTAGATATGGTTGCCGATAGGCATTTCAAATATAGGTGCTGATAGGCATTTCCGATGTAGATTCCGATAGGCATTTCAAAAATAGGTGCCCATAGGCATTTCAGATATAGGTGCCGATAGACATTTCAGATATAGTTGCCGATTGGCATTTTAAAAATAGGTGCCGATAGGCATTTCAGATATAGAAGCCGATAGGCATTTCAAATATAGGTGCCGATAGGCATTCCAGATATGGTTGCCGATAGGCATTTCAAATATAGGTGCTGATAGGCATTTCAGATGTAGTTTCCGATAGGCATTTCAAAAATTGGTACCGATAGGCATTTCAGATATAGGTGCCGATAGGCATTTCAGATATAGTTGCCGATTGGCATTTTAAAAATAGGTTCCGATAGGCATTTCAGATATAGAATCCGATAGGTATTTCAAATATAGGTGTCGATAGGCATTTCAGATATAGGTGCCGATAGGCATTACAGATATAGTTGCCGATTGGCATTTTAAAAATAGGTGCCGATTGGCATTTCAGATATAGAAGCCGATAGGCATTTCAAATATAGGTTCCGATAGGCATTCCAGATATGGTTGCCGATAGGCATTTCAAATATAGGTGCTGATAGGCATTTCAGATGTAGTTTCCGATAGGCATTTCAAAAATAGGTGCCGATAGGCATTTCAGATATAGGTGCCGATAGGCATTTCAGATATAATTGCCGATTGGCATTTTAAAAATAGGTGCCGATAGGCATTTCGGATATAGAAGCCGATAGGCATTTTAAATATAGGTGCCGATAGGCATTCCAGATATGGTTGCCGATAGGCATTTCAAATATAGGTGCTGATAGGCATTTCAGATGTAGTTTCCGATAGGCATTATAAAATAGGTGCCGATAGGCATTTCAGATATAGGTGCCGATAGGCATTTCAGATATAGTTGCCGATTGGCATTTTAAAAATAGGTGCCGATAGGCATTTCAGATATAGAAGCCGATAGGTATTTCAAATATAGGTGTCGATAGGCATTTCAGATATGGTTGCCGATAGGCATTTCAAATATAGGTGCTGATAGGCATTTCAGATGTAGTTTCCGATAGGCATTTCAAAAATAGGTGCCGATAGGTATTTCAGATATAGGTGCCGATAGGCATTTCAGATATAGTTGCCGATTGGCATTTTAAAAATAGGTGTCGATAGGCATTTCAGATATAGAAGCCGATAGGCATTTTAAATATAGGTGCCGATAGGCATTCCAGATATGGTTGCCGATAGGCATTTCAAATATATGTGCTGATAGGCATTCCAGATGTAGTTTCCGATAGGCATTTCAAAAATTGGTGCCGATAGGCATTTCAGATATAGTTGCCGATTGGCATTTTAAAAATAGGTGCCGATAGGCATTTCAGATATAGAAGCCGATAGGTATTTCAAATATAGATGTCGATAGGCATTTCAGATATGGTTGCCGATAGGCATTTCAAATATTGGTGCTGATAGGCATTTCAAATGTAGTTTCCGATAGGCATTTCAAAAATAGGTGCCGATAGGCATTTCAGATATAGGTGCCGATAGGCATTACAGATATAGTTGCCGATTGGCATTTTAAAAATAGGTGCCGATAGGCATTTCAGATATAGAAGCCGATAGGCATTTCAGATGTATTTTCCGAAAGGCATTTCAAAAATAGGTGCCGATAGGTATTTCAGGTATAGGTGCCGATAGGCATTTCAGATATAGGTGCTGATAGGCATTTCAGATATAGTTGCCGATTGGCATTTTAAAAATAGGTGCCGATAGGCATTTCAGATATAGAAGCCGATAGGTATTTCAAATATAGGTGTCGATAGGCATTTCAGATATGGTTGCCGATAGGCTTTTCAAATATAGGTGCTGATAGGCATTTCAGATGTAGTTTCGGATAGGCATTTCAAAAATAGGTGCCGATAGGCATTTCAGATATAGTTGCCGATAGGCATTTACAATATAGGTGCCGATAGGCATTTCAAAAATAGGTGCCGATAGGCATTTCAGATATAAGTGCCGATAGGCATATCGGATATAGTTGCCGATAGGCATTTAAAATATAGGTGCGTGTAGGCATTTCAAATATAGGTGTCGATAGGCATTTAAGATATAAATGCCGAAAGGCATTTCAGATATAGGTGCCGATAGGCATTTCTGATGTGGTTGCCGATAGGCATTTCAAATATTGGTGCTGATAGGCATTTCAGATGTAGTCTTCGATAGGCATTTCAAAAATAGGTGCCGATAGGCATTTCAGATATAGGTGCGGATAGGCACTTCAGATATAGTTGCCGATTGGCATTTTAAAAATAGGTGCCGATAGGCATTTCAGATATAGAAGCCAATAGGCATTTCAAATATAGGTGCCGATAGGCATTCCAGATATGGTTGCCGATAGGCATTTCAATAATAGGTGCTGATAGGCATTTTAGATGTAGTTTCCGATAGGCATTTCAAAAATTGGTGCCCATAGGCATTTCAGATATAGGTGCCGATAGACATTTCAGATATAGTTGCCGATTGGCATTTTAAAAATAGGTGCCGATAGGCATTTCAGATATAGAAGCCGATAGGCATTTCAAATATAGGTGCCGATAGGCATTCCAGATATGGTTGCCGATAGGCATTTCAATAATAGGTGCTGATAGGCATTTCAGATGTAGTTTCCGATAGGCATTTCAAAAATTGGTGCCGATAGGCATTTTAGATGTAGGTGCCGATAGGCATTTCAGATATAGTTGCCGATTGGCATTTTAAAAATAGGTGCCGATAGGTATTTCAGATGTAGAAGCCGATAGGTATTTCAAATATAGGTGTCGATAGGCATTTTAAATATGGTTGCTGATAGGCATTTCAAATATTGGTGTTGATAGGCATTTCAGATGTAGTTTCCGATAGGCATTTCAAAAATAGGTGCCGATAGGCATTTCAGATATAGGTGCCGATAGGCATTACAGATATAGATGCCGATTGGCATTTTAAAAATAGGTGCCGATAGGCATTTCAGATATAGAAGCCGATAGGCATTTCAAATATAGGTTCCGATAGGCATTCCAGATATGGTTGCCGATAGGCATTTCAAATATAGGTGCTGATAGGCATTTCAGATGTAGTTTCCGATAGGCATTTCAAAAATAGGTGCCGATAGGCATTCCAGATATAGGTGCCGATAGGCATTTCAGATATAGTTGCCGATTGGCATTTTAAAAATAGGTGCCGATAGGCATTTCAGATATAGAAGCCGATAGGCATTTTAAATATAGGTGCCGATAAGCATTCCAGATATGGTTGCCGATAGGCATTTCAAATATAGGTGCTGATAGGCATTTCAGATGTAGTTTCCGATAGGCATTTCAAAAATAGGTGCCGATAGGCATTTCAGATATATGTGCCGATAGGCATTTCAGATATAGTTGCCGATTGGCATTTTAAAAATAGGTGTCGATAGGCATTTCAGATATAGAAGCCGATAGGCAATTAAATATAGGTGCCGATAGGCATTCCAGATATGGTTGCCGATAGGCATTTTAAATATAGGTGCTGATAGGCATTTCAGATGTAGTTTCCGATAGGCATTTCAAAAATAGGTACCGATAGGCATTTCAGATATAGGTGCCGATAGGCATTTCAGAAATAGTTGTTAATTGGCATTTTAAAAATAGGTGTCGATAAGGATTTCAGATATAGAAGCCGATTAGCATTTCAAATATATGTGCCGATAGGCATTCCAGATATGGTTGCCGATAGGCATTTCAAATATAGGTGCTGATAGGCATTTCAGATGTAGTTTCCGATAGGCATTTCAAAAATTGGTGCCAATAGGCATTTCAGATATACGTGCCGATAGGCATATCGGATATAGTTGCCAATAGGCATTTAAAATATAGGTGCCGATAGGCATTTCAAATATAGGTGTCGATAGGCATTTAAGATATAAATGCCGAAATTCATTTCAGATATACGTGCCGATAGGCATTTCTGATGTGGTTGCCGATAGGCATTTCAAATATAGGTGCTGATAGGCATTTCAGATGTAGTTTTCGATAGGCATTTCAAAAATAGGTGCCGATAGGCATTTAAGATATAGGTGCCGATAGGCACTTCAGATATAGTTGCCGATTGGCATTTTAAAAATAGGTGCCGATAGGCATTTCAGATATAGAAGCCGATAGGCATTTCAAATATAGGTGCCGATAGGCATTTTTAGATATGGTTGCCGATAGGCATTTCAAATATAGGTGCTGATAGGCATTTCCGATGTAGATTCCGATAGGCATTTCAAAAATAGGTGCCCATAGGCATTTCAGATATAGGTGCCGATAGACATTTCAGATATAGTTGCCGATTGGCATTTTAAAAATAGGTGCCGATAGGCATTTCAGATATAGAAGCCGATAGGCATTTCAAATATAGGTGCCGATAGGCATTCCAGATATGGTTGCCGATAGGCATTTCAAATATAGGTGCTGATAGGCATTTCAGATGTAGTTTCCGATAGGCATTTCAAAAATTGGTACCGATAGGCATTTCAGATACAGGTGCCGATAGGCATTTCAGATATAGTTGCCGATTGGCATTTTAAAAATAGGTTCCGATAGGCATTTCAGATATAGAATCCGATAGGTATTTCAAATATAGGTGTCGATAGGCATTTCAGATATAGGTGCCGATAGGCATTACAGATATAGTTGCCGATTGGCATTTTAAAAATAGGTGCCGATTGGCATTTCAGATATAGAAGCCGATAGGCATTTCAAATATAGGTTCCGATAGGCATTCCAGATATGGTTGCCGATAGGCATTTCAAATATAGGTGCTGATAGGCATTTCAGATGTAGTTTCCGATAGGCATTTCAAAAATAGGTGCCGATAGGCATTTCAGATATAGGTGCCGATAGGCATTTCAGATATAATTGCCGATTGGCATTTTAAAAATAGGTGCCGATAGGCATTTCGGATATAGAAGCCGATAGGCATTTTAAATATAGGTACCGATAGGCATTCCAGATATGGTTGCCGATAGGCATTTCAAATATAGGTGCTGATAGGCATTTCAGATGTAGTTTCCGATAGGCATTTCAAAAATAGGTGCCGATAGGCATTTCAGATATAGGTGCCGATAGGCATTTCAGATATAGTTGCCGATTGGCATTTTAAAAATATGTGCCGATAGGCATTTCAGATATAGAAGCCGATAGGTATTTCAAATATAGGTGTCGATAGGCATTTCAGATATGGTTGCCGATAGGCATTTCAAATATAGGTGCTGATAGGCATTTCAGATGTAGTTTCCGATAGGCATTTCAAAAATAGGTGCCGATAGGTATTTCAGATGTAGGTGCCGATAGGCATTTCAGATATAGTTGCCGATTGGCATTTTAAAAATAGGTGTCGATAGGCATTTCAGATATAGAAGCCGATAGGCATTTTAAACATAGGTGCCGATAGGCATTCCAGATATGGTTGCCGATAGGCATTTCAAATATAGGTGCTGATAGGCATTCCAGATGTAGTTTCCGATAGGCATTTCAAAAATTGGTGCCGATAGGCATTTCAGATATAGTTGCCGATTGGCATTTTAAAAATAGGTGCCGATAGGCATTTCAGATATAGAAGCCGATAGGTATTTCAAATATAGGTGTCGATAGGCATTTCAGATATGGTTGCCGATAGGCTTTTCAAATATAGGTGCTGATAGGCATTTCAAAAATAGGTGCCGATAGGCATTTCAGATATAAGTGCCGATAGGCATATCGGATATAGTTGCCGATAGGCATTTAAAATATAGGTGCGTATAGGCATTTCAAATATAGGTGTCGATAGGCATTTAAGATATAAATGCCGAAAGGCATTTCAGATATAGGTGCCGATAGGCATTTCTGATGTGGTTGCCGATAGGCATTTCAAATATTGGTGCTGATAGGCATTTCAGATGTAGTCTTCGATAGGCATTTCAAAAATAGGTGCCGATAGGCATTTCAGATATAGGTGCGGATAGGCACTTCAGATATAGTTGCCGATTGGCATTTTAAAAATAGGTGCCGATAGGCATTTCAGATATAGAAGCCGATAGGCATTTCAAATATAGGTGCCGATAGGCATTCCAGATATGGTTTCCGATAGGCATTTCAAAAATTGGTGCCCATAGGCATTTCAGATATAGGTGCCGATAGACATTTCAGATATAGTTGCCGATTGACATTTTAAAAATAGGTGCCGATAGGCATTTCAGATATAGAAGCCGATAGGCATTTCAAATATAGGTGCCGATAGGCATTCCAGATATGGTTGCCGATAGGCATTTCAATAATAGGATCTGATAGGCATTTCAGATGTAGTTTCCGATAGGCATTTCAAAAATTGGTGCCGATAGGCATTTCAGATGTAGGTGCCGATAGGCATTTCAGATATAGTTGCCGATTGGCATTTTAAAAATAGGTGCCGATAGGTATTTCAGATATAGAAGTCGATAGGTATTTCAAATATAGGTGTCGATAGGCATTTCAGATATGGTTGCCGATAGGCATTTCAAATAGTGGTGTTGATAGGCATTTCAGATGTAGTTTCCGATAGGCATTTCAAAAATAGGTGCCGATAGGCATTTCAGATATAGGTGCCGATAGGCATTACAGATATAGATGCCGATTGGCATTTTAAAAATAGGCGCCGATAGGCATTTCAGATATAGAAGCCGATAGGCATTTCAAATATAGGTTCCGATAGGCATTCCAGATATGGTTGCCGATAGGCATTTCAAATATAGGTGCTGATAGGCATTTCAGATGTAGTTTCCGATAGGCATTTCAAAAATAGGTGCCGATAGGCATTCCAGATATAGGTGCCGATAGGCATTTCAGATATAGTTGCCGATTGGCATTTTAAAAATAGGTGCCGATAGGCATTTCAGATATAGAAGCCGATAGGCATTTCAAATATAGGTGCCGATAAGCATTCCAGATATGGTTGCCGATAGGCATTTCAAATATAGGTGCTGATAGGCATTTCAGATGTAGTTTCTGATAGGCATTTCAAAAATTGGTGCCGATAGGCATTTCAGATATAGGTGCCGATAGGCATTTCAGATATAGTTGCCGATTGGCATTTTAAAAATAGGTGCCGATTGGCATTTCAGATATAGAAGCCGATAGGTATTTCAAATATAGGTGTCGATAGGCATTTCAGATATGGTTGCCGATAGGCATTTCAAATATAGGTGCTGATAGGCATTTCAGATGTAGTTTCCGATAGGCATTTCAAAAATAGGTGCCGATAGGCATTTCAGATATAGGTGCCGATAGGCATTTCAGATATAGTTGCCGATTGGCATTTTAAAAATAGGTGTCGATAGGCATTTCAGATATAGAAGCCGATAGGCAATTAAATATAGGTGCCAATAGGCATTCCAGATATGGTTGCCGATAGGCATTTCGAATATAGGTGCTGATAGGCATTCCAGATGAAGTTTCCGATAGGCATTTCAAAAATTGGTGCCGATAGGCATTTCAGATATAGGTGCCGATAGGCATTTCAGATATAGTTACCGATTGGTATTTTAAAAATAGGTGCCGATAGGCATTTCAGATATATGTGCCGATAGGCATTTCAGATATAGTTGCCGATTGGCATTTTAAAAATAGGTGTCGATAGGCATTTCAGATATAGAAGCCGATAGGCAATTAAATATAGGTGCCGATAGGCATTCCAGATATGGTTGCCGATAGGCATTTCAAATATAGGTGCTGATAGGCATTCCAGATGAAGTTTCCGATAGGCATTTCAAAAATTGGTGCCGATAGGCATTTCAGATATAGGTGCCGATAGGCATTTCAGATATAGTTACCGATTGGCATTTTAAAAATAGGTGCCGATAGGCATTTCAGATATAGAAGCCGATAGGTATTTCAAATATAGGTGTCGATAGGCCTTTCAGATATGGTTGCCGATAGGCATTTCAAATATAGGTGCTGATAGGCATTTCAGATGTAGTTTCCGATAGGCATTTCAAAAATAGGTGCCGATAGGCATTTCAGATATATGTGCCGATAGGCATTTCAGATATAGTTGCCGATTGGCATTTTAAAAATAGGTGCCGATAGGCATTTCAGATATAGAAGCCGATAGGCATTTCAAATATAGGTGCCGATAGGCATTCCAGATATGGTTGCCGATAGGCATTTTAAATATAGGTGCTGATAGGCATTTCAGATGTAGTTTCCGATAGGTATTTCAAAAATAGGTGCCGATAGGCATTTCAAATATAGGTGCTGATAGGCATTTCAGATGTAGTTTCCGATAGGCATTTCAAAAATTGGTGCCGATAGGCATTTCAGATATAGGTGCCGATTGGCATTTCAGATATAGTTGCCGTTTGGCATTTTAAAAATAGGTGCCGATAGGCATTTCAGATATAGAAGCCGATAGGTAATTTAAATATAGGTGTCGATAGGCATTTCAGATATGGTTGCCGTTAGGCATTTCAAATATTGGTGCTGATAGACATTTCAGATATAGTTTCCGATAGGCATTTCAAAAATAGGTGCCGATAGGCATTTCAGACATAGGTGCCGATAGGCATTACAGATATAGTTGCCGATTGGCATTTTAAAAATAGGTGCCGATAGGCATTTCAGATATAGAAGCCGATAGGCATTTCAAATATAGGTACTGATAGGCATTCCAGATGTAGTTTCCGATAGGCATTTCAAAAATTGGTGCCGATAGGCATTTCAGATATAGTTGCCGATTGGCATTTTAAAAATAGGGGCCGATAGGCATTTCAGATATAGAAGCCGATAGGTATTTCAAATATAGGTGTCGATAGGCATTTCAGATATGGTTGCCGATAGGCATTTCAAATATTGGTGCTGATAGGCATTTCAGATGTAGTTTCCGATAGGCATTTCAAAAATAGGTGCCGATAGGCATTTCAGATATAGGTGCCGATAGGCATTACAGATATAGTTGCCGATTGGCATTTTAAAAATAGGTGCCGATAGGCATTTCAGATATAGAAGCCGATAGGTATTTCAAATATAGGTGTCGATAGGCATTTCAGATATGGTTGCCGATAGGCTTTTCAAATATAGGTGCTGATAGGCATTTCAGATGTATTTTCCGAAAGGCATTTCAAAAATAGGTGCCGATAGGTATTTCAGATATAGGTGCCGATAGGCATTTCAGATATAGGTGCTGATAGGCATTTCAAATATAGTTGCCGATTGGCATTTTAAAAATAGGTGCCGATAGGCATTTCAGATATAGAAGCCGATAGGTATTTCAAATATAGGTGTCGATAGGCATTTCAGATATGGTTGCCGATAGGCTTTTCAAATATAGGTGCTGATAGGCATTTCAGATGTAGTTTCGGATAGGCATTTCAAAAATAGGTGCCGATAGGCATTTCAGATATAGTTGCCGATAGGCATTTAAAATATAGGTGCCGATAGGCATTTCAAAAATAGGTGCCGATAGGCATTTCAGATATAGGTGCCGATAGGCATATTGGATATAGTTGCCGATAGGCATTTAAAATATAGGTGCCGATAGGCATTTCAAATATAGGTGTCGATAGGCATTTAAGATATAAATGCCGAAAGGCATTTCAGATATAGGTGCCGATAGGCATTTCTGATGTGGTTGCCGATAGGCATTTCAAATATTGGTGCTGATAGGCATTTCAGATGTAGTCTTCGATAGGCATTTCAAAAATAGGTGCCGATAGGCATTTCAGATATAGGTGCGGATAGGCACTTCAGATATAGTTGCCGATTGGCATTTTAAAAATAGGTGCCGATAGGCATTTCAGATATAGAAGCCGATAGGCATTTCAAATATAGGTGCCGATAGGCATTCCAGATATGGTTGCCGATAGGCATTTCAAATATAGGTGCTGATAGGCATTTCAGATGTAGATTCCGATAGGCATTTCAAAAATAGGTGCCCATAGGCATTTCAGATATAGGTGCCGATAGACATTTCAGATATAGTTGCCGATTGGCATTTTAAAAATAGGTGCCGATAGGCATTTCAGATATAGAAGCCGATAGGTATTTCAAATATAGGTGTCGATAGGCATTTCAGATATGGTTGCCGATAGGCATTTCAAATATTGGTGCTGATAGGCATTTTAGATGTAGTTTCCGATAGGCATTTCAAAAAAAGGTGCCGATAGGCATTTCAGATATAGGTGCCGATAGGCATTACAGATATAGTTGCCGATTGGCATTTTAAAAATAGGTGCCGATAGGCATTTCAGATATAGAAGCCGATAGGCATTTCAAATATAGGTTCCGATAGGCATTCCAGATATGGTTGCCGATAGGCATTTCAAATATAGGTGCTGATAGGCATTTCAGATGTAGTTTCCGATAGGCAATTTAAAAATAGGTGCCGATAGGCATTTCAGATATAGGTGCCGATAGGCATTTCAGATATAGTTGCCGATTGGCATTTTAAAAATAGGTGCCGATAGGCATTTCAGATATAGAAGCCGATAGGCATTTTAAATATAGGTGCCGATAGGCATTCCAGATATGGTTGCCGATAGGCATTTCAAATAAAGGTGCTGATAGGCATTTCAGATGTAGTTTCCGATAGGCATTTCAAAAATAGGTGCCGATAGGCATTTCAGATATAGGTGCCGATAGGCATTTCAGATATAGTTGCCGATTGGCATTTTAAAAATAGGTGCCGATAGGCATTTCAGATATAGAAGCCGATAGGCATTTCAAATATAGGTGCCGATAAGCATTCCAGATATGGTTGCCGATAGGCATTTCAAATATAGGTGCTGATAGGCATTTCAGATGTAGTTTCCGATAGGCATTTCAAAAATTGGTGCCGATAGGCATTTCAGATATAGGTGCCGATAGGCATTTCAGATATAGTTGCCGATAGGCATTTCAAAAATAGGTGCCGATAGGCATTTCAGATATAGGTGCCGATAGGCATTTCAGATATAGTTGCCGATTGGCATTTTAAAAATAGGTGTCGATAGGCATTTCAGATATAGAAGCCGATAGGCATTTTAAATATAGGTGCCGATAGGCATTCCAGATATGGTTGCCGATAGACATTTCAAATATAGGTGCTGATAGGCATTCCAGATGTAGTTTCCGATAAGCATTTCAAAAATAGGTGCCGATAGGCATTTCAGATATAGGTGCCGATAGGCATTTCAGATATAGTTGCCGATTGGCATTTCAGATATAGTTACCGATTGGCATTTTAGAAATAGGTGCCGATAGGCATTTCAGATATAGAAGCCGATAGGTATTTCAAATATAGGTGTCGATAGGCATTTCAGATATGGTTGCCGATAGGCATTTCAGATATGGTTGCCGATAGGCATTTCAAATATAGGTGCTGATAGGCATTTCAGATGTAGTTTCCGATAGGCATTTCAAAAATAGGTTCCGATAGGCATTTCAGATATAGAAGCCGATAGGTATTTCAAATATAGGTGTCGATAGGCATTTCAGATATGGTTGCCGATAGGCATTTCAAATATAGGTGCTGATAGGCATTCCAGATGTAGTTTCCGATAGGCATTTCAAAAATTGGTGCCGATAGGCATTTCAGATATAGGTGCCGATAGGCATTTCAGATATAGTTACCGATTGGCATTTTAAAAATAGGTGCCGATAGGCATTTCAGATATAGAAGCCGATAGGTATTTCAAATATAGGTGTCGATAGGCATTTCAGATATGGTTGCTGATAGTTTTCGATTAAAAGTCGTTTTTTTTGCATATTAGGTATATTGTGATTATAAAAATCTAAATTCCTAATGTAAAGAATTATAATTTTGTTTTGTTTTTTTTCTTAAATTTTTTTTTTTTTTTGAAAATCACTAATTTATTTCGGTTTATAATTAAATATCATAGTTAAGTGCAAAAAGTGTCAGGCAGTGTATGTCAACAAACTCCGGAGGGGCGAATTTTACTCCCCCTCTCCAAGATGGGGAGAACAGCAAAAAATTTCAATTAATAAAGGTAACAAAAAGCCCTCAGGATGACACTCCTGAGGGAATGAAATTACGGAATAGAAGAATTCAAGGTAAGGTAGTTAATTCACTTGAAGTTAAAATGAAAAGGTCGAGAAATAAACGTAAATCAATAAATAAAGGTAAAGAAATAAAAATTAAAGAAAATATTATCGAAAATCTAAATTCAAAATCAAATGATCAATTAACTAGCATTGCAAGTGACGAAGATGACATGGACTATTCTGATTTAAACTCGCAAGCCTCTAGTTGCGTTCATTCTAAAAGCGGTGCAGATGAATCGCTTCCGTCTACTTCACGTAATTCTATTAATAGCGAAATAGTAACTTCAAATAATTGCAACAAAGATTCAGTTATCTCTAAAAATGATAATATTCTTCAAAATACGCAAATCAATAACAATAAAAATAATGAGAAAAAATTTAAATTCAGAGAAAACGATCAAGGTCCTTACTACATTTTTGTAGAAAGTAAAGATAAAAATGTAGGGAAAACTCACCCAATGTTTATAGGTAGACATTTGCATACAAAACTCCCTAGGCTTAAAAATTCTATAAAGAACATTAAAAGTATTGGTAAAAACAGAATAAAAATCGAGCTGTCTAGTAAAAGTGATGCAAACTATATTATAAGTAGTAATATATTTGACGAATTAAATTTAATCTGTTATATTCCTAATCACCTGATATTTAAAACTGGCGTTGTTAAATACGTTGATTCCGTTTTGGAAACAGAATATTTGATTCAAAATATTATCTCTCCCTGTGAAATTCACAAAATAAAACGTATGACTAGAAAGGTGGAAGATAGAATTGTTAATACCCAGACAATAATTATTACATTTGCTTCTCAGTCCCTCCCTAATTTCATAAAATTAGACGGGACTATTTGTGAAGTTAACCAATTTATTCCAAGAGTGGTTCAATGCTTTAAATGCCTTAGATACGGCCATATGCAGAACCAATGCCGCGGTCATGTCAGATGTTCGCGATGCGGTGAGCAGCACCCAAAAAATGAGTGTGACAACGATATAACGCAATGCATTCATTGCCGGGGTCAACATTTGGCCACCGATCGTACCTGTCCGGAATTCGAAAATCAAAAAATTATTAAACAAAAAATGATAACTTCAAATGTTACATTCTCCGAAGCTACCAACATGGTAAAAAACTCGTATGCTAATGCTTTAATGTCATCTGATGTTAATGACGAGCAACAGTTTCCATTTTTAGATGAAAATAATAGACAAAGCGTAAATTCACAAATAGAACCGTTAAATCAGATAGCTCCTCATAAAAACAGCCTTCCTATTGGTCCGGCAAATCAAAATAAAAAATTTTGGGCTCCACAAAATTCAGCAATAAATAACAATAATTTCAGTAATAATAGAAAAAAATTAAATAGGCGAGAAACTCAATACGAATCTCCCAAACTGCAACCCAGAATGTATGACCCTTTTCGTCAAAAAACACCTGTAATCACTTTTAACCCATATAGACCAGAAGACAATACGACCCTAGAAGGTCTTATTAACTCTCTCGTTGACTCGATAACCAGTCTATGTCAACAATATCCGCACTCAGCATCAATAAATCACAAGCTAAATTTACTCAGAGAACAAATTAGAGAAATATTTAACTACAATAACAATAATCATGGATCATAACAAAACAATAAATATACTACAGTGGAATAGTAGATCTATCATAGCTAATAAGGCAAATTTAGAAATCCTATTAAAAGATAATAAAATAAAAATTGCAGCTATATCGGAAACTTGGTTAAAAGAAAATTCAAAATTTCACGTAAATAATTTTCTCATTGTAAACGCAAAAAGACATGACGGACGAGGAGGCTCGTCCATACTTATTCATAAAAGTTTACATTTTAAATCACTCGATATGCAACTTTTTAACGATGATATTACGCAAATATGCGCTGTCCAAATTATGTGCGATAATCCCTTTGTCATTATATCAGTTTATTGTGGGCCTAAGCATAACAATAGTCAGGTTTTCTGGGACAGACTCTTTAAAAAATTCAAATTACCCTTATTAATTTTGGGCGATTTTAACGCTCATGCTTTAAGTTGGGGATGTGAATTTACAGATAAAGAAGGCGGCAACCTTAACGAATCCATAGCAGATAACAAATTAGTTATTTTAAATGATGGGTCTAATACTTTAGTAACAAGACCTAATAGAAGAAATACGGCTATAGACATTTCTCTAAGTTCGGCCAACATTGCCAGTACAATCACGTGGTCTCGGTATGAGGATCCTTGCGGATCTGACCATTTTCCGATTATTATATCGATGATGAATGATTTTAATTTTGGTAAAACCGTATTTAATCCATTTTATAAATGGAACACTGTTCGTATGACACAAACAAATTGGCATGATTATGCAAATTATATTGATTCGGAGGTTAAGAATTATAAAAGTATGAATACCAACCCAATGGAATACGATTATCTAATTAATATTATTAATAACTCTGCAGATAAATTCACCCCTAAATATAAAAAAACCGTGATTAAAAATTACAAAGATATTTTATGGCGAGATCCCGAATGTGACGAATTAATAAAAAATAGGAAAATCTTGCTGAAGCAGTACAAAACAAATCCCAGTTTCCAAAACTATTATAGTTATAAAAATTTAGATGCTAAAGTCAAAAGAATTTTCAAACAAAAAAAACAATTAAAGTTTAGATCATTCTGTGAAACTATTAGCAGAGACACTCCAGTCTCAGACATTTGGAACAATATTAAAAGAATCAAAGGGCACTTAATCAGGAAAGAGGTTACAGAACATTTAAAAACAGATAATTCCTGGATAGGTCAATTTATAAACAAGGTAGTTCCTCACTCGGTTCATCAACCTATAAAATTGAATAACGATGATCATACAGAACATGTTCTAACAAAGCCATTCTGCCGAAATGAACTTGACAAAGCACTTAGGAATACAAAAAGCACCGCACCCGGATTGGATTTTATTAACTATTCTATGGTTACAAACTTACCCGTATCCGCTAAAGAAATTCTCTTAGATATATTTAATCATATTTATAAAACAGGGTTATTGCCTTGCCCATGGAAGGAATATGTTATTATTCCAATTCCGAAACCCGGTAAAGATAAGGGACATTGTGATTCATACCGTCCCATATCTTTATCTTCGTGCCTGCTGAAGACTTTTGAAAGATTAGTGAACAATAGATTACATTTTTGGTTAGAAAAAAATGATCTATGTCCATTGTCTCAACATGGATTTAGGAGAGGACATGGGGTTATGGACAATTTAACAATCTTAATTACCGACATTCAAATAGCTATGACGACACAACAATTTTCTGCTGCATTATTTTTAGACATCTCTAGCGCCTACGACTCAGTTATTCCTGAGATCCTACATGAAAAAATGAAAAATATAGGTCTTCCAAATCAATTTAATAACTTTGTTATTAAAATGCTAACTGATCGAGTTCTCAAATTTAGATTAGAAAATAAAATAGTAGAAACCAGGGTGTCCTCAATCGGTCTACCGCAAGGAGGCATTTTAAGTCCGTTACTTTATATTATTTATACGATGGATTTAGAACACATTTTTGCCCCTAGTATAAGAGTTTTACAATACGCTGACGATGTCTGCATTTATACGCACCAAAAAACTTATTCTGAATGCGAACTAGCATTGGGTGACGCTTTCTATAGCTTGCAAGGGTGGCTTCACGAAAAAGGTATGAACTTATCAGTAAACAAGTCGAAATGTATTATATTTACAAATAAGCGCAAACACAATGTAACCAATGTTTTAAATATCTCCAGAAAAATCAAAATACAAATAGTTAGAAGCTATACATTTTTGGGTATGATTTTTGATTCCAAATTATCTTGGTCTGAACATATAAATCATGTAGTAAAGGGATGTGAAACAGGCATTAACGTGTTGAGATCTATTGCATACGTTAACTGGGGCTCTGATCCCAAAATATGTTTAAATATATACAAAGCTTTCATTCGTTCCAAAATAGATTTTGGAGCATTTTTATATGGTTCAGCGGCGTATTCTCACTTAAGGAAGTTAGACAGTATACAATATAAAGCTTTGAGACAATGTATAGGAGCCCTAAAATCCACTCCTACAAATGCCTTAATGGTAGAATGCGGGGAAACATCTTTGGACCGTAGGAGACATGTTCTAGGAGCTCGCTATCTATTGGCAAAAAAATCAGATAAAAATTCAAAATTACCTCCAAAAATAAATTATCTAACCGGTTTGGTTTTAACGGAGAGATGGTGGGTTTGTAAATCAACGCCCATTCTAGTGAGCAATCATATAGACATAAGTTCTGCGCAAATAAATATTTATTGTAATTTTTATCCAATTACGTATAATTTACCTTACAATACGTTAATTGACAAATATAACGTAATAACCGATTTACAAATACATTTCGATTACCAACTATTTGAACAATTTCCGAGTGGTCATTTTATATTCACCGATGGGTCCAAAGTTCACGATAAGGTGGCATGTGCCTTTTTTGATCCACAGTTTAACGTTAGTAGTTTATACAAACTTCCGGAATCCGTTTCCATATTTACAGCTGAAGCATTAGCCATTGTAGAAGCCCTAAAATATACACGTAATATCGATCAACGAGACATAATCATATGCTCAGATTCATTAAGCGTTCTGACAGCCCTAAAGATGCCCGAAAAAAGTAAAAATTATCTCATTTTTGAAATAATAAAACTCCTTGCCGAAATTAAATATTCTAAACAAGTGTGTCTTATTTGGGTTACAGGACATACTCAGGTGTCAGGGAACATAAATGTAGACGCGCTAGCAAAAAAAGCTTTAGAACAAGGAGAGTATATAAATATTAAAATCCCTCTTAGTGATACGAGGAACATAATGCAAATTATATATACCAAAATGTGGCAAAAGGAGTACGATAATATTTCATTATCCAAAGGACAATTTTACTGGAATATCCAAAATTCAGTCGTTAAAATACCATGGTTCTGCAAACTAAAAGTTAGTCGTCCACTTATTACTACTATTTGCAGACTAAGATTTAATCATGCCCTATTCCCCAATTATTTATTTAAAATTAAAAGAGTAAACTCACCGTATTGTTCATGTGATAACGTATCTATAGCCGATGCGATACATATACTGTTTGTGTGCCCTATTTATGAGAGACACAGAATCCAGCTATCCAATTCCATTACGGAAGCTGGAATTAAATTACCTTTGTGGTATCCCGATGTGCTAAAATCCGAAAACAAAAAAATTTACTCTGAAATCCTTAATTTCCTAAATAATATTAACATTCGAGTATGATAAATCTAGGTAGGTTCGTTATATTAGAAATAGTATACTCAAATAATTACGTACTAACATTACCTCGTGTGTCTTACCTATCCTATCCCCGCCGTCCATGTTCCCGGCTCTCTTGTTCGTTTGTCCTGCGGAGTCGAGCCCAATGCACCTCCATGGTTCCTTCCAAGAAAATCCCTTGTCCATCCTTCATGTATCCCAGTGTTTTATGTAAAGTATTTTTGTTTATTTATAAAATGTTTTAGATTAATTTTATAACACAGTCATGGCTAATTACGCGTATTACAGACGTAGAAGCCAACAAACCGTATATTAAAAAAAAAAAAATATAGGTGCTGATAGGCATTTTAGATGTAGTTTCCGATAGGCATTTCAAAAATAGGTGCCGATAGGCATTTCAGATATAGGTGCCGATAGGCATTTCAGATATAGAAGCCGATAGGCATTTCAAATATAAGTGCCGATAGGCATTCCAGATATGGTTGCCGATAGGCATTTAAAATATAGGTGCTGATAGGCATTTCAGATGTAGTTTCCGATAGGCATTTCAAAAATAGGTGCCGATAGGCATTTTAAATATAGGTGCTGATAGGCATTTCAGATGTAGTTTCCGATAGGCATTTAAAAAATTGGTGCCGATAGGCATTTCAGATATAGGTGCCGATAGGCATTTCAGATATAGTTGCCGATTGGCATTTTAAAAATAGGTGCCGATAGGCATTTCAGATATAGAAGCCGATAGGTATTTCAAATATAGGTGTCGATAGGCATTTCAGATATGGCTGCCGATAGGCATTTCAAATATTGGTGCTGATAGGCATTTCAGATGTAGTTTCCTATAGGCATTTCAAAAATAGGTGCCGATAGGCATTTCAGATATAGGTGCCGATAGGCATTACAGATATAGTTGCCGATTGGCATTTTAAAAATAGGTGCCGATAGGCATTTCAGATATAGAAGCCGATAGGCATTTCAGATGTATTTTCCGAAAGGCATTTCAAAAATAGGTGCCGATAGGCATTTCAAATATAGGTGCCGATAGGCATTTCAGATATGGTTGCCGATAGGCATTTCAAATGTAAGTGCTTATAGGCATTTCAGATGTAGTTTCGGATAGGCATTTGAATAATAGGTGCCGATAGGCATTTCAGATACAGGTGCCTATAGGCATTTCAGATATGTCTGCTGATTGGCATTTCAAAAATAGGTGCCGATAGGCATTTCAGATATAGGTGCCGATAGGCATATCAGATATAGCTGCCGATAGGCATTTAAAATATAGGTGCCGATAGGCATTTCAAATATAGGTGTCGATAGGCATTTCAGATATAAATGCCGAAAGGCATTTCAGATATAAGTGCCGATAGGCATTTCTGATGTGGTTGCCGATAGGCATTTCAAATATAGGTGCTGATAGGCATTTCAGATGTAGTTTTCGATAGGCATTTCAAAAATAGGTGCCGATAGGCATTTCAGATATAGAAGCCGATAGGCATTTCAAATATAGGTGCCGATAGGCATTCCAGATATGTTTGCCGATAAGCATTTCAAATATAGGTGCTGATAGGCATTTCAGATGTAGTTTCCGATAGGCATTTCAAAAATAGGTGCCGATAGGCATTTCAGATATAGGTGCCGTTAGTCATTTCAGATAAAGTTGCCGATTGGCATTTTAAAAATAGGTGCCGGTAGGCATTTCAGATATAGAAGCCAAAAGGCATTTCAAATATAGGAGCCGATAGGCATTCCAGATATGGTTGCCGATAGGCATTTCAAATATAGGTGCTGATAGGCATTTCAGATGTAGTTTCCGATAGGCATTTCAAAAATTGGTGCCGATAGGCATTTCAGATATAGGTGCCGATAGGCATTTCAGATATAGTTGCCGATTGGCATTTTAGAAATAAGTGCCGATAGGCATTTCAGATATAGAAGCCGATAGGTATTTCAAATATAGGTGTCGATAGGCATTCCAGATATGGTTGCCGATAGGCATTTAAAATATAGGTGCCGATTGGCATTTCAAAAATAGGTGCCGATAGGCATTTCAGATATAGGTGCCGATAGGCACTTCAGATATAGTTGCCGATTGGCATTTTAAAAATAGGTGCCGATAGGCATTTCAGATATAGAAGCCGATAGGCATTTCAAATATAGGTGCCGATAGGCATTCCAGATATGGTTGCCGATAGGCATTTCAAATATAGGTGCTGATAGGCATTTCAGATGTAGATTCCGATAGGCATTTCAAAAATAGGTGCACATAGGCATTTCAGATATAGGTGCCGATAGACATTTCAGATATAGTTGCCGATTGGCATTTTAAAAATAGGTGCCGATAGGCATTTCAGATATAGAAGCCGATAGGCATTTCAAATATAGGTGCCGATAGGCATTCAAGATATGGTTGCCGATAGGCATTTCAAATATAGGTGCTGATAGGCATTTCAGATGTAGTTTCCGATAGGCATTTCAAAAATTGGTGCCGAACGGCATTTCAGATATAGGTGCCGATAGGCATTTCAGATATAGTTGCCGATTGGCATTTTAAAAATAGGTTCCGATTGGCATTTCAGATATAGAATCCGATAGGTATTTAAAATATAGGTGTCGATAGCCATTTCAGATATGGTTGCCGATTGGCATTTCAAATATTGGTGCTGATAGGCATTTTAAAAATAGGTGCCGATAGGCATTTCAGATATAGGTGCCGATAGGCATTACAGATATAGTTGCCGATTGGCATTTTAAAAATAGGTGCCGATAGGCATTTCGGATATAGAAGCCGATAGGCATTTTAAATATAGGTGCCGATAGGCATTCCAGATATGGTTGCCGATAGGCATTTCAAATATAGGTGCTGATAGGCATTTCAGATGTAGTTTCCGATAGGCATTTCAAAAATAGGTGCCGATAGGCATTTCAGATATAGATGCCGATAGGCATTTCAGATATAGTTGCCGATTGGCAGTTTAAAAATAGGTGCTGATAGGCATTTCAGATATAGAAGCCAATAGGCATTTCAAATATAGGTGCCGATAGGCATTCCAGATATGGTTGCCGATAGGCATTTCAAATATAGGTGCTGATAGGCATTCCAGATGTAGTTTCCGATAGGCATTTCAAAAATTGGTGCCGATAGGCATTGCAGATATAGGTGCCGATAGGCATTTCAGATATAGTTGCCGATTGGCATTTTAAAAATAGGTGCCGATAGGCATTTCAGATATAGAAGCCAATAGGCATTTCAAATATAGGTGCCGATAGGCATTCCAGATATGGTTGCCGATAGGCATTTCAAATATAGGTGCTGATAGGCATTCCAGATGTAGTTTCCGATAGGCATTTCAAAAATTGGTGCCGATAGGCATTTCAGATATAGGTGCCGATAGGCATTTCAGATATAGTTACCGATTGGCATTTTAAAAATAGGTGCCGATAGGCATTTCAGATATAGAAGCCGATAGGTATTTCAAATATAGGTGTCGATAGGCATTTCAGATATGGTTGCTGATAGGCATTTCAAATATAGGTGCTGATAGGCATTTCAGATGTAGTTTTCGATAGGCATTTCAAAAAAAGGTGCCAATAGGCATTTCAGATATAGGTGGCGATAGACATTTCAGATATAGTGCCCGATTGGCATTTTAAAAATAGGTGCCGATAGGCATTTCAGATATAGAAGCCGATAGGCATTTCAAATATAGGTGTCGATAGGCATTTCAGATATGGTTGCCGTTAGGCATTTCAAATATTGGTGCTGAGAGACATTTCAGATGTAGTTTCCGATAGGCATTTCAAAAATAGGTGCCGATAGGCATTTCAGATATAGGTGCCGATAGGCATTACAGATATAGTTGCCGATTGGCATTTCAAAAATAGGTGCCGATAGGCATTTCAGATATAGGTGCCGATAGGCATTACAGATATAGTTGCCGATTGACATTTTAAAAATAGGTGCCGATAGGCATTTCAGATATAGAAGCCGATAGGCATTTCAGATGTATTTTCCGAAAGGCATTTCAAAAATAGGTGCCGATAGGTATTTCAGATATAGGTGCCGATAGGCAATTCAGATATAGGTGCTGATAGGCATTTCAGATATAGTTGCCGATTGGCATTTTAAAAATAGGTTCCGATTGGCATTTCAGATATAGAATCCGATAGGTATTTAAAATATAGGTGTCGATAGCCATTTCAGATATGGTTGCCGATTGGCATTTCAAATATTGGTGCTGATAGGCATTTCAGATGTAGTTTCCGATAGGCATTTCAAAAATAGGTGCCGATAGGCATTTCAGATATAGGTGCCGATAGGCATTACAGATATAGTTGCTGATTGGCATTTTAAAAATAGGTGCCGATAGGCATTTCGGATATAGAAGCCGATAGGCATTTTAAATATAGGTGCCGATAGGCATTCCAGATATGGTTGCCGATAGGCATTTCAAATATAGGTGCTGATAGGCATTTCAGATGTAGTTTCCGATAGGCATTTCAAAAATAGGTGCCGATAGGCATTTCAGATATAGATGCCGATAGGCATTTCAGATATAGTTGCCGCTTGGCATTTTAAAAATAGGTGTCGATAGGCATTTCAGATATAGAAGCCGATAGGCAATTAAATATAGGTGCCGATAGGCATCATAGATATGGTTGCCGATAGGCATTTCAAATATAGGTGCTGATAGGCATTCCAGATGAAGTTTCCGATAGGCATTTCAAAAATTGGTGCCGATAGGCATTTCAGATATAGGTGCCGATAGGCATTTCAGATATAGTTACCGATTGGCATTTAAAAAATAGGTGCCGATTGGCATTTCAGATATAGAAGCCGATAGGTATTTCAAATATAGGTGTCGATAGGCATTTCAGATATGGTTGCCGATAGGCATTTAAAATATATGTGCTGATAGGCATTTCAGATGTAGTTTCCAAAAGGCATTTCAAAAATAGGTGCCGATAGGCATTTCAGATATATTATGTGCCGATAGGCATTTCAGATATAGTTGCCGATTGGCATTTTAAAAATAGGTGCCGATAGGCATTTCAGATATAGAAGCCGATAGGCATTTCAAATATAGGTGCCGATAGGCATTCCAGATATGGTTGCCGATAGGCATTTCAAATATAGGTGCTGATAGGCATTTCAGATGTAGTTTCCGATAGGTATTTCAAAAATAGGTGCCGATAGGCATTTCAAATATAGGTGCTGATAGGCATTTCAGATGTAGTTTCCGATAGGCATTTCAAAAATTGGTGCCGATAGGCATTTCAGATATAGAAGCCGATAGGCATTTCAAATATAGGAGCCGATAGGCATTCCAGATATGGTTGCCGATAGGCATTTCAAATATAGGTGCTGATAGGCATTTCAGATGTAGTTTCCGATAGGCATTTCAAAAATTGGTGCCGATAGGCATTTCAGATATAGGTGCCGATAGGCATTCCAGATATGGTTGCCGATAGGCATTTCAAATATAAGTGCTGATAGGCATTTCAGATGTAGTTTCCGATAGGCATTTAAAAAATAGGTACCGATAGGCATTTCAGATATAGGTGCCGATAGGCATTTCAGAAATAGTTGCCAATTGGCATTTTAAAAATAGGTGTAGATAGGGATTTCAGATATAGAAGCCGATAGGCATTTCAAATATATGTGCCGATAGGCATTCCAAGTATGGTTGCCGATAGGCATTTCAAATATAGGTGCTGATAGGCATTTCAGATGTAGTTTCCGATAGGCATTTCAAAAATTGGTGCCGATAGGCATTTCAGATATAGGTGCCGATAGGCATTTCAGATATAGTTGCCGATTGGCATTTTAGAAATAAGTGCCGATAGGCATTTCAGATATAGAAGCCGATAGGTATTTCAAATATAGGTGTCGATAGGCATTTCAGATATGGTTGCCGATAGGCATTTCAAATATAGGTGCTGATAGGCATTTCAGATGTAGTTTCCGATAGGCATTTCAAAAATAGGTGCCGAGAGGCATTTCAGATATAGGTGCCGATAGGCATTTCAGATATAGTTGCCGATAGGCATTTAAAATACAGGTGCCGATAGGCATTTCAAAAATAGGTGCCGATAGGCATTTCAGATATAGGTGCCGATAGGCATATCGGATATAGTTGCCGATAGGCATTTAAAATATAGGTGCCGATAGTCATTTCAAATATAGGTGTCGATAGGCATTTAAGATATAAATGCCGAAAGGCATTTTAGATATATGTCCCGATAGGCATTTCTGATGTGGTTGCCGATAGGCATTTCAAATATAGGTGCTGATAGGCATTTCAGATGTAGTTTTCGATAGGCATTTCAAAAATAGGTGCCGATAGGCATTTCAGATATAGGTGCCGATAGGCACTTCAGATATAGTTGCCGATTGGCATTTTAAAAATAGGTGCCGATAGGCATTTCAGATATAGAAGCTTATAGGCATTTCAAATATAGGTGCCGATAGGCATTCCAGATATGGTTGCCGATAGGCATTTCAAATATAGGTGCTGATAGGCATTTCAGATGTAGATTCCGATAGGCATTTCAAAAATAGGTGCCCATAGGCATTTCAGATATAGGTGCCGATAGACATTTCAGATATAGTTGCCGATTGGCATTTAAAAATAGTTGCCGATAGGCATTTCAGATATAGAAGCCGATAGGCATTTCAAATATAGGTGCCGTAAGGCATTCCAGATATGGTTGCCGATAGGCATTTCAAATATAGGTGCTGATAGGCATTTCAGATGTAGTTTCCGATAGGCATTTCAAAAATTGGTGCCGATAGGCATTTCAGATATAGGTGCCGATAGGCATTTCAGATATAGTTGCCGATTGGCATTTTAAAAATAGGTGCCGATAGGCATTTCAGATATAGAAGCCGATAGGTATTTCAAATATAGGTGTCGATAGGCATTTCAGATATGGTTGCCGATAGGCATTTCAAATATTGGTGCTGATAGGCATTTCAGATGTAGTTTCCGATAGGCATTTCAAAAATAGGTGCCGATAGGCATTTCAGATGTAGTTTCCGATAGGCATTTCAAAAATTGGTGCCGATAGGCATTTCAGATATAGGTGCCGATAGGCATTTCAGATATAGTTGCCGATTGGCATTTTAAAAATAGGTGCCGATAGGCATTTCAGATATAGAAGCCGATAGGTATTTCAAATATAGGTGTCGATAGGCATTTCAGATATGGTTGCCGATAGGCATTTCAAATATAGGTGCTGATAGGCATTTCAGATGTAGTTTCCGATAGGCATTTCAAAAATAGGTGCCGATAGGCATTTCAGATATAGGTGCCGATAGGCATTTCAGATATAGTTGCCGATTGGCATTTTAAAAATAGGTGTCGATAGGCATTTCAGATATAGAAGCCGATAGGCAATTAAATATAGGTGCCGATAGGCATTCCAGATATATTTGCCGATAGGCATTTCAAATATAGGTGCTGATAGGCATTCCAGATGAAGTTTCCGATAGGCATTTCAAAAATTGGTGCCGATAGGCATTTCAGATATAGGTGCCGATAGGCATTTCAGATATAGTTACCGATTGGCATTTTAAAAATAGGTGCCGATAGGCATTTCAGATATAGAAGCCGATAGGTATTTCAAATATACGTGTCGATAGGCATTTCAGATATGGTTGCCGATAGGCATTTCAAATATAGGTGCTGATAGGCATTTCAGATGTAGTTTCCGATAGGCATTTCAAAAATAGGTGCCGATAGGCATTTCAGATATATGTGCTGATAGGCATTTCAGGTATAGTTGCCGTTACCAAACATCCAGAAGTGGCTGGACAGGGCGTATGGAGAAGTAGATTACTTCCTGACGCAAGCGCTCACTGGGCATGGCAGCTATAAGAAATACCTGTTTCGTTTCAAGAGGTCGGAAACGGCCGACTGTGATTATTGCGGAGCTGAAGATGACGCGGAGCACACGCTGTTTGGCTGTCCAAGGTGGGACGAAAATAGAAGGCAATATCTCGAAGCGACAGGCTTTCCCTTCAATGGAGAAAACCTTACGAGCGACCTCCTAGGAACAGAGGAAACGTGGAACCGTTCATACATCGTAATCAGAGCAATAATGGAGGCCAAGGGTAGAGACGAGATGAGGTGAGAGAAGAGAGAGGAATAGACAGCCCTCGCACCGAAGTAATGCGAAAGCGGTTCCGGTGTGAGAGTGCGAAGAAGGGGGTGAGGTTTTAGTCAGTAGGAGTCTGACACTACCCGTTGGGGGACCAACGGGTGTCCATGATGGATTTCCTCACCTCCGCAAAAAAAAAAAAAAAAAAAAAAAAAGGTATAGTTGCCGATTGGCATTTTATAAATAGGTGCCGATAGGCATTTCAGATATAGAAGCCGATAGGCATTTCAAATATAGGTGCCGATAGGCATTCCAGATATGGTTGCCGATAGGCATTTCAAATATAGGTGCTGATAGGCATTTCAGATGTAGTTTCCGATAGGTATTTTAAAAATAGGTGCCGATAGGCATTTCAAATATAAGTGCTGATAGGCATTTGAGATGTAGTTTCCGATAGGCATTTCAAAAATTGGTGCCGATAGGCATTTCAGATATAGGTGCCGATAGGCATTACAGATATAGTTGCCGATTGGCATTTTAAAAAAAGGTGCCGATAGGCATTTCAGATATAGAAGCCGATAGGCATTTCAGATGTATTTTCCGAAAGGCATTTCAAAAATAGGTGCCGATAGGTATTTCAGATATAGGTGCCGATAGGCAAATCAGATATAGGTGCTGATAGGCATTTCAGATATAGAAGCCGAAAGGCATTTCAAATATAGGTGCCGATAGGCATTCCAGATATGGTTGCCGATAGGCATTTCAAATATAAGTGCTGATAGGCATTTCAGATGTAGTTTTCGATAGGCATTTCAAAAATAGGTACCGATAGGCATTTCAATTATAGGTGCCGATAGGCCTTTTAGATATAGTTGCCGATTGGCATTTTAAAAATAGGTGCCGATAGGCATTTCAGATATAGAAGCCGATAGGCATTTCAAATATAGGAGCCGATAGGCATTCCAGATATGGTTGCCGATAGGCATTTCAAATATAGGTGCTGATAGGCATTTCAGATGTAGTTTCCGATAGGCATTTCAAAAATTGGTGCCGATAGGCATTTCAGATATAGGTGCCGATAGGCATTCCAGATATGGTTGCCGATAGGCATTTCAAATATAAGTGCTGATAGGCATTTCAGATGTAGTTTCCGATAGGCATTTCAAAAATTGGTGCCAATAGGCATTTTAGATATAGGTGCCGATAGGCATTTCAGATATAGTTGCCGATTGGCATTTTAGTAATAAGTGCCGATAGGCATTTCAGATATAGAAGCCGATAGGTATTTCAAATATAGATGTCGATAGGCATTTCAGATATGGTTGTTGATAGGCATTTCAAATATAGGTGCTGATAGGCATTTCAGATGTAGTTTCCGATAGGCATTTCAAAAATAGGTGCTGATAGGCATTTCAGATATAGGTGCCGATAGGCATTTCAGATATAGTTGCCGATAGGCATTTAAAATATAGGTGCCGATAGGCATTTAAAAAATAGGTGCCGATAGGCATTTCAAAAAAAGGTGCCGATAGGCATTTTAGATATAGGTGCCGATAGGCATATCGGATATAGTTGCCGATAGGCATTTAAAATATAGGTGCCGATAGGCATTTCAAATATAGGTGTCGATAGGCATTTAAGATATAAATGTCGAAAGGCATTTCAGATATAGGTGCCGATAGGCATTTCTGATGTGGTTGCCGATAGGCATTTCAAATATAGGTGCTGATAGGCATTTCAGGATGTAGTTTTCGATAAGCATTTCAAAAATAGGTGCCGATAGGCATTTCAGACATAGGTGCCGATAGGCACTTCAGATATAGTTGCCGATTTGCATTTTAAAAATAGGTGCCGATAGGCATTTCAGATATAGAAGCCGATAGGCATTTCAAATATAGGTGCCGATAGGCATTCCAGATATTGTTGCCGATAGGCATTTCAAATATAGGTGCTGATAGGCATTTCAGATGTAGATTCCGATAGGCATTTCAAAAATAGGTGTCCATAGGCATTTCAGATATAGGTGCCGATGGACATTTCAGATATAGTTGCCGTTTGGCATTTTAAAAATAGGTGCCGATAGGCATTTCAGATATAGAAGCCGATAGGCATTTCAAATATATGTTCCGATAGGCATTCCAGATATGTTTGCCGATAGGCATTTCAAATATTGATGCTGATAGGCATTTTAGATGTAGTTTCCGATAGGCATTTCAAAAATTGGTGCCGATAGGCATTTCAGATATAGGTGCCGATAGGCATTTCAGATATAGTTGCCGATTGGCATTTTAAAAATAGGTGCCGATAGGCATTTCAGATAAAGAAGCCGATAGGTATTTCAAATATAGGTGTCGATAGGCATTTCAGATATGGTTGCCGATAGGCATTTCAAATATAGGTGCTGATAGGCATTTCAGATGTAGTTTCCGATAGGCATTTCAAAAATAGGTGCCGATAGGCATTTCAGATATAGGTGCCGATAGGCATTTCAGATATAGTTGCCGATTGGCTTTTTAAAAATAGGTCTCGATAGGCATTTCAGATATAGAAGCCGATAGGCATTTTAAATATAGGTGCCGATAGGCATTCCAGATATGGTTGCCGATAGGCATTTCAAATATAGGTGCTGATAGGCATTCCAGATGTAGTTTCCGATAGGCATTTCAAAAATAGGTGCCGATAGGCATTTCAGATATAGGTGCCGATAGGCATTTCAGATATAGTTGCCGATTGGCATTTCAGATATAGTTACCGATTGGCATTTTAAAAATAGGTGCCGATAGGCATTTCAGATATAGAAGCCGATAGGTATTTCAAATATAGGTGTCGATAGGCATTTCAGATATGGTTGCCGATAGGCATTTCAAATATAGGTGCTGATAGGCATTTCAGATGTAGTTTCCGATAGGCATTTCAAAAATAGGTTCCGATAGGCATTTCAGATATAGGTGCCGATAGGCATTTCAGATATAGTTGCCGATTGGCATTTTAAAAATAGGTGCCGATAGGCATTTCAGATATAGAAGCCGATAGGCATTTCAAATATAGGTGCCGATCGGCATTCCAGATATGGTTGCCGATAGGCATTTCAAATATAGGTGCTGATAGGCATTTCAAATGTATTTTCCGATAGGTATTTCAAAAATAGGTGCCGATAGGCATTTCAAATATAGGTGCTGATAGGCATTTCAGATGTAGTTTCCGACAGGCATTTCAAAAATTGGTGCCGATAGGCATTTAAGATATAGGTGCCGATAGGCATTTCAGATATAGTTACCGATTGGCATTTTAAAAATAGGTGCCGATAGGCATTTCAGATATAGAAACCGATAGGCATTTCAAATATAGGTGCCGATAGGCATTCCAGATATGGTTGCCGATAGGCATTTCAAATATAGGTGCTGATAGGCATTTTAGATGTAGTTTCCGATAGGCATTTCAAAAATTGGTGCCGATAGGCATTTGAGATATAGGTGCCGATAGGCATTTCAGATATAGTTGCCGATTGGCATTTTAGAAATAAGTGCCGATAGGCATTTCAAAAATAGGTGCCGATAGGCATTTCAGATATAGGTGCCGATAGACATTTAAGATATAGTTGCCGATTGGCATTTTAAAAATAGGTGCCGATAGGCATTTCAGATATAGAAGCCGATAGGCATTTCAAATATAGGTGCCGATAGGCATTCCAGATATGGTTGCCGATAGGCATTTCAAATATAGGTGCTGATAGGCATTTCAGATGTAGTTTCCGATAGGCATTTCAAAAATTGGTGCCGATAGGCATTTGAGATATAGGTGCCGATAGGCATTTCAGATATAGTTGCCGATTGGCATTTTAAAAATAGATGCCGATAGGCATTTCGGATATAGAAGCCGATAGGCATTTTAAATAAAGGTGCCGATAGGCATTCCAGATATGGTTGCCGATAGGCAATTAAAATATAGGTGCTGATAGGCATTTCAGATGTAGTTTCCGATAGGCATTTCAAAAATAGGTGCCGATAGGCATTTCAGATATAGGTGCTGATAGGCATTTCAGATATAGTTGCCGATTGGCATTTAAAAAATAGGTGCTGATAGGCATTTCAGATATAGAGCCTGATAGGCATTTCAAATATAGGTGCCAATAAGCATTCCAGATATGGTTGCCGATAGGCATTTCAAATATAGGTGCTGATAGGCATTTCAGATGTAGTTTCCGATAGGCATTTCAAAAATTGGTGCCGATAGGCATTTCAGATATAGGTGCCGATAGGCATTTCAGATATAGTTGCCGATTGGCATTTTAAAAATAGGTGCCGATAGGCATTTCAAATATAGAAGCCGATAGGTATTTCAAATATAGGTGTCGATAGGCATTTTAGATATGGTTGCCGATAGGCATTTCAAATATAGGTGCTGATAGGCATTTCAGATGTAGTTTCCGATAGGCATTTCAAAAATAGGTGCCGATAGGCATTTCAGATATAGGTGCCGATAGGCATTTCAGATATAGTTGCCGATTGGCATTTTAAAAATAGGTGTCGATAGGCATTTCAGATATAGAAGCCGATAGGCATTTTAAATATAGGTGCCGATAGGCATTCCAGATATTGTTGCCGATAGGCATTTCAAATATAGGTGCTGATAGGCATTCCAGATGTAGTATCCGATAGGCATTTCAAAAATTGGTGCCGATAGGCATTTCAGATATAGGTGCCGATAGGCATTTCAGATATAGTTACCGATGGGCATTTTAAAAATAGGTGCCGATAGGCATTTCAGATATAGAAGCCGATAGGTATTTCAAATATAGGTGTCGATAGGCATTTCAGATATGGTTGCCGATAGGCATTTCAAATATTGGTGCTGATAGGCATTTCAGATGTAGTTTCCGATAGGCATTTCAAAAATAGGTGCCGATAGGCATTTCAGATATAGAAGCCGATAGGCATTTCAAATATAGGTGCCGATAGGCATTCCAGATATGGTTGCCAATAGGCATTTCAAATATAGGTGCTGATAGGCATTTTAGATGTAGTTTCCGATAGGCATTTCAAAAATTGGTGCCGATAGGCATTTCAAAAATTGGTGCCGATAGGCATTTGAGATATAGGTGCCGATAGGCATTTCAGATATAGTTGCCGATTGGCATTTTAGAAATAAGTGCCGATAGGCATTTCAAAAATAGGTGCCGATAGGCATTTCAGATATAGGTGCCGATAGACATTTAAGATATAGTTGCCGATTGGCATTTTAAAAATAGGTGCCGATAGGCATTTCAGATATAGAAGCCGATAGGCATTTCAAATATAGGTGCCGATAGGCATTCCAGATATGGTTGCCGATAGGCATTTCAAATATAGGTGCTGATAGGCATTTCAGATGTAGTTTCCGATAGGCATTTCAAAAATTGGTGCCGATAGGCATTTGAGATATAGGTGCCGATAGGCATTTCAGATATAGTTGCCGATTGGCATTTTAAAAATAGATGCCGATAGGCATTTCGGATATAGAAGCCGATAGGCATTTTAAATAAAGGTGCCGATAGGCATTCCAGATATGGTTGCCGATAGGCAATTAAAATATAGGTGCTGATAGGCATTTCAGATGTAGTTTCCGATAGGCATTTCAAAAATAGGTGCCGATAGGCATTTCAGATATAGGTGCTGAAAGGCATTTCAGATATAGTTGCCGATTGGCATTTTAAAAATAGGTGCTGATAGGCATTTCAGATATAGAGCCTGATAGGCATTTCAAATATAGGTGCCGATAAGCATTCCAGATATGGTTGCCGATAGGCATTTCAAATATATGTGCTGATAGGCATTTCAGATGTAGTTTCCGATAGGCATTTCAAAAATTGGTGCCGATAGGCATTTCAGATATAGGTGCCGATAGGCATTTCAGATATAGTTGCCGATTGGCATTTTAAAAATAGGTGCCGATAGGCATTTCAGATATAGAAGCCGATAGGTATTTCAAATATAGGTGTCGATAGGCATTTCAGATATGGTTGCCGATAGGCATTTCAAATATAGGTGCTGATAGGCATTTCAGATGTAGTTTCCGATAGGCATTTCAAAAATAGGTGCCGATAGGCATTTCAGATATAGGTGCCGATAGGCATTTCAGATATAGTTGCCGATTGGCATTTTAAAAATAGGTGTCGATAGGCATTTCAGATATAGAAGCCGATAGGCATTTTAAATATAGGTGCCGATAGGCATTCCAGATATGGTTGCCGATAGGCATTTCAAATATAGGTGCTGATAGGCATTCCAGATGTAGTTTCCGATAGGCATTTCAAAAATTGGTGCCGATAGGCATTTCAGATATAGGTGCCGATAGGCATTTCAGATATAGTTACCGATGGGCATTTTAAAAATAGGTGCCGATAGGCAATTCAGATATAGAAGCCGATAGGTATTTCAAATATAGGTGTCGATAGGCATTTCAGATATGGTTGCCGATAGGCATTTCAAATATTGGTGCTGATAGGCATTTCAGATGTAGTTTCCGATAGGCATTTCAAAAATAGGTGCCGATAGGCATTTCAGATATAGGTGCCGATAGGCATTACAGATATAGTTGCCGATTGGCATTTTAAAAATAAGTGCCGATAGGCATTTCAGATATAGAAGCCGATAGGCATTTAAGATGTATTTTCCGAAAGCCATTTCAAAAATAGGTGCCGATAGGTATTTCAGATATAGGTGCCGATAGGCATTTCAGATATAGTTGCCGATTGGCATTTTAAAAATAGGTGCCGATAGGCATTTCAGATATAGAAGCCGATAGGCATTTCAAATATAGGTGCCGATAGGCATTCCAGATATGGTTGCAGATAGGCATTTCAAATATTAGTGCTGATAGGCATTTCAGATGTAGTTTCCGATAGGCAATTTAAAAATAGGTACCGATAGGCATTTCAGATATAAGTGCCGATAGGCATTTCAGATATAGTTGCCGATTGGCATTTTAAAAATAGGTGCCGATAGGCATTTCAGATATAGAAGCCGATAGGTATTTCAAATAAAGGTGTCGATAGGCATTTCAGATATGGTTGCCGATAGGCATTTCAAATATTGGTGCTGATAGGCATTTCAGATGTAGTTTCGGATAGGCATTTCAAAAATAGGTGCCGATAGGCATTTCAGATATAGGTGCCTTTAGGCATTTCAGATATATCTGCCGATTGGCATTTCAAAAATAGGTGCCGATAGGCATTTCAGATATAGTTGCCGATTGGCATTTTAAAGATAAGTGCCGAAAGGCATTTCAGATATAGAAGCCGATAGGCATTTCAAATATAGGTGCCGATAAGCATTCCAGATATGGTTGCCGATAGGCATTTCAAATATAGGTGCTGATAGGCATTTCAGATGTAGTTTCCGATAGGCATTTCAAAAATTGGTGCCGATAGGCATTTTAGATATAGGTGCCGATAGGTATTTCAGATATAGTTGCCGATTGGCATTTTAAAAATAGGTGCCGATAGGCATTTTAGATATAGAAGCCGATAGGTATTTCAAATATAGGTGTCGATAGGCATTTCAGATACAGGTGCCTATAAGCATTTCAGATATATCTGCCGATTGGCATTTCAAAAATAGGTGCCGATAGGCATTTCAGATATAGGTGCCGATAGGCATATCAGATATAGTCGCCGATAGGCATTTAAAATATAGGTGCCGATAGGCATTTCTAATATATGCGTCGATAGGCATTTCAGATTTAAATGCCGAAAGGCATTTCAGATATAGGTGCCGATAGGCATTTCTGATGTGGTTGCCGATAGGCATTTCAAATATAGGTGCTGATAGGCATTTCAGATGTCGTTTTCGATAGGCATTCCAAAAATAGGTGCCGATAGGCATTTCAGATATAGAAGCCGATAGGCATTTCAAATATAGGTGCCGATAGGCATTCCAGATATGGTTGCCGATAGGCATTTCAAATATAGGTGCTGATAGGCATTTCAGATGTAGTTTCCGATAGGCATTTCAAAAATAGGTGCCGATAGGCATTTCAGATATAGGTGCCGATAGGCATTTCAGATATAGTTGCCGATTGGCATTTTAAAAATAGGTGCCGATAGGCATTTCGGATATAGAAGCCGATAGGCATTTTAAATATAGGTGCCGATAGGCATTCCAGATATGGTTGCCGATAGGCATTTCAAATATAGGTGCTGATAGGCATTTCAGATGTAGTTTCCGATAGGCATTTCAAAAATAGGTGCCGATAGGCATTTCAGATATAGGTGCCGATAGGCATTTTAGATATAGTTGCCGATTGGCATTTTAAAAATAGGTGCCGATAGGCATTTCAGATATAGAAGCCAATAGGCATTTCAAATATAGGTGCCGATAGGCATTCCAGATATGGTTGCCGATAGGCATTTCAAATATAGGTGCTGATAGGCATTCCAGATGTAGTTTCCGATAGGCATTTCAAAAATTGGTGCCGATAGGCATTTCAGATATAGGTGCCGATAGGCATTTCAGATATAGTTACCGATTGGCATTTTAAAAATAGGTGCCGATAGGCATTTCAGATATAGAAGCCGATAGGTATTTCAAATATAGGTGTCGATAGGCATTTCAGATATAGCTGCCGATAGGCATTTCAAATATTGGTGCTGATAGGCATTTCAGATGTAGTTTCCGATAGGCATTTCAAAAATAGGTGCCGATAGGCATTTCAGATATAGGTGCCGATAGGCATTACAGATATAGTTGCCGATTGGCATATTAAAAATAGGTGCCGATAGGCATTTCAGATATAGAAGCCGATAGGCATTTCAGATGTATTTTCCGAAAGGCATTTCAAAAATAGGTGCCGATAGGCATTTCAGATATAGGTGCCGATTGGAATTTCAGATATAGGTGCCGATAGGCATTTCAGATATAGTTGCCGATTGGCATTTTAAAAATAGGTGCCGATAGGCATTTCAGATATAGAAGCCGATAGACATTTCAAATATAGGTGCCGATAGGCATTCCAGATATGGTTGCCGATAGGCATTTCAAATGTAAGTGCTTATAGGCATTTCAGATGTAGTTTCGGATAGGCATTTCAAAAATAGGTGCCGATAGGCATTTCAGATACAGGTGCCTATAGGCATTTCAGATATATCTGCTGATTGGCATTTCAAAAATAGGTGCCGATAGGCATTTCAGATATAGGTGCCGATAGGCATATCAGATATAGTTGCCGATAGGCATTTAAAATATAGGTGCCGATAGGCATTTCAAATATAGGTGTCGATAGGCATTTCAGATATAAATGCCGAAAGGCATTTCAGATATAGTTGCCGATAGGCATTTCTGATGTGGTTGCCGATAGGCATTTTAAATATAGGTGCTGATAGGCATTTCAGATGTAGTTTTCGATAGGCATTTCAAAAATAGGTGCCGATAGGCATTTCAGATATAGAAGCCGATAGGCATTTCAAATATAGGTGCCGATAGGCATTCCAGATATGTTTGGCGATAGGCATTTCAAATATAGATGCTGATAGGCAATTTAGATGTAGTTTCCGATAGGCATTTCAAAAATAGGTGCCGATAGGCATTTCAGATAAAGGTGCCGATAGTCATTTCAGATATAGTTGCCGATTGGCATTTTAAAAATAGGTGCCGGTAGGCATTTCAGATATAGAAGCCAAAAGGCATTTCAAATATAGGAACCGATAGGCATTCCAGATATGGTTGCCGATAGGCATTTCAAATATAGGTGCTGATAGGCATTTCAGATGTAGTTTCTGATAGGCATTTCAAAAATTGGTGCCGATAGGCATTTCAGACATAGGTGCCGATAGGCATTCCAGATATGGTTGCCGATAGGCATTTCAAATATAAGTGCTGATAGGCATTTAAGATGTAGTTTCCGATAGGCATTTCAAAAATAGGTACCGATAGGCATTTCAGATATAGGTGCCGATAGGCATTTCAGAAATAGTTGCCAATTGGCATTTTAAAAATAGGTGTCGATAGGGATTTCAGATATAGAAGCCGATTAGCATTTCAAATATATGTGCCGATAGGCATTCCAGATATGGTTGCCGATAGGCATTTCAAATATAGGTGCTGATAGGCATTTCAGATGTAGTTTCCGATAGGCATTTCAAAAATTGGTGCCGATAGGCATTTCAGATATAGGTGCCGATAGGCATTTCAGATATAGTTGCCGATTGGCATTTTAAAAATAGGTTCTGATAGGCATTTCAGATATAGAATCCGATAGGTATTTCAAATATAGGTGTCGATAGGCATTTCAGATATGGTTGCCGATTGGCATTTCAAATATTGGTGCTAATAGGCATTTCAGATGTAGTTTCCGATAGGCATTTCAAAAATAGGTGCCGATAGGCATTTCAGATATAGGTGCCGATAGGCATTACAGATATAGTTGCCGATTGGCATTTTAAAAATAGGTGCCGATAGGCATTTCAGATATAGAAGCCGACAGGCATTTCAAATATAGGTTCCGATAGGCATTCCAGATATGGTTGCCGATAGGCATTTCAAATATAGGTGCTGATAGGCATTTCAGATGTAGTTTCCGATAGGCATTTCAAAAATAAGTGCCGATAGGCATTTCAGATATAGGTGCCGATAGGCATTTCAGATATAGTTGCCGATTGGCATTTTAAAAATAGGTGCCGATAGGCATTTCGGATATAGAAGCCGATAGGCATTTTAAATATAGGTGCCGATAGGCATTCCAGATATGGTTGCCGATAGGCATTTCAAATATAGGTGCTGATAGGTATTTCAGATGTAGTTTCCGATAGGCATTTCAAAAATAGGTGCCGATAGGCATTTCAGATATAGGTGCCGATAGGCATTTCAGATATAGTTGCCGATTGGCATTTTAAAAATAGGTGACGATAGGCATTTCAGATATAGAAGCCGATAGGTATTTCAAATATAGGTGTCGATAGGCATTTCAGATATGGTTGCCGATAGGCATTTCAAATATAGGTGCTGATAGGCATTTCAGATGTAGTTACCGATAGGCATTTAAAAAATAGGTGCCGATAGGCATTTCAGATATAGGTGCCGATAGGCACTTCAGATATAGTTGCCGATTGGCATTTTAAAAATAGGTGTCGATAGGCATTTGAGTTATAGAAGCCGATAGGCATTTTAAATATCGGTGCCGATAGGCATTCCAGATATGGTTGCCGATAGGCATTTCAAATATAGGTGCTGATAGGCATTTCAGATGTAGTTTTGGATAGGCATATCAAAAATTGGTGTCGATAGGCATTTCAGATATAGTTGCCGATTGGCATTTTAAAAATAGGTGCCGATAGGCATTTCAGATATAGAAGCCGATAGGTATTTCAAATATAGGTGTCGATAGGCATTTCAGATATGGTTGCCGATAGGCATTTCAAATATTGGTGCTGATAGGCATTTCAGATGTAGTTTCCGATAGGCATTTCAAAAATAGGTGCCTAAAGGCATTTCAGATATAGGTGCCGATAGGCATTACAGATATAGAAGCCGATAGGCATTTCAGATCTATTTTCCGAAAGGCATTTCAAAAAAAGGTGCCGATAGGTATTTTAGATATAGGTGCCGATAGGCATTTCAGATATAGGTGCTGATAGGCATTTCAGATATAGTTGCCGATTGGCATTTTAAAAATAGGTGCCGATAGGCATTTCAGATATAGAAGCCGATAGGCATTTCAGATGTATTTTCCGAAAGGCATTTCAAAAATAGGTGCCGATAGGTATTTCAGATATAGGTGCTGATAGGCATTTCAGATATAGGTGCTGATAGGCATTTCAGATATAGTTGCCGATTGGCATTTTAAAAATAGGTGCCGATAGGCATTTCAGATATAGAAGCCGATAGGCATTTCTGATGTGGTTGCCGATAGGCATTTCAAATATAGGTGCTAATAGGCATTTCAGATGTAGTTTTCGATGGGCATTTCAAAAATAGGTGCCGATAGGCATTTCAGATATAGGTGCGGATAGGCACTTCAGATAAAGTTGCCGATTGGCATTTTAAAAATAGGTGCCGATAGGAATTTCAGATATAGAAGCCGATAGGCATTTCAAATATAGGTGCCGATAGGCATTCCAGATGTGGTTGCCGATCTGCATTTCAAATATAGGTGCTGATAGGCATTTCAGATGTAGATTCCGATAGGCATTTCAAAAATAGGTGCCCATAGGCATTTCAGATATAGGTGCCGATAGACATTTCAGATATAGTTGCCGATTGGCATTTTAAAAATAGGTGCCGATAGGCATTTCAGATATAGAAGCCGATAGGCATTTCAAATATAGGTGCCGATAGACATTCCAGATATAGTTGCCGATAGGCATTTCAATAATAGGTGCTGATAGGCATTTCAGATATAGAAGCCGATAGGTATTTCAAATATAGGTGTCGATAGGCATTTCAGATATGGTTGCCGATAGGCATTTCAAATATTGGTGCTGATAGGCATTTTAGATGTAGTTTCCGATAGGCATTTCAAAAATAGGTGCCGATAGGCATTTCAGATATAGGTGCCGATAGGCATTACAGATATAGTTGCCGATTGGCATTTTAAAAATAGGTGCCGATAGGCATTTCAGATATAGAAGCCGATAGGCATTTCAAATATAGGTTCCGATAGGCATTCCAGATATGGTTGCCGATAGGCATTTCAAATATAGGTGCTGATAGGCATTTCAGATGTAGTTTCCGATAGGCATTTCGAAAATAGGTGCCGATAGGCATTTCAGATATAGGTGCCGATAGGCATTTCAGATATAGTTGCCGATTGGCATTTTAAAAATAGGTGCCGATAGGCATTTCAGATATAGAAGCCGATAGGTATTTCAAATATAGGTGTCGATAGGCATTTCAGATATGGTTGCCGATAGGCATTTCAAATGTAGGGGCTGATAGGCATTTCAGATGTAGTTTCCGATAGGTATTTAAAAAATAGGTGCCGATAGGCATTTCAAATATAGGTGCTGATAGGCATTTCAGATGTAGTTTCCGATAGGCATTTCAAAAATAGGTGCCGATAGGCATTTCAGATATATGTGCCGATAGGCATTTCAGATATTGTTGCCGATTGGCGTTTTAAAAATAGGTGCCGATAGGCATTTCAGATATAGAAGCCGATAGGCATTTCAAATATAGGTGCCGATAGGCATTCCAGATATGGTTGCCGATAGGCATTTCAAATATAGGTGCTGATAGGCATTTTAGATGTAGTTTCCGATAGGTATTTCAAAAATAGGTGCCGATAGGCATTTCAAATATAGGTGCTGATAGGCATTTCAGATGTAGTTTCCGATAGGCATTTCAAAAATTGGTGCCGATAGGCATTTCAGATATAGGTGCCGATTGGCATTTCAGATATAGTTGCCGTTTGGCATTTTAGAAATAGGTGCCGATAGGCATTTCAGATATAGAAGCCGATAGGTATTTCAAATATAGGTGTCGATAGGCATTTCAGATATGGTTGCCGTTAGGCATTTCAAATATTGGTGCTGATAGACATTTCAGATGTAGTTTCCGATAGGCATTTCAAAAATAGGTGCCGATAGGCATTTCAGATATAGGTGCCGATAGGCATTACAGATATAGTTGCCGAATGGCATTTCAAAAATAGGTGCCGATAGGCATCTCAGATATAGAAGCCGATAGGCATTTCAGATGTATTTTCCGAAAGGCATTTCAAAAATAGGAGCCGATAGGTATTTCAGATATAGGTGCCGATAGGCAAATCAGATATAGGTGCCGATAAGCATTCCAGATATGGTTGCCGATAGGCATTTCAAATATAAGTGCTGATAGGCATTTCAGATGTAGTTTCCGATAGGCATTTCAAAAATAGGTACCGATAGGCATTTCAGATATAGGTGCCGATAGGCATTTCAGATGTAGTTTTCGATAGGCATTTCAAAAATTGGTGCCGATAGGCATTTCAGATATAGGTGCCGATAGGCATTTCAGATATAGTTGCCGATTGGCATTTTAGAAATAAGTGCCGATAGGCATTTCAGATATAGAAGCCGATAGGTATTTCAAATATAGGTGTCGATAGGCATTTCAGATATGGTTGCCGATAGGCATTTCAAATATAGGTGCTGATAGGCATTTCAGATGTAGTTTCCGATAGGCATTTCAAAAATAGGTGCCGATAGGCATTTCAGATATAGGGGCCGATAGGCATTTCAGATATAGTTGCCGATAGGCATTTAAAATATGGGTGCCGATAGGCAGTTCAAAAATAGGTGCCGATAGGCATTTCAGATATAGGTGCCGATAGGCATATCGGATATAGTTGCCGATAGGCATTTAAAATATAGGTGCCGATAGGCATTTCAAATATAGGTGTCGATAGGCATTTAAGATATAAATGCCAAAAGGCATTTCAGATATAGGTGCCGATAGGCATTTCTGAAGTGGTTGCCGATAGGCATTTCAAATATAGGTGCTGATAGGCAATTTAGATGTAGTTTTCGATAGGCATTTCAAAAATAGGTGCCGATAGGCATTTCAGATATAGGTGCCGATAGGCACTTCAGATATAGTTGCCGATTGGCATTTTAAAAATAGGTGCTGATAGGCATTTCAGATATAGAAGCCGATAGGCATTTCAAATATAGGTGCCGATAGGCATTTCAGATATATGTGCCGATAGGCATTTCAGATATAGTTGCCGATTGGCATTTTAAAAATAGGTGCCGATAGGCATTTCAGATATAGAAGCCGATAGGCATTTCAAATATAGGTGCCGTAAGGCATTCCAGATATGGTTGCCGATAGGCATTTCAAATATAGGTGCTGATAGGCATTTCAGATGTAGTTTCCGATAGGCATTTCAAAAATAGGTGCCGATAGGCATTTCAGATATAGGTGCCGATAGGCATTTTAGATATAGTTGCCGATTGGCATTTTAAAAATAGGTGCCGATAGGCATTTCAGATATAGAAGCCAATAGGCATTTCAAATATAGGTGCCGATAGGCATTCCAGATATGGTTGCCGATAGGCATTTCAAATATAGGTGCTGATAGGCATTTCAGATGTAGTTTCCGATAGGCATTTCAAAAATAGGTGCCGATAGGCATTTCAGATATAGGTGCCGATAGGCATTTTAGATATAGTTGCCGATTGGCATTTTAAAAATAGGTGCCGATAGGCATTTCAGATATAGAAGCCAATAGGCATTTCAAATATAGGTGCCGATAGGCATTCCAGATATGGTTGCCGATAGGCATTTCAAATATAGGTGCTGATAGGCATTCCAGATGTAGTTTCCGATAGGCATTTCAAAAATTGGTGCCGATAGGCATTTCAGATATAGGTGCCGATAGGCATTTCAGATATAGTTACCGATTGGCATTTTAAAAATAGGTGCCGATAGGCATTTCAGATATAGAAGCCGATAGGTATTTCAAATATAGGTGTCGATAGGCATTTCAGATATAGCTGCCGATAGGCATTTCAAATATTGGTGCTGATAGGCATTTCAGATGTAGTTTCCGATAGGCATTTCAAAAATAGGTGCCGATAGGCATTTCAGATATAGGTGCCGATAGGCATTACAGATATAGTTGCCGATTGGCATTTTAAAAATAGGTGCCGATAGGCATTTCAGATATAGAAGCCGATAGGCATTTCAGATGTATTTTCCGAAAGGCATTTCAAAAATAGGTGCCGATAGGCATTTCAGATATAGGTGCCGATTGGAATTTCAGATATAGGTGCCGATAGGCATTTCAGATAAGGTTGCCGATTGGCATTTTAAAAATAGGTGCCGATAGGCATTTCAGATATAGAAGCCGATAGACATTTCAAATATAGGTGCCGATAGGCATTCCAGATATGGTTGCCGATAGGCATTTCAAATGTAAGTGCTTATAGGCATTTCAGATGTAGTTTCGGATAGGCATTTCAAAAATAGGTGCCGATAGGCATTTCAGATACAGGTGCCTATAGGCATTTCAGATATATCTGCTGATTGGCATTTCAAAAATAGGTGCCGATAGGCATTTCAGATATAGGTGCCGATAGGCATATCAGATATAGTTGCCGATAGGCATTTAAAATATAGGTGCCGATAGGCATTTCAAATATAGGTGTCGATAGGCATTTCAGATATAAATGCCGAAAGGCATTTCAGATATAGTTGCCGATAGGCATTTCTGATGTGGTTGCCGATAGGCATTTTAAATATAGGTGCTGATAGGCATTTCAGATGTAGTTTTCGATAGGCATTTCAAAAATAGGTGCCGATAGGCATTTCAGATATAGAAGCCGATAGGCATTTCAAATATAGGTGCCGATAGGCATTCCAGATATGTTTGGCGATAGGCATTTCAAATATAGATGCTGATAGGCAATTCAGATGTAGTTTCCGATAGGCATTTCAAAAATAGGTGCCGATAGGCATTTCAGATAAAGGTGCCGATAGTCATTTCAGATATAGTTGCCGATTGGCATTTTAAAAATAGGTGCCGGTAGGCATTTCAGATATAGAAGCCAAAAGGCATTTCAAATATAGGAACCGATAGGCATTCCAGATATGGTTGCCGATAGGCATTTCAAATATAGGTGCTGATAGGCATTTCAGATGTAGTTTCTGATAGGCATTTCAAAAATTGGTGCCGATAGGCATTTCAGACATAGGTGCCGATAGGCATTCCAGATATGGTTGCCGATAGGCATTTCAAATATAAGTGCTGATAGGCATTTAAGATGTAGTTTCCGATAGGCATTTCAAAAATAGGTACCGATAGGCATTTCAGATATAGGTGCCGATAGGCATTTCAGAAATAGTTGCCAATTGGCATTTTAAAAATAGGTGTCGATAGGGATTTCAGATATAGAAGCCGATTAGCATTTCAAATATATGTGCCGATAGGCATTCCAGATATGGTTGCCGATAGGCATTTCAAATATAGGTGCTGATAGGCATTTCAGATGTAGTTTCCGATAGGCATTTCAAAAATTGGTGCCGATAGGCATTTCAGATATAGGTGCCGATAGGCATTTCAGATATAGTTGCCGATTGGCATTTTAAAAATAGGTTCTGATTGGCATTTCAGATATAGAATCCGATAGGTATTTCAAATATAGGTGTCGATAGGCATTTCAGATATGGTTGCCGATTGGCATTTCAAATATTGGTGCTGATAGGCATTTCAGATGTAGTTTCCGATAGGCATTTCAAAAATAGGTGCCGATAGGCATTTCAGATATAGGTGCCGATAGGCATTACAGATATAGTTGCCGATTGGCATTTTAAAAATAGGTGCCGATAGGCATTTCAGATATAGAAGCCGACAGGCATTTCAAATATAGGTTCCGATAGGCATTCCAGATATGGTTGCCGATAGGCATTTCAAATATAGGTGCTGATAGGCATTTCAGATGTAGTTTTCGATAGGCATATCAAAAATTGGTGTCGATAGGCATTTCAGATATAGTTGCCGATTGGCAGTTTAAAAATAGGTGCCGATAGGCATTTCAGATATAGAAGCCGATAGGTATTTCAAATATAGGTGTCGATAGGCATTTCAGATATGGTTGCCGATAGGCATTTCAAATATTGGTGCTGATAGGCATTTCAGATGTAGTTTCCGATAGGCATTTCAAAAATAGGTGCCTAAAGGCATTTCAGATATAGGTGCCGATAGGCATTACAGATATAGAAGCCGATAGGCATTTCAGATGTATTTTCCGAAAGGCATTTCAAAAAAAGGTGCCGATAGGTATTTCAGATATAGGTGCCGATAGGCATTTCAGATATAGGTGCTGATAGGCATTTCAGATATAGTTGCCGATTGGCATTTTAAAAATAGGTGCCGATAGGCATTTCAGATATAGATGCCGATAGGCATTTCAGATGTATTTTCCGAAAGGCATTTCAAAAATAGGTGCCGATAGGTATTTCAGATATAGGTGCTGATAGGCATTTCAGATATAGGTGCTGATAGGCATTTCAGATATAGTTGCCGATTGGCATTTTAAAAATAGGTGCCGATAGGCATTTCAGATATAGAAGCCGATAGGCATTTCTGATGTGGTTGCCGATAGGCATTTCAAATATAGGTGCCAATAGGCATTTCAGATGTAGTTTTCGATGGGCATTTCAAAAATAGGTGCCGATAGGCATTTCAGATATAGGTGCGGATAGGCACTTCAGATAAAGTTGCCGATTGGCATTTTAAAAATAGGTGCCGATAGGAATTTCAGATATAGAAGCCGATAGGCATTTCAAATATAGGTGCCGATAGGCATTCCAGATGTGGTTGCCGATCTGCATTTCAAATATAGGTGCTGATAGGCATTTCAGATGTAGATTCCGATAGGCATTTCAAAAATAGGTGCCCATAGGCATTTCAGATATAGGTGCCGATAGACATTTCAGATATAGTTGCCGATTGGCATTTTAAAAATAGGTGCCGATAGGCATTTCAGATATAGAAGCCGATAGGCATTTCAAATATAGGTGCCGATAGACATTCCAGATATAGTTGCCGATAGGCATTTCAATAATAGGTGCTGATAGGCATTTCAGATGTAGTTTCCGATAAGCATTTCAAAAATTGGTGCCGATAGGCATTTCAGATATAGTTGCCGATTGGCATTCTAAAAATAGGTGCCGATAGGCATTTCAGATATAGAAGCCGATAGGTATTTCAAATATAGGTGTCGATAGGCATTTCAGATATGGTTGCCGATAGGCATTTCAAATATTGGTGCTGATAGGCATTTTAGATGTAGTTTCCGATAGGCATTTCAAAAATAGGTGCCGATAGGCATTTCAGATATAGGTGCCGATAGGCATTACAGATATAGTTGCCGATTGGCATTTTAAAAATAGGTGCCGATAGGCATTTCAGATATAGAAGCCGATAGGCATTTCAAATATAGGTTCCGATAGGCATTCCAGATATGGTTGCCGATAGGCATTTCAAATATAGGTGCTGATAGGCATTTCAGATGTAGTTTCCGATAGGCATTTCGAAAATAGGTGCCGATAGGCATTTCAGATATAGGTGCCGATAGGCATTTCAGATATAGTTGCCGATTGGCATTTTAAAAATAGGTGCCGATAGGCATTTCAGATATAGAAGCCGATAGGTATTTCAAATATAGGTGTCGATAGGCATTTCAGATATGGTTGCCGATAGGCATTTCAAATATAGGGGCTGATAGGCATTTCAGATGTAGTTTCCGATAGGTATTTAAAAAATAGGTGCCGATAGGCATTTTAAATATAGGTGCTGATAGGCATTTCAGATGTAGTTTCCGATAGGCATTTCAAAAATAGGTGCCGATAGGCATTTCAGATATATGTGCCGATAGGCATTTCAGATATTGTTGCCGATTGGCGTTTTAAAAATAGGTGCCGATAGGCATTTCAGATATAGAAGCCGATAGGCATTTCAAATATAGGTGCCGATAGGCATTCCAGATATGGTTGCCGATAGGCATTTCAAATATAGGTGCTGATAGGCATTTTAGATGTAGTTTCCGATAGGTATTTCAAAAATAGGTGCCGATAGGCATTTCAAATATAGGTGCTGATAGGCATTTCAGATGTAGTTTCCGATAGGCATTTCAAAAATTGGTGCCGATAGGCATTTCAGATATAGGTGCCGATTGGCATTTCAGATATAGTTGCCGTTTGGCATTTTAAAAATAGGTGCCGATAGGCATTTCAGATATAGAAGCCGATAGGTATTTCAAATATAGGTGTCGATAGGCATTTCAGATATGGTTGCCGTTAGGCATTTCAAATATTGGTGCTGATAGACATTTCAGATGTAGTTTCCGATAGGCATTTCAAAAATAGGTGCCGATAGGCATTTCAGATATAGGTGCCGATAGGCATTACAGATATAGTTGCCGAATGGCATTTTAAAAATAGGTGCCGATAGGCATTTCAGATATAGAAGCCGATAGGCATTTCAGATGTATTTTCCGAAAGGCATTTCAAAAATAGGAGCCGATAGGTATTTCAGATATAGGTGCCGATAGGCAAATCAGATATAGGTGCCGATAAGCATTCCAGATATGGTTGCCGATAGGCATTTCAAATATAAGTGCTGATAGGCATTTCAGATGTAGTTTCCGATAGGCATTTCAAAAATAGGTGCCGATAGGCATTTCAGATATAGGTGCCGATTGGCATTTTAGAAATAAGTGCCGATAGGCATTTCAGATATAGAAGCCGATAGGTATTTCAAATATAGGTGTCGATAGGCATTTCAGATATGGTTGCCGATAGGCATTTCAAATATAGGTGCTGATAGGCATTTCAGATGTAGTTTCCGATAGGCATTTCAAAAATAGGTGCCGATAGGCATTTCAGATATAGGGGCCGATAGGCATTTCAGATATAGTTGCCGATAGGCATTTAAAATATGGGTGCCGATAGGCAGTTCAAAAATAGGTGCCGATAGGCATTTCAGATATAGGTGCCGATAGGCATATCGGATATAGTTGCCGATAGGCATTTAAAATATAGGTGCCGATAGGCATTTCAAATATAGGTGTCGATAGGCATTTAAGATATAAATGCCAAAAGGCATTTCAGATATAGGTGCCGATAGGCATTTCTGAAGTGGTTGCCGATAGGCATTTCAAATATAGGTGCTGATAGGCAATTTAGATGTAGTTTTCGATAGGCATTTCAAAAATAGGTGCCGATAGGCATTTCAGATATAGGTGCCGATAGGCACTTCAGATATAGTTGCCGTTTGGCATTTTAAAAATAGGTGCTGATAGGCATTTCAGATATAGAAGCCGATAGGCATTTCAAATATAGGTGCCGATAGGCATTTCAGATATATGTGCCGATAGGCATTTCAGATATAGTTGCCGATTGGCATTTTAAAAATAGGTGCCGATAGGCATTTCAGATATAGAAGCCGATAGGCATTTCAAATATAGGTGCCGTAAGGCATTCCAGATATGGTTGCCGATAGGCATTTCAAATATAGGTGCTGATAGGCATTTCAGATGTAGTATCCGATAGGCATTACAAAAATTGGTGCCGATAGGCATTTCAGATATAGGTGCCGATAGGCATTTCAGATATAGTTGCCGATTGGCATTTTAAAAATAGGTGGCGATAGGCATTTCAGATATAGAAGCCGATAGCTATTTCAAATATAGGTGTCGATAGGCATTTCAGATATGGTTGCCGATAGGCATTTAAAATATAGGTGCCGATAGGCATTTCAAAAATAGGTGCCGATAGGCATTTCAGATATAGGTGCCGATAGGCATATCGGATATAGTTGCCGATAGGCATTTAAAATATAGGTGCCGATAGGCATTTCAAATATAGGTGTCGATAGGCATTTAAGATATAAATGCCGAAAGGCATTTCAGATATACGTGCCGATAGGCATTTCTGATGTGGTTGCCGATAAGCATTTCAAATATAGGTGCTGATAGGCATTTCAGATGTAGTTTTCGATAGGCATTTCAAAAATAGGCGCCGATAGGCATTTCAAATATAGGTGCCGATAGGCATTTCAGATATAGTTACCAATTGGCATTTTAAAAATAGGTGCCGATAGGCATTTCAGATATAGAAGCCGATAGGTATTTCAAATATAGGTGTCGATAGGCATTTCAAATATGGTTGCCGATAGGCATTTCAAATATAGGTGCTGATAGGCATTTCAGATGTAGTATTTGATAGGCATTTCAAAAATAGGTGCCGATAGGCATTTCAGATATAGGTGCCGATAGGCATTTTAGATATAGTTGCCGATTGGTATTTTTAAAATAGGTGCCGATAGGCATTTCAGATATAGAAGCCGATAGGCATTTCAAATATAGGTGCCGATAGGCATTCCAGATATAGTTGCCGATAGGCATTTCAAATATAGATGCTGATAGGCATTTCAGATGTAGTTTCCGATAGGTATTTCAAAAATAGGTGCCGATAGGCATTTCAAATATAGGTGCTGATAGGCATTTCAGATGTAGTTTCCGATAGGCATTTCAAAAATTGGTGCCGATAGGCATTTCAGATATAGGTGCCGATAGGCATTTCAGATATAGTTGCCGATTGGCATTTTAAAAATAGGTGCCGATAGGCATTTCAGATATAGAAGCCGATAGGTATTTCAAATATAGGTGTCGATAGGCATTTCAGATATGGTTGCCGATAGGCATTTCAAATATTGGTGCTGATAGGCATTTCAGATGTAGTTTCCGATAGGCATTTCAAAAATAGGTGCCGATAGGCATTTCAGATATAGGTGCCGTAAGGCATTACAGATATAGTAGCCGATTGGCATTTTAAAAATAGGTGCCGATAGGCATTTCAGATATAGAAGCCGATAGGCATTTCAGATGTATTTTCCGAAAGGCATTTCAAAAATAGGTGCCGATAGGTATTTCAGATATAGGTGCCGATAGGCATTTCAGATATAGGTGCTGATAGGCATTTCAGATATAGTTGCCGATTGGCATTTTAAAAATAGGTGCCGATAGGCATTTCAGATATAGAAGCCGATAGGCATTTCAAATATAGGTGCCGATAGGCATTCCAGATATGGTTGCCGATAGGCATTTCAGATATAGGTGCCGATAGGCATTTCAGATATAGTTGCCGATTGGCATTTTAAAAATAGGTGCCGATAGGCATTTCAGATATAGAAGCCGATAGGCATTTCAAATATAAGTGCCGATAGGCATTCCAGATATGGTTGCCGATAGGCATTTTAAATATAAGTGCTGATAGGCATTTCAGATGTAGTTTCCGATAGGCATTTCAAAAATAGGTACCGATAGGCATTTCAGAAATAGGTGCCGATAGGCATTTCAGATATAGTTGCCGATTGGCATTTTAAAAATAGGTGCCGATAGGCATTTCAGATATAGAAGCCGATAGGTATTTCAAATATAGGTGTCGATAGGCATTTCAGATATGGTTGCCGATAGGCTTTTCAAATATAGGTGCTGATAGGCATTTCAGATGTAGTTTCGGATAGGCATTTCAAAAATAGGTGCCGATAGGCATTTCAGATACAGGTGCCTATAGGCATTTCAGATATATCTGCCGATTAGCATTTCAAAAATAGGTGCCGATAGGCATTTCAGATATAGGTGCCGATAGGCATATCAGATATAGTTGCCGATAGGCATTTAAAATATAGGTGCCGATAGGCATTTCAAATATAGGTGTCGATAGGCATTTCAGATATAAATGCCGAAAGGCATTTCAGATATAGGTGCCGATAGGCACTTCTGATGTGGTTGCCGATAGGCATTTCAAACATAGGTGCTGATAGGCATTTCAGATGTAGTTTTCGATAGGCATTTCAAAAATAGGTGCCGATAGGCATTTCAGATATAGAAGCCGATAGGCATTTCAAATATAGGTGCCGATAGGTATTCCAGATATGGTTGCCGATAGGCATTTCAAATATAGGTGCTGATAGGCATTTCAGTTGTAGTTTTCGATAGGCATTTCAAAAATAGGTGCCGATAGGCATTTCAGATATAGGTGCCGATAGGCACTTCAGATATAGTTGCCGATTGGCATTTTAAAAATAGGTGCCGATAGGCATTTCAGATATAGAAGCCGATAGGCATTTCAAATATAGGTGCCGATAGGCATTCCAGATATGGTTGCCGATAGGCATTTCAAATATAGGTGCTGATAGGCATTTCAGATGTAGATTTCGATAGGCATTTCAAAAATAGGTGCCCATAGGCATTTCAGATATAGGTGCCGATAGACATTTCAGATATAGTTGCCGTTTGGCATTTTAAAAATAGGTGCCGATAGGCATTTCAGATATAGAAGCCGATAGGTATTTCAAATATAGGTGTCGATAGGCATTTCAGATATGGTTGCCGATAGGCATTTCAAATATTGGTGCTGATAGGCATTTTAGATGTAGTTTCCGATAGGCATTTCAAAAAAAGGTGCCGATAGGCATTTCAGATATAGGTGCCGATAGGCATTACAGATATAGTTGCCGATTGGCATTTTAAAAATAGGTGCCGATAGGCATTTCAGATATAGAAGCCGATAGGCATTTCAAATATAGGTTCCGATAGGCATTCCAGATATGGTTGCCGATAGGCATTTCAAATATAGGTGCTGATAGGCATTTCAGATGTAGTTTCCGATAGGCAATTTAAAAATAGGTGCCGATAGGCATTTCAGATATAGGTGCCGATAGGCATTTCAGATATAGTTGCCGATTGGCATTTTAAAAATAGGTGCCGATAGGCATTTCAGATATAGAAGCCGATAGGCATTTTAAATATAGGTGCCGATAGGCATTCCAGATATGGTTGCCGATAGGCATTTCAAATAAAGGTGCTGATAGGCATTTCAGATGTAGTTTCCGATAGGCATTTCAAAAATAGGTGCCGATAGGCATTTCAGATATAGGTGCCGATAGGCATTTCAGATATAGTTGCCGATTGGCATTTTAAAAATAGGTGCCGATAGGCATTTCAGATATAGAAGCCGATAGGCATTTCAAATATAGGTGCCGATAAGCATTCCAGATATGGTTGCCGATAGGCATTTCAAATATAGGTGCTGATAGGCATTTCAGATGTAGTTTCCGATAGGCATTTCAAAAATTGGTGCCGATAGGCATTTCAGATATAGGTGCCGATAGGCATTTCAGATATAGTTGCCGATATGCATTTCAAAAATAGGTGCCGATAGGCATTTCAGATATAGGTGCCGATAGGCATTTCAGATATAGTTGCCGATTGGCATTTTAAAAATAGGTGTCGATAGGCATTTCAGATATAGAAGCCGATAGGCATTTTAAATATAGGTGCCGATAGGCATTCCAGATATGGTTGCCGATAGACATTTCAAATATAGGTGCTGATAGGCATTCCAGATGTAGTTTCCGATAAGCATTTCAAAAATAGGTGCCGATAGGCATTTCAGATATAGTTACCGATTGGCATTTTAGAAATAGGTGCCGATAGGCATTTCAGATATAGAAGCCGATAGGTATTTCAAATATAGGTGTCGATAGGCATTTCAGATATGGTTGCCGATAGGCATTTCAGATATGGTTGCCGATAGGCATTTCAAATATAGGTGCTGATAGGCATTTCAGATGTAGTTTCCGATAGGCATTTCAAAAATAGGTTCCGATAGGCATTTCAGATATAGAAGCCGATAGGTATTTCAAATATAGGTGTCGATAGGCATTTCAGATATGGTTGCCGATAGGCATTTCAAATATAGGTGCTGATAGGCATTCCAGATGTAGTTTCCGATAGGCATTTCAAAAATTGGTGCCGATAGGCATTTCAGATATAGGTGCCGATAGGCATTTCAGATATAGTTACCGATTGGCATTTTAAAAATAGGTGCTGATAGGCATTTCAGATATAGAAGCCGATAGGTATTTCAAATATAGGTGTCGATAGGCATTTCAGATATGGTTGCTGATAGGCATTTCAAATATAGGTGCTGATAGGCATTTCAGATGTAGTTTCCGATAGGCATTTCAAAAATAGGTGCCGATAGGCATTCCAGATATAGGTGCCGATAGGCATTACAGATATAGGTGCCGATAGGCATTTCAGATATAGTTGCCAATTGGCATTTTAAAAATAGGTGCCGATAGGCATTTCAGATATAGAAACCGATAGGCATTTCAAATATAGGTGCCGATAGGCATTCCAGATATGGTTGCCGATAGGCATTTCAAATATAGGTGCTGATAGGCATTTTAGATGTAGTTTCCGATAGGCATTTCAAAAATAGGTGCCGATAGGCATTTCAGATATAGGTGCCGATAGGCATTTCAGATATAGAAGCCGATAGGCATTTCAAATATAAGTGCCGATAGGCATTCCAGATATGGTTGCCGATAGGCATTTAAAATATAGGTGCTGATAGGCATTTCAGATGTAGTTTCCGATAGGCATTTCAAAAATAGGTGCCGATAGGCATTTTAAATATAGGTGCTGATAGGCATTTCAGATGTAGTTTCCGATAGGCATTTAAAAAATTGGTGCCGATAGGCATTTCAGATATAGGTGCCGATAGGCATTTCAGATATAGTTGCCGATTGGCATTTCAGATATAGTTGCCGTTTGGCATTTCAGATATAGAAGCCGATAGGTATTTCAAATATAGGTGTCGATAGGCATTTCAGATATGGCTGCCGATAGGCATTTCAAATATTGGTGCTGATAGGCATTTCAGATGTAGTTTCCGATAGGCATTTCAAAAATAGGTGCCGATAGGCATTTCAGATATAGGTGCCGATAGGCATTACAGATATAGTTGCCGATTGGCATTTTAAAAATAGGTGCCGATAGGCATTTCAGATATAGAAGCCGATAGGCATTTCAGATGTATTTTCCGAAAGGCATTTCAAAAATAGGTGCCGATAGGCATTTCAAATATAGGTGCCGATAGGCATTTCAGATATGGTTGCCGATAGGCATTTCAAATGTAAGTGCTTATAGGCATTTCAGATGTAGTTTCGGATAGGCATTTCAAAAATAGGTGCCGATAGGCATTTCAGATACAGGTGCCTATAGGCATTTCAGATATGTCTGCTGATTGGCATTTCAAAAATAGGTGCCGATAGGCATTTCAGATATAGGTGCCGATAGGCATATCAGATATAGCTGCCGATAGGCATTTAAAATATAGGTGCCGATCGGCATTTCAAATATAGGTGTCGATAGGCATTTCAGATATAAATGCCGAAAGGCATTTCAGATATAGGTGCCGATAGGCATTTCTGATGTGGTTGCCGATAGGCATTTCAAATATAGGTGCTGATAGGCATTTCAGATGTAGTTTTCGATAGGCATTTCAAAAATAGGTGCCGATAGGCATTTCAGATATAGAAGCCGATAGGCATTTCAAATATAGGTGCCGATAGGCATTCCAGATATGTTTGCCGATAAGCATTTCAAATATAGGTGCTGATAGGCATTTCAGATGTAGTTTCCGATAGGCATTTCAAAAATAGGTGCCGATAGGCATTTCATATATAGGTGCCGATAGTCATTTCAGATAAAGTTGCCGATTGGCATTTTAAAAATAGGTGCCGGTAGGCATTTCAGATATAGAAGCCAAAAGGCATTTCAAATATAGGAGCCGATAGGCATTCCAGATATGGTTGCCGATAGGCATTTCAAATATAGGTGCTGATAGGCATTTCAGATGTAGTTTCCGATAGGCATTTCAAAAATTGGTGCCGATAGGCATTTCAGATATAGGTGCCGATAGGCATTTCAGATATAGTTGCCGATTGGCATTTTAGAAATAAGTGCCGATAGGCATTTCAGATATAGAAGCCGATAGGTATTTCAAATATAGGTGTCGATAGGCATTCCAGATATGGTTGCCGATAGGCATTTAAAATATAGGTGCCGATTGGCATTTCAAAAATAGGTGCCGATAGGCATTTCAGATATAGGTGCCGATAGGCACTTCAGATATAGTTGCCGATTGGCATTTTAAAAATAGGTGCCGATAGGCATTTCAGATATAGAAGCCGATAGGCATTTCAAATATAGGTGCCGATAGGCATTCCAGATATGGTTGCCGATAGGCATTTCAAATATAGGTGCTGATAGGCATTTCAGATGTAGATTCCGATAGGCATTTCAAAAATAGGTGCACATAGGCATTTCAGATATAGGTGCCGATAGACATTTCAGATATTGTTGCCGATTGGCATTTTAAAAATAGGTGCCGATAGGCATTTCAGATATAGAAGCCGATAGGCATTTCAAATATAGGTGCCGATAGGCATTCCAGATATGGTTGCCGATAGGCATTTCAAATATAGGTGCTGATAGGCATTTCAGATGTAGTTTCCGATAGGCATTTCAAAAATTGGTGCCGATAGGCATTTCAGATATAGGTGCCGATAGGCATTTCAGATATAGTTGCCGATTGGCATTTTAAAAATAGGTTCCGATTGGCATTTCAGATATAGAATCCGATAGGTATTTAAAATATAGGTGTCGATAGCCATTTCAGATATGGTTGCCGATTGGCATTTCAAATATTGGTGCTGATAGGCATTTCAGATGTAGTTTCCGATAGGCATTTTAAAAATAGGTGCCGATAGGCATTTCAGATATAGGTGCCGATAGGCATTACAGATATAGTTGCCGATTGGCATTTTAAAAATAGGTGCCGATAGGCATTTCGGATATAGAAGCCGATAGGCATTTTAAATATAGGTGCCGATAGGCATTCCAGATATGGTTGCCGATAGGCATTTCAAATATAGGTGCTGATAGGCATTTCAGATGTAGTTTCCGATAGGCATTTCAAAAATAGGTGCCGATAGGCATTTCAGATATAGTTGCCGATTGGCAGTTTAAAAATAGGTGCTGATAGGCATTTCAGATATAGAAGCCAATAGGCATTTCAAATATAGGTGCCGATAGGCATTCCAGATATGGTTGCCGATAGGCATTTCAAATATAGGTGCTGATAGGCATTCCAGATGTAGTTTCCGATAGGCATTTCAAAAATTGGTGCCGATAGGCATTGCAGATATAGGTGCCGATAGGCATTTCAGATATAGTTGCCGATTGGCATTTTAAAAATAGGTGCCGATAGGCATTTCAGATATAGAAGCCAATAGGCATTTCAAATATAGGTGCCGATAGGCATTCCAGATATGGTTGCCGATAGGCATTTCAAATATAGGTGCTGATAGGCATTCCAGATGTAGTTTCCGATAGGCATTTCAAAAATTGGTGCCGATAGGCATTTCAGATATAGGTGCCGATAGGCATTTCAGATATAGTTACCGATTGGCATTTTAAAAATAGGTGCCGATAGGCATTTCAGATATAGAAGCCGATAGGTATTTCAAATATAGGTGTCGATAGGCATTTCAGATATGGTTGCTGATAGGCATTTCAAATATAGGTGCTGATAGGCATTTCAGATGTAGTTTTCGATAGGCATTTCAAAAAAAGGTGCCAATAGGCATTTCAGATATAGGTGTCGATAGACATTTCAGATATAGTGCCCGATTGGCATTTTAAAAATAGGTGCCGATAGGCATTTCAGATATAGAAGCCGATAGGCATTTCAAATATAGGTGTCGATAGGCATTTCAGATATGGTTGCCGTTAGGCATTTCAAATATTGGTGCTGATAGACATTTCAGATGTAGTTTCCGATAGGCATTTCAAAAAGAGGTGCCGATAGGCATTTCAGATATAGGTGCCGATAGGCTAAACAGATATAGTTGCCGATTGGCATTTCAAAAATAGGTGCCGATAGGCATTTCAGATATAGGTGCCGATAGGCATTACAGATATAGTTGCCGATTGACATTTTAAAAATAGGTACCGATAGGCATTTCAGATATAGAAGCCGATAGGCATTTCAGATGTATTTTCCGAAAGGCATTTCAAAAATAGGTGCCGATAGGTATTTCAGATATAGGTGCCGATAGGCAATTCAGATATAGGTGCTGATAGGCATTTCAGATATAGTTGCCGATTTGCATTTTAAAAATAGGTTCCGATTGGCATTTCAGATATAGAATCCGATAGGTATTTAAAATATAGGTGTCGATAGCCATTTCAGATATGGTTGCCGATTGGCATTTCAATATTGGTGCTGATAGGCATTTCAGATGTAGTTTCCGATAGGCATTTCAAAAATAGGTGCCGATAGGCATTTCAGATATAGGTGCCGATAGGCATTACAGATATAGTTGCTGATTGGCATTTTAAAAATAGGTGCCGATAGGCATTTCGGATATAGAAGCCGATAGGCATTTTAAATATAGGTGCCGATAGGCATTCCAGATATGGTTGCCGATAGGCATTTCAAATATAGGTGCTGATAGGCATTTCAGATGTAGTTTCCGATAGGCATTTCAAAAATAGGTGCCGATAGGCATTTCAGATATAGATGCCGATAGGCATTTCAGATATAGTTGCCGATTGGCATTTTAAAAATAGGTGTCGATAGGCATTTCAGATATAGAAGCCGATAGGCAATTAAATATAGGTGCCGATAGGCATCATAGATATGGTTGCCGATAGGCATTTCAAATATAGGTGCTGATAGGCATTCCAGATGAAGTTTCCGATAGGCATTTCAAAAATTGGTGCCGATAGGCATTTCAGATATAGGTGCCGATAGGCATTTCAGATATAGTTACCGATTGGCATTTAAAAAATAGGTGCCGATTGGCATTTCAGATATAGAAGCCGATAGGTATTTCAAATATAGGTGTCGATAGGCATTTCAGATATGGTTGCCGATAGGCATTTAAAATATATGTGCTGATAGGCATTTCAGATGTAGTTTCCAAAAGGCATTTCAAAAATAGGTGCCGATAGGCATTTCAGATATATTATGTGCCGATAGGCATTTCAGATATAGTTGCCGATTGGCATTTTAAAAATAGGTGCCGATAGGCATTTCAGATATAGAAGCCGATAGGCATTTCAAATATAGGTGCCGATAGGCATTCCAGATATGGTTGCCGATAGGCATTTCAAATATAGGTGCTGATAGGCATTTCAGATGTAGTTTCCGATAGGTATTTCAAAAATAGGCGCCGATAGGCATTTCAAATATAGGTGCTGATAGGCATTTCAGATGTAGTTTCCGATAGGCATTTCAAAAATTGGTGCCGATAGGCATTTCAGATATAGAAGCCGATAGGCATTTCAAATATAGGAGCTATAGGCATTTCAGATATGGTTGCCGATAGGCATTTCAAATATAGGTGCTGATAGGCATTTCAGATGTAGTTTCCGATAGGCATTTCAAAAATTGGTGCCGATAGGCATTTCAGATATAGGTGCCGATAGGCATTCCAGATATGGTTGCCGATAGGCATTTCAAATATAAGTGCTGATAGGCATTTCAGATGTAGTTTCCGATAGGCATTTAAAAAATAGGTACCGATAGGCATTTCAGATATAGGTGCCGATAGGCATTTCAGAAATAGTTGCCAATTGGCATTTTAAAAATAGGTGTAGATAGGGATTTCAGATATAGAAGCCGATAGGCATTTCAAATATATGTGCCGATAGGCATTCCAAGTATGGTTGCCGATAGGCATTTCAAATATAGGTGCTGATAGGCATTTCAGATGTAGTTTCCGATAGGCATTTCAAAAATTGGTGCCGATAGGCATTTCAGATATAGGTGCCGATAGGCATTTCAGATATAGTTGCCGATTGGCATTTTAGAAATAAGTGCCGATAGGCATTTCAGATATAGAAGCCGATAGGTATTTCAAATATAGGTGTCGATAGGCATTTCAGATATGGTTGCCGATAGGCATTTCAAATATAGGTGCTGATAGGCATTTCAGATGTAGTTTCCGATAGGCATTTCAAAAATAGGTGCCGAGAGGCATTTCAGATATAGGTGCCGATAGGCATTTCAGATATAGTTGCCGATAGGCATTTAAAATACAGGTGCCGATAGGCATTTCAAAAATAGGTGCCGATAGGCATTTCAGATATAGGTGCCGATAGGCATATCGGATATAGTTGCCGATAGGCATTTAAAATATAGGTGCCGATAGTCATTTCAAATATAGGTGTCGATAGGCATTTAAGATATAAATGCCGAAAGGCATTTTAGATATATGTCCCGATAGGCATTTCTGATGTGGTTGCCGATAGGCATTTCAAATATAGGTGCTGATAGGCATTTCAGATGTAGTTTTCGATAGGCATTTCAAAAATAGGTGCCGATAGGCATTTCAGATATAGGTGCCGATAGGCACTTCAGATATAGTTGCCGATTGGCATTTTAAAAATAGGTGCCGATAGGCATTTCAGATATAGAAGCTTATAGGCATTTCAAATATAGGTGCCGATAGGCATTCCAGATATGGTTGCCGATAGGCATTTCAAATATAGGTGCTGATAGGCATTTCAGATGTAGATTCCGATAGGCATTTCAAAAATAGGTGCCCATAGGCATTTCAGATATAGGTGCCGATAGACATTTCAGATATAGTTGCCGATTGGCATTTAAAAATAGTTGCCGATAGGCATTTCAGATATAGAAGCCGATAGGCATTTCAAATATAGGTGCCGTAAGGCATTCCAGATATGGTTGCCGATAGGCATTTCAAATATAGGTGCTGATAGGCATTTCAGATGTAGTTTCCGATAGGCATTTCAAAAATTGGTGCCGATAGGCATTTCAGATATAGGTGCCGATAGGCATTTCAGATATAGTTGCCGATTGGCATTTTAAAAATAGGTGCCGATAGGCATTTCAGATATAGAAGCCGATAGGTATTTCAAATATAGGTGTCGATAGGCATTTCAGATATGGTTGCCGATAGGCATTTCAAATATTGGTGCTGATAGGCATTTCAGATGTAGTTTCCGATAGGCATTTCAAAAATAGGTGCCGATAGGCATTTCAGATGTAGTTTCCGATAGGCATTTCAAAAATTGGTGCCGATAGGCATTTCAGATATAGGTGCCGATAGGCATTTCAGATATAGTTGCCGATTGGCATTTTAAAAATAGGTGCCGATAGGCATTTCAGATATAGAAGCCGATAGGTATTTCAAATATAGGTGTCGATAGGCATTTCAGATATGGTTGCCGATAGGCATTTCAAATATAGGTGCTGATAGGCATTGCAGATGTAGTTTCCGATAGGCATTTCAAAAATAGGTGCCGATAGGCATTTCAGATATATGTGCTGATAGGCATTTCAGGTATAGTTGCCGATTGGCATTTTATAAATAGGTGCCGATAGGCATTTCAGATATAGAAGCCGATAGGCATTTCAAATATAGGTGCCGATAGGCATTCCAGATATGGTTGCCAATAGGCATTTCAAATATAGGTGCTGATAGGCATTTCAGATGTAGTTTCCGATAGGTATTTTAAAAATAGGTGCCGATAGGCATTTCAAATATAAGTGCTGATAGGCATTTGAGATGTAGTTTCCGATAGGCATTTCAAAAATTGGTGCCGATAGGCATTTCAGATATAGGTGCAGATAGGCATTACAGATATAGTTGCCGATTGGCATTTTAAAAATAGGTGCCGATAGGCATTTCAGATATAGAAGCCGATAGGCATTTCAGATGTATTTTCCGAAAGGCATTTCAGATGTATTTTCCGAAAGGCATTTCAAAAATAGGTGCCGATAGGTATTTCAGATATAGGTGCCGATAGGCAAATCAGATATAGGTGCTGATAGGCATTTCAGATATAGAAGTCGAAAGGCATTTCAAATATAGGTGCCGATAGGCATTCCAGATATGGTTGCCGATAGGCATTTCAAATATAAGTGCTGATAGGCATTTCAGATGTAGTTTTCGATAGGCATTTCAAAAATAGGTACCGATAGGCATTTCAATTATAGGTGCCGATAGGCCTTTTAGATATAGTTGCCGATTGGCATTTTAAAAATAGGTGCCGATAGGCATTTCAGATATAGAAGCCGATAGGCATTTCAAATATAGGAGCCGATAGGCATTCCAGATATGGTTGCCGATAGGCATTTCAAATATAGGTGCTGATAGGCATTTCAGATGTAGTTTCCGATAGGCATTTCAAAAATTGGTGCCGATAGGCATTTCAGATATAGGTGCCGATAGGCATTCCAGATATGGTTGCCGATAGGCATTTCAAATATAAGTGCTGATAGGCATTTCAGATGTAGTTTCCGATAGGCATTTCAAAAATTGGTGCCAATAGGCATTTCAGATATAGGTGCCGATAGGCATTTCAGATATAGTTGCCGATTGGCATTTTAGTAATAAGTGCCGATAGGCATTTCAGATATAGAAGCCGATAGGTATTTCAAATATAGATGTCGATAGGCATTTCAGATATGGTTGTTGATAGGCATTTCAAATATAGGTGCTGATAGGCATTTCAGATGTAGTTTCCGATAGGCATTTCAAAAATAGGTGCTGATAGGCATTTCAGATATAGGTGCCGATAGGCATTTCAGATATAGTTGCCGATAGGCATTTAAAATACAGGTGCCGATAGGCATTTCAAAAATAGGTGCCGATAGGCATTTCAGATATAGGTGCCGATAGGCATATCGGATATAGTTGCCGATAGGCATTTAAAATATAGGTGCCGATAGTCATTTCAAATATAGGTGTCGATAGGCATTTAAGATATAAATGCCGAAAGGCATTTTAGATATATGTCCCGATAGGCATTTCTGATGTGGTTGCCGATAGGCATTTCAAATATAGGTGCTGATAGGCATTTCAGATGTAGTTTTCGATAGGCATTTCAAAAATAGGTGCCGATAGGCATTTCAGATATAGGTGCCGATAGGCACTTCAGATATAGTTGCCGATTGGCATTTTAAAAATAGGTGCCGATAGGCATTTCAGATATAGAAGCTTATAGGCATTTCAAATATAGGTGCCGATAGGCATTCCAGATATGGTTGCCGATAGGCATTTCAAATATAGGTGCTGATAGGCATTTCAGATGTAGATTCCGATAGGCATTTCAAAAATAGGTGCCCATAGGCATTTCAGATATAGGTGCCGATAGACATTTCAGATATAGTTGCCGATTGGCATTTAAAAATAGTTGCCGATAGGCATTTCAGATATAGAAGCCGATAGGCATTTCAAATATAGGTGCCGTAAGGCATTCCAGATATGGTTGCCGATAGGCATTTCAAATATAGGTGCTGATAGGCATTTCAGATGTAGTTTCCGATAGGCATTTCAAAAATTGGTGCCGATAGGCATTTCAGATATAGGTGCCGATAGGCATTTCAGATATAGTTGCCGATTGGCATTTTAAAAATAGGTGCCGATAGGCATTTCAGATATAGAAGCCGATAGGTATTTCAAATATAGGTGTCGATAGGCATTTCAGATATGGTTGCCGATAGGCATTTCAAATATTGGTGCTGATAGGCATTTCAGATGTAGTTTCCGATAGGCATTTCAAAAATAGGTGCCGATAGGCATTTCAGCTGTAGTTTCCGATAGGCATTTCAAAAATTGGTGCCGATAGGCATTTCAGATATAGGTGCCGATAGGCATTTCAGATATAGTTGCCGATTGGCATTTTAAAAATAGGTGCCGATAGGCATTTCAGATATAGAAGCCGATAGGTATTTCAAATATAGGTGTCGATAGGCATTTCAGATATGGTTGCCGATAGGCATTTCAAATATAGGTGCTGATAGGCATTGCAGATGTAGTTTCCGATAGGCATTTCAAAAATAGGTGCCGATAGGCATTTCAGATATATGTGCTGATAGGCATTTCAGGTATAGTTGCCGATTGGCATTTTATAAATAGGTGCCGATAGGCATTTCAGATATAGAAGCCGATAGGCATTTCAAATATAGGTGCCGATAGGCATTCCAGATATGGTTGCCAATAGGCATTTCAAATATAGGTGCTGATAGGCATTTCAGATGTAGTTTCCGATAGGTATTTTAAAAATAGGTGCCGATAGGCATTTCAAATATAAGTGCTGATAGGCATTTGAGATGTAGTTTCCGATAGGCATTTCAAAAATTGGTGCCGATAGGCATTTCAGATATAGGTGCAGATAGGCATTACAGATATAGTTGCCGATTGGCATTTTAAAAATAGGTGCCGATAGGCATTTCAGATATAGAAGCCGATAGGCATTTCAGATGTATTTTCCGAAAGGCATTTCAGATGTATTTTCCGAAAGGCATTTCAAAAATAGGTGCCGATAGGTATTTCAGATATAGGTGCCGATAGGCAAATCAGATATAGGTGCTGATAGGCATTTCAGATATAGAAGTCGAAAGGCATTTCAAATATAGGTGCCGATAGGCATTCCAGATATGGTTGCCGATAGGCATTTCAAATATAAGTGCTGATAGGCATTTCAGATGTAGTTTTCGATAGGCATTTCAAAAATAGGTACCGATAGGCATTTCAATTATAGGTGCCGATAGGCCTTTTAGATATAGTTGCCGATTGGCATTTTAAAAATAGGTGCCGATAGGCATTTCAGATATAGAAGCCGATAGGCATTTCAAATATAGGAGCCGATAGGCATTCCAGATATGGTTGCCGATAGGCATTTCAAATATAGGTGCTGATAGGCATTTCAGATGTAGTTTCCGATAGGCATTTCAAAAATTGGTGCCGATAGGCATTTCAGATATAGGTGCCGATAGGCATTCCAGATATGGTTGCCGATAGGCATTTCAAATATAAGTGCTGATAGGCATTTCAGATGTAGTTTCCGATAGGCATTTCAAAAATTGGTGCCAATAGGCATTTCAGATATAGGTGCCGATAGGCATTTCAGATATAGTTGCCGATTGGCATTTTAGTAATAAGTGCCGATAGGCATTTCAGATATAGAAGCCGATAGGTATTTCAAATATAGATGTCGATAGGCATTTCAGATATGGTTGTTGATAGGCATTTCAAATATAGGTGCTGATAGGCATTTCAGATGTAGTTTCCGATAGGCATTTCAAAAATAGGTGCTGATAGGCATTTCAGATATAGGTGCCGATAGGCATTTCAGATATAGTTGCCGATAGGCATTTAAAATATAGGTGCCGATAGGCATTTCAAAAATAGGTGCCGATAGGCATTTCAAAAATAGGTGCCGATAGGCATTTTAGATATAGGTGCCGATAGGCATATCGGATATAGTTGCCGATAGGCATTTAAAATATAGGTGCCGATAGGCATTTCAAATATAGGTGTCGATAGGCATTTAAGATATAAATGTCGAAAGGCATTTCAGATATAGGTGCCGATAGGCATTTCTGATGTGGTTGCCGATAGGCATTTCAAATATAGGTGCTGATAGGCATTTCAGATGTAGTTTTCGATAGGCATTTCAAAAATAGGTGCCGATAGGCATTTCAGACATAGGTGCCGATAGGCACTTCAGATATAGTTGCCGATTGGCATTTTAAAAATAGGTGCCGATAGGCATTTCAGATATAGAAGCCGATAGGGATTTCAAATATAGGTGCCGATAGGCATTCCAGATATTGTTGCCGATAGGCATTTCAAATATAGGTGCTGATAGGCATTTCAGATGTAGATTCCGATAGGCATTTCAAAAATAGGTGTCCATAGGCATTTCAGATATAGGTGCCGATGGACATTTCAGATATAGTTGCCGTTTGGCATTTTAAAAATAGGTGCCGATAGGCATTTCAGATATAGAAGCCGATAGGCATTTCAAATATATGTTCCGATAGGCATTCCACATATGTTTGCCGATAGGCATTTCAAATATTGGTGCTGATAGGCATTTTAGATGTAGTTTCCGATAGGCATTTCAAAAATTGGTGCCGATAGGCATTTCAGATATAGGTGCCGATAGGCATTTCAGATATAGTTGCCGATTGGCATTTTAAAAATAGGTGCCGATAGGCATTTCAGATAAAGAAGCCGATAGGTATTTCAAATATAGGTGTCGATAGGCATTTCAGATATGGTTGCCGATAGGCATTTCAAATATAGGTGCTGATAGGCATTTCAGATGTAGTTTCCGATAGGCATTTCAAAAATAGGTGCCGATAGGCATTTCAGATATAGGTGTCGATAGGCATTTCAGATATAGTTGCCGATTGGCTTTTTAAAAATAGGTCTCGATAGGCATTTCAGATATAGAAGCCGATAGGCATTTTAAATATAGGTGCCGATAGGCATTCCAGATATGGTTGCCGATAGGCATTTCAAATATAGGTGCTGATAGGCATTCCAGATGTAGTTTCCGATAGGCATTTCAAAAATAGGTGCCGATAGGCATTTCAGATATAGGTGCCGATAGGCATTTCAGATATAGTTGCCGATTGGCATTTCAGATATAGTTACCGATTGGCATTTTAAAAATAGGTGCCGATAGGCATTTCAGATATAGAAGCCGATAGGTATTTCAAATATAGGTGTCGATAGGCATTTCAGATATGGTTGCCGATAGGCATTTCAAATATAGGTGCTGATAGGCATTTCAGATGTAGTTTCCGATAGGCATTTCAAAAATAGGTTCCGATAGGCATTTCAGATATAGGTGCCGATAGGCATTTCAGATATAGTTGCCGATTGGCATTTTAAAAATAGGTGCCGATAGGCATTTCAGATATAGAAGCCGATAGGCATTTCAAATATAGGTGCCGATCGGCATTCCAGATATGGTTGCCGATAGGCATTTCAAATATAGGTGCTGATAGGCATTTCAAATGTAGTTTCCGATAGGTATTTCAAAAATAGGTGCCGATAGGCATTTCAAATATAGGTGCTGATAGGCATTTCAGATGTAGTTTCCGATAGGCATTTCAAAAATTGGTGCCGATAGGCATTTCAGATATAGGTGCCGATAGGCATTTCAGATATAGTTACCGATTGGCATTTTAAAAATAGGTGCCGATAGGCATTTCAGATATAGAAGCCGATAGGCATTTCAAATATAGGTGCCGATAGGCATTCCAGATATGGTTGCCGATAGGCATTTCAAATATAGGTGCTGATAGGCATTTTAGATGTAGTTTCCGATAGGCATTTCAAAAATTGGTGCCGATAGGCATTTGAGATATAGGTGCCGATAGGCATTTCAGATATAGTTGCCGATTGGCATTTTAGAAATAAGTGCCGATAGGCATTTCAAAAATAGGTGCCGATAGGCATTTCAGATATAGGTGCCGATAGACATTTAAGATATATTTGCCGATTGGCATTTTAAAAATAGGTGCCGATAGGCATTTCAGATATAGAAGCCGATAGGCATTTCAAATATAGGTGCCGATAGGCATTCCAGATATGGTTGCCGATAGGCATTTCAAATATAGGTGCTGATAGGCATTTCAGATGTAGTTTCCGATAGGCATTTCAAAAATTGGTGCCGATAGGCATTTGAGATATAGGTGCCGATAGGCATTTCAGATATAGTTGCCGATTGGCATTTTAAAAATAGATGCCGATAGGCATTTTGGATATAGAAGCCGATAGGCATTTTAAATAAAGGTGCCGATAGGCATTCCAGATATGGTTGCCGATAGGCAATTAAAATATAGGTGCTGATAGGCATTTCAGATGTAGTTTCCGATAGGCATTTCAAAAATAGGTGCCGATAGGCATTTCAGATATAGGTGCTGATAGGCATTTCAGATGTAGTTGCCGATTGGCATTTAAAAAATAGGTGCTGATAGGCATTTCAGATATAGAGCCTGATAGGCATTTCAAATATAGGTGCCGATAAGCATTCCAGATATGGTTGCCGATAGGCATTTCAAATATAGGTGCTGATAGGCATTTCAGATGTAGTTTCCGATAGGCATTTCAAAAATTGGTGAGGATAGGCATTTCAGATATAGGTGCCGATAGGCATTTCAGATATAGTTGCCGATTGGCATTTTAAAAATAGGTGCCGATAGGCATTTCAGATATAGAAGCCGATAGGTATTTCAAATATAGGTGTCGATAGGCATTTCAGATATGGTTGCCGATAGGCATTTCAAATATAGGTGCTGATAGGCATTTCAGATGTAGTTTCCGATAGGCATTTCAAAAATAGGTGCCGATAGGCATTTCAGATTTAGGTGCCGATAGGCATTTCAGATATAGTTGCCGATTGGCATTTTAAAAATAGGTGTCGATAGGCATTTCAGATATAGAAGCCGATAGGCATTTTAAATATAGGTGCCGATAGGCATTCCAGATATGGTTGCCGATAGGCATTTCAAATATAGGTGCTGATAGGCATTCCAGATGTAGTTTCCGATAGGCATTTCAAAAATTGGTGCCGATAGGCATTTCAGATATAGGTGCCGATAGGCATTTCAGATATAGTTACCGATGGGCATTTTAAAAATAGGTGCCGATAGGCATTTCAGATATAGAAGCCGATAGGTATTTCAAATATAGGTGTCGATAGGCATTTCAGATATGGTTGCCGATAGGCATTTCAAATATTGGTGCCGATAGGCATTTCAGATGTAGTTTCCGATAGGCATTTCAAAAATAGGTGCCGATAGGCATTTCAGATATAGAAGCCGATAGGCATTTCAAATATAGGTGCCGATAGGCATTCCAGATATGGTTGCCAATAGGCATTTCAAATATAGGTGCTGATAGGCATTTCAGATGTAGTTTCCGATAGGCATTTCAAAAATTGGTGCCGATAGGCATTTGAGATATAGGTGCCGATAGGCATTTCAGATATAGTTGCCGATTGGCATTTTAGAAATAAGTGCCGATAGGCATTTCAAAAATAGGTGCCGATAGGCATTTCAGATATAGGTGCCGATAGACATTTAAGATATAGTTGCCGATTGGCATTTTAAAAATAGGTGCCGAAAGGCATTTCAGATATAGAAGCCGATAGGCATTTCAAATATAGGTGCCGATAGGCATTCCAGATATGGTTGCCGATAGGCATTTCAAATATAGGTGCTGATAGGCATTTCAGATGTAGTTTCCGATAGGCATTTCAAAAATTGGTGCCGATAGGCATTTCAGATATAGGTGCCGATAGGCATTTCAGATATAGTTACCGATGGGCATTTTAAAAATAGGTGCCGATAGGCATTTCAGATATAGAAGCCGATAGGTATTTCAAATATAGGTGTCGATAGGCATTTCAGATATGGTTGCCGATAGGCATTTCAAATATTGGTGCCGATAGGCATTTCAGATGTAGTTTCCGATAGGCATTTCAAAAATAGGTGCCGATAGGCATTTCAGATATAGAAGCCGATAGGCATTTCAAATATAGGTGCCGATAGGCATTCCAGATATGGTTGCCAATAGGCATTTCAAATATAGGTGCTGATAGGCATTTCAGATGTAGTTTCCGATAGGCATTTCAAAAATTGGTGCCGATAGGCATTTGAGATATAGGTGCCGATAGGCATTTCAGATATAGTTGCCGATTGGCATTTTAGAAATAAGTGCCGATAGGCATTTCAAAAATAGGTGCCGATAGGCATTTCAGATATAGGTGCCGATAGACATTTCAGATATAGTTGCCGATTGGCATTCTAAAAATAGATGCCGATAGGCATTTCGGATATAGAAGCCGATAGGCATTTTAAATAAAGGTGCCGATAGGCATTCCAGATATGGTTGCCGATAGGCAATTAAAATATAGGTGCTGATAGGCATTTCAGATGTAGTTTCCGATAGGCATTTCAAAAATAGGTGCCGATAGGCATTTCAGATATAGGTGCTGATAGGCATTTCAGATATAGTTGCCGATTGGCATTTTAAAAATAGGTGCTGATAGGCATTTCAGATATAGAGCCTGATAGGCATTTCAAATATAGGTGCCGATAAGCATTCCAGATATGGTTGCCGATAGGCATTTCAAATATAGGTGCTGATAGGCATTTCAGATGTAGTTTCCGATAGGCATTTCAAAAATTGGTGCCGATAGGCATTTCAGATATAGGTGCCGATAGGCATTTCAGATATAGTTGCCGATTGGCATTTTAAAAATAGGTGCCGATAGGCATTTCAGATATAGAAGCCGATAGGTATTTCAAATATAGGTGTCGATAGGCATTTCAGATATGGTTGCCGATAGGCATTTCAAATATAGGTGCTGATAGGCATTTCAGATGTAGTTTCCGATAGGCATTTCAAAAATAGGTGCCGATAGGCATTTCAGATATAGGTGCCGATAGGCATTTCAGATATAGTTGCCGATTGGCATTTTAAAAATAGGTGTCGATAGGCATTTCAGATATAGAAGCCGATAGGCATTTTAAATATAGGTGCCGATAGGCATTCCAGATATGGTTGCCGATAGGCATTTCAAATATAGGTGCTGATAGGCATTCCAGATGTAGTTTCCGATAGGCATTTCAAAAATTGGTGCCGATAGGCATTTCAGATATAGGTGCCGATAGGCATTTCAGATATAGTTACCGATGGGCATTTTAAAAATAGGTGCCGATAGGCATTTCAGATATAGAAGCCGATAGGTATTTCAAATATAGGTGTCGATAGGCATTTCAGATATGGTTGCCGATAGGCATTTCAAATATTGGTGCTGATAGGCATTTCAGATGTAGTTTCCGATAGGCATTTCAAAAATAGGTGCCGATAGGCATTTCAGATATAGGTGCCGATAGGCATTACAGATATAGTTGCCGATTGGCATTTTAAAAATAAGTGCCGATAGGCATTTCAGATATAGAAGCCGATAGGCATTTAAGATGTATTTTCCGAAAGCCATTTCAAAAATAGGTGCCGATAGGTATTTCAGATATAGGTGCCGATAGGCATTTCAGATATAGTTGCCGATTGGCATTTTAAAAATAGGTGCCGAAAGGCATTTCAGATATAGAAGCCGATAGGTATTTCAAATATAGGTGCCGATAGGCATTCCAGATATGGTTGCAGATAGGCATTTCAAATATTAGTGCTGATAGGCATTTCAGATGTAGTTTCCGATAGGCAATTTAAAAATAGGTACCGATAGGCATTTCAGATATAAGTGCCGATAGGCATTTCAGATATAGTTGCCGATTGGCATTTTAAAAATAGGTGCCGATAGGCATTTCAGATATAGAAGCCGATAGGTATTTCAAATAAAGGTGTCGATAGGCATTTCAGATATGGTTGCCGATAGGCATTTCAAATATTGGTGCTGGTAGGCATTTCAGATGTAGTTTCGGATAGGCATTTCAAAAATAGGTGCCGATAGGCATTTCAGATATAGGTGCCTTTAGGCATTTCAGATATATCTGCCGATTGGCATTTCAAAAATAGGTGCCGATAGGCATTTCAGATATAGTTGCCGATTGGCATTTTAAAGATAAGTGCCGATAGGCATTTCAGATATAGAAGCCGATAGGCATTTCAAATATAGGTGCCGATAAGCATTCCAGATATGGTTGCCGATAGGCATTTCAAATATAGGTGCTGATAGGCATTTCAGATGTAGTTTCCGATAGGCATTTCAAAAATTGGTGCCGATAGGCATTTTAGATATAGGTGCCGATAGGTATTTCAGATATAGTTGCCGATTGGCATTTTAAAAATAGGTGCCGATAGGCATTTTAGATATAGAAGCCGATAGGTATTTCAAATATAGGTGTCGATAGGCATTTCAGATACAGGTGCCTATAAGCATTTCAGATATATCTGCCGATTGGCATTTCAAAAATAGGTGCCGATAGGCATTTCAGATATAGGTGCCGATAGGCATATCAGATATAGTCGCCGATAGGCATTTAAAATATAGGTGCCGATAGGCATTTCTAATATATGCGTCGATAGGCATTTCAGATTTAAATGCCGAAAGGCATTTCAGATATAGGTGCCGATAGGCATTTCTGATGTGGTTGCCGATAGGCATTTTAAATATAGGTGCTGATAGGCATTTCAGATGTAGTTTTCGATAGGCATTCCAAAAATAGGTGCCGATAGGCATTTCAGATATAGAAGCCGATAGGCATTTCAAATATAGGTGCCGATAGGCATTCCAGATATGGTTACCGATAGGCATTTCAAATATAGGTGCTGATAGGCATTTCAGATGTAGTTTCCGATAGGCATTTCAAAAATAGGTGCCGATAGGCATTTCAGATATAGGTGCCGATAGGCATTTCAGATATAGTTGCCGATTGGCATTTTAAAAATAGGTGCCGATAGGCATTTCGGATATAGAAGCCGATAGGCATTTTAAATATAGGTGCCGATAGGCATTCCAGATATGGTTGCCGATAGGCATTTCAAATATAGGTGCTGATAGGCATTTCAGATGTAGTTTCCGATAGGCATTTCAAAAATAGGTGCCGATAGGCATTTCAGATATAGGTGCCGATAGGCATTTTAGATATAGTTGCCGATTGGCATTTTAAAAATAGGTGCCGATAGGCATTTCAGATATAGAAGCCAATAGGCATTTCAAATATAGGTGCCGATAGGCATTCCAGATATGGTTGCCGATAGGCATTTCAAATATAGGTGCTGATAGGCATTCCAGATGTAGTTTCCGATAGGCATTTCAAAAATTGGTGCCGATAGGCATTTCAGATATAGGTGCCGATAGGCATTTCAGATATAGTTACCGATTGGCATTTTAAAAATAGGTGCCGATAGGCATTTCAGATATAGAAGCCGATAGGTATTTCAAATATAGGTGTCGATAGGCATTTCAGATATAGCTGCCGATAGGCATTTCAAATATTGGTGCTGATAGGCATTTCAGATGTAGTTTCCGATAGGCATTTCACAGATAGGTGCCGATAGGCATTTCAGATATAGGTGCCGATAGGCATTACAGATATAGTTGCCGATTGGCATTTTAAAAATAGGTGCCGATAGGCATTTCAGATATAGAAGCCGATAGGCATTTCAGATGTATTTTCCGAAAGGCATTTCAAAAATAGGTGCCGATAGGCATTTCAGATATAGGTGCCGATTGGAATTTCAGATATAGGTGCCGATAGGCATTTCAGATATAGTTGCCGATTGGCATTTTAAAAATAGGTGCCGATAGGCATTTCAGATATAGAAGCCGATAGACATTTCAAATATAGGTGCCGATAGGCATTCCAGATATGGTTGCCGATAGGCATTTCAAATGTAAGTGCTTATAGGCATTTCAGATGTAGTTTCGGATAGGCATTTCAAAAATAGGTGCCGATAGGCATTTCAGATACAGGTGCCTATAGGCATTTCAGATATATCTGCTGATTGGCATTTCAAAAATAGGTGCCGATAGGCATTTCAAATATAGGTGCCGATAGGCATATCAGATATAGTTGCCGATAGGCATTTAAAATATAGGTGCCGATAGGCATTTCAAATATAGGTGTCGATAGGCATTTCAGATATAAATGCCGAAAGGCATTTCAGATATAGTTGCCGATAGGCATTTCTGATGTGGTTGCCGATAGGCATTTTAAATATAGGTGCTGATAGGCATTTCAGATTTAGTTTTCGATAGGCATTTCAAAAATAGGTGCCGATAGGCATTTCAGATATAGAAGCCGATAGGCATTTCAAATATAGGTGCCGATAGGCATTCCAGATATGTTTGGCGATAGGCATTTCAAATATAGATGCTGATAGGCAATTCAGATGTAGTTTCCGATAGGCATTTCAAAAATAGGTGCCGATAGGCATTTCAGATAAAGGTGCCGATAGTCATTTCAGATATAGTTGCCGATTGGCATTTTAAAAATAGGTGCCGGTAGGCATTTCAGATATAGAAGCCAAAAGGCATTTCAAATATAGGAACCGATAGGCATTCCAGATATGGTTGCCGATAGGCATTTCAAATATAGGTGCTGATAGGCATTTCAGATGTAGTTTCTGATAGGCATTTCAAAAATTGGTGCCGATAGGCATTTCAGACATAGGTGCCGATAGGCATTCCAGATATGGTTGCCGATAGGCATTTCAAATATAAGTGCTGATAGGCATTTAAGATGTAGTTTCCGATAGGCATTTCAAAAATAGGTACCGAAAGGCATTTCAGATATAGGTGCCGATAGGCATTTCAGAAATAGTTGCCAATTGGCATTTTAAAAATAGGTGTCGATAGGGATTTCAGATATAGAAGCCGATTAGCATTTCAAATATATGTGCCGATAGGCATTCCAAATATGGTTGCCGATAGGCATTTCAAATATAGGTGCTGATAGGCATTTCAGATGTAGTTTCCGATAGGCATTTCAAAAATTGGTGCCGATAGGCATTTCAGATACAGGTGCCGATAGGCATTTCAGATATAGTTGCCGATTGGCATTTTAAAAATAGGTTCTGATAGGCATTTCAGATATAGAATCCGATAGGTATTTCAAATATAGGTGTCGATAGGCATTTCAGATATGGTTGCCGATTGGCATTTCAAATATTGGTGCTGATAGGCATTTCAGATGTAGTTTCCGATAGGCATTTCAAAAATAGGTGCCGATAGGCATTTCAGATATAGGTGCCGATAGGCATTACAGATATAGTTGCCGATTGGCATTTTAAAAATAGGTGCCGATAGGCATTTCAGATATAGAAGCCGACAGGCATTTCAAATATAGGTTCCGATAGGCATTCCAGATATGGTTGCCGATAGGCATTTTAAATATAGGTGCTGATAGGCATTTCAGATGTAGTTTCCGATAGGCATTTCAAAAATAAGTGCTGATAGGCATTTCAGATATAGATGCCGATAGGCATTTCAGATATAGTTGCCGATTGGCATTTTAAAAATAGGTGCCGATAGGCATTTCGGATATAGAAGCCGATAGGCATTTTAAATATAGGTGCCGATAGGCATTCCAGATATGGTTGCCGATAGGCATTTCAAATATAGGTGCTGATAGGCATTTCAGATGTAGTTTCCGATAGGCATTTCAAAAATAGGTGCCGATAGGCATTTCAGATATAGGTGCCGATAGGCATTTCAGATATAGTTGCCGATTGGCATTTTAAAAATAGGTGACGATAGGCATTTCAGATATAGAAGCCGATAGGTATTTCAAATATAGGTGTCGATAGGCATTTCAGATATGGTTGCCGATAGGCATTTCAAATATAGGTGCTGATAGGCATTTCAGATGTAGTTACCGATAGGCATTTAAAAAATAGGTGCCGATAGGCATTTCAGATATAGGTGCCGATAGGCACTTCAGATATAGTTGCCGATTGGCATTTTAAAAATAGGTGTCGATAGGCATTTGAGTTATAGAAGCCGATAGGCATTTTAAATATCGGTGCCGATAGGCATTCCAGATATGGTTGCCGATAGGAATTTCAAATATAGGTGCTGATAGGCATTTCAGATGTAGTTTTCGATAGGCATTTCAAAAATTGGTGTCGATAGGCATTTCAGATATAGTTGCCGATTGGCATTTTAAAAATAGGTGCCGATAGGCATTTCAGATATAGAAGCCGATAGGTATTTCAAATATAGGTGTCGATAGGCATTTCAGATATGGTTGCCGATAGGCATTTCAAATATTGGTGCTGATAGGCATTTCAGATGTAGTTTCCGATAGGCATTTCAAAAATAGGTGCCTAGAGGCATTTCAGATATAGGTGCCGATAGACATTCCAGATATAGTTGCCGATAGGCATTTCAATAATAGGTGCTGATAGGCATTTCAGATGTAGTTTCCGATAAGCATTTCAAAAATTGGTGCCGATAGGCATTTCAGATGTAGGTGCCGATAGGCATTTCAGATATAGTTGCCGATTGGCATTTTAAAAATAGGTGCCGATAGGCATTTCAGATATAGTAGCCGATAGGTATTTCAAATATAGGTGTCGATAGGCATTTCAGATATGGTTGCCGATAGGCATTTCAAATATTGGTGCTGATAGGCATTTTAGATGTAGTTTCCGATAGGCATTTCAAAAATAGGTGCCGATAGGCATTTCAGATATAGGTGCCGATAGGCATTACAGATATAGTTGCCGATTGGCATTTTAAAAATAGGTGCCGATAGGCATTTCAGATATAGAAGCCGATAGGCATTTCAAATATAGGTTCCGATAGGGTTCCAGATATGGTTGCCGATAGGCATTTCAAATATAAGTGCTGATAGGCATTTCAGATGTAGTTTCCGATAGGCATTTCGAAAATAGGTGCCGATAGGCATTTCAGATATAGGTGCCGATAGGCATTTCAGATATAGTTGCCGATTGGCATTTTAAAAATAGGTGCCGATAGGCATTTCAGATATAGAAGCCGATAGGTATTTCAAATATAGGTGTCGATAGGCATTTCAGATATGGTTGCCGATAGGCATTTCAAATATAGGGGCTGATAGGCATTTCAGATGTAGTTTCCGATAGGTATTTAAAAAATAGGTGCCGATAGGCATTTCAAATATAGGTGCTGATAGGCATTTCAGATGTAGTTTCCGATAGGCATTTCAAAAATATGTGCCGATAGGCATTTCAGATATATGTGCCGATAGGCATTTCAGATATTGTTGCCGATTGGCGTTTGAAAAATAGGTGCCGATAGGCATTTCAGATATAGAAGCCGATAGGCATTTCAAATATAGGTGCCGATAGGCATTCCAGATATGGTTGCCGATAGGCATTTCAAATATAGGTGCTGATAGGCATTTTAGATGTAGTTTCCGATAGGTATTTCAAAAATAGGTGCCGATAGGCATTTCAAATATAGGTGCTGATAGGCATTTCAGATGTAGTTTCCGATAGGCATTTCAAAAATTGGTGCCGATAGGCATTTCAGATATAGGTGCCGATTGGCATTTCAGATATAGTTGCCGTTTGGCATTTTAAAAATAGGTGCCGATAGGCATTTCAGATATAGAAGCCGATAGGTATTTCAAATATAGGTGTCGATAGGCATTTCAGATATGGTTGCCGTTAGGCATTTCAAATATTGGTGCTGATAGACATTTCAGATGTAGTTTCCGATAGGCATTTCAAAAATAGGTGCCGATAGGCATTTCAGATATAGGTGCCGATAGGCATTACAGATATAGTTGCCGAATGGCATTTTAAAAATAGGTGCCGATAGGCATTTCAGATATAGAAGCCGATAGGCATTTCAGATGTATTTTCCGAAAGGCATTTCAAAAATAGGAGCCGATAGGTATTTCAGATATAGGTGCCGATAGGCAAATCAGATATAGGTGCCGATAGGCATTCCAGATATGGTTGCCGATAGGCATTTCAAATATAAGTGCTGATAGGCATTTCAGATGTAGTTTCCGATAGGCATTTCAAAAATAGGTACCGATAGGCATTTCAGATATAGGTGCCGATAGGCATTTCAGAAATAGTTGCCAATTGGCATTTTAAAAATAGGTGTCGATAGGGATTTCAGATATAGAAGCCGATAGGCATTTCAAATATATGTGCCGATAGGCATTCCAGATATGGTTGCCGATAGGCATTTCAAATATAGGTGCTGATAGGCATTTCAGATGTAGTTTTCGATAGGCATTTCAAAAATTGGTGCCGATAGGCATTTCAGATATAGGTGCCGATAGGCATTTCAGATATAGTTGCCGATTGGCATTTTAGAAATAAGTGCCGATAGGCATTTCAGATATAGAAGCCGATAGGTATTTTAAATATAGGTGTCGATAGGCATTTCAGATATGGTTGCCGATAGGCATTTCAAATATAGGTGCTGATAGGCATTTCAGATGTAGTTTCCGATAGGCATTTCAAAAATAGGTGCCGATAGGCATTTCAGATATAGGGGCCGATAGGCATTTCAGATATAGTTGCCGATAGGCATTTAAAATATGGGTGCCGATAGGCAGTTCAAAAATAGGTGCCGATAGGCATTTCAGATATAGGTGCCGATAGGCATATCGGATATAGTTGCCGATAGGCATTTAAAATATAGGTGCCGATAGGCATTTCAAATATAGGTGTCGATAGGCATTTAAGATATAAATGCCAAAAGGCATTTCAGATATAGGTGCCGATAGGCATTTCTGAAGTGGTTGCCGATAGGCATTTCAAATATAGGTGCTGAAAGGCAATTTAGATGTAGTTTTCGATAGGCATTTCAAAAATAGGTGCCGATAGGCATTTCAGATATAGGTGCCGATAGGCACTTTAGATATAGTTGCCGATTGGCATTTTAAAAATAGGTGCTGATAGGCATTTCAGATATAGAAGCCGATAGGCATTTCAAATATAGGTGCCGATAGGCATTTCAGATATGGTTGCCGATAGGCATTTCAAATATAGGTGCTGATAGGCATTTCAGATGTAGATTCCGATAGGCATTTCAAAAATAGGTGCCCATAGGCATTTCAGATATAGGTGCCGATAGACATTTCAGATATAGTTGCCGATTGGCATTTTAAAAATAGGTGCCGATAGGCATTTCAGATATAGAAGCCGATAGGCATTTCAAATATAGGTGCCGTAAGGCATTCCAGATATGGTTGCCGATAGGCATTTCAAATATAGGTGCTGATAGGCATTTCAGATGTAGTATCCGATAGGCATTACAAAAATTGGTGCCGATAGGCATTTCAGATGTAGGTGCCGATAGGCATTTCAGATATAGTTGCCGATTGGCATTTTAAAAATAGGTGGCGATAGGCATTTCAGATATAGAAGCTGATAGGTATTTCAAATATATGTGCCGATAGGCATTCCAGATATGGTTGCCGATAGGCATTTCAAATATAGGTGCTGATAGGCATTTCAGATGTAGTTTCCGATAGGCATTTCAAAAATTGGTGCCGATAGGCATTTCAGATATACGAGCCGATAGGCATTTCAGATATAGTTGCCGATTGGCATTTTAGAAATAAGTGCCGATAGGCATTTCAGATATAGAAGCCGATAGCTATTTCAAATATAGGTGTCGATAGGCATTTCAGATATGGTTGCCGATAGGCATTTAAAATATAGGTGCCGATAGGCATTTCAAAAATAGGTGCCGATAGGCATTTCAGATATAGGTGCCGATAGGCATATCGGATATAGTTGCCGATAGGCATTTAAAATATAGGTGCCGATAGGCATTTCAAATATAGGTGTCGATAGGCATTTAAGATATAAATGCCGAAAGGCATTTCAGATATACGTGCCGATAGGCATTTCTGATGTGGTTGCCGATAAGCATTTCAAATATAGGTGCTGATAGGCATTTCAGATGTAGTTTTCGATAGGCATTTCAAAAATAGGCGCCGTTAGGCATTTCAAATATAGGTGCCGATAGGCATTTCAGATATAGTTACCAATTGGCATTTTAAAAATAGGTGCCGATAGGCATTTCAGATATAGAAGCCGATAGGTATTTCAAATATAGGTGTCGATAGGCATTTCAGATATGTTTGCCGATAGGCATTTCAAATATAGGTGCTGATAGGCATTTCAGATGTAGTATTTGATAGGCATTTCAAAAATAGGTGCCGATAGGCATTTCAGATATAGGTGCCGATAGGCATTTTAGATATAGTTGCCGATTGGTATTTTTAAAATAGGTGCCGATAGGCATTTCAGATATAGAAGCCGATAGGCATTTCAAATATAGGTGCCGATAGGCATTCCAGATATGGTTGCCGATAGGCATTTCAAATATAGATGCTGATAGGCATTTCAGATGTAGTTTCCGATAGGTATTTCAAAAATAGGTGCCGATAGGCATTTCAAATATAGGTGCTGATAGGCATTTCAGATGTAGTTTCCGATAGGCATTTCAAAAATTGGTGCCGATAGGCATTTCAGATATAGGTGCCGATAGGCATTTCAGATATAGTTGCCGATTGGCATTTTAAAAATAGGTGCCGATAGGCATTTCAGATATAGAAGCCGATAGGCATTTCAAATATAGGTGCCGATAGACATTCCAGATATAGTTGCCGATAGGCATTTCAATAATAGGTGCTGATAGGCATTTCAGATGTAGTTTCCGATAAGCATTTCAAAAATTGGTGCCGATAGGCATTTCAGATGTAGGTGCCGATAGGCATTTCAGATATAGTTGCCGATTGGCATTTTAAAAATAGGTGCCGATAGGCATTTCAGATATAGAAGCCGATAGGTATTTCAAATATAGGTGTCGATAGGCATTTCAGATATGGTTGCCGATAGGCATTTCAAATATTGGTGCTGATAGGCATTTTAGATGTAGTTTCCGATAGGCATTTCAAAAATAGGTGCCGATAGGCATTTCAGATATAGGTGCCGATAGGCATTACAGATATAGTTGCCGATTGGCATTTTAAAAATAGGTGCCGATAGGCATTTCAGATATAGAAGCCGATAGGCATTTCAAATATAGGTTCCGATAGGGTTCCAGATATGGTTGCCGATAGGCATTTCAAATATAAGTGCTGATAGGCATTTCAGATGTAGTTTCCGATAGGCATTTCGAAAATAGGTGCCGATAGGCATTTCAGATATAGGTGCCGATAGGCATTTCAGATATAGTTGCCGATTGGCATTTTAAAAATAGGTGCCGATAGGCATTTCAGATATAGAAGCCGATAGGTATTTCAAATATAGGTGCCGATAGGCATTTCAGATATGGTTGCCGATAGGCATTTCAAATATAGGGGCTGATAGGCATTTCAGATGTAGTTTCCGATAGGTATTTAAAAAATAGGTGCCGATAGGCATTTCAAATATAGGTGCTGATAGGCATTTCAGATGTAGTTTCCGATAGGCATTTCAAAAATAGGTGCCGATAGGCATTTCAGATATATGTGCCGATAGGCATTTCAGATATTCTTGCCGATTGGCGTTTTAAAAATAGGTGCCGATAGGCATTTCAGATATAGAAGCCGATAGGCATTTCAAATATAGGTGCCGATAGGCATTCCAGATATGGTTGCCGATAGGCATTTCAAATATAGGTGCTGATAGGCATTTTAGATGTAGTTTCCGATAGGTATTTCAAAAATAGGTGCCGATAGGCATTTCAAATATAGGTGCTGATAGGCATTTCAGATGTAGTTTCCGATAGGCATTTCAAAAATTGGTGCCGATAGGCATTTCAGATATAGGTGCCGATTGGCATTTCAGATATAGTTGCCGTTTGGCATTTTAAAAATAGGTGCCGATAGGCATTTCAGATATAGAAGCCGATAGGTATTTCAAATATAGGTGTCGATAGGCATTTCAGATATATTTGCCGTTAGGCATTTCAAATATTGGTGCTGATAGACATTTCAGATGTAGTTTCCGATAGGCATTTCAAAAATAGGTGCCGATAGGCATTTCAGATATAGGTGCCGATAGGCATTACAGATATAGTTGCCGAATGGCATTTTAAAAATAGGTGCCGATAGGCATTTCAGATATAGAAGCCGATAGGCATTTCAGATGTATTTTCCGAAAGGCATTTCAAAAATAGGAGCCGATAGGTATTTCAGATATAGGTGCCGATAGGCAAATCAGATATAGGTGCCGATAGGCATTCCAGATATGGTTGCCGATAGGCATTTCAAATATAAGTGCTGATAGGCATTTCAGATGTAGTTTCCGATAGGCATTTCAAAAATAGGTACCGATAGGCATTTCAGATATAGGTGCCGATAGGCATTTCAGAAATAGTTGCCAATTGGCATTTTAAAAATAGGTGTCGATAGGGATTTCAGATATAGAAGCCGATAGGCATTTCAAATATATGTGCCGATAGGCATTCCAGATATGGTTGCCGATAGGCATTTCAAATATAGGTGCTGATAGGCATTTCAGATGTAGTTTTCGATAGGCATTTCAAAAATTGGTGCCGATAGGCATTTCAGATATAGGTGCCGATAGGCATTTCAGATATAGTTGCCGATTGGCATTTTAGAAATAAGTGCCGATAGGCATTTCAGATATAGAAGCCGATAGGTATTTTAAATATAGGTGTCGATAGGCATTTCAGATATGGTTGCCGATAGGCATTTCAAATATAGGTGCTGATAGGCATTTCAGATGTAGTTTCCGATAGGCATTTCAAAAATAGGTGCCGATAGGCATTTCAGATATAGGGGCCGATAGGCATTTCAGATATAGTTGCCGATAGGCATTTAAAATATGGGTGCCGATAGGCAGTTCAAAAATAGGTGCCGATAGGCATTTCAGATATAGGTGCCGATAGGCATATCGGATATAGTTGCCGATAGGCATTTAAAATATAGGTGCCGATAGGCATTTCAAATATAGGTGTCGATAGGCATTTAAGATATAAATGCCAAAAGGCATTTCAGATATAGGTGCCGATAGGCATTTCTGAAGTGGTTGCCGATAGGCATTTCAAATATAGGTGCTGATAGGCAATTTAGATGTAGTTTTCGATAGGCATTTCAAAAATAGGTGCCGATAGGCATTTCAGATATAGGTGCCGATAGGCACTTCAGATATAGTTGCCGATTGGCATTTTAAAAATAGGTGCTGATAGGCATTTCAGATATAGAAGCCGATAGGCATTTCAAATATAGGTGCCGATAGGCATTTCAGATATGGTTGCCGATAGGCATTTCAAATATAGGTGCTGATAGGCATTTCAGATGTAGATTCCGATAGGCATTTCAAAAATAGGTGCCCATAGGCATTTCAGATATAGGTGCCGATAGACATTTCAGATATAGTTGCCGATTGGCATTTTAAAAATAGGTGCCGATAGGCATTTCAGATATAGAAGCCGATAGGCATTTCAAATATAGGTGCCGTAAGGCATTCCAGATATGGTTGCCGATAGGCATTTCAAATATAGGTGCTGATAGGCATTTCAGATGTAGTATCCGATAGGCATTACAAAAATTGGTGCCGATAGGCATTTCAGATATAGGTGCCGATAGGCATTACAGATATAGTTGCCGATTGGCATTTTAAAAATAGGTGGCGATAGGCATTTCAGATATGATTGCCTATAGGCATTTCAAATATAGGTGCTGATAGGCATTTCAGATGTAGTTTCCGATAGGCATTTCGAAAATGAGTGCCGATAGGCATTTCAGATATAGGTGCCGATAGGCATTTCAGATATAGTTGCCGATAATCATTTTAAAAATAGGTGCCGATAGGCATTTCAGATATAGAAGCCGATAGGCATTTCAAATATAGGTGCCGTTAGGCATTCCAGATATGGTTGCCGATAGGCATTTCAAATATAGGTGCTGATAGGCATTTCAGATGTAGTTTCCGATAGGCATTTAAAAAATAGGTGCCGATAGGCATTTCAGATATAAGTGCCGATAGGCATTTCAGATATAGTTGCCGATTGGCATTTTAAAAATAGGTGCCGATAGGCATTTCAGATATAGTTGCCGATTGGCATTTTAAAAATAGGTGTCGATAGGCATCTCAGATATAGAAGCCGATAGGTATTTCAAATATATGTGTCGATAGGCATTTCAGATATGGTTGCCGATAGGCATTTCAAATATAGGTGCTGATAGGCATTTCAGATGTAGTTTCCGATAGGCATTTCAAAAATAGGTGCCGATAGGAATTTCAGATATATGTGCCGATAGGCATTTCAGGTATAGTTGCCGATTGGCATTTTAAAAATAGGTACCGATAGGCATTCCAGATATGGTTGCCGATAGGCATTTCAAATATAGGTGCTGATAGGCATTCCAGATGTAGTTTCCGATAGGCATTTTAAAAATTGGTGCCGATAGGCATTTCAGATATAGGTGCCGTTAGGCATTTTAGATATAGTTACCGATTGGCATTTTAAAAATAGGTGCCGATAGGCATTTTAGATATAGAAGCCGATAGGTATTTCAAATATAGGTGTCGATAGGCATTTCAGATATGGTTGCCGATAGGCATTTCAAATATAGGTGCTGATAGGCATTTCAGATGTAGTTTCCGATAGGCATTTCAAAAATAGGTGCCGATAGGCATTTCAGATATAGGTGCCGATAGGCATTTCAGATGTAGTTGCCGATTGGCATTTTAAAAATAGGTGCCGATAGGCATTTCAAATATAGGTGCCGATAGGCATTCCAGATATGGTTGCCGATAGGCATTTCAAATATAGGTGCTGATAGGCATTTCAGATGTAGTTTCCGATAGGCATTTCAAAAATAAGTGCCGATAGGCATTTCAGGTATAGGTGCCGATAGGCATTTCAGGTATAGATGGCAATTGGCAATTTAAAAATATGATATAGAAGCCGATAGGCATTTCAAATATAGGTGCCGATAGGCATTCCAGATATGGTTGCCGATAGGCATTTCAAATATAGGTGCTGATAGGCATTTTAGATTTAGTTTCCGATAGGCATTTCAAAAATTGATGCCGATAGGCATTTCAGATATAGGTGCCGATAGGCATTTCAGATATAGTTGCCAATTGGCATTTCAAATATAGGTGCCGATAAGCATTCCAGATATAGTGGCCGATAGGCATTTCAAATATAGGTGCTGATAGGCATTTCAGATGTAGTTTCCGATAGGAATTTCAAAAATTGGTGCCGATAGGCATTTCAGATATAGGTGTTGATAGGCATTTCAGATATTATTGCCGATTGGCATTTTAAAAATAGGTTCCGATAGGCATTTCAGATATAGAAGCCGATAGGTATTTCAAATGTAGGTGTCGATAGGCATTTCAGATATGGTTGCCGATAGGCATTTCAAATATAGGTGCTGATAGACATTTCAGATGTAGTTTTCGATAGGCATTTCAAAAAAAGGTGCCGATAGGCATTTCAGATATAGGTGCCGATAGGCATTTCAGATATAGTTGCCGATTGGCATTTTAAAAACAGGTGCCGATAGGCATTTCAGATTTAGAAGCCGATAGGTATTTCAAATATAGGTGTCGATAGGCATTTCAGATATGGTTGCCGATAGGCATTTCAAATATAGGAGCAGATAGGCATTTCAGATGTAGTTTCCTAAAGGCATTTCAAAAATAGGTGCCGATAGGCATTTTAGATATAGGTGCCGATAGGCATTTCAGAAATAGTGGCCAATTGGCATTTTAAAAATAGGTGTCGATAGGGATTTTAGATATAGAAGCCGATAGGCATTTCAAATACAGGTGCTGATAGGCATTCCAGATATGTTAGCCAATGGGCATTTTAAATATAGGTGCTGATAGGCATTTCAGATGTAGTTTCCGATAGGCATTTCAAAAATTGGTGCCGATAGGCATTTCAGATATAGGTGCCGATAGGCATTTCAGATATAGTTGCCGATTGGCATTTGAGAAATAAGTGCCGATAGGCATTTCAGATATAGAAGCCGATAGGTATTTCAAATATAGGTGTCGATAGGCATTTCAGATATGGTTGCCGATAGGCATTTCAAATATAGGTGCTGATAGGCATTTCAGATGTAGTTTCCGATAGGCATTTCAAAAATAGGTGCCGATAGGCATTTCAGATATTAGTGCCGATAGGCATTTCAGATATAGTTGCCGATTGGCATTTTAAAAATAGGTGCCGATAGGCATTTTAGATGTAGTTTCCGATAGGCATTTCAAAAATAGGTGCCGATAGGCATTTCAGATATAGGTGCCGATAGGCATATCAGATATAGTTGCCGATAGGCATTTTAAATATAGGTGCCGATAGGCATTTCAAATATAGGTGTTGATAGGCATTTCAGATATAAATGCCGAAAGGCATTTCAGATATAGGTGCCGATAGGCATTTCTGATGTGGTTGCCGATAGGCATTTCAAATATAGGTGCTGATAGGCATTTCAGATGTAGTTTTCGATAGGCATTTCAAAAATTGGTGCCGATAGGCATTTCAGATATAGGTGCCGATAGGCATTTCAGATATAGTTGCCGATTGGCATTTGAGAAATAAGTGCCGATAGGCATTTTAGATATAGAAGCCGATAGGTATTTCAAATATAGGTGTCGATAGGCATTTCAGATATGGTTGCCGGTAGGCATTTCAAATATAGGTGCTGATAGGCATTTCAGATGTAGTTTCCGATAGGCATTTCAAAAATAGGTGCCGATAGGCATTTCAGATATTAGTGCCGATAGGCATTTCAGATATAGTTGCCGATTGGCATTTTAAAAATAGGTAATGATAGGCATTTTAGATGTAGTTTTCGATAGGCATTTCAAAAATAGGTGCCGATAGGCATTTCAGATATAGGTGCCGATAGGCATATCAGATATAGTTGCCGATAGGCATTTAAAATATAGGTGCCGATAGGCATTTCAAATATAGGTGTCGATAGGCATTTCAGATATAAATGCCGAAAGGCATTTCAGATATAGCTGCCGATAGGCATTTCTGATGTGGTTGCCGATAGGCATTTTAAATATAGGTGCTGATAGGCATTTCAGATGTAGTTTTCGATAGGCATTTCAAAAATAGGTGCCGATAGGCATTTCAGATATAGGTGCTGATAGGCATTCCAGATATGGTTGCCGATAGGCATTTCAAATATAGGTGCTGATAGGCATTACAGATGTAGATTCCGATAGGCATTTCAAAAATAGGTGCCGATAGGCATTTCAGATATAGGTGCCGATAGGCATTTCAGATATAGTTGCCGATTGGCATTTTAAAAATAGGTGTCGATAGGCATTTCAGATATAATTGCCGAAAGGCATTTTAGATATAGGTGGCGATAGGCATTTCTGATGTGGTTGCCGATAGGCATTTCAAATATAGGTGCTGATAGGCATTTCAGATGTAGTTTTCGATAGGCATTTTAAAAATAGGTGCCGATAGGCATTTCAGATATAGGTGCCGATAGGCACTTCAGATATAGTTGACGATTGGCATTTTAAAAATAGGTCCTGATAGGCATTTCAGATATAGAAGCCGATAGGCATTTCAAATATAGGTGCCGATAGGCATTCCAGATATGGTTGCCGATAGGCATTTCAAATATAGGTGCTGATAGGCATTTCAGATGTAGATTCTGATAGGCATTTCAAAAATAGGTGCCGATAGGCATTTCAGATATAGAAGCCGATAATCATTTCACATATGGGTGCCGATAGGCATTCTAGATATGGTTGCCGATAGGCATTTCAAATATAGGTGCTGATAGGCATTTCAGATTTAGTTTCCGATAGGCTTTTCAAAAATTGGTGCCGATAGGTATTTAAGATATAGGTGCCGATAGGCATTTTAGATAAAGTTGCCGATTGGCATTTAAAAAATAGGTGCCGATAGGCATTTCAGATATTGAAGCCGATAGGCATTTCAAATATAGGTGCCGATAGGCATTCCAGATATGGTTGCCGAGAGGCATTTCAAATATAAGTGCTGATAGGCATTTCAGATGTAGTTTCCGATAGGCATTTCAAAAATAGGTACCGATAGGCATTTCAGATATAGGTGCCAATAGGCATTTCAGAAATAGTTGCCAATTGGCATTTTAAAAAAAAGTGTCGATAGGCATTTCAGATATAGAAGCCGATAGGCATTTCAAATATAGGTGCCGATAGGCATTCCAGATATGGTTGCCGATAGGCATTACAAATATAGGTGCTGATAGGCATTTCAGATGTTGTTTTCGATAGGCATTTTAAAAATAGGTGCCGATAGGCATTTCAGATATAGGTGCCGATAGGCACTTCAGATATAGTTGCCGATTGGCATTTTAAAAATAGGTGATGATAGGCATTTCAGATATAGAAGCCGATAGGCATTTTAAATATAGGTGCCGATAGGCATTCTAGATATGTTTGCCGATAGGCATTTCAAATATAAATGCCGAAAGGCATTTCAGATATAGGTGCCGATTGGCATTTCTGATGTGGGTGCCGATAGGCATTTCAAATATAGGTGCTGATAGGCATTTCAGATGTAGTTTTCGATAGGCATTTCAAAAATAGGTGCCGATAGGCATTTAAGATATAGGTGCCGATAGGCACTTCAGAAATAGTTGCCGATTGGCATTTTAAAAATAGGTGCCGATAGGCATTTCAGATATAGAAGCCGATAGGCATTTCAAATATAGGTGCCGATAGGCATTCCAGATATGGTTGCCGATAGGCATTTCAAATATAGGTGCTGATAGGCATTTCAGGTGTAGTTTCCGATAGGCATTTCGAAAATAGGTGCCGATAGGCATTTCAGATATTGGTGCCGATAGGCATTTCAGATATAGTTGCCGATTGGCATTCTAAAAACAGGTGCCGATAGGCATTTCAGATATGATTGCCGATAGGCATTTCAAATATAGGTGCTGTTAGGCATTTCAGATGTAGTTTCCGATAGGTATTTCAAAAATTGGTGCCGATAGGCATTTCAGATATAGGTGCCGATAGGCATATCAGATATAGTTGCCGATTGGCATTTTAAAAATAGGTACGGATAGGCATTTTAGATATAGGTGCCGATGGGCATTTCAGATACAGTTGCCGATTGGCATTTCAAAAATAGGTGCCGATAGGCATTTCAGATATAGGTGCCGATAGGCATTACAGATATAGAAGCCGATAGGCATTTCAAATGTATTTTCCGAAAGGCATTTCAAAAATAGGTGCCGATAGGCATTTCAGATATAGGTGCCGATAGGCATTTCAGATATAGGTGCCGATAGGCATTTCAGATATGGTTGCCGATAGGCCTTTCAAATATAAGTGCTGATAGACATTTCAGATGTAGTTTCCGATAGGCATTTCAAAAATAGATACCGATAGGCATTTCAGATATAGGTGCCGATAGGCATTTCAGATATAGTTGCCGATTGGCATTTTAAAAATAGGTGCCGATAGGCATTTCAGATATAGAAGCCGATAGGTATTTCAAATATAGGTGTCGATAGGCATTTCAGATATGGTTGCCGATAGGCATTTCAAATATAGGTGCTGATAGGCATTTCAGATGTAGTTTCGGATAGGCATTTCAAAAAAAGTGCCGATAGGCATTTCAGATATAGGTGCCGATTGGCATTTTAGATATAGTTGCCGAATGGCATTTTAAAAACAGGTGCCGATAGGCATTTCAGATATAGAAGCCGATAGGTATTTCAAATATAGGTGTCGATAGGCATTTCAGATATGATTGCCGACAGGCATTTCAAATAGAGAAGCAGATAGGCATTTCAGATGTAGTTTCCTAAAGGCATTTCAAAAATAGGTGCCGATAGGCATTTTAGATATAGGTGCCGATAGGCATTTCAGATATAGTTGCCGATTGGCATTTTAAAAATAGTGGCCGATAGGCATTTCAGATATAGAAGCCGATAGGCATTTTAAATATAGGTGCCGATAGGCATTCCAGATATGTTTGCCGATAGGCATTTCAAATATAAGTGCTGATAGGCATTTCAGATGTAGTTTCCGATAGGCATTTCAAAAATAGGTACCGATAGGCATTTCAGATATAGGTGCCGATAGGCATTTCAGAAATAGTATCCAATTGGCATTTTAAAAATAGGTGTCGATAGGGATTTCAGATATAGAAGCCGATAGGCATTTCAGATATAGAAGCCGATAGGCGTTTCAAATACAGGTGCCGATGGGCATTCCAGATATGTTTGCCGATAGGCATTTCAAATATAGGTGCTGATAGGCATTTCAGATGTAGTTTCCGATAGGCATTTCAAAAATTGGTGTCGATAGGCATTTCAGATATAGGTGCTGATAGGCATTTCAGATATAGTTGCTGATTGGCATTTTAGAAATAAGTGCCGATAGGCATTTCAGATATAGAAGCCGATAGGTATTTCAAATATAGGTGTCGATAGGCATTTCAGATATGGTTTCCGATAGGCATTAGCAAATATAGGTGCTGATAGGCATTTGAGATGTAGTTTCCGATAGGAATTTCAAAAATAGGTGCCGATAGGCATTTCAGATATAGGTGCCGATAGGCATTTCAGATATAGTTGCCGATTGGCATTTTAAAAATAGGTGCCGATAGGCATTTTTGATGTAGTTTCCGATAAGCATTTCAAAAATAGGTGCCGATAGGCATTTCAGATATAGGTGCCGAAAGGCATTTTAGATATAGTTGCCGATAGGCATTTCTGATGTGGTTGCCGATAGGCATTTCAAATATAGGTGCTGTTAGGCATTTCAGATGTAGTTTTCGATAGGCATTTCAAAAATAGGTGCCGATAGGCATTTCAGATATAGGTGCCGATAGGCACTTCAGATATAGTTGCCGATTGGCATTTTAAAAATAGGTGCCGATAGGCATTTCAAATATAGAAGCCAAAAGGCATTTCAAATATAGGTGCCGATAGGCATTCCAGATATGGTTGCCGATAGGCATTTCAAATAAAGGTGCTGATAGGCATTTCAGATGTAGATTCCGATAGGCATTTTAAAAATAGGTGTCGATAGGCATTTCAGATATAGGTGCCGATAGACATTTCAGATATAGTTGCCGATTGGCATTTTAAAAATAGGTGCCGATAGGCATTTCAGATATAGAAGCCGATAGGCATTTCAAATATAGGTGCCGATAGGCATTCCAGATATGGTTGCCGATAGGCATTTCAAATATAGGTGCTAATAGGCATTTCAGATGTAGTTTCCGATTGGCATTTCAAAAATTGGTGCCGATAGGCGTTTCAGATATAGGTGCTGATAGGCATTTCAGATATAGTTGCCGATTGGCATTTTTAAAATAGGTGCCGATAGGCATTTCAGATATAGAAGCCGATAGGTATTTCAAATATAGGTGTCGATAGGCATTTCAGATATGGTTGCCGATAGGCATTTCAAATATTGGTGCTGATAGGCATTTCAGATGTAGTTTCCGATAGGCATTTCAAAAATAGGTGCCGATAGGCGTTTCAGATATAGGTGCTGATAGGCATTTCAGATATAGTTGCCGATTGGCATTTTAAAAATAGGTGCCGATAGGCATTTCAGATATAGAAGCCGATAGGCATTTCAAATATAGGTGCCAATAGGCATTCCAGATATGGTTGCCGATAGGCATTTCAAATATAGGTGCTGATAGGCATTCCAGATGTAGTTTCCGATAGGCATTTCAAAAATAGGTGCCGATAGGCATTTCAGATATAGGTGCCGATAGGCATTTCAGATATAGTTGCCGATTGGCATTTTAAAAATAGGTGCCGATAGGCATTTCAGATATAGAAGCCGATAGGCATTTCAAATATAGGTGCCGATAGGCATTCCAGATATGGTTGCCGATAGGCATTTCAAATATAGGTGCTAATAGGCATTTCAGATGTAGTTTCCGATAGGCATTTCAAATATAGGTGCTGATAGGCATTTCAGATGTAGTTTTCGATAGGCATTTCAAAAATAGGTGCCGATAGGCATTTCAGATATAGGTGCCGATAGGCATTTTAAAAATAGGTGCCGATAGGCATTTTAGATATAAAAGCCGATAGGAATTTCAAATATAGGTGCCGATAGGCATTCCAGATATGGTTGCCGATAGGCATTTCAAATATAGGTGCTAATAGGCATTTCAGATGTAGTTTCCGATTGGCATTTCAAAAATTGGTGCCGATAGGCGTTTCAGATATAGGTGCTGATAGGCATTTCAGATATAGTTGCCGATTAGCATTTTAAAAATAGGTGCCGATACGCATTTCAGATATAGAAGCCGATAGGTATTTCAAATATAGGTGTCGATAGACATTTCAGATATGGTTGCCGATAGGCATTTCAAATATTGGTGCTGATAGGCATTTCAGATGTAGTTTCCGATAGGCATTTCAAAAATAGGTGCCGATAGGCATTTCAGATATAGGTGCCGATAGGCATTACAGATATAGTTGCCGATTGGCATTTTAAAAATAGGTGCCGATAGGCATTTCAGATATAGAAGCCGATAGGCATTTCAAATATAGGTGCCGATAGGCATTCCAGATATGGTTGCCGATAGGCATTTCAAATATAGGTGCTGATAGGCATTTCAGATGAAGTTTCCGATAGGCATTTCAAAAATAGGTGCCGATAAGCATTTCAGATATAGGTGCCGATAGGCATTTCAGATATAGTTGCCGATTGGCATTTTAAAAATAGGTGCCGATAGGCATTTCGGATACAGAAGCTGATAGGCATTTCAAATAAGGTGCCGATAGGCATTCCAGATATGGCTGCCGGTAGGCATTTCAAATATAGGTGCTGATAGGCATTTCAGATGTAGTTTCCGATAGGCATTTCAAAAATAGGTACCGATAGGCATTTCAGATATAGGTGCCGAAAGGCATTTCAGATATAGTTGCCGATAGGCATTTCTGATGTGGTTGCCGATAGGCATTTCAAATATAGGTGCTGACAGGCATTTCAGATGTAGTTTTCGATAGGCATTTCAAAAATAGGTGCCGATAGGCTGTTCAGATATAGGTGCCGATAGGCACTTCAGATATAGTTGCCGATTGGCATTTTAAAAATAGGTGCCGATAGGCATTTCAGATATAGAAGCCGATAGGCATTTCAAATATAGGTGCCGATAGGCATTCCAGATATGGTTGCCGATAGGCATTTCAAATATAGGTGCTGATAGGCATTTCAGATGTAGATTCCGATAGGCATTTCAAAAATAGGTGCCGATAGGCATTTCAGATATAGGTGCCGATAGACATTTCAGATATAGTTGCCGATTGGCATTTTAAAAATAGGTGCCGATAGGCATTTCAGATATAGAAGCCGATAGGCATTTCAAATATAGGTGCCGATAGGCATTCCAGATATAATTGCCGATAGGCATTTTAAATATAGGTGCTAATAGGCATTTCAGATGTAGTTTCCGATAGGCATATTAAAAATTGGTGCCGATATGCATTTCAGATATAGGTGCTGATAGGCATTTCAGATATAGTTGCCGATTGGCATTTTAAAAATAGGTGCCGATAGGCATTTCAGATATAGAAGCCGATAGGTATTTCAAATATAGGTGTCGATAGGCATTTCAGTTATGGTTGCCGATAGGCATTTCAAATATTGGTGCTGATAGGCATTTCAGTTGTAGTTTCCGATAGGCATTTCAAAAATAGGTGCCGATAGGCATTTCAGATATAGGTGCCGATAGGCATTACAGATATAGTTGCCGATTGGCATTTTAAAAATAGGTGCCGATAGGCATTTCAGATATAGAAGCCGATAGGCATTTCAAATATAGGTGCCGATAGGCATTCCAGATATGGTTGCCGATAGGCATTTCAAATATAGGTGCTGATAGGCATTTCAGATGTAGTTTCCGATAGGCATTTCAAAAATAGGTGCCGATAGGCTTTTCAGATATAGGTGCCGATAGGCATTTCAGATATAGTTGCAGATTGGCATTTTAAAAATAGGTGCCGATAGGCATTTCGGATACAGAAGCTGATAGGCATTTCAATATAGGTGCCGATAGGCATTCCAGATATGGTTGCCGATAGGCATTTCAAATATAGGTGCTGATAGGCATTTCAGATGTAGTTTCCGATAGGCATTTCAAAAATAGGTGCCGATAGGCATTTCAGATATAGGTGCCGATAGGCATTTCAGATATAGAAGCCGATAGGCATTTCAAATATAGGTGCCGATAGGCTTTCCAGATATGGTTGCCGATAGGCATTTCAAATATAGGTGCTGATAGGCATTCCAGATGTAGTTTCCGATAGGCATTTCAAAAATAGGTGCCGATAGGCATTTCAGATATAGGTGCCGATAGGCATTTCAGATATTGTTGCCGATTGGCATTTTCAAAATAGGTGCCGATAGGCATTACAGATATAGAGGCCGATAGGCATTATAAATATAGGTGCCGATAGGCATTCCAGATATGGTTGCCGATAGGCATTTCAAATATAGGTGCTGATAGGCATTTCAGTTGTAGTTTCCGATAGGCATTTCAAAAATAGGTGCCGATAGGCATTTCAAATATAGGTGCTGATAGGCATTTCAGATGTAGTTTCCGATAGGCATTTCAAAAATTGGTGCCGATAGGCATTTCAGATATAGGTGCCGATAGGCATTACAGATATAGTTGCCGATTGGCATTTTAAAAATAGGCGCCGATAGGCATTTCAGATATAGAAGCCGATAGGTATTTCAAATATAGGTGTCGATAGGCATTTCAGATATGGCTGCCGATAGGCATTTCAAATATTGGTGCTGATAGGCATTTCAGATATAGTTGCCGATTGGCATTTTAAAAATAGGTGCCGATAGGCATTTCAGATATAGAAGCCGATAGGCATTTCAGATGTATTTTTCGAAAGGCATTTCAAAAATAGGTGCCGATAGGCATTTCAGATATAGGTGCCGATAGGCATTTCAGATATAGGTGCCGATAGGCATTTTAGATATAGTTGCCGATTGGCATTTTAAAAATAGGTGCCGATAGGCATTTCAGATATAGAAGCCGATAGGCATTTCAAATATAGGTGCCGACAGGCATTCAAGGTATAGTTGCCGATAGGCATTTCAAATATAAGTGCTGAAAGGCATTTCAGATGTAGTTTCCGATAAGCATTTAAAAAATAGGTACCGATAGGCATTTCAGATATAGGTGCCGATAGGCATTTCAGATATAGTTGCCGATTTGAATTTTAAAAATAGGTGCCGATAGGCATTTCAGATATAAAAGCCGATAGGTATTTCAAATATAGGTGTCGATAGGCATTTCAGATATGGTTGACGATAGGCGTTTCAAATATAGGTGCTGATAGGCATTTCAGATGTAGTTTCGGATAGGCATTTCAAAAATAGGTGCCGATAGGCACTTCAGATACAGGTGCCTATAGGCATTTCAGATATATCTGCCAATTGGCATTTCAAAAATATGTGCCGATAGGCATTTCAGATATAGGTGCCGATAGGCATCTCTGATGTGGTTGCCGATAGGCATTTTAAATATAGGTGCTGATAGGCATTTCAGATGTAGTTTTCGATAGGCATTTCAAAAATAGGTGCCGATAGGCATTTTAGATATAGAAGCCGATAGGCATTTCAAATATAGGTGCCGATAGGCATTCCAGATATGGTTGCTGATAGGCATTTCAAATATAGGTGCTGATAGGCATTTCAGATGTAGTTTCCGATAGGCTATTCAAAAATAGGTGCCGATAGGCATTTCAGATATAGGTGCCGATAGGCATTTCAGATATAGTTGCCGATTCGCATTTTAAAAATAGGTGCCGATAGGCATTTCAGATATAGAAGCCGATAGGCATTTCAAATATAGGAGCCGATAGGCATTCCAGATATGGTTGCCGATAGGCATTTCAAATATAGGTGCTGATAGGCATTTCAGATGTAGTTTCCGATAGGCATTTCAAAAATTGGTGCCGATAGGCATTTCAAATATAGATGCTGATAGGCATTTCAGATGTAGTTTCCGATAGGCATTTCAAAAATAGATGCCGATAGGCATTTCAGATATAGGTGCCGATAGGCATTTCAGATATAGTTGCCGATTGGCATTTTAAAAATATGTGCCGATAGGCATTCCAGATATGGTTGCCGATAGGCATTTCAAATATAGGTGCTGATAGGCATTTCAGATATAGTTTCCGATAGGCATTGCAAAAATTGGTGCCGATAGGCATTTCAGATATAGGTGCCGATAGGCATTTCAGATATAGAAACCGATAGGCATTTCAAATATAGGTGCCGATAGGCATTCCAGATATGGTTGCCGATAGGCATTTCAAATATAGGTGCTGATAGGCATTTCAGATGTAGTTTTCGATAGGCATTTTAAAAATAGGTGCCCATAGGCATTTCAGATATAGGTGCCGATAGACATTTCAGATATAGTTGCCGATTGGCATTTTAAAAATAGGTGCCGATAGGCATTTCGGATACAGAAGCTGATAGGCATTTCAAATATAGGTGCCGATAGGCATTCCAGATATGGTTGCCGATAGGCATTTCGAATATAGGTGCTGATAGGCATTTCAGATGTAGTTTCCGATAGGCATTTCAAAAATAGGTGCCGATAGGCATTTCAGATATAGGTGCCGATAGGCATTTCAGATATAGTTGCCGATTGGCATTTTAAAAATAGGTGCCGATAGGCATTACAGATATAGAAGCCGATAGGTATTTCAAATATAGGTGTCGATAGACATTACAGTTATGGTTGCCGATAGGCATTTCAAATATTGGTGCTGATAGGCATTTCAGATGTAGTTTCCGATAGGCATTTCAAAAATAGGTGCCGATAGGCATTTAAGATATAGGTGCCGATAGGCATTTCAGATATAGTTGCCGATTGGCATTTTGAAAATAGGTGCCGATAGGCATTTCGGATACAGAAGCTGATAGGCATTTCAAATATAGGTGCCGATAGGCATTCCAGATATGGTTGCCGATAGGCATTTCAAATATGGGTGCTGATAGGCATTTCAGATGTAGTTTCCGATAGGAATTTCAAAAATAGGTGCCGATAGGCATTTCAGATATAGGTGCCGATAGGCATTTCAGATATAGTTGCCGATTGGCATTTTAAAAATAAGTGTCGATAGGCATTTCAGATATAGAAGCCGATAGGCATTTCAAATATAGGTGCCGATAGGCTTTCCAGATATGGTTGCAGATAGGCATTTCAAATATAGGTGCTGATAGGCATTTCAGATGTAGTTTTCGATAGGCATTTCAAAAATAGGTGCCCATAGGCATTTCAGATATAGGTGCCGATAGACATTTCAGATATAGTTGCCGATTGGCATTTTAAAAATAGGTGCCGATAGGCATTTCGGATACAGAAGCTGATAGGCATTTCAAATATAGGTGCCGATAGGCATTCCAGATATGGTTGCCGATAGGCATTTCAAATATAGGTGCTGATAGGCATTTCAGATGTAGTTTCCGATAGGCATTTCAAAAATAGGTGCCGATAGGCATTTCAGATATAGGTGCCGATAGGCATTACAGATATAGTTGCCGATTGGCATTTTAAAAATAGATGCCGATAGGCATTTCAGATATAGAAGCCGATAGGCATTTCAGATGTATTTTTCGAAAGGCATTTCAAAAATAGGTGCCGATAGGCATTTCAGATATAGGTGCCGATAGGCATTTCAGATATAGGTGCCGATAGGCATTCCAGATATGGTTGCCGATAGGCATTCCAAATATAAGTGCTGAAAGGCAATTCAGATGTAGTTTCCGATAGGCATTTCAAAAATAGGTACCAATAGGCATTTCAGATATAGGTGCCGATAGGCATTTCAGATATAGTTGCCGATTTGAATTTTAAAAATAGGTGCCGATAGGCATTTCAGATATAGAAGCCGATAGGTATTTCAAATATAGGTGTCGATAGGCATTTCAGATATGGTTGCCGATAGGCATTTCAAATATAGATGCTGATAGGCATTTCAGATGTAGTTTCGGATAGGCATTTCAAAAATAGGTGCCGATAGGCATTTCAGATACAGGTGCCTATAGGCATTTCAGATATATCTGCCGATTGGCATTTCAAAAATAGGTGCTGATAGGCATTTTAGATATAGGTCCCGATAGGCATATCAGATATAGTTGCCGATAGGCATTTAAAATATAGGTGCCGATAGGCATTTCAAATATAGGTGTCGATAGGCATTTCAGATATAAATGCCGAAAGGCATTTCAGATATAGGTGCCGATAGGCATTTCTGATGTGGTTGCCGATAGGCATTTCAAATATAGGTGCTGATAGGCATTTCAGATGTAGTTTTCGATAGGCATTTCAAAAATAGGTGCCGATAGGCATTTCAGATATAGAAGACGATAGGCATTTCAAATATAGGTGCCGATAGGCATTCCAGATATGGTTGCCGATAGGCATTTCAAATATAGGTGCTGATAGGCATTTCAGATGTAGTTTCCGATAGGCATTTCAAAAATAGGTGCCGATAGGCATTTCAGATATAGTTGCCGATTGGCTTTTTAAAAATAGGTGCCGATAGGCATTTCAGATATAGAAGCCGATAGGCATTTCAAATATAGGAGCCGATAGGCATTCCAGATATGGTTGCCGATAGGCATTTCAAATATAGGTGCTGATAGGCATTTCAGATGTAGTTTCCGATAGGCATTTCAAAAATTGGTGCCGATAGGCATTTTAGATATAGGTGCCGATAGGCATTCCAGATATGGTTGCCGATAGGCATTTCAAATATAGGTGCTGATAGGCATTTCAGATATAGTTTCCGATAGGCATTTCAAAAATTGGTGCCGATAGGCATTTCAGATATAGGTGCCGATAGGCATTTCAGATATAGTTGCCGATTGGCATTTTAGAAATAAGTGCCGATAGGCATTTCAGATATAGAAGCCGATAGGTATTTCAAATATAGGTGTCGAAAGGCATTACAGATATGGTTGCCGATAGGCATTTCAAATATAGGTGCTGATAGGCATTTCAGATGTAGTTTCCGATAGGCATTTCAAAAATAGGTGCCGATAGGCATTTCAGATATAGGTGCCGATAGGCATATCGGATGTAGTTGCCGATAGGCATTTAAAATATAGGTGCCGATAGGCATTTCAAATATAGGTGTCGATATGCATTTAAGATATAAATGCCGAAAGGCATTTTAGATATAGGTGCCGATAGGCATTTCTGATGTGGTTGCCGATAGGCATTTCAAATATAAGTGCTGATAGGCATTTCAGATGTAGTTTTCGATAGGAATTTCAAAAATAGGTGCCGATAGGCATTTCAGATATAGGTGCCGATAGGCACTTCAGATATAGTTGCCGATTGGCATTTTAAAAATAGGTGCCGATAGGCATTTCAGATATAGAAGCCGATAGGCATTTCAAATATAGGTGCCGATAGGCATTCCAGATATGGTTGCCGATAGGCATTTCAAATATAGGTGCTGATAGGCATTTCAGATGTAGATTTCGATAGGCATTTCAAAAATAGGTGCCCATAGGCATTTCAGATATAGGTGCCGATAGACATTTCAGATATAGTTGCCGATTGGCATTTTAAAAATAGGTGCCGATAGGCATTTCAGATATAGAAGCCGATAGGCATTTCAAATATAGGTGCCGATAGGCATTCCAGATATGGTTGCCGGTAGGCATTTCAAATATAGGTGCTGATAGGCATTTCAGATGTAGTTTCCGATAGGCATTTCAAAAATTGGTGCCGATAGGCATTTCAGATATAGGTGCCGATAGGCATTTCAGATATAGTTGCCGATTGGCATTTCAAAAATAGGTGCCGATAGGCATTTCAGATATAGAAGCCGATAGGCATTTCAAATATAGGTTCCGATAGGCATTCCAGATATGGTTGCAGATAGGCATTTCAAATATAGGTGCTGATAGGCATTTCAGATGTAGTTTCCGATAGGCATTTCAAAAATAGGTGCCGATAGGCATTTCAGATATAGGTGCCGATAGGCATTTCAGATAGTTGCCGATTAGCATTTTAAAAATAGGTGCCGATAGACATTTCAGATATAGAAGCCGATAGGTATTTCAAATATAGGTGTCGATAGGCATTTCAGATAAGTTTGCCGATAGGCATTTCAAATATAGGTGCTGATAGGCATTTCAGATGTAGTTTCCGATAGGCATTTCAAAAATAGGTGCCGATAGGCATTTCAGATATAGGTGCCGATATTCATTTCAGATATAGTTGCCGATTGGCATTTTAAAAAAAGGTGTCGATAGGCATTTCAGATATAGAAGCCGATAGGCATTTTAAATATAGGTGCCGATAGGCATTCCAGATATGGTTGCCGATAGGCATTTCAAATATAGGTGCTGATAGGCATTTCAGATGTAGTTTCCGATAGGCATTTCAAAAATAGGTGCCGATAGGCATTTCAGATATAGGTGCCGATATTCATTTCAGATATAGTTGCCGATTGGCATTTTAAAAAAAGGTGTCGATAGGCATTTCAGATATAGAAGCCGATAGGCATTTTAAATATAGGTGCCGATAGGCATTCCAGATATGGTTGCCGATAGGCATTTCAAATATAGGTGCTGATAGGCATTTCAGATGTAGTTTCCGATAGGCATTTCAAAAATTGGTGCCGATAGGCATTTCAGATATAGAAGCCGATAGGTATTTCAAATATAGGTGTCGATAGGCATTTCAGATATGGTTGCCGATAGGCATTTCAAATATAGGTGCTGATAGGCATTTCAGATGTAGTTTCCGATAGGCATTTCAAAAATAGGTGCCGATAGGCATTTCAGATATAGGTGCCGATAGGCATTTCAGATATAGTTGCCGATTGGCATTTTAAAAATAGGTGCCGATAGGCATTTCAGATAAAGAAGCCGATAGGCATTTCAAATATTGGTGCCGATAGGCATTCCAGATATGGTTGCCGATAGGCATTTCAAATATATGTGCTGATAGGCATTTCAGATGTAGTTTTCGATAGGTATTTCAAAAATAGGTGCCGATAGGCATTTCAAATATAGGTGCTGATAGGCATTTCAGATGTAGTTTCCGATAGGCATTTCAAAAATTGGTGCCGATAGGCATTTCAGATATAGGTGCCGATAGGCATTTCAGATATAGTTGCCGATTGGCATTTTAAAAATAGGTGCCGATAGGCATTTCAGATATAGAAGCCGATAGGTATTTCAAATATAGGTGTCGATAGGCATTTCAGATATGGTTGCCGTTAGGCATTTCAAATATTGGTGCTGATAGGCATTTCAGATGTAGTTTCCGATAGGCATTTCAAAAATAGGTGCCGATAGGCATTTCAGATATAGGTGCCAAAAGGCATTACAGATATAGTTGCCGATTGGCATTTTAAAAATAGGTGCCGATAGGCATTTCAGATAAGGAAGCCGATAGGCATTTCAGATGTATTTTCCGAAAGGCATTTCAAAAATAGGTGCCGATAGGTATTTCAGATATAGGTGCCGATAGGCATTTCAGATATAGGTGCTGATAGGCATTTCAGATATAGTTGCCGATTAGCATTTTAAAAATAGGTGCCGATAGGCATTTCAGATATAGAAGCCGATAGGCATTTCAAATATAGGTGCTGATAGGCATTTTAGATGTAGTTTCCGATAGGTATTTCAAAAATAGGTGCCGATAGGCATTTCAGATGTAGTTGCCGATTGGCATTTTAAAAATAGGTGCCGATAGGCATTTCAGATATAGAAGCCGATAGGTATTTCAAATATTGGTGTCGATAGGCATTTCAGATATAGGTGCCGATAGGCATTTCAGATATAGGTGCCGTTAGGCATTTCAGATATAGTTGCCGATTGGCAATTTAAAAATAGGAGCCGATAGGCATTTCAGATATAGAAGCCGATAGGCATTTCAAATATAGGTGCCAATAGGCATTCCAGATATAGAAGCCGATAGGCATTTCAAATATAGGTGCCGATAAGCATTCCAGATATGGTTGCCGATAGGCATTTCAAATATAGGTGCTGATAGGCATTACAGATGTAGATTCCGATAGGCATTTCAAAAATAGGTGCCGATAGACATTTCAGATATAGGTGCCGATAGACATTTCAGATATAGTTGCCGATTGGCATTTTAAAAATAGGTGTTGATAGGCATTTCTGATATAGAAGCCGATAGGCATTTCAAATATAGGTGCCGATAGGCATTCCAGATATGGTTGCCGATAGGCATTTCAAATATAGGTGCTGATAGGCATTTCAGATATAGTTTCCGATAGGCATTTCAAAAATTGGTGCCGATAGGCATTTCAGATTAGGTGCTGATAGGCATTTCAGGTATAGTTGCCGTTTGGCATTTTAAAAATAGGTGCCGATAGGCATTTCAGATATAGAAGCCGATAGGTATTTCAAATATAGGTGTCGATAGGCATTTCAGATATGGTTGCCGATAGGCATTTCAAATATTGGTGCTGATAGGCATTTCAGATGTAGTTTCCGATAGGCATTTCAAAAATAGGTGCCGATAGGCATTTCAGATATAGGTGCCGATAGGCATTACAGATATAGTTGCCGATTGGCATTTTAAAAATAGGTGCCGATTGGCATTTCAGATATAGAAGCCGATAGGCATTTCAAATATAGGTGCCGATAGGCATTCCAGATATGGTTGCCGATAGGCATTTCAAATATAGGTGCTGATAGGCATCTCAGATGTAGTTTCCGATAGGCATTTCAAAAATAGGTGCCGATAGGCATTTCAGATATAGGTGCCGATAGGCATTTCAGATATAGTTGCCGATTAGCATTTTAAAAATAGGTGCCGATAGGCATTTCGGATATAGAAGCCGATAGGCATTTCAAATATAGGTGCCGATAGGCATTCCAGATATGGTTGCCGATAGGCATTTCAAATATAGGTGCTGATAGGCATTCCAAATGTAGTTACCGATAGGCATTTCAAAAATTGGTGCCGATAGGCATTTCAGATATAGGTGCCGATAGACATTTCAGATATATTTACCGATTGGCATTTTAAAAATAGGTGCCGATAGGCATTTCAGATATAGAAGCCGATAGGCATTTCAAATATAGGTGCCGATAGGCATTCCAGATATGGTTGCCGATAGGCATTTCAATTATAAGTGCCGATAGGCATTTCAGATGTAGTTTCCGGTAGGCATTTCAAAAATAGGTACCGATAGGCATTTCAGATATAGGTGACGATAGGCTCTTCAGATATAGTTGCCGATTGGCATTTTAAAAATAGGAGCCGATAGGAATTTCAGATATTGAAGCCGATAGGTATTTCAAATATAGGTGTCGATAGGCATTTCAGATATGGTTGCCGATAGGCATTTCAAATATAGGTGCTGATAGGCATTTCAGATGTAGTTTCCGATAGGCATTTCAAAAATAGGTGCCGATAGGCATTTCAGATATTAGTGCCGATAGGCATTTCAGATATAGTTACCGATTAACATTTTAAAAATAGGTGCCGATAGGCATTTTAGATGTAGTTTCCGATAGGCATTTCAAAAATAGGTGCCGATAGGCATTTCAGATATAGGAGCAGATAGACATTTCAGATGTAGTTTCCGAAAGGCATTTTAAAAATAGGTGCCGATAGGCATTTCAGATATAGGTGCCGATAGGCATTTCAGATATAGTTGCCGATTGGCATTTTAAAAATAGGTGCCAATAGGCATTTCAGATATAGAAGCCGATAGGCATTTCAAATAGAGGTGCCGATAGGCATTCCAGATATGATTGCCGATAGGCATTTCAATTATAAGTGCCGATAGGCATTTCAGATGTAGTTTCCGGTAGGCATTTCAAAAATAGGTACCGATAGGCATTTCAGATATAGGTGACGATAGGCATTTTAGATATAGTTGCCGATTGGCATTTTAAAAATAGGTGCCAATAGGCATTTTAGATGTAGTTTCCGATAGGCATTCCAAAAATAGGTGCCGATAGGCGTTTCAGATATCGGTGCCGATAGGCATATCAGATATAGTTGCCGCTAGACATTTAAATATAGGTGCCGATAGGCATTTCAAAAATAGGTGTCGATAGGCATTTCAGATATAAATGCCGAAAGGCATTTCAGATATAGGTGCCGATAGGCTTTTCTGATGTGGGTGCCGATAGGCATTTCAAATATAGGTGCCGATAGGCACTTCAGAAATAGTTGCCGATTGGCATTTTAAAAATAGGTGCCGATAGGCATTTCAGATATAGGAGCCGATAGGCATTTCAAATATAGGTGCCGATAGGCATTCCAGATATGGTTGCCGATAGGCATTTCAAATATAGGTGCTGATAGGCATTTCAGGTGTAGTTTCCGATAGGCATTTGAAAAATAGGTGCCGATAGGCATTTCAGATATAGGTGCCGATAGGCATTTCAGTTATAGTTGCCGATTGGCATTTTAAAAATAGGTGCCGATAGGCAATTCAGATATAGAAGCCGATAGGTATTTCAAATATAGGTGTCGATAGGCATTTCAGATATGGTTGCCGATAGGCATTTCAAATATTGTTGCTGATAGGCATTTCAGATGTAGTTTCCGATAGGCATTTCAAAAATTGGTGCCGATAGGCATTTCAGATATAGGTGCCGATAGGCATTTCAGATATAGTTACCGATTGGCATTTTAAAAATAGGTGCCGATAGGCATTTCAGATATAGAAGCCGATAGGTATTTCAAATATAGGTGTCGATAGGCATTTCAGATATGGTTGCCGATAGGCATTTCAAATATAGGTGCTGATAGGCATTTCAGATGTAGTTTCCGATAGGCATTTCAAAAATAGGTGCCGATAGGCATTTCAGATATAGGTGCCGATAGGCATTTCAGATATAGTTGCCGATTGGCATTTTAAAAATAGGTGCCGATAGGCATTTCAGATAAAGAAGCCGATAGGCATTTCAAATATTGGTGCCGATAGGCATTCCAGATATGGTTGCCGATAGACATTTCAAATATAGGTGCTGATAGGCATTTCAGATGTAGTTTTCGATAGGTATTTCAAAAATAGGTGCCGATAGGCATTTTAAATATAGGTGCTGATAGGCATTTCAGATGTAGTTTCCGATAGGCATTAAAAAAATTGGTGCCGATAGGCATTTCAGATATAGGTGCTGATAGGCATTTCAGATATAGTTGCCGATTGGCATTTTAAAAATAGGTGCCGATAGGCATTTCAGATATAGAAGCCGATAGGTATTTCAAATATAGGTGTCGATAGGCATTTCAGATATGGTTGCCGTTAGGCATTTCAAATATTGGTGCTGATAGGCATTTCAGATGTAGTTTCCGATAGGCATTTCAAAAATAGGTGCCGATAGGCATTTCAGATATAGGTGCCAAAAGGCATTACAGATATAGTTGCCGATTGGCATTTTAAAAATAGGTGCCGATAGGCATTTCAGATAAGGAAGCCGATAGGCATTTCAGATGTATTTTCCGAAAGGCATTTCAAAAATAGGTGCCGATAGGTATTTCAGATATAGGTGCCGATAGGCATTTCAGATATAGGTGCTGATAGGCATTTCAGATATAGTTGCCGATTAGCATTTTAAAAATAGGTGCCGATAGGCATTTCAGATATAGAAGCCGATAGGCATTTCAAATATAGGTGCCGATAGGCATTCCAGATATGGTTACCGATAGGCATTTCAAATATAAGTGCTGATAGGCATTTCAGATGTAGTTTCCGATAGGCATTTCAAAAATAGGTACCGATAGGCATTTCAGATATAGGTGCCGATAGGCATTTCAGATACAGTTGCCGATTGGCATTTTAAAAATAGGTGCCGATAGGCATTTCAGATATAGAAGCCGATAGGTATTTCAAATATAGGTGTCGATAGGCATTTCAGATATGGTTGCCGATAGGCATTTCAAATATAGGTGCTGATAGGCATTTCAGATGTAGTTTCGGATAGGCATTTCAAAAATAGGTGCCGATAGGCATTTCAGATATAGGTGCCGATAGGCATTTCAGATATAGTTGCCGATTGGCATTTTAAAAACAGGTGCCGATAGGCATTTCAGATATAGAAGCCGATAGGTATTTCAAATATAGGTGTCGATAGGCATTTCAGATATGGTTGCCGATAGGCATTTCAAATATAGGAGCAGATAGGCATTTCAGATGTAGTTTCCTAAAGGCATTTCAAAAATAGGTGCCGATAGGCATTTTAGATAAAGGTGCCGATAGGCATTTCAGATATATTTGCCGATTGGCATTTTTAAAATAGGTGCCGATAGGCATTTCAGATATAGAAGCCGATAGGCATTTTAAATATAGGTGCCGATAGGCATTCCAGATATGGTTGCCGATAGGCATTTCAAATATAAGTGCTGATAGGCATTTCAGATGTAGTTTCCGATAGGCATTTCAAAAATAGGTACCGATAGGCATTTCAGATATAGGTGCCGATAGGCATTTCAGAAATAGTATCCAATTGGCATTTTAAAAATAGGTGTCGATAGGGATTTCAGATATAGAAGCCGATAGGCATTTCAGATATAGAAGCTGATAGGCATTTCAAATACAGGTGCCGATAGGCATTCCAGATATGGTTGCCGATAGGCATTTCAAATATAGGTGCTGATAGGCATTTCAGATGTAGTTTCCGATAGGCATTTCAAAAATTGGTGCCGATAGGCATTTCAGATATAGGTGCCGATAGGCATTTCAGATATAGTTGCCGATTGGCATTTTAGAAATAAGTGCCGATAGGCATTGTAACCCGGATTCTTTGCGAGGTACAAAAGGGGCAACGGCTAGCGGTCAATAGCGGCGAGGGGCGTGGGTGGACGGGGACAATTACGAGAAACCGTGACTTACCTGATTAGTAGAAAGTTGTGAACAGGGGACCAAGCAACTTAAAGTGGGTGTTATGCTTAACGTTGTAATATTGCGGGCGCCTGGCTGAACGATCCACCTGCCAGAAACGTCTCACTGTTCAGCCGACTAGTGAGAAATTTAATCAGGGAAGTCAAAAATCAAATGAGAATATTTGAAGATATAAATTAATAAACTTTATTAAAAAAAAAACTAACTCCGGGTAGCTGAGTCCAGAAGGGAACACGGCCGTAAAATTGAATACAAGGTTATATTGCAACAACACGTATTTCTAATATAACCGGGAAGCGGTAAATAACTTAACTTTTACTTACTAACCAAAACAAATTAGCACCAGTCGAAATTGCACGAAATCAGGTCACTATAAACTAAAGGTAGTATACGACAACAATATTCATAATCAAAATTAAACAAACAAATTAGATATTATACGTAAATCGTCATTCATAGGGAACAAGCCTGTTTTGAATGGATTAAATTTGAAAGTAAATTAATCGCAAAATTTAACTTGACCTTAAAATACTGAAATACTAAACAGGGTTTCGATTCTCTTTGAATGATAACACTTAAATAGATAAACATACGTACTATGTGAAAATCCAATGTTTAGTAGACAAATAAAAAAAAAAAAAACTTTAGCGCGATAACCGAATTCTACTAAACATAACATACGTTAGACAAGTTCACAAAAAAACTTACACGTACTGAATGGCACTCAAATAACATAGATACGCAAATTTCACTAAAAAAAAAAATTTATAATCGGATCCTTCACATAGCTTAAGATTTCATAAAGCATTACAGTTACAGACCATATCTAACAAAATGTCAATAAACACCGATACAAATTACACTTTAAAAATAGCCAGCGATGAATCTACAATTAATAGATTATATCTCTGTCAACGAAAGTTTAAGTTATCTATCAACCGAAATTCACAGTAATTAATTCTACAATAATGCAAAATAATTCAGATAACATTCGGCACTTTAAACCAACGATGAGGAGTAAAATAAACACTTATTTACTATAATAGTACAAACGAGGTTATTATAACCGGACTATGTGCAAAACCGCGTGACACTAGTATAATATAATAATTTCAACTCAAGTGTTGACAAGTATTCGAAAGTCGGTACAATCAAAATAAATTGAACTATGGTGTGTTGGCAGTCCTAATAATATAATCAAATAATACTCGTATGATTAAGTACGTAGAAAACGCCAAAAAAAAAAAAAAAAAAACTTAACTTTCTCTTTTCAATATACCCCAATTTCTGGATTATTTCCGCAAACTTGGATTTCCCGAAGTGGACTTTACTTAACGAGACGGTTGGCAAACTATTACCGAAGCCTCGCAATACATCGCCTTCACATTTAGATACCACAGAATCGTCTACATTCGAATAATGATAAGTTTCAGCCTTGTTTTTCCCAATTTCAACAGCCACGAAATTGAAGGCACTGTCCTCACTTTTTTTTTTTTTTCCTGTCCAAAACCTTTTCTTTTTTCCTATCCGCACACTCGATTTACCAAACTTTATTACCATCTGCTCACTATGGCAACACGGCCATAAAATATTATTAGAAATAACGATAAATTCGACAATACGACAATTTCAACCGTGACAAACCCCCCCTCTTCTCCGACAGGAGGGAAACTCTCTAGAGTTTTCCGACGATAACCAAACATTCAGTCGAAGCAACATAATAAAAGAATGACGACACAGCATGGTCGAGACTCCGACACAAATCCGTAATCTTCATGAATCAGTCCACAAAAAAAAATTATAATAAAAAAAAAGACTACACTTAATCTAAACAGAGAAGGAAATAACCTACGAACCGAGCCCACGAATACAACAATTGACGTCCACAAGAAAACATCAACAGCAACAAAAATTCAATTTAACAAGAACAAAATACTTCACAAAGGAAAAATTCGACTATCTCCATAATTCGTAGATCTGGGTTCAAGACGATTGCACATCTGACTTACTCCATCACAACAGAATGGGTTCAAGACATACAAGGTCTGACTACCTCCAGTACTCACAACTATGGGTTCAGAATTTACTAAACTTAAAACTTTTAAAGTCACGCACAACAACAAAGAAAGGAACACTTGAAACATTTCTAGAGACACATAATGCTCATGTCTAACACAGTATGGGCAGAAAACAGAGAAGGAAAAAAAAAAATTCAGGTAAGGTCAATTTTTTTGTTTAGTCAAAATCGGTAGAAAATTGTAGTTTGTTACACGCGACAGTCGCCTTTTACGACAGGTAGGGTAACACACCATGGGGATATTCTTGTCGGTAGTGACGCCCGTCCGCCATTGGGCTTATAAACTGAAATGTTGTCGTTAATGACACAACAACCAAGAAAATAGTCATAATAATTTACTAGGTCAGAATCGTCGGTACAGTACATACTAAGTTTCGGGTAAAGCTAAATCCTGAATAAACAGTACCTACGGAGATTATCATTACACATCAAAATACATACGGGTAACTCAATTACCTAAATCCACATGTACTATATCATACATTTGCGACTGAATCGCATTGACAGGCAAGACAAGAGAAGACTTATAATCCGATAATATCGTACTTCACTTATCGTACACCATAAAATTCACTCATACCAACAAAATAAACATGATAACTCCTAACGCAACACTAGAGCATAGACAATTATGTAAAACAGTATCGGAACTTAGCCAAAATCATACGCAACTAGCGCCCAAAAAAAAAACATTAATACTTATCCAACGTCGAACTACAAGCAATTAAAATGTCGTCGAATGACGAATAGTCAAAATCGAGAAAGAAGATAGGGTTCCAAATCCGAAAAATTCGTATCGAGTTGTGTGCAACAGAGACGAGAGAGAAATGATATAACACAACAAACAACAAAAAAAGATACTACCCCTTTCCCACTGGAATTAATTCTTCAATCATAATACACTTATCATACGGAGTACAAATCCGAATAATCGATAACATACAAGGTAATCCGTACAGTGTAAAAATCCGGAATGAATCCGAGATAGAGAACCAACTCCACACGATATACATTTACGATACCCCAGTTGTACACTAGTACACAAGAAACGAGATACTCACACAACCCTAAACATGGTTGATACATGGTGAACAAATCCCGACAGAAAAGAAAACGGCTTATAATTTCACCTCAACCGAACCCACTACTCACAAGAGAAAATCTTCAGAATCTCAACGAATATTAACACTACTCAGAGGGAAGAAAAAGGAAAAACAAATATTAATAATAATAGTCCTAATCGGTAGTTTGTCACCAAGGTGACTACATTGTCAAAATCGGGTATTTGTCATGAACGGCAGCTATTTCCTTAATAAAGTCAATCATTCAGAATCGGAGTGCTCTTCAGTAGGTTTCAGATCTTGTACGTGCCACGTCCCAGAGAGTTCTCCATTTTGAGTTTCTAATTCGTAAGTCCATTCGCCCAATTTTCGTCTAATTCTATAAGGTCCAACGTATTTCGGTGCTAGCTTAGCGGTAAAATAGTGAGTTGCGTCCGATAAAACTTTATTCTTACGCCAAACATATTGACCAACATCAAAATGAACAGGTCTACGTCGTAAATTATAACGGTGCTGGTTTCGAAGCTGGGCTTGTTGTAATTTTCGGTGAATATTTTCGTACATCTTTTGATAACCGGACAAACGTTTTGAAAGTACGTTCTCTTGTTTATTTTCATCGGGCAGAATATGTCCATAATAGTTTCCAGAATTCACACATTCACGACCAAAATTAGCAAAGTACGGTGAATATCCAGTAACTTCGTGTCTTGAAGATCTAATTGCACAAGCTACAGATTGAAGATAAACATCCCAATTTCGATGATTAGATTTAACAAAGGAGGATAGCATCGTTTTGATGACTTTGTTCACGCGTTCAGCGGGATCGGCTCGTGGATAATATAACGGAGTAAACGAAATTTTAACTTGATATTTCTGACAGAGATTCTTGAATTCATTGCTTCGCATTTGCACACCATTGTCACATGTGATAGTCTGCGGAACGCCATAATGTAAGAATATTCCATCTTCCATATGTTTAACAAGAATTTTAGCCGTCGCAGAACGTAACGGGAATAAAACTACAAACTTCGTGAAGGAATCAACTACCACTAATATATGAGTATAGCCAGACGATGAACGAGGGAGAGGACCGATAAAATCAAGACTAATAGTTTGCCAAGGTTGAGTGGGTAAAGGACGTAAACCCATAAGACCTGCAGGAGCTTTCTGTTCAGGTTTCTGCTCTGCACAAATTCTGCATCTTGCAATATACTGGGATACATCTCTCTTCATACCAGGCCAATAGTATCGGATTCGTAATTTCCAATAAGTTTTGTAGATACCAACATGTCCAGAGGTAGGGTCGTCATGATGTTTCCGAAGAAGTTCACGTCTTTCATCTTTTGGGATGACGAGTTTCCAATCATCAGCTTCCTTGTTCAGTTCAGGTATAGGACTCTTGATGTATTTGAAAAGCGTAAGATTTTCGGTGCGCCATAGCGGGTACTTATCAGGATGTTGTTCAACGTCGCGTAACATTCGAAGATACCATTTATCAGAAGTAGTAGCGAAATTAGGAACCATCTGATTCGGTTCAACCACATCAATTAATTCAGTTGGGACAGAGCGAGACAAGAAATCGGGGACAACATGATCTTTACCTTTGCGGTGAATAATTTCAAAAGAATAAGGCTGCAGGCGGACAGCCCAACGAGCTAAGCGACCAGTTGGGTCTTTGAGTCGATGCAGCCATAATAACGAATAATGATCGGTTATCACAGTGAAATACGTGCCTTCCAAATAATGTCGAAGTTTCTCTATTGCCCAAATAACGGCCAAGCATTCACGTTCGGTAGGCGAATAATTGCGTTCTTGTCTTGATAAGGAGCGGGACAGATAACAAATAACCTTTTCTCCATCGTCAAAAGTTTGAGTTAACACGGCGCCGAGGCCATATGCAGAGGCGTCGGTTTGCAACACAAAGGGTCGATTGAAATCAGGGCAGTTCAAAATGGGAGCGGAAATTAATTGTTCTTTCAAAGTTTCAAAGGAGCGTTCACATTCGTCAGTCCAATTCCAACGAACTTTCTTTTTGGTTAACTGAGTTAGAGGGGAGATTAAAGTAGAAAAATCTTTAACAAAGCGACGGTACCAAGATGTCATTCCGATGAAACGTCTAACTTCCGAGACAGTAGTAGGAGAAGATATATTAATAATAGCTTCCACCTTTTCGGGATCCACACGAAGTCCTAAACGGTCAACAACGTAGCCTAGATATTTTAATTGGGGTAAACAAAACTGACATTTTTCTCCATTCACGGTTAAGCCAGCGGCTATCAAACGGTCAAATACCTTATTCAAAATTTCAAGATGGGAATGAAAGTCGGGAGAAATAATAATGATGTCGTCAAGATATACAAAGACGAATGGTTGTAAATCGGCACCAAGGACATTGTCTATCAAACGTTGAAAAGTTGCAGGGGCATTGGTGAGTCCGAAGGGCATCTTTCTAAATTGATATAAACCTCCAGGAACAGTGAAAGCGGTGTACTCACGAGAAGATTCCGAAACAGGGACTTGCCAGTAGGCAGATTTAATATCGATAGAACTAAGATAGTGCGCATTACGTAGTTGATCCAAAATAGCGGAAATATACGGCAAAGGATAAGCGTCCTTTTTAGTCACAGCATTTAAGCGTCTATAGTCCACACAAAAGCGATAGCTTCCGTCCTTTTTAGGTACGAGTAATATTGGTGATGACCAAGCACTTTTAGATGGTTCGATAACTCCTTGAGCTAACATCTGATTTATTTCTTCATCGATAATTCTTTGTTTGGCTGGTGAAACGGGATAGTAACGCTGTTTTATTGGGCGTGATTCGGTGATGATTTCATGTTCGGTGGCTGTGGTAGACCCTAATTTATTTCCCATAATGGTAAACTTCTTCTCAATAAGTTGATCCAGAGCATTCTTCTGTCCAGGATGAAGGTCATTACTACTTTGAATTGAGGCCAAGCTAACCAAATTGGTTTCAATGGCGAACTGCCAAGTATCACGTTTCAAATCTGGGATGAGGTTCATGGCTAACCAAAAATCCATACCAAGAAGGAGAGCATGTGTTAAATCCGGAACAACTAAAACTTTAATAATACGGAGTTTGTCCATAAGACAAAAAGGGACTTGAACACTGCCAATACTAGTACATGAATTTCCATTAGCTACAGAACATTTGATCATATCTGCGGAATTTAATGCTAATCCAAGTTGTTGGAGAATTTCCCAACCGGATTTTCCTACAATGGTACACGATGCGCCAGAATCTAAGAGACCGAGAAGAGAAACACCTAATATGCTTACACGTAAGTAAGGTCGTTGATCTCCTTTTGCATGGGCGATAACATAATCTAAGAGCACTTGCTTGCGTTGCAATTTAATAAAGGCGGTCGAAACGGGTTCAGAAACTCCCACTCGACCACTTAAGAGTTTCGGGTTGGGTTTTCCGGGTTTGGGTTCTGTTGTCGGGGAGGACGATTTCCTCGAGAACAGGTCGGACAATTGCGAGAAGTGACATTTTCTCGTCCACAGACATAACAGTGCATCCGTTTTGGAGCAGTACACTGTCTAAAAGAATGATTAGGCTGGCGACAATTCCAACATTTCCTGCTCGAGTCGGACGATAACTGAATCCCAAAACTGGCTACTAGTCGGGTACTCGGGCGTAAGGGTGGTTTTTCATACGCCAGGTCAGGTTCCAAAACAGAGCGCGCGACGGGTGGCGGGCGATAATTCTCTACCACGAACTTCGTCTGTTCTAATCGTTGCCCGAAGGCGACCAGTTGATCTAGGGAAGCAATCGGAACCAAACCTAGCTGGGAAACGTAAGACGGATGTAGATTACGACGTATCATCTGTAGTACGTATTCTTCAGATAGAGGGGTGACTAAGCGGGCAAATAGATTTTCCATCACAGCCACATATACGGCCACCGGTTCTTCAGGTCCTTGAGTTCGTTCGCGGATCTCTCCGAGGAGGCGAAAGTCATAATCCGGGGGGAGGAACGTTGTACGCAACGCTATCTCTATATCGCTCCAGGAATGGAATTTCCTCCGGTTGGCTCTAAACCAAATAAGGGCCTTGCCGCGAAACAGGTCCGACGCAGAGATGAAAAGTTCCCGCTCAGAAACGTGTCTAGTTCGTTGATATTCCCGTACATCTTCTATGAATGCGTTGACACTCGTAGGGGAGCGCTCGCCATCGAAAGTTATATTCCACAGATGAACCGGGGTTGGGCGTAGTCGAAATTCGGGAAGGGACATCTGATCATACGAGGAAGTAGGTCGCACGGACTCGTTGTGAGACGTCTGTAGATGCGAAGCTGTAGGTCTTCGAGCGACGTCGTCTTGAAATTGCACCGTATATGTTTGGGGCACCTCGTTGGAGAGCAGATTGCGTCCGGTCAGAGGCGGAGAGGTACGAGGCCTATTCGGTGAATTGGTATCAACAGCCGTTTCGGTGGCGGGGAAATCCATTAGGGAGACTTCTGGTTCCCGAGTCTGAGGTGCGTTCGGTGCTGGCAAAAGTTCGGTAAATTTTGCCTCCAACGTAATTCGAGTACCATCCAATAAATCCTGAAGGTCTTGTCGATATTTCTCCGCTAACTCACCAAAGATGCTGTAGGACGCTAGTCTACGTTGCAACTGATCCAGTTCTGCCTTTAGAGTCAAGAGGTCCGCCAACGATCCAGAGTTATGATCCGTAAGATGTCTGACTTCTTGGACAGCTCGCCGAAAGTTGGAGATCTCCAAGGCGGTCAAAGGTGTCTCATTACGCGCAAACGTATAACCGGTCTCTTCTAACTGTAAAACGCTACGCAGGCGTTTCCGGAGAAGTTCTACGGTACCATCATCACTGATGCCACGAGACTTAAGTTCAGCCTGAAGCTCCGGTTTAAGCAAGCGATTCACGTCCATAGTAATAGAAGTCGAAATGACCAATCCAATTTCGCACACCACACAAAAAAATGGGGGAACAATAAAACGAGACGGATCAAGGAAGGTTGACCAAACAGCTTAAAAAATAAAGTAATAATAATAGACCAAACTAAACACTAAGCTGCACAAGGCGTCGAGATTTTGTACATTCAATGGACACACGTACACAAGAGAATATCCAAACATAAATAAAATATAAATCTCGAAATTTCCACCAAATCTACTAAATATTATCTAATACTTGAAGGGGAGTTCCCTTTGCGAAAAGAAAAGGCCCCACGTTGGGCGCCAAATTTGTAACCCGGATTCTTTGCGAGGTACAAAAGGGGCAACGGCTAGCGGTCAATAGCGGCGAGGGGCGTGGGTGGACGGGGACAATTACGAGAAACCGTGACTTACCTGATTAGTAGAAAGTTGTGAACAGGGGACCAAGCAACTTAAAGTGGGTGTTATGCTTAACGTTGTAATATTGCGGGCGCCTGGCTGAACGATCCACCTGCCAGAAACGTCTCACTGTTCAGCCGACTAGTGAGAAATTTAATCAGGGAAGTCAAAAATCAAATGAGAATATTTTAAGATATAAATTAATAAAATTTTTTAAAAAAAAAACTAACTCCGGGTAGCTGAGTCCAGAAGGGAACACGGCCGTAAAATTGAATACAAGGTTATATTGCAACAACACGTATTTCTAAAATAACCGGGAAGCGGTAAATAACTTAACTTTTACTTACTAACCAAAACAAATTAGCACCAGTCGAAATTGCACGAAATCAGGTCACTATAAACTAAAGGTAGTATACGACAACAATATTCATAATCAAAATTAAACAAACAAATTAGATATTATACGTAAATCGTCATTCATAGAGAACAAGCCTGTTTTGAATGGATTAAATTTGAAAGTAAATTAATCGCAAAATTTAACTTGACCTTAAAATACTGAAATACTAAACAGGGTTTCGATTCTCTTTGAATGATAACACTTAAATAGATAAACATACGTACTATGTGAAAATCCAATGTTTAGTAGACAAATAAAAAAAAAAAAAACTTTAGCGCGATAACCGAATTCTACTAAACATAACATACGATAGACAAGTTCACAAAAAAACTTACACGTACTGAATGGCACTCAAATAACATAGATACGCAAATTTCACTAAAAAAAAAATTTATAATCGGATCCTTCACATAGCTTAAGATTTCATAAAGCATTACAGTTACAGACCATATCTAACAAAATGTCAATAAACACCGATACAAATTACACTTTAAAAATAGCCAGCGATGAATCTACAATTAATAGATTATATCTCTGTCAACGAAAGTTTAAGTTATCTATCAACCGAAATTCACAGTAATTAATTCTACAATAATGCAAAATAATTCAGATAACATTCGGCACTTTAAACCAACGATGAGGAGTAAAATAAACACTTATTTACTATAATAGTACAAACGAGGTTATTATAACCGGACTATGTGCAAAACCGCGTGACACTAGTATAATATAATAATTTCAACTCAAGTGTTGACAAGTATTCGAAAGTCGGTACAATCAAAATAAATTGAACTATGGTGTGTTGGCAGTCCTAATAATATAATCAAATAATACTCGTATGATTAAGTACGTAGAAAACGCCAAAAAAAAAAAAAAAAACTTAACTTTCTCTTTTCAATATACCCCAATTTCTGGATTATTTCCGCAAACTTGGATTTCCCGAAGTGGACTTTACTTAACGAGACGGTTGGCAAACTATTACCGAAGCCTCGCAATACATCGCCTTCACATTTAGATACCACAGAATCGTCTACATTCGAATAATGATAAGTTTCAGCCTTGTTTTTCCCAATTTCAACAGCCACGAAATTGAAGGCACTGTCCTCACTTTTTTTTTTTTCCTGTCCAAAACCTTTTCTTTTTTCCTATTCGCACACTCGATTTACCAAACTTTATTACCATCTGCTCACTATGGCAACACGGCCATAAAATATTATTAGAAATAACGATAAATTCGACAATACGACAATTTCAACCGTGACAGCATTTCAGATATAGAAGCCGATAGGTATTTCAAATATAGGTGTCGATAGGCATTTCAGATATGGTGTACGATAGGCATTTCAAATATAGGTACTGATAGGCATTTCAGATGTAGTTTCCGATAGGCATTTCAAAAATAGGTGCCGATAGGCATTTCAGATATAGGTGCCGATAGGCATTTCAGATATAGTTGCCGATTGGCATTTTAAAAATAGGTGCCGATAGGCATTTTAGATGTAGTTTCCGATAGGCATTTGAAAAATAGGTGCCGATAGGCATTTCAGATATAGGTGCCGATAGGCATTTCAGTTATAGTTGCCGATTGGCATTTTAAAAATAGGTGCCGATAGGCAATTCAGATATAGAAGCCGATAGGTATTTCAAATATAGGTGTCGATAGGCATTTCAGATATGGTTGCCGATAGGCATTTCAAATATTGTTGCTGATAGGCATTTCAGATGTAGTTTCCGATAGGCATTTCAAAAATAGGTGCCGATAGGCATTTCAGATATAGGATCCGATAGGCATTACAGATATAGTTGCCGATTGGCATTTTAAAAATAGGTGCCGATAGGCATTTCAGATATAGAAGCCGATAGGCATTTCAAATATAGGTGCCGATAGGCATTCCAGATATGATTGCCTATAGGCATTTCAAATATAGGTGCTGATAGGCATTTCAGATGTAGTTTCCGATAGGCATTTCAAAAATGAGTGCCGATAGGCATTTCAGATATAGGTGCCGATAGGCATTTCAGATTTAGTTGCCGATAATCATTTTAAAAATAGGTGCCGATAGGCATTTCAGATATAGAAGCCGATAGGCATTTCAAATATAGGTGCCGATAGGCATTCCAGATATGGTTGCCGATAGGCATTTCAAATATAGGTGCTGATAGGCATTTCAGATGTAGTTTCCGATAGGCATTTAAAAAATAGGTGCCGATAGGCATTTCAGATATAGGTGCCGATAGGCATTTCAGATATAGTTGCCGATTGGCATTTTAAAAATAGGTGCCGATAGGCATTTCAGATATAGTTGCCGATTGGCATTTTAAAAATAGGTGTCGATAGGCATCTCAGATATAGAAGCCGATAGGTATTTCAAATATATGTGTCGATAGGCATTTCAGATATGGTTGCCGATAGGCATTTCAAATATAGGTGCTGATAGGCATTTCAGATGTAGTTTCCGATAGGCATTTCAAAAATAGGTGCCGATAGGAATTTCAGATATAGGTGCCGATAGGAATTTCAGGTATAGTTGCCGATTGGCATTTTAAAAATAGGTACCGATAGGCATTCCAGATATGGTTGCCGATAGGCATTTCAAATATAGGTGCTGATAGGCATTCCAGATGTAGTTTCCGATAGGCATTTTAAAAATTGGTGCCGATAGGCATTTCAGATATAGGTGCCGTTAGGCATTTTAGATATAGTTACCGATTGGCATTTTAAAAATAGGTGCCAATAGGCATTTTAGATATAGAAGCCGATAGGTATTTCAAATATAGGTGTCGATAGGCATTTCAGATATGGTTGCCGATAGGCATTTCAAATATAGGTGCTGATAGGCATTTCAGATGTAGTTTCCGATAGGCATTTCAAAAATAGGTGCCGATAGGCATTTCAAATATAGGTGCCGATAGGCATTCCAGATATGGTTGCCGATAGGCATTTCAAATATAGGTGCTGATAGGCATTTCAGATGTAGTTTCCGATAGGCATTTCAAAAATAAGTGCCGATAGGCATTTCAGGTATAGGTGCCGATAGGCATTTCAGGTATAGATGGCAATTGGCAATTTAAAAATAGGTGCCGATAGGCATTTATGATATAGAAGCCGATAGGCATTTCAAATATAGGTGCCGATAAGCATTCCAGATATGGTGGCCGATAGGCATTTCAAATATAGGTGCTGATAGGCATTTCAGATGTAGTTTCCGATAGGCATTTCAAAAATTGGTGCCGATAGGCATTTCAGATATAGGTGTTGATAGGCATTTCAGATATAGTTGCCGATTGGCATTTTAAAAATAGGTTCCGATAGGCATTTCAGATATAGAAGCCGATAGGTATTTCAAATATAGGTGTCGATAGGCATTTCAGATATGGTTGCCGATAGGCATTTCAAATATAGGTGCTGATAGACATTTCAGATGTAGTTTTCGATAGGCATTTCAAAAATAGGTGCCGATAGGCATTTCAGATATAGGTGCCGATAGGCATTTCAGATATAGTTGCCGATAGGCATTTTAAAAACAGGTGCCGATTGGCATTTCAGATTTAGAAGCCGATAGGTATTTCAAATATAGGTGTCGATAGGCATTTCAGATATGGTTGCCGATAGGCATTTCAAATATAGGAGCAGATAGGCATTTCAGATGTAGTTTCCTAAAGGCATTTCAAAAATAGGTGCCGATAGGCATTTTAGATATAGGTGCCGATAGGCATTTCAGAAATAGTGGCCAATTGGCATTTTAAAAATAGGTGTCGATAGGGATTTAAGATATAGAAGCCGATAGGCATTTCAAATACAGGTGCTGATAGGCATTCCAGATATGTTTGCCAATGGGCATTTCAAATATAGGTGCTGATAGGCATTTCAGATGTAGTTTCCGATAGGCATTTCAAAAATTGGTGCCGATAGGCATTTCAGATATAGGTGCCGATAGGCATTTCAGATATAGTTGCCGATTGGCATTTGAGAAATAAGTGCCGATAGGCATTTCAGATATAGAAGCCGATAGGCATTTCAAATACAGGTGCTGATAGGCATTCCAGATATGTTTGCCAATGGGCATTTCAAATATAGGTGCTGATAGGCATTTCAGATGTAGTTTCCGATAGGCATTTCAAAAATAGGTGCCGATAGGCATTTCAGATATTAGTGCCGATAGGCATTTCAGATATAGTTGCCGATTGGCATTTTAAAAATAGGTGCCGATAGGCATTTTAGATGTAGTTTCCGATAGGCATTTCAAAAATAGGTGCCGATAGGCATTTCAGATATAGGTGCCGATAGGCATATCAGATATAGTTGCCGATAGGCATTTTAAATATAGGTGCCGATAGGCAATTCAAATATAGGTGTTGATAGGCATTTCAGATATAAATGCCGAAAGGCATTTCAGATATAGGTGCCGATAGGCATTTCTGATGTGGTTGCCGATAGGCATTTCAAATATAGGTGCTGATAGGCATTTCAGATGTAGTTTTCGATAGGCATTTCAAAAATTGGTGCCGATAGGCATTTCAGATATAGGTGCCGATAGGCATTTCAGATATAGTTGCCGATTGGCATTTGAGAAATAAGTGCCGATAGGCATTTTAGATATAGAAGCCGATAGGTATTTCAAATATAGGTGTCGATAGGCATTTCAGATATGGTTGCCGGTAGGCATTTCAAATATAGGTGCTGATAGGCATTTCAGATGTAGTTTCCGATAGGCATTTCAAAAATAGGTGCCGATAGGCATTTCAGATATTAGTGCCGATAGGCATTTCAGATATAGTTGCCGATTGGCATTGTGAAAATAGGTGCCGATAGGCATTTTAGATGTAGTTTTCGATAGGCATTTCAAAAATAGGTGCCGATAGGCATTTCAGATATAGGTGCCGATAGGCATATCAGATATAGTTGCCGATAGGCATTTAAAATATAGGTGCCGATAGGCATTTCAAATATAGGTGTCGATAGGCATTTCAGATATAAATGCCGAAAGGCATTTCAGATATAGCTGCCGATAGGCATTTCTGATGTGGTTGCCGATAGGCATTTTAAATATAGGTGCTGATAGGCATTTCAGATGTAGTTTTCAATAGGCATTTCAAAAATAGGTGCCGATAGGCATTTCAGATATAGGTGCTGATAGGCATTCCAGATATGGTTGCCGATAGGCATTTCAAATATAGGTGCTGATAGGCATTACAGATGTAGATTCCGATAGGCATTTCAAAAATAGGTGCCGATAGGCATTTCAGATATAGGTGCCGATAGGCATTTCAGATATAGTTGCCGATTGGCATTTTAAAAATAGGTGTCGATAGGCATTTCAGATATAATTGCCGAAAGGCATTTTAGATATAGGTGGCGATAGGCATTTCTGATGTGGTTGCCGATAGGCATTTCAAATATAGGTGCTGATAGGCATTTCAGATGTAGTTTTCGATAGGCATTTCAAAAATAGGTGCCGATAGGCATTTCAGATATAGGTGCCGATAGGCACTTCAGATATAGTTGACGATTGGCATTTTAAAAATAGGTGCCGATAGGCATTTCAGATATAGAAGCCGATAGGCATTTCAAATATAGGTGCCGATAGGCATTCCAGATATGGTTGCCGATAGGCATTTCAAATATAGGTGCTGATAGGCATTTCAGATGTAGATTCTGATAGGCATTTCAAAAATAGGTGCCGATAGGCATTTCAGATATAGCAGCCGATAATCATTTCACATATAGGTGCCGATAGGCATTCTAGATATGGTTGCCGAAAGGCATTTCAAATATAGGTGCTGATAGGCATTTCAGATTTAGTTTCCGATAGGCTTTTCAAAAATTGGTGCCGATAGGTATTTAAGATATAGGTGCCGATAGGCATTTCAGATATAGTTGCCGATTGGCATTTTAGAAATAAGTGCCGATAGTCATTTCAGATATAGAAGCCGATAGGTATTTTAAATATAGGTGTCGATAGGCATTTCAGATACGGTTGCCGATAGGCATTTCAAATATAGGTGCTGATAGGCATTTCAGATGTAGTTTCCGATAGGCATTTCAAAAATAGGTGCCGATAGGCATTTCAGATATAGGTGCCGATTGCCATTTCAGATAAAGTTGCCGATTGGCATTTTAAAAATAGGTGCCGATAGGCATTTCAGATATAGAAGCCGATAGGCATTTCAAATATAGGTGCCGATAGGCATTTCAGATATAGTTGGAAACTGGCATTTTAAAAATAGGTGCCGATAGGCATTTCAGATATAGAAGCCGATAGGCATTTCAAATATAGGTGCCGATAGGCATTCCAGATATGGTTGCCGATAGGCATTTCAAATATAGGTGCTGATAGGCATTTCAGATGTAGTTTCCGATAGGCATTTCAAAAATAGGTGCCGATAGGCATTTCAGATATAGGTGCCGATAGGCATTTTAGATAAAGTTGCCGATTGGCATTTAAAAAATAGGTGCCGATAGGCATTTCAGATATAGAAGCCGATAGGCATTTCAAATATAGGTGCCGATAGGCATTCCAGATATGGTTGCCGAGAGGCATTTCAAATATAAGTGCTGATAGACATTTCAGATGTAGTTTCCGATAGGCATTTCAAAAATAGGTACCGATAGGCATTTCAGATATAGGTGCCAATAGGCATTTCAGAAATAGTTGCCAATTGGCATTTTAAAAAAAAGTGTCGATAGGCATTTCAGATATAGAAGCCGATAGGCATTTCAAATATAGGTGCCGATAGGCATTCCAGATATGGTTGCCGATAGGCATTACAAATATAGGTGCTGATAGGCATTTCAGATGTTGTTTTCGATAGGCATTTTAAAAATAGGTGCCGATAGGCATTTCAGATATAGGTGCCGACAGGCACTTCAGATATAGTTGCCAATTGGCATTTTAAAAATAGGTGATGATAGGCATTTCAGATATAGAAGCCGATAGGCATTTCAAATATAGGTGCCGATAGGCATTCTAGATATGGTTGCCGATAGGCATTTCAAATATAAATGCCGAAAGGCATTTCAGATATAGGTGCCGATAGGCATTTCTGATGTGGGTGCCGATAGGCATTTCAAATATAGGTGCCGATAGGCATTCCAGATATGGTTGCCGATAGGCATTTCAAATATAGGTGCTGATAGGCATTTCAGGTGTAGTTTCCGATAGGCATTTCAAAAATAGGTGCCGATAGGCATTTCAGATATAGGTGCCGATAGGCATTTCAGATATAGTTGCCGATTGGCATTCTAAAAACAGGTGCCGATAGGCATTTCAGATATGTTTGCCGATAGGCATTTCAAATATAGGTGCCGATAGGCATTTCAGATGTAGTTTCCGATAGGCATTTCAAAAATTGGTGCCGATAGGCATTTCAGATATAGGTGCCGATAGGCATATCAGATATAGTTGCCGATTGGCATTTTAAAAATAGGTGCCGATAGGCATTTTAGATATAGAAGCCGATAGGCATTTCAAATATAGGTGCCGATAGGTATTCCAGATATGATTGCCGATAGGCATTTCAAATATAGGTGCTGATAGGCATTTCAGATGTAGTTTCCAATAGACATTTCAAAAATAGGTGCCGATAGGCATTTCAGATATAGGTGCCGATGGGCATTTCAGATACAGTTGCCGATTGGCATTTCAAAAATAGGTGCCGATAGGCATTTCAGATATAGGTGCCGATAGGCATTACAGATATAGTTGCCGATTGGCATTTTAAAAATAGGTGCCGATAGGCATTTCAGATATAGAAGCCGATAGGCATTTCAGATGTATTTTCCGAAAGGCATTTCAAAAATAGGTGCCGATAGGCATTTCAGATATAGGTGCCGATAGGCATTTCAGATATAGGTGCCGATAGGCATTTCAGATATGGTTGCCGATAGGCCTTTCAAATATAAGTGCTGATAGACATTTCAGATGTAGTTTCCGATAGGCATTTCAAAAATAGATACCGGTAGGCATTTCAGATATAGGTGCCGATAGGCATTTCAGATATAGTTGCCGATTGGCATTTTAAAAATAGGTGCCGATAGGCATTTCAGATATAGAAGCCGATAGGTATTTCAAATATAGGTGTCGATAGGCATTTCAGATATGGTTGCCGATAGGCATTTCAAATATAGGTGCTGATAGGCATTTCAGATGTAGTTTCGGATAGGCATTTCAAAAATAGGTGCCGATAGGCATTTCAGATATAGGTGCCGATAGGCATTTTAGATATAGTTGCCGAATGGCATATTAAAAACAGGTGCCGATAGGCATTTCAGATATAGAAGCCGATAGGTATTTCAAATATAGGTGTCGATAGGCATTTCAGATATGATTGCCGACAGGCATTTCAAATAGAGGAGCAGATAGGCATTTCAGATGTAGTTTCCTAAAGGCATTTCAAAAATAGGTGCCGATAGGCATTTTAGATATAGGTGCCGATAGGCATTTCAGATATAGTTGCCGATTGGCATTTTAAAAATAGGTGCCGATAGGCATTTCAGATATAGAAGCCGATAGGCATTTTAAATATAGGTGCCGATAGGCATTCCAGATATGGTTGACGATAGGCATTTCAAATATAAGTGCTGATAGGCATTTCAGATGTAGTTTCCGATAGGCATTTCAAAAATAGGTACCGATAGGCATTTCAGATATAGGTGCCGATAGGCATTTCAGAAATAGTATCCAATTGGCATTTTAAAAATAGGTGTCGATAGGGACTTCAGATATAGAAGCCGATAGGCGTTTTAGATATAGAAGCCGATAGGCGTTTCAAATACAGGTGCCGATGGGCATTCCAGATATGGTTGCCGATAGGCATTTCAAATATAAGTGCTGATAGGCATTTCAGATGTAGTTTCCGATAGGCATTTCAAAAATTGGTGCCGATAGGCATTTCAGATATAGGTGCTGATAGGCATTTCAGATATAGTTGCCGATTGGCATTTTAGAAATAAGTGCCGATAGGCATTTCAGATATAGAAGCCGATAGGTATTTCAAATATAGGTGTCGATAGGCATTTCAGATATGGTTGCCGATAGGCATTTCAAATATAAGTGCTGATAGGCATTTCAGATGTAGTTTCCGATAGGCATTTCAAAAATTGGTGCCGATAGTCATTTCAGATATAGGTGCTGATAGGCATTTCAGATATAGTTGCCGATTGGCATTTTAGAAATAAGTGCCGATAGGCATTTCAGATATAGAAGCCGATAGGTATTTCAAATATAGGTGTCGATAGGCATTTCAGATATGGTTGCCGATAGGCATTAGCAAATATAGGTGCTGATAGGCATTTGAGATGTAGTTTCCGATAGGAATTTCAAAAATAGGTGCCGATAGGCATTTCAGATATAGGTGCCGATAGGCATTTCAGATATAGTTGCCGATTGGCATTTTAAAAATAGGTGCCGATAGGCATTTTTGATGTAGTTTCCGATAAGCATTTCAAAAATAGGTGCCGATAGGCATTTCAGATATAGGTGCCGAAAGGCATTTTAGATATAGTTGCCGATAGGCATTTCTGATGTGGTTGCCGATAGGCATTTCAAATATAGGTGCTGTTAGGCATTTCAGATGTAGTTTTCGATAGGCATTTCAAAAATAGGTGCCGATAGGCATTTCAGATATAGATGCCGATAGGCACTTCAGATATAGTTGCCGATTGGCATTTTAAAAATAGGTGCCGATAGGCATTTCAGATATAGAAGCCGATAGGCATTTCAAATATAGGTGCCGATAGGCATTCCAGATATGGTTGCCGATAGGCATTTCAAATATAGGTGCTGATAGGCATTTCAGATGTAGTTTCCGATAGGCATTTCAAAAATAGGTGCCGACAGGCATTTCAGATATAGGTGCCGATAGGCATTTCAGATATAGTTGCCGATTGGCATTTTAAAAATAGGTGCCGATAGGCATTTCAGATATAGAAGCCGATAGGCATTTCAAATATATGTGCCGATAGGCATTCCAGATATGGTTGCCGATAGGCATTTCAAATATAGGTGCTAATAGGCATTTCAGATGTAGTTTCCGATAGGCATTTCAAATATAGGTGCTGATAGGCATTTCAGATGTAGTTTTCGATAGGCATTTCAAAAATAGGTGCCGATAGGCATTTCAGATATAGGTGCCGATAGGCATTTTAAAAATAGGTGCCGATAGGCATTTTAGATATAGAAGCCGATAGGCATTTCAAATATAGGTGCCGATAGGCATTCCAGATATGGTTGCCGATAGGCATTTCAAATATAGGTGCTAATAGGCATTTCAGATGTAGTTTCCGATTGGCATTTCAAAAATTGGTGCCGATAGGCGTTTCAGATATAGGTGCTGATAGGCATTTCAGATATAGTTGCCGATTGGCATTTTAAAAATAGGTGCCGATAGGCATTTCAGATATAGAAGCCGATAGGTATTTCAAATATAGGTGTCGATAGGCATTTCAGATATGGTTGCCGATAGGCATTTCAAATATTGGTGCTGATAGGCATTTCAGATGTAGTTTCCGATAGGCATTTCAAAAATAGGTGCCGATAGGCATTTCAGATATAGGTGCCGATAGGCATTACAGATATAGTTGCCGATTGGCATTTTAAAAATAGGTGCCGATAGGCATTTCAGATATAGAAGCCGATAGGCATTTCAAATATAGGTGCCGATAGGCATTCCAGATATGGTTGCCGATAGGCATTTCAAATATAGGTGCTGATAGGCATTTCAGATGAAGTTTCCGATAGGCATTTCAAAAATAGGTGCCGATAGGCATTTCAGATATAGGTGCCGATAGGCATTTCAGATATAGTTGCCGATTGGCATTTTAAAAATAGGTGCCGATAGGCATTTCGGATACAGAAGCTGATAGGCATTTCAAATAAGGTGCCGATAGGCATTTCAGATATGGTTGCCGGTAGGCATTTCAAATATAGGTGCTGATAGGCATTTCAGATGTAGTTTCCGATAGGCATTTCAAAAATAGGTACCGATAGGCATTTCATATATAGGTGCCGAAAGGCATTTCAGATATAGTTGCCGATAGGCATTTTTGATGTGGTTGCCGATAGGCATTTCAAATATAGGTGCTGACAGGCATTTCAGATGTAGTTTTCGATAGGCATTTCAAAAATAGGTGCCGATAGGCATTTCAGATATAGGTGCCGATAGGCACTTCAGATATAGTTGCCGATTGGCATTTTAAAAATAGGTGCCGATAGGCATTTCAGATATAGGTGCCGATAGACATTTCAGATATAGTTGCCGATTGGCGTTTTAAAAATAGGTGCCGATAGGCATTTCAGATATAGAAGCCGATAGGCATTTCAAATATAGGTGCCGATAGGCATTCCAGATATGGTTGCCGATAGGCATTTCAAATATAGGTGCTAATAGGCATTTCAGATGTAGTTTCCGATAGGCATATCAAAAATTGGTGCCGATATGCATTTCAGATATAGGTGCTTATAGGCATTTCAGATATAGTTGCCGATTGGCATTTTAAAAATAGGTGCCGATAGGCATTTCAGATATAGAAGCCGATAGGTATTTCAAATATAGGTGTCGATAGGCATTTCAGTTATGGTTGCCGATAGGCATTTCAAATATTGGTGCTGATAGGCATTTCAGATGTAGTTTCCGATAGGCATTTCAAAAATAGGTGCCGATAGGCATTTCAGATATAGGTGCCGATAGGCATTACAGATATAGTTGCCGATTGGCATTTTAAAAATAGGTGCCGATAGGCATTTCAGATATAGAAGCCGATAGGCATTTCAAATATAGGTGCCGATAGGCATTCCAGATATGGTTGCCGATAGGCATTTCAAATATAGGTGCTGATAGGCATTTCAGATGTAGTTTCCAATAGGCATTTCAAAAATAGGTGCCGATAGGCATTTCAGATATAGGTGCCGATAGGCATTTCAGATATAGTTGCCGATTGGCATTTTAAAAATAGGTGCCGATAGGCATTTCGGATACAGAAGCTGATAGGCATTTCAAATATAGGTGCCGATAGGCATTCCAGATATGGTTGCCGATAGGCATTTCAAATATAGGTGCTGATAGGCATTTCAGATGTAGTTTCCGATAGGCATTTCAAAAATAGGTGCCGATAGGCATTTCAGATATAGGTGCCGATAGGTATTTCAGATATAGTTGCCGATAGGCATTTTAAATATAAGTGTCGATAGGCATTTCAGATATAGAAGCCGATAGGCATTTCAAATATAGGTGCCGATAGGCTTTCCAGATATGGTTGCCGATAGGCATTTCAAATATAGGTGCTGATAGGCATTCCAGATGTAGTTTCCGATAGGCATTTCAAAAATTGGTGCCAATAGACATTTCAGATATAGGTGCCGATAGGCATTTCAGATATAGTTACCGATTGGCATTTTAAAAATAGGTGCCGATAGGCATTTCAGATATAGAAGCCGATAGGCATTTCAAATATAGGTGCCGATAGGCATTCCAGATATGGTTGTCGATAGGCATTTCAAATATAGGTGCTGATAGGCATTTTAGACGTAGTTTCCGATAGGCATTTCAAAAATAGGTGCCGATAGGCATTTCAGATATAGGTGCCGATAGGCATTTCAGATATAGTTGCCGATTGGCATTTTCAAAATAGGTGCCGATAGGCATTACAGATATAGAGGCCGATAGGCATTATAAATATAGGTGCCGATAGGCATTCCAGATATGGTTGCCGATAGGCATTTCAAATATAGGTGCTGATAGGCATTTCAGTTGTAGTTTCCGATAGGCATTTCAAAAATAGGTGCCGATAGGCATTTCAAATATAGGTGCTGATAGGCATTTCAGATGTAGTTTCCGATAGGCATTTCAAAAATTGGTGCCGATAGGCATTTCAGATATAGGTGCCGATAGGCATTTCAGATATAGTTGCCGATTGGCATTTTAAAAATAGGCGCCGATAGGCATTTCAGATATAGAAGCCGATAGGTATTTCAAATATAGGTGTCGATAGGCATTTCAGATATGGCTGCCGATAGGCATTTCAAATATTGGTGCTGATAGGCATTTCAGATATAGTTGCCGATTGGCATTTTAAAAATAGGTGCCGATAGGCATTTCAGATATAGAAGCCGATAGGCATTTCAGATGTATTTTTCGAAAGGCATTTCAAAAATAGGTGCCGATAGGCATTTCAGATATAGGTGCCGATAGGCATTTCAGATATAGGTGCCGATAGGCATTTCAGATATAGTTGCCGATTGGCATTTTAAAAATAGGTGCCGATAGGCATTTCAGATATAGAAGCCGATAGGCATTTCAAATATAGGTGCCGACAGGCATTCAAGGTATAGTTGCCGATAGGCATTTCAAATATAAGTGCTGAAAGGCATTTCAGATGTAGTTTCCGATAGGCATTTCAAAAATAGGTACCGATAGGCATTTCAGATATAGGTGCCGATAGGCATTTCAGATATAGTTGCCGATTTGAATTTTAAAAATAGGTGCCGATAGGCATTTCAGATATAAAAGCCGATAGGTATTTCAAATATAGGTGTCGATAGGCATTTCAGATATGGTTGACGATAGGCATTTCAAATTTAGGTGCTGATAGGCATTTCAGATGTAGTTTCGGATAGGCATTTCAAAAATAGGTGCCGATAGGCATTTCAGATACAGGTGCCTATAGGCATTTCAGATATATCTGCCAATTGGCATTTCAAAAATATGTGCCGATAGGCATTTCAGATATAGGTGCCGATAGGCATTTCTGATGTGGTTGCCGATAGGCATTTTAAATATAGGTGCTGATAGGCATTTCAGATGTTGTTTCCGATAGGCATTTCAAAAATAGGTGCCGATAGGCATTTCAGATATAGGTGCCGATAGGCATTTCAGATATAGTTGCCGATTTACATTTAAAAAATATGAGCCGATAGGCATTCCAGATATAGGTGCCGATAGGCATTTCAGATATGGTTGCCGATTGGCATTTTAAAAATAGGTGCCGATAGGCATTTCAGATATAGAAACCGATAGGCATTTCAAATATAGGTGCCGATAGGCATTCCAGATATGGTTGCCGATAGGCATTTCAAATATAGGTGCTGATAGGCATTTCAGATGTAGTTTTCGATAGGCATTTCAAAAATAGGTGCCCATAGGCATTTCAGATATAGGTGCCGATAGACATTTCAAATATAGTTGCCGATTGGCATTTTAAAAATAGGTGCCGATAGGCATTTCAGATATAGAAGCCGATATTCATTTCAAATATAGGTGCCGATAGGCATTCCAGATATAGTTGCCGATAGGCATTTCAAATATAGGTGCTGATAGGCATTTCAGATGTAGTTTCCGATAGGCATTTCAAAAATTGGTGCCGATAGGCATTTCAGATATAGGTGCCGATAGGCATTTCAGATATAGTTGCTGATTGGCATTTTAAAAATAGGTGCCGATAGGCATTTCAGATATAGAAGCCGATAGGTATTTCAAATATAGGTGTCGATAGGCATTTCAGATATGGTTGCCGACAGGCATTTCAAATATTGGTGCTGATAGGCATTTCAAATGTAGTTTCCGATAGGCATTTCAAAAATAGGTGCCGATAGGCATTTCAGATGTAGTTTCCGATAGGCATTTCAAAAATAGGTGCCGATAGGCATTTCAGATATAGGTGCCGATAGGCATTTCAGATATAGGTGCCGATAGGCATTTCAGATATAGTTGCCGATTGGCATTTTAAAAATAAATGCCGATAGGCATTTCAGATATAGAAGCCGATAGGTATTTAAAATATAGGTGTCGATAGGCATTTCAGATATGGTTGCCGAAAGGCATTTCAAATATAGGTGCTGATAGGCATTTAAGATGTAGTTTCCGATAGGCATTTCAAAAATAGGTGCCGATAGGCATTTCAGATATTGGTGCCGATAGGCATTTCAAATATAGTTGCCGATTGGCATTTTAAAAATAGGTGTCGATAGGCATTTCAGATATAGAAGCCGATAGGCATTTTAAATATAGGTGCCGATCGGCATTCCAGATATGGTTGCCGATAGGCATTTTAAATATAGGTGCTGATAGGAATTCCAGATGTAGTTTCCGATAGGCATTTCAAAAATTGGTGCCGATAGGCATTTCAGATATAGGTGCCGATAGGCATTTCAGATATAGAAACCGATAGGCATTTCAAATATAGGTGCCGAAAGGCATTCGAGATATGGTTGCCGATAGGCATTTCAAATATAGGTGCTGATAGGCATTTCAGATGTAGTTTTCGATAGGCATTTCAAAAATAGGTGCCCATAGGCATTTCAGATATAGGTGCCGATAGACATTTCAAATATAGTTGCCGATTGGCATTTTAAAAATAGGTGCCGATAGGCATTTCAGATATAGAAGCCGATAGGCATTTCAAATATAGGTGCCGATAGGCATTCCAGATATAGTTGCCGATAGGCATTTCAAATATAGGTGCTGATAGGCATTTCAGATGTAGTTTCCGATAGGCATTTCAAAAATTGGTGCCGATAGGCATTTCAGATATAGGTGCCGATAGGCATTTCAGATATAGTTGCTGATTGGCATTTTAAAAATAGGTGCCGATAGGCATTTCAGATATAGTTACCGATCGGCATTTTAAAAATAGGTGCCGATAGGCATTTCAGATATAGAAGCCGATAGGTATTTCAAATATAGGTGTCAATAGGCATTTCAGATATGGTTGCCGATAGGCATTTCAAATATAGGTGCTGATAGGCATTTCAGATGTAGTTTCCGATAGGCATTTCAAAAATAGGTGCTGATAGGCATTTCAGATATAGGTGCCGATAGGCATTTCAGATATAGTTGCCGATTGGCATTTTAAAAATAGGTGCCGATAGGCATTTCAGATAAAGAAGCCGATAGGCATTTCAAATATAGGTGCCGATAGGCATTCCAGATATGGTTGCCGATAGGCATTTCAAATAAAGGTGCTGATAGGCATTTCAGATGTAGTTTTCGATAGATATTTCAAAAATAGGTGCCGATAGGCATTTCAAATATAGGTGCTGATAGGCATTTCAGATGTAGTTTCCGATAGGCATTTCAAAAATTGGTGCCGATGGGCATTGCAGATATAGGTGCCGATAGGCATTTCAGATATAGTTGCCGATTGGCATTTTAAAAATAGGTGCCGATAGGCAATTTAGATAAAGAAGCCGATAGGTATTTCAAATATAGGTGTCGATAGGCATTTCAGATATGGTTGCCGATAGGCATTTCAAATATTGGTGCTGATAGGCATTTCAGATGTAGTTTACGATAGGCATTTCAAAAATAGGTGCCGATAGGCATTTCAGATATAGGTGCCAAAAGGCATTACAGATATAGTTGCCGATTGGCATTTTAAAAATAGGTGCCGATAGGCATTTCAGATAAAGAAGCCGATAGGCATTTCAGATGTATTTTCCAAAAGGCATTTCAAAAATACGTGCCGATAGGTATTTCAGATATAGGTGCTGATAGGCATTTCAGATATAGGTGCTGATAGGCATTTCAGATATAGTTGCCGATTGGCATTTTAAAAATAGGTGCCGATAGGCATTTCAGATATAGAAGCCGATAGGCATTTCAAATATAGGTGCTGATAGGCATTTTAGATGTAGTTTCCGATAGGCATTTCGAAAATAGGTGCCGATAGGCATTTCAGATATAGGTGCCGATAGGCATTTCAGATATAGTTGCCGATTGGCATTTTAAAAATAGGTGCCGATAGGCATTTCAGATATAGAAGCCGATAGGTATTTCAAATATTGGTGCCGATAGGCATTTCAGATATAGAAGCCGATAGGCATTTCAGATGTATTTTCCGAAAGGCATTTCAAAAATAGGTGCCGATAGGCATTTCAGATATAGGTGCCGATAGGCATTTCAGATATAGGTGCCGATAGGCATTTCAGATATAGTTGCCGATTGGCATTTTAAAAATAGGTGCCGATAGGCATTTCAGATATAGAAGCCGATAGGCATTTCAAATATAGGTGCCGATAGGCATTCCAGATATGGTTGCCGATAGGCATTTCAAATATAAGTGCTGATAGGCATTTCAGATGTTGTTTCCGATAGGCATTTCAAAAATATGTACCGATAGGCATTTCAGATATAGGTGCCGATAGGCATTTCAGATATAGTTGCCGATTGGCATTTTAAAAATAGGTGCCGATAGGCATTTCAGATATAGAAGCCGATAGGTATTTCAAATATAGGTGTCGATAGGCATTTCAGATATGGTTGCCGATAGGCATTTCAAATATAGGTGCTGATAGGCATTTCAGATGTAGTTTCGGATAGGCATTTCAAAAATACGTGCCGATAGGCATTTCAGATATAGGTGCAAATAGGCATTTCAGATATAGTTGCCGATTGGCATTTTAAAAACAGGTGCCGATAGACATTTCAGATATAGAAGCCGATAGGTATTTCAAATATAGGTGTCGATAGGCATTTCAGATATGATTGCCGACAGGCATTTCAAATAGAGGAGCAGATAGGCATTTCAGATGTAGTTTCCTAAAGGCATTTCAAAAATAGGTGCCGATAGGCATTTTAGATATAGGTGCCGATAGGCATTTTAGATATAGTTGCCGAATGGCATTTTAAAAACAGGTGCCGATAGGCATTTCAGATATAGAAGCCGATAGGTATTTCAAATATAGGTGTCGATAGGCATTTCAGATATGATTGCCGACAGGCATTTCAAATAGAGGAGCAGATAGGCATTTCAGATGTAGTTTCCTAAAGGCATTTCAAAAATAGGTGCCGATAGGCATTTTAGATATAGGTGCCGATAGGCATTTCAGATATAGTTGCCGATTGGCATTTTAAAAATAGGTGCCGATAGGCATTTCAGATATAGAAGCCGATAGGCATTTTAAATATAGGTGCCGATAGGCATTCCAGATATGGTTGCCGATAGGCATTTCAAATATAAGTGCTGATAGGCATTTCAGATGTAGTTTCCGATAGGCATTTCAAAAATAGGTACCGATAGGCATTTCAGATATAGGTGCCGATAGGCATTTCAGAAATAGTATCCAATTGGCATTTTAAAAATAGGTGTCGATAGGGATTTCAGATATAGAAGCCGATAGGCATTTCAGATATAGAAGCCGATAGGCATTTCATATACAGGTGCCGATAGGCATTCCACATATGGTTGCCGATAGGCATTTTAAATATAGGTGCTGATAGGAATTCCAGATGTAGTTTCCGATAGGCATTTCAAAAATTGGTGCCGATAGGCATTTCAGATATAGGTGCCGATAGGCAATTCAGATATAGAAACCGATAGGCATTTCAAATATAGGTGCCGAAAGGCATTCCAGATATGGTTGCCGATAGGCATTTCAAATATAGGTGCTGATAGGCATTTCAGATGTAGTTTTCGATAGGCATTTCAAAAATAGGTGCCCATAGGCATTTCAGATATAGGTGCCGATAGACATTTCAAATATAGTTGCCGATTGGCATTTTAAAAATAGGTGCCGATAGGCATTTCAGATATAGAAGCCGATAGGCATTTCAAATATAGGTGCCGATAGGCATTCCAGATATAGTTGCCGATAGGCATTTCAAATATAGGTGCTGATAGGCATTTCAGATGTAGTTTCCGATAGGCATTTCAAAAATTGGTGCCGATAGGCATTTCAGATATAGGTGCCGATAGGCATTTCAGATATAGTTGCTGATTGGCATTTTAAAAATAGGTGCCGATAGGCATTTCAGATATAGAAGCCGATAGGTATTTCAAATATAGGTGTCGATAGGCATTTCAGATATGGTTGCCGATAGGCATTTCAAATATTGGTGCTGATAGGCATTTCAAATGTAGTTTCCGATAGGCATTTCAAAAATAGGTGCCGATAGGCATTTCAGATGTAGTTTCCGATAGGCATTTCAAAAATAGGTGCCGATAGGCATTTCAGATATAGGTGCCGATAGGCATTTCAGATATAGGTGCCGATAGGCATTTCAGATATAGTTGCCGATTGGCATTTTAAAAATAAATGCCGATAGGCATTTCAGATATAGAAGCCGATAGGTATTTCAAATATAGGTGTCGATAGGCATTTCAGATATGGTTGCCGAAAGGCATTTCAAATATAGGTGCTGATAGGCATTTAAGATGTAGTTTCCGATAGGCATTTCAAAAATAGGTGCCGATAGGCATTTCAGATATTGGTGCCGATAGGCATTTCAGATATAGTTGCCGATTGGCATTTTAAAAATAGGTGTCGATAGGCATTTCAGATATAGAAGCCGATAGGCATTTTAAATATAGGTGCCGATCGGCATTCCAGATATGGTTGCCGATAGGCATTTTAAATATAGGTGCTGATAGGCATTCCAGATGTAGTTTCCGATAGGCATTTCAAAAATTGGTGCCGATAGGCATTTCAGATATAGGTGCCGATAGGCATTTCAGATATAGTTACCGATCGGCATTTTAAAAATAGGTGCCGATAGGCATTTCAGATATAGAAGCCGATAGGTATTTCAAATATAGGTGTCGATAGGCATTTCAGATATGGTTGCCGATAGGCATTTCAAATATAGGTGCTGATAGGCATTTCAGATGTAGTTTCCGATAGGCATTTCAAAAATAGGTGCTGATAGGCATTTCAGATATAGGTGCCGATAGGCATTTCAGATATAGTTGCCGATTGGCATTTTAAAAATAGGTGCCGATAGGCATTTCAGATAAAGAAGCCGATAGGCATTTCAAATATAGGTGCCGATAGGCATTCCAGATATGGTTGCCGATAGGCATTTCAAATAAAGGTGCTGATAGGCATTTCAGATGTAGTTTTCGATAGATATTTCAAAAATAGGTGCCGATAGGCATTTCAAATATAGGTGCTGATAGGCATTTCAGATGTAGTTTCCGATAGGCATTTCAAAAATTGGTGCCGATAGGCATTGCAGATATAGGTGCCGATAGGCATTTCAGATATAGTTGCCGATTGGCATTTTAAAAATAGGTGCCGATAGGCAATTTAGATAAAGAAGCCGATAGGTATTTCAAATATAGGTGTCGATAGGCATTTCAGATATGGTTGCCGATAGGCATTTCAAATATTGGTGCTGATAGGCATTTCAGATGTAGTTTCCGATAGGCATTTCAAAAATAGGTGCCGATAGGCATTTCAGATATAGGTGCCAAAAGGCATTACAGATATAGTTGCCGATTGGCATTTTAAAAATAGGTGCCGATAGGCATTTCAGATAAAGAAGCCGATAGGCATTTCAGATGTATTTTCCAAAAGGCATTTCAAAAATACGTGCCGATAGGTATTTCAGATATAGGTGCTGATAGGCATTTCAGATATAGGTGCTGATAGGCATTTCAGATATAGTTGCCGATTGGCATTTTAAAAATAGGTGCCGATAGGCATTTCAGATATAGAAGCCGATAGGCATTTCAAATATAGGTGCTGATAGGCATTTTAGATGTAGTTTCCGATAGGCATTTCGAAAATAGGTGCCGATAGGCATTTCAGATATAGGTGCCGATAGGCATTTCAGATATAGTTGCCGATTGGCATTTTAAAAATAGGTGCCGATAGGCATTTCAGATATAGAAGCTGATAGGCATTTCAAATATATGTGCCGATAGGCATTCCAGATATGGTTGCCGATAGGCATTTCAAATATAGGTGCTGATAGGCATTTCAGATGTAGTTTCCGATAGGCATTTCAAAAATAGGTGCCAATAGGCATTTCAATTATAGGTGCTGATAGGCATTTCAGATGTAGTTTCCGATAGGCATTTCAAAAATTGGTGCCGATAGGCATTTCAGATATAGGTGCCGATAGGCATTTCAGATATAGTTGCCGATTGGCATTTTAAAAATAGGTGCCGATAGGCATTTCAAATATAGAAGCCGATAGGTATTTCAAATATTGGTGCCGATAGGCATTTCAGATATAGAAGCCGATAGGCATTTCAGATGTATTTTCCGAAAGGCATTTCAAAAATAGGTGCCGATAGGCATTTCAGATATAGGTGCCGATAGGCATTTCAGATATAGGTGCCGATAGGCATTTCAGATATAGTTGCCGATTGGCATTTTAAAAATAGGTGCCGATAGGCATTTCAGATATAGAAGCCGATAGGCATTTCAAATATAGGTGCCGATAGGCATTCCAGATATGGTTGCCGATAGGCATTTCAAATATAAGTGCTGATAGGCATTTCAGATGTTGTTTCCGATAGGCATTTCAAAAATATGTACCGATAGGCATTTCAGATATAGGTGCCGATAGGCATTTCAGATATAGTTGCCGATTGGCATTTTGAAAATAGGTGCCGATAGGCATTTCAGATATAGAAGCCGATAGGTATTTCAAATATAGGTGTCGATAGGCATTTCAGATATGGTTGCCGATAGGCATTTCAAATATAGGTGCTGATAGGCATTTCAGATGTAGTTTCGGATAGGCATTTCAAAAATACGTGCCGATAGGCATTTCAGATATAGGTGCAAATAGGCATTTCAGATATAGTTGCCGATTGGCATTTTAAAAACAGGTGCCGATAGACATTTCAGATATAGAAGCCGATAGGTATTTCAAATATAGGTGTCGATAGGCATTTCAGATATGATTGCCGACAGGCATTTCAAATAGAGGAGCAGATAGGCATTTCAGATGTAGTTTCCTAAAGGCATTTCAAAAATAGGTGCCGATAGGCATTTTAGATATAGGTGCCGATAGGCATTTTAGATATAGTTGCCGAATGGCATTTTAAAAACAGGTGCCGATAGGCATTTCAGATATAGAAGCCGATAGGTATTTCAAATATAGGTGTCGATAGGCATTTCAGATATGATTGCCGACAGGCATTTCAAATAGAGGAGCAGATAGGCATTTCAGATGTAGTTTCCTAAAGGCATTTCAAAAATAGGTGCCGATAGGCATTTTAGATATAGGTGCCGATAGGCATTTCAGATATAGTTGCCGATTGGCATTTTAAAAATAGGTGCCGATAGGCATTTCAGATATAGAAGCCGATAGGCATTTTAAATATAGGTGCCGATAGGCATTCCAGATATGGTTGCCGATAGGCATTTCAAATATAAGTGCTGATAGGCATTTCAGATGTAGTTTCCGATAGGCATTTCAAAAATAGGTACCGATAGGCATTTCAGATATAGGTGCCGATAGGCATTTCAGAAATAGTATCCAATTGGCATTTTAAAAATAGGTGTCGATAGGGATTTCAGATATAGAAGCCGATAGGCATTTCAGATATAGAAGCCGATAGGCATTTCATATACAGGTGCCGATAGGCATTCCAGATATGGTTGCCGATAGGCATTTTAAATATAGGTGCTGATAGGAATTCCAGATGTAGTTTCCGATAGGCATTTCAAAAATTGGTGCCGATAGGCATTTCAGATATAGGTGCCGATAGGCATTTCAGATATAGAAACCGATAGGCATTTCAAATATAGGTGCCGAAAGGCATTCCAGATATGGTTGCCGATAGGCATTTCAAATATAGGTGCTGATAGGCATTTCAGATGTAGTTTTCGATAGGCATTTCAAAAATAGGTGCCCATAGGCATTTCAGATATAGGTGCCGATAGACATTTCAAATATAGTTGCCGATTGGCATTTTAAAAATAGATGCCGATAGGCATTTCAGATATAGAAGCCGATAGGCATTTCAAATATAGGTGCCGATAGGCATTCCAGATATAGTTGCCGATAGGCATTTCAAATATAGGTGCTGATAGGCATTTCAGATGTAGTTTCCGATAGGCATTTCAAAAATTGGTGCCGATAGGCATTTCAGATATAGGTGCCGATAGGCATTTCAGATATAGTTGCTGATTGGCATTTTAAAAATAGGTGCCGATAGGCATTTCAGATATAGAAGCCGATAGGTATTTCAAATATAGGTGTCGATAGGCATTTCAGATATGGTTGCCGATAGGCATTTCAAATATTGGTGCTGATAGGCATTTCAAATGTAGTTTCCGATAGGCATTTCAAAAATAGGTGCCGATAGGCATTTCAGATGTAGTTTCCGATAGGCATTTCAAAAATAGGTGCCGATAGGCATTTCAGATATAGGTGCCGATAGGCATTTCAGATATAGGTGCCGATAGGCATTTCAGATATAGTTGCCGATTGGCATTTTAAAAATAAATGCCGATAGGCATTTCAGATATAGAAGCCGATAGGTATTTCAAATATAGGTGTCGATAGGCATTTCAGATATGGTTGCCGAAAGGCATTTCAAATATAGGTGCTGATAGGCATTTAAGATGTAGTTTCCGATAGGCATTTCAAAAATAGGTGCCGATAGGCATTTCAGATATTGGTGCCGATAGGCATTTCAGATATAGTTGCCGATTGGCATTTTAAAAATAGGTGTCGATAGGCATTTCAGATATAGAAGCCGATAGGCATTTTAAATATAGGTGCCGATCGGCATTCCAGATATGGTTGCCGATAGGCATTTTAAATATAGGTGCTGATAGGCATTCCAGATGTAGTTTCCGATAGGCATTTCAAAAATTGGTGCCGATAGGCATTTCAGATATAGGTGCCGATAGGCATTTCAGATATAGTTACCGATCGGCATTTTAAAAATAGGTGCCGATAGGCATTTCAGATATAGAAGCCGATAGGTATTTCAAATATAGGTGTCGATAGGCATTTCAGATATGGTTGCCGATAGGCATTTCAAATATAGGTGCTGATAGGCATTTCAGATGTAGTTTCCGATAGGCATTTCAAAAATAGGTGCTGATAGGCATTTCAGATATAGGTGCCGATAGGCATTTCAGATATAGTTGCCGATTGGCATTTTAAAAATAGGTGCCGATAGGCATTTCAGATAAAGAAGCCGATAGGCATTTCAAATATAGGTGCCGATAGGCATTCCAGATATGGTTGCCGATAGGCATTTCAAATAAAGGTGCTGATAGGCATTTCAGATGTAGTTTTCGATAGATATTTCAAAAATAGGTGCCGATAGGCATTTCAAATATAGGTGCTGATAGGCATTTCAGATGTAGTTTCCGATAGGCATTTCAAAAATTGGTGCCGATAGGCATTGCAGATATAGGTGCCGATAGGCATTTCAGATATAGTTGCCGATTGGCATTTTAAAAATAGGTGCCGATAGGCAATTTAGATAAAGAAGCCGATAGGTATTTCAAATATAGGTGTCGATAGGCATTTCAGATATGGTTGCCGATAGGCATTTCAAATATTGGTGCTGATAGGCATTTCAGATGTAGTTTCCGATAGGCATTTCAAAAATAGGTGCCGATAGGCATTTCAGATATAGGTGCCAAAAGGCATTACAGATATAGTTGCCGATTGGCATTTTAAAAATAGGTGCCGATAGGCATTTCAGATAAAGAAGCCGATAGGCATTTCAGATGTATTTTCCAAAAGGCATTTCAAAAATACGTGCCGATAGGTATTTCAGATATAGGTGCTGATAGGCATTTCAGATATAGGTGCTGATAGGCATTTCAGATATAGTTGCCGATTGGCATTTTAAAAATAGGTGCCGATAGGCATTTCAGATATAGAAGCCGATAGGCATTTCAAATATAGGTGCTGATAGGCATTTTAGATGTAGTTTCCGATAGGCATTTCGAAAATAGGTGCCGATAGGCATTTCAGATATAGGTGCCGATAGGCATTTCAGATATAGTTGCCGATTGGCATTTTAAAAATAGGTGCCGATAGGCATTTCAGATATAGAAGCTGATAGGCATTTCAAATATATGTGCCGATAGGCATTCCAGATATGGTTGCCGATAGGCATTTCAAATATAGGTGCTGATAGGCATTTCAGATGTAGTTTCCGATAGGCATTTCAAAAATAGGTGCCGATAGGCATTTCAATTATAGGTGCTGATAGGCATTTCAGATGTAGTTTCCGATAGGCATTTCAAAAATTGGTGCCGATAGGCATTTCAGATATAGGTGCCGATAGGCATTTCAGATATAGTTGCCGATTGGCATTTTAAAAATAGGTGCCGATAGGCATTTCAGATATAGAAGCCGATAGGTATTTCAAATATTGGTGCCGATAGGCATTTCAGATATAGAAGCCGATAGGCATTTCAGATGTATTTTCCGAAAGGCATTTCAAAAATAGGTGCCGATAGGCATTTCAGATATAGGTGCCGATAGGCATTTCAGATATAGGTGCCGATAGGCATTTCAGATATAGTTGCCGATTGGCATTTTAAAAATAGGTGCCGATAGGCATTTCAGATATAGAAGCCGATAGGCATTTCAAATATAGGTGCCGATAGGCATTCCAGATATGGTTGCCGATAGGCATTTCAAATATAAGTGCTGATAGGCATTTCAGATGTTGTTTCCGATAGGCATTTCAAAAATATGTACCGATAGGCATTTCAGATATAGGTGCCGATAGGCATTTCAGATATAGTTGCCGATTGGCATTTTAAAAATAGGTGCCGATAGGCATTTCAGATATAGAAGCCGATAGGTATTTCAAATATAGGTGTCGATAGGCATTTCAGATATGGTTGCCGATAGGCATTTCAAATATAGGTGCTGATAGGCATTTCAGATGTAGTTTCGGATAGGCATTTCAAAAATACGTGCCGATAGGCATTTCAGATATAGGTGCAAATAGGCATTTCAGATATAGTTGCCGATTGGCATTTTAAAAACAGGTGCCGATAGACATTTCAGATACAGAAGCCGATAGGTATTTCAAATATAGGTGTCGATAGGCATTTCAGATATGATTGCCGACAGGCATTTCAAATAGAGGAGCAGATAGGCATTTCAGATGTAGTTTCCTAAAGGCATTTCAAAAATAGGTGCCGATAGGCATTTTAGATATAGGTGCCGATAGGCATTTTAGATATAGTTGCCGAATGGCATTTTAAAAACAGGTGCCGATAGGCATTTCAGATATAGAAGCCGATAGGTATTTCAAATATAGGTGTCGATAGGCATTTCAGATATGATTGCCGACAGGCATTTCAAATAGAGGAGCAGATAGGCATTTGAGATGTAGTTTCCTAAAGGCATTTCAAAAATAGGTGCCGATAGGCATTTTAGATATAGGTGCCGATAGGCATTTCAGATATAGTTGCCGATTGGCATTTTAAAAATAGGTGCCGATAGGCATTTCAGATATAGAAGCCGATAGGCATTTTAAATATAGGTGCCGATAGGCATTCCAGATATGGTTGCCGATAGGCATTTCAAATATAAGTGCTGATAGGCATTTCAGATGTAGTTTCCGATAGGCATTTCAAAAATAAGTACCGATAGGCATTTCAGATATAGGTGCCGATAGGCATTTCAGAAATAGTATCCAATTGGCATTTTAAAAATAGGTGTCGATAGGGATTTCAGATATAGAAGCCGATAGGCATTTCAGATATAGAAGCCGATAGGCGTTTCAAATACAGGTGCCGATGGGCATTCCAGATATGGTTGCCGATAGGCATTTCAAATATAGGTGCTGATAGGCATTTCAGATGTAGTTTCCGATAGGCATTTCAAAAATTGGTGCCGATAGGCATTTCAGATATAGGTGCTGATAGGCATTTCAGATATAGTTGTTGATTGACATTTTAGAAATAAGTGCCGATAGGCATTTCAGATATAGAAGCCGATAGGTATTTCAAATATAGGTGTCGATAGGCATTTCAGATATGGTTGCCGATAGGCATTAGCAAATATAGGTGCTGATAGGCATTTGAGATGTAGTTTCCGATAGGAATTTCAAAAATATGTGCCGATAGGCATTTCAGATATAGGTGCCGATAGGCATTTCAGATATAGTTGCCGATTGGCATTTTAAAAATTGGTGCCGATAGGCATTTTTGATGTAGTTTCCGATAAGCATTTCAAAAATAGGTGCCGCTAGGCATTTCAGATATAGGTGCCGAAAGGCATTATAGATATAGTTGCCGATAGGCATTTCTGATGTGGTTGCCGATAGGCATTTCAAATATAGGTGCTGTTAGGCATTTCAGATGTAGTTTTCGATAGGCATTTCAAAAATAGTTGCCGATAGGCATTTCAGATATAGGTGCCGATAGGCACTTCAGATATAGTTGCCGATTGGCATTTTAAAAATAGGTGCCGATAGGCATTTCAGATATTGAAGCCGATAGGCATTTCAAATATAGGTGCCGATAGGCATTCCAGATATGGTTGCCGATAGGCATTTCAAATAAAGGTGCTGATAGGCATTTCAGATGTAGATTCCGATAGGCATTTTAAAAATAGGTGCCGATAGGCATTTCAGATATAGGTGCCGATAGACATTTCAGATATAGTTGCCGATTGGCATTTTAAAAATAAGTGCCGATAGGCATTTCAGATATAGAAGCCGATAGGCATTTCAAATATAGGTGCCGATAGGCATTCCAGATATGGTTGCCGATAGGCATTTCAAATATAGGTGCTAATAGGCATTTCAGATGTAGTTTCCGATTGGCATTTCAAAAATTGGTGCCGATAGGCGTTTCAGATATAGGTGCTGATAGGCATTTCAGATATAGTTGCCGATTGGCATTTTTAAAATAGGTGCCGATAGGCATTTCAGATATAGAAGCCGATAGGTATTTCAAATATAGGTGTCGATAGGCATTTCAGATATGGTTGCCGATAGGCATTTCAAATATTGGTGCTGATAGGCATTTCAGATGTAGTTTCCGATAGGCATTTCAAAAATAGGTGCCGATAGGCATTTCAGATATAGGTGCCGATAGGCATTACAGATATAGTTGCCGATTGGCATTTTAAAAATAGGTGCCGATAGGCATTTCAGATATAGAAGCCGATAGGCATTTCAAATATAGGTGCCGATAGGCATTCCAGATATGGTTGCCGATAGGCATTTCAAATATAGGTGCTGATAGGCATTTCAGATGAAGTTTCCGATAGGCATTTCAAAAATAGGTGCCGATAGGCATTTCAGATATAGGTGCCGATAGGCATTTCAGATATAGGTGCCGAAAGGCATTTCAGATATAGTTGCCGATAGGCATTTCTGATGTGGTTGCCGATAGGCATTTCAAATATAGGTGCTGACAGGCATTTCAGATGTAGTTTTCGATAGGCATTTCAAAAATAGGTGCCGATAGGCATTTCAGATATAGGTGCCGATAGGCACTTCAGATATAGTTGCCGATTGGCATTTTAAAAATAGGTGCCGATAGGCATTTCAGATATAGGTGCCGATAGACATTTCAGATATAGTTGCCGATTGGCATTTTAAAAATAGGTGCCGATAGGCATTTCAGATATAGAAGCCGATAGGCATTTCAAACATAGGTGCCGATAGGCATTCCAGATATGGTTGCCGATAGGCATTTCAAATATAGGTGCTAATAGGCATTTCAGATGTAGTTTCCGATAGGCATATCAAAAATTGGTGCCGATATGCATTTCAGATATAGGTGCTGATAGGCATTTCAGATATAGTTGCCGATTGGCATTTTAAAAATAGGTGCCGATAGGCATTTCAGATATAGAAGCCGATAGGTATTTCAAATATAGGTGTCGATAGGCATTTCAGTTATGGTTGCCGATAGGCATTTCAAATATTGGTGCTGATAGGCATTTCAGATGTAGTTTCCGATAGGCATTTCAAAAATAGGTGCCGATAGGCATTTCAGATATAGGTGCCGATAGGCATTACAGATATAGTTGCCGATTGGCATTTTAAAAATAGGTGCCGATAGGCATTTCAGATATAGAAGCCGATAGGCATTTCAAATATAGGTGCCGATAGGCATTCCAGATATGGTTGCCGATAGGCATTTCAAATATAGGTGCTGATAGGCATTTCAGATGTAGTTTCCGATAGGCATTTCAAAAATAAGTGCCGATAGGCATTTCAGATATAGGTGCCGATAGGCATTTCAGATATAGTTGCCGATTGGCATTTTAAAAATAGGTGCCGATAGGCATTTCGGATACAGAAGCTGATAGGCATTTCAAATATAGGTGCCGATAGGCATTCCAGATATGGTTGCCGATAGGCATTTCAAATATAGGTGCTGATAGGCATTTCAGATGTAGTTTCCGATAGGCATTTCAAAAATAGGTGCCGATAGGCATTTCAGATATAGGTGCCGATAGGCATTTCAGATATAGTTGCCGATTGGCATTTTAAAAATAAGTGTCGATAGGCATTTCATATATAGAAGCCGATAGGCATTTCAAATATAGGTGCCGATAGGCTTTCCAGATATGGTTGCCGATAGGCATTTCAAATATAGGTGCTGATAGGCATTCCAGATGTAGTTTCCGATAGGCATTTCAAAAATTGGTGCCGATAGGCATTTCAGATATAGGTGCCGATAGGCATTTCAGATATAGTTACCGATTGGCATTTTAAAAATAGGTTCCGACAGGCATTTCAGATATAGAAGCCGATAGGTATTTCAAATATAGGTGTCGATAGGCATTTCAAATATGGTTGCTGATAGGCATTTCAAATATAGGTGCTGATAGGCATTTCAGATGTAGTTTCCGATAGGCATTTCAAAAAAAGGTGCCGATAGGTATTACAGATATAGGTGCCGATAGGCATTTCAGATATAGTTGCCGATTGGCATTTTAAAAATAGGTGATGATAGGCATTTCAGATATAGAAGCCGATAGGCATTTCAAATATAGGTGCCGATAGGCATTCCAGATATGGTTGCCGATAGGCATTTCAAATATAGGTGCTGATAGGCATTTTAGATGTAGTTTCCGATAGGCATTTCAAAAATAGGTGCCGATAGGAATTTCAGATATAGGTGCCGATAGGCATTTCAGATATAGTTGCCGATTGGCATTTTCAAAATAGGTGCCGATAGGCATTATAAATATAGGTGCCGATAGGCATTCCAGATATGGTTGCCGATAGGCATTTCAAATATAGGTGCTGATAGGCATTTCAGTTGTAGTTTCCGATAGGCATTTCAAAAATAGGTGCCGATAGGCATTTCAAATATAGGTGCTGATAGGCATTTCAGATGTAGTTTCCGATAGGCATTTCAAAAATTGGTGCCGATAGGCATTTCAGATATAGGTGCCGATAGGCATTTCAGATATAGTTGCCGATTGGCATTTTAAAAATAGGCGCCGATAGGCATTTCAGATATAGAAGCCGATAGGTATTTCAAATATAGGTGTCGATAGGCATTTCAGATATGGCTGCCGATAGGCATTTCAAATATTGGTGCTGATAGGCATTTCAGATATAGTTGCCGATTGGCATTTTAAAAATAGGTGCCGATAGGCATTTCAGATATAGAAGCCGATAGGCATTTCAGATGTATTTTTCGAAAGGCATTTCAAAAATAGGTGCCGATAGGCATTTCAGATATAGGTGCCGATAGGCATTTCAGATATAGGTGCCGATAGGCATTTCAGATATAGTTGCCGATTGGCATTTTAAAAATAGGTGCCGATAGGCATTTCAGATATAGAAGCCGATAGGCATTTCAAATATAGGTGCCGACAGGCATTCAAGGTATAGTTGCCGATAGGCATTTCAAATATAAGTGCTGAAAGGCATTTCAGATGTAGTTTCCGATAAGCATTGCAAAAATAGGTACCGATAGGCATTTCAGATATAGGTGCCGATAGGCATTTCAGATATAGTTGCCGATTTGAATTTTAAAAATAGGTGCCGATAGGCATTTCAGATATAAAAGCAGATAGGTATTTCAAATATAGGTGTCTATAGGCATTTCAGATATGGTTGACGATAGGCATTTCAAATATAGGTGCTGATAGGCATTTCAGATGTAGTTTCGGATAGGCATTTCAAAAATAGGTGCCGATAGGCATTTCAGATACAGGTGCCTATAGGCATTTCAGATATATCTGCCAATTGGCATTTCAAAAATATGTGCCGATAGGCATTTCAGATATAGGTGCCGATAGGCATTTCTGATGTGGTTGCCGATAGGCATTTTAAATATAGGTGCTGATAGGCATTTCAGATGTAGTTTTCGATAGGCATTTCAAAAATAGGTGCCGATAGGCATTTTAGATATAGAAGCCGGTAGGCATTTCAAATATAGGTGCCGATAGGCATTCCAGATATGGTTGCTGATAGGCATTTCAAATATAGGTGCTGATAGGCATTTCAGATGTAGTTTCCGATAGGCTATTCAAAAATAGGTGCCGATAGGCATTTCAGATATAGGTGCCGATAGGCATTTCAGATATAGTTGCCGATTGGCATTTTAAAAATAGGTGCCGATAGGCATTTCAGATATAGAAGCCGATAGGCATTTCAAATATAGGAGCCGATAGGCATTCCAGATATGGTTGCCGATAGGCATTTCAAATATAGGTGCTGATAGGCATTTCAGATGTAGTTTCCGATAGGCATTTCAAAAATTGGTGCCGATAGGCATTTCAAATATAGATGCTGATAGGCATTTCAGATGTAGTTTCCGATAGGCATTTCAAAAATAGGTGCCGATAGGCATTTCAGATATAGGTGCCGATAGGCATTTCAGATATAGTTGCCGATTGGCATTTTAAAAATATGTGCCGATAGGCATTCCAGATATGGTTGCCGATAGGCATTTCAAATATAGGTGCTGATAGGCATTTCAGATATAGTTTCCGATAGGCATTGCAAAAATTGGTGCCGATAGGCATTTCAGATATAGGTGCCGATAGGCATTTCAGATATGGTTGCCGATTGGCATTTTAAAAATAGGTGCCGATAGGCATTTCAGATATAGAAACCGATAGGCATTTCAAATATAGGTGCCGATAGGCATTCCAGATATGGTTGCCGATAGGCATTTCAAATATAGGTGCTGATAGGCATTTCAGATGTAGTTTTCGATAGGCATTTCAAAAATAGGTGCCCATAGGCATTTCAGATATAGGTGCCGATAGACATTTCAGATACAGTTGCCGATTGGCATTTTAAAAATAGGTGCCGATAGGCATTTCGGATACAGAAGCTGATAGGCATTTCAAATATAGGTGCCGATAGGCATTCCAGATATGGTTGCCGATAGGCATTTCAAATATAGGTGCTGATAGGCATTTCAGATGTAGTTTCCGATAGGCATTTCAAAAATAGGTGCCGATAGGCATTTCAGATATAGGTGCCGATAGGCATTTCAGATATAGTTGCCGATTGGCATTTTAAAAATAGGTGCCGATAGGCATTTCAGATATAGAAGCCGATAAGTATTTCAAATATAGGTGTCGATAGGCATTTCAGTTATGGTTGCCGATAGGCATTTCAAATATTGGTGCTGATAGGCATTTCAGATGTAGTTTCCGATAGGCATTTCAAAAATAGGTGCCGATAGGCATTTCAGATATAGGTGCCGAGAGGCATTACAGATATAGTTGCCGATTGGCATTTTAAAAATAGGTGCCGATAGGCATTTCAGATATAGAAGCCGATAGGCATTTCAAATATAGGTGCCGATAGGCATTCCAGATATGGTTGCCGATAGGCATTTCAAATATAGGTGCTGATAGGCATTTCAGATGTAGTTTCCGATAGACATTTCAAAAATAGGTGCCGATAGGCATTTCAGATATAGGAGCCGATGGGCATTTCAGATACAGTTGCCGATTGGCATTTCAAAAATAGGTGCCGATAGGCATTTCAGATATAAGTGCCGATAGGCATTACAGATATAGTTGCCGATTGGCATTTTAAAAATAGGTGCCGATAGGCATTTCAGATATAGAAGCCGATAGGCATTTCAGATGTATTTTCCGAAAGGCATTTCAAAAATAGGTGCCGATAGGCATTTCAGATATAGGTGCCGATAGGCATTTCAGATATAGTTGCCGATTGGCATTTTAAAAATAGGTGCCGATAGACATTTCAGATATAGAAGCCGATAGGTATTTCAAATATAGGTGTCGATAGGCATTTCAGATATGATTGCCGACAGGCATTTCAAATAGAGGAGCAGATAGGCATTTCAGATGTAGTTTCCTAAAGGCATTTCAAAAATAGGTGCCGATAGGCATTTTAGATATAGGTGCCGATAGGCATTTTAGAAATAGTTGCCGAATGGCATTTTAAAAACAGGTGCCGATAGGCATTTCAGATATAGAAGCCGATAGGTATTTCAAATATAGGTGTCGATAGGCATTTCAGATATGATTGCCGACAGGCATTTCAAATAGAGGAGCAGATAGGCATTTCAGATGTAGTTTCCTAAAGGCATTTCAAAAATAGGTGCCGATAGGCATTTTAGATATAGGTGCCGATAGGCATTTCAGATATAGTTGCCGATTGGCATTTTAAAAATAGGTGCCGATAGGCATTTCAGATATAGAAGCCGATAGGCATTTTAAATATAGGTGCCGATAGGCATTCCAGATATGGTTGCCGATAGGCATTTCAAATATAAGTGCTGATAGGCATTTCAGATGTAGTTTCCGATAGGCATTTCAAAAATAGGTACCGATAGGCATTTCAGATATAGGTGCCGATAGGCATTTCAGAAATAGTATCCAATTGGCATTTTAAAAATAGGTGTCGATAGGGATTTCAGATATAGAAGCCGATAGGCATTTCAGTTATAGAAGCCGATAGGCATTTCATATACAGGTGCCGATAGGCATTCCAGATATGGTTGCCGATAGGCATTTCAAATATAGGTGCTGATAGGCATTTCAGATGTAGTTTCCGATAGGCATTTCAAAAATTGGTGCCGATAGGCATTTCAGATATAGGTGCCGATAGGCATTTCAGATATAGTTGCCGATTGGCATTTTAGAAATAAGTGCCGATAGGCATTTCAGATATAGAAGCCGATAGGTATTTCAAATATAGGTGTCGATAGGTATTTCAGATATGGTTGCCGATAGGCATTTCAAATATAGGTGCTGATAGGCATTTCAGATGTAGTTTCCGATAGGCATTTCAAAAATAGGTGCCGATAGGCATTTCAGATATAGGTGCCGATAGGCATTTCAAATATAGTTGCCGATTGGCATTTTAAAAATAGGTGCCGATAGGCATTTTAGATGTAGTTTCCGATAGGCATTTAAAAAATAGGTGCCGATAGGCATTTCAGATATAGGTGCCGAAAGGCATTTCAGATATAGTTGCCGATAGACATTTAAAATATAGGTGCCGATAGGCATTTCAAAAATAGGTGCCGATAGGCATTTCAAATATAGGTGTCGATAGGCATTTCAGATATAGGTGCCGATAGGCATTTCTGATGTGGTTGCCGATAGGCATTTCAAATATAGGTGCTGATAGGCATTTCAGATGTAGTTTCCGATAGGCATTTCAAAAATAGGTACCGATAGGCATTTCAGATATAGGTGCCAATAGGCATTTCAGAAATAGTTGCCAATTGGCATTTTAAAAAAAAGTGTCGATAGGCATTTCAGATATAGAAACCGATAGGAATTTCAAATATAGGTGCCGATAGGCATTCCAGATATGGTTGCCGATAGGCATTACAAATACAGGTGCTGATAGGCATTTCAGATGTTGTTTTCGATAGGCATTTTAAAAATAGGTGCCGATAGGCATTTCAGATATAGGTGCCGATAGGCACTTCAGATATAGTTGCCGATTGGCATTTTAAAAATAGGTGATGATAGGCATTTCAGATATAGAAGCCGATAGGCATTTCAAATATAGGTGCCGATAGGCATTCTAGATATGGTTGCCGATAGGCATTTCAAATATAAATGCCGAAAGGCATTTCAGATATAGGTGCCGATAGGCATTTCTGATGTGGGTGCCGATAGGCATTTCAAATATAGGTGCTGATAGGCATTTCAGATGTAGTTTTCGATAGGCATTTCAAAAATAGGTGCCGATAGGCATTTAAGATATAGGTGCCGATAGGCACTTCAGAAATAGTTGCCGATTGGCATTTTAAAAATAGGTGCCGATAGGCATTTCAGATATAGAAGCCGATAGGCATTTCAAATATAGGTGCCGATAGGCATTCCAGATATGGTTGCCGATAGGCATTTCAAATATAGGTGCTGATAGGCATTTCAGGTGTAGTTTCCGACAGGCATTTCAAAAATAGGTGCCGATAGGCATTTCAGATATAGGTGCCGATAGGCATTTCAGATATAGTTGCCGATTGGCATTCTAAAAACAGGTGCCGATAGGCATTTCAGATATGATTGCCGATAGGCATTTCAAATATAGGTGCTGATAGGCATTTCAGATGTAGTTTCCGATAGGCATTTCAAAAATTGGTGCCGATAGGCATTTCAGATATAGGTGCCGATAGGCATATCAGATATAGTTGCCGATTGGCATTTTAAAAATAGGTGCCGATAGGCATTTTAGATATAGAAGCCGATAGGCATTTCAAATATAGGTGCCGATAGGCATTCCAGATATGATTGCCGATAGGCATTTCAAATATAGGTGCTGATAGGCATTTCAGATGTAGTTTCCGATAGACATTTCAAAAATAGGTGCCGATAGGCATTTCAGATATAGGTGCCGATGGGCATTTCAGATACAGTTGCCGATTGGCATTTCAAAAATAGGTGCCGATAGGCATTTCAGATATAGGTGCCGATAGGCATTACAGATATAGTTGCCGATTGGCATTTTAAAAATAGGTGCCGATAGGCATTTCAGATATAGAAGCCGATAGGCATTTCAGATGTATTTTCCGAAAGGCATTTCAAAAATAGGTGCCGATAGGCATTTCAGATATAGGTGCCGATAGGCATTTCAGATATAGGTGCCGATAGGCATTTCAGATATGGTTGCCGATAGGCCTTTCAAATATAAGTGCTGATAGACATTTCAGATGTAGTTTCCGATAGGCATTTCAAAAATAGATACCGATAGGCATTTCAGATATAGGTGCCGATAGGCATTTCAGATATAGTTGCCGATTGGCATTTTAAAAATAGGTGCCGATAGGCATTTCAGATATAGAAGCCGATAGGTATTTCAAATATATAAGTGTCGATAGGCATTTCAGATATGGTTGCCGATAGGCATTTCAAATATAGGTGCTGATAGGCATTTCAGATGTAGTTTCGGATAGGCATTTCAAAAATAGGTGCCGATAGGCATTTCAGATATAGGTGCCGATAGGCATTTTAGATATAGTTGCCGAATGGCATTTTAAAAACAGGTGCCGATAGGCATTTCAGATATAGAAGCCGATAGGTATTTCAAATATAGGTGTCGATAGGCATTTCAGATATGATTGCCGACAGGCATTTCAAATAGAGGAGCAGATAGGCATTTGAGATGTAGTTTCCTAAAGGCATTTCAAAAATAGGTGCCGATAGGCATTTTAGATATAGGTGCCGATAGGCATTTCAGATATAGTTGCCGATTGGCATTTTAAAAATAGGTGCCGATAGGCATTTCAGATATAGAAGCCGATAGGCATTTTAAATATAGGTGCCGATAGGCATTCCAGATATGGTTGCCGATAGGCATTTCAAATATAAGTGCTGATAGGCATTTCAGATGTAGTTTCCGATAGGCATTTCAAAAATAGGTACCGATAGGCATTTCAGATATAGGTGCCGATAGGCATTTCAGAAATAGTATCCAATTGGCATTTTAAAAATAGGTGTCGATAGGGATTTCAGATATAGAAGCCGATAGGCATTTCAGATATAGAAGCCGATAGGCGTTTCAAATACAGGTGCCGATGGGCATTCCAGATATGGTTGCCGATAGGCATTTCAAATATAGGTGCTGATAGGCATTTCAGATGTAGTTTCCGATAGGCATTTCAAAAATTGGTGCCGATAGGCATTTCAGATATAGGTGCTGATAGGCATTTCAGATATAGTTGCCGATTGGCATTTTAGAAATAAGTGCCGATAGGCATTTCAGATATAGAAGCCGATAGGTATTTCAAATATAGGTGTCGATAGGCATTTCAGATATGGTTGCCGATAGGCATTAGCAAATATAGGTGCTGATAGGCATTTGAGATGTAGTTTCCGATAGGAATTTCAAAAATATGTGCCGATAGGCATTTCAGATAAGGTGCCGATAGGCATTTCAGATATAGTTGCCGATTGGCATTTTAAAAATAGGTGCCGATAGGCATTTTTGATGTAGTTTCCGATAAGCATTTCAAAAATAGGTGCCGATAGGCATTTCAGATATAGGTGCCGAAAGGCATTATAGATATAGTTGCCGATAGGCATTTCTGATGTGGTTGCCGATAGGCATTTCAAATATAGGTGCTGTTAGGCATTTCAGATGTAGTTTTCGATAGGCATTTCAAAAATAGTTGCCGATAGGCATTTCAGATATAGGTGCCGATAGGCACTTCAGATATAGTTGCCGATTGGCATTTTAAAAATAGGTGCCGATAGGCATTTCAGATATTGAAGCCGATAGGCATTTCAAATATAGGTGCCGATAGGCATTCCAGATATGGTTGCCGATAGGCATTTCAAATAAAGGTGCTGATAGGCATTTCAGATGTAGATTCCGATAGGCATTTTAAAAATAGGTGCCGATAGGCATTTCAGATATAGGTGCCGATAGACATTTCAGATATAGTTGCCGATTGGCATTTTAAAAATAAGTGCCGATAGGCATTTCAGATATAGAAGCCGATAGGCATTTCAAATATAGGTGCCGATAGGCATTCCAGATATGGTTGCCGATAGGCATTTCAAATATAGGTGCTAATAGGCATTTCAGATGTAGTTTCCGATTGGCATTTCAAAAATTGGTGCCGATAGGCGTTTCAGATATAGGTGCTGATAGGCATTTCAGATATAGTTGCCGATTGGCATTTTTAAAATAGGTGCCGATAGGCATTTCAGATATAGAAGCCGATAGGTATTTCAAATATAGGTGTCGATAGGCATTTCAGATATGGTTGCCGATAGGCATTTCAAACATTGGTGCTGATAGGCATTTCAGATGTAGTTTCCGATAGGCATTTCAAAAATAGGTGCCGATAGGCATTTCAGATATAGGTGCCGATAGGCATTTCAGATATAGGTGCCGATAGGCATTACAGATATAGTTGCCGATTGGCATTTTAAAAATAGGTGCCGATAGGCATTTCAGATATAGAAGCCGATAGGCATTTCAAATATAGGTGCCGATAGGCATTCCAGATATGGTTGCCGATAGGCATTTCAAATATAGTTGCTGATAGGCATTTCAGATGAAGTTTCCGATAGGCATTTCAAAAATAGGTGCCGATAGGCATTTCAGATATAGGTGCCGATAGGCATTTCAGATATAGGTGCCGAAAGGCATTTCAGATATAGTTGCCGATAGGCATTTCTGATGTGGTTGCCGATAGGCATTTCAAATATAGGTGCTGACAGGCATTTCAGATGTAGTTTTCGATAGGCATTTCAAAAATAGGTGCCGATAGGCATTTCAGATATAGGTGCCGATAGGCACTTCAGATATAGTTGCCGATTGGCATTTTAAAAATAGGTGCCGATAGGCATTTCAGATATAGGTGCCGATAGACATTTCAGATATAGTTGCCGATTGGCATTTTAAAAATAGGTGCCGATAGGCATTTCAGATATAGAAGCCGATAGGCATTTCAAATATAGGTGCCGATAGGCATTCCAGATATGGTTGCCGATAGGCATTTCAAATATAGGTGCTAATAGGCATTTCAGATGTAGTTTCCGATAGGCATATCAAAAATTGGTGCCGATATGCATTTCAGATATAGGTGCTGATAGGCATTTCAGATATAGTTGCCGATTGGCATTTTAAAAATAGGTGCCGATAGGCATTTCAGATATAGAAGCCGATAGGTATTTCAAATATAGGTGTCGATAGGCATTTCAGTTATGGTTGCCGATAGGCATTTCAAATATTGGTGCTGATAGGCATTTCAGATGTAGTTTCCGATAGGCATTTCAAAAATAGGTGCCGATAGGCATTTCAGATATAGGTGCCGATAGGCATTACAGATATAGTTGCCGATTGGCATTTTAAAAATAGGTGCCGATAGGCATTTCAGATATAGAAGCCGATAGGCATTTCAAATATAGGTGCCGATAGGCATTCCAGATATGGTTGCCGATAGGCATTTCAAATATAGGTGCTGATAGGCATTTCAGATGTAGTTTCCGATAGGCATTTCAAAAATAGGTGCCGATAGGCATTTCAGATATAGGTGCCGATAGGCATTTCATATATAGTTGCCGATTGGCATTTTAAAAATAGGTGCCGATAGGCATTTCGGATACAGAAGCTGATAGGCATTTCAAATATAGGTGCCGATAGGCATTCCAGATATGGTTGCCGATAGGCATTTCAAATATAGGTGCTGATAGGCATTTCAGATGTAGTTTCCGATAGGCATTTCAAAAATAGGTGCCGATAGGCATTTCAGATATAGGTGCCGATAGGCATTTCAGATATAGTTGCCGATTGGCATTTTAAAAATAAGTGTCGATAGGTATTTCAGATATAGAAGCCGATAGGCATTTCAAATATAGGTGCCGATAGGCATTCCAGATATGGTTGCCGATAGGCATTTCAAATATAGGTGCTGATAGGCATTTTAGATGTAGTTTCCGATAGGCATTTCAAAAATAGGTGCCGATAGGAATTTCAGATATAGGTGCCGATAGGCATTTCAGATATAGTTGCCGATTGGCATTTTCAAAATAGGTGCCGATAGGCATTATAAATATAGGTGCCGATAGGCATTCCAGATATGGTTGCCGATAGGCATTTCAAATATAGGTGCTGATAGGCATTTCAGTTGTAGTTTCCGATAGGCATTTCAAAAATAGGTGCCGATAGGCATTTCAAATATAGGTGCTGATAGGCATTTCAGATGTAGTTTCCGATAGGCATTTCAAAAATTGGTGCCGATAGGCATTTCAGATATAGGTGCCGATAGGCATTTCAGATATAGTTGCCGATTGGCATTTTAAAAATAGGCGCCGATAGGCATTTCAGATATAGAAGCCGATAGGTATTTCAAATATAGGTGTCGATAGGCATTTCAGATATGGCTGCCGATAGGCATTTCAAATATTGGTGCTGATAGGCATTTCAGATATAGTTGCCGATTGGCATTTTAAAAATAGGTGCCGATAGGCATTTCAGATATAGAAGCCGATAGGCATTTCAGATGTATTTTTCGAAAGGCATTTCAAAAATAGGTGCCGATAGGCATTTCAGATATAGGTGCCGATAGGCATTTCAGATATAGGTGCCGATAGGCATTTCAGATATAGTTGCCGATTGGCATTTTAAAAATAGGTGCCGATAGGCATTTCAGATATAGAAGCCGATAGGCATTTCAAATATAGGTGCCGACAGGCATTCAAGGTATAGTTGCCGATAGGCATTTCAAATATAAGTGCTGAAAGGCATTTCAGATGTAGTTTCCGATAAGCATTTCAAAAATAGGTACCGATAGGCATTTCAGATATAGGTGCCGATAGGCATTTCAGATATAGTTGCCGATTTGAATTTTAAAAATAGGTGCCGATAGGCATTTCAGATATAAAAGCAGATAGGTATTTCAAATATAGGTGTCTATAGGCATTTCAGATATGGTTGACGATAGGCATTTCAAATATAGGTGCTGATAGGCATTTCAGATGTAGTTTCGGATAGGCATTTCAAAAATAGGTGCCGATAGGCATTTCAGATACAGGTGCCTATAGGCATTTCAGATATATCTGCCAATTGGCATTTCAAAAATATGTGCCGATAGGCATTTCAGATATAGGTGCCGATAGGCATTTCTGATGTGGTTGCCGATAGGCATTTTAAATATAGGTGCTGATAGGCATTTCAGATGTAGTTTTCGATAGGCATTTCAAAAATAGGTGCCGATAGGCATTTTAGATATAGAAGCCGGTAGGCATTTCAAATATAGGTGCCGATAGGCATTCCAGATATGGTTGCTGATAGGCATTTCAAATATAGGTGCTGATAGGCATTTCAGATGTAGTTTCCGATAGGCTATTTAAAAATAGGTGCCGATAGGCATTTCAGATATAGGTGCCGATAGGCATTTCAGATATAGTTGCCGATTGGCATTTTAAAAATAGGTGCCGATAGGCATTTCAGATATAGAAGCCGATAGGCATTTCAAATATAGGAGCCGATAGGCATTCCAGATATGGTTGCCGATAGGCATTTCAAATATAGGTGCTGATAGGCATTTCAGATGTAGTTTCCGATAGGCATTTCAAAAATTGGTGCCGATAGGCATTTCAAATATAGATGCTGATAGGCATTTCAGATGTAGTTTCCGATAGGCATTTCAAAAATAGGTGCCGATAGGCATTTCAGATATAGGTGCCGATAGGCATTTCAGATATAGTTGCCGATTGGCATTTTAAAAATATGTGCCGATAGGCATTCCAGATATGGTTGCCGATAGGCATTTCAAATATAGGTGCTGATAGGCATTTCAGATATAGTTTCCGATAGGCATTGCAAAAATTGGTGCCGATAGGCATTTCAGATATAGGTGCCGATAGGCATTTCAGATATGGTTGCCGATTGGCATTTTAAAAATAGGTGCCGATAGGCATTTCAGATATAGAAACCGATAGGCATTTCAAATATAGGTGCCGATAGGCATTCCAGATATGGTTGCCGATAGGCATTTCAAATATAGGTGCTGATAGGCATTTCAGATGTAGTTTTCTATAGGCATTTCAAAAATAGGTGCCCATAGGCATTTCAGATATAGGTGCCGATAGACATTTCAGATACAGTTGCCGATTGGCATTTTAAAAATAGGTGCCGATAGGCATTTCGGATACAGAAGCTGATAGGCATTTCAAATATAGGTGCCGATAGGCATTCCAGATATGGTTGCCGATAGGCATTTCAAATATAGGTGCTAATAGGCATTTCAGATGTAGTTTCCGATAGGCATTTCAAAAATAGGTGCCGATAGGCATTTCAGATATAGGTGCCGATAGGCATTTCAGATATAGTTGCCGATTGGCATTTTAAAAATAGGTCCCGATAGGCATTTCAGATATAGAAGCCGATAAGTATTTCAAATATAGGTGTCGATAGGCATTTCAGTTATGGTTGCCGATAGGCATTTCAAATATTGATGCTGATAGGCATTTCAGATGTAGTTTCCGATAGGCATTTCAAAAATAGGTGCCGATAGGCATTTCAGATATAGGTGCCGAGAGGCATTACAGATATAGTTGCCGATTGGCATTTTAAAAATAGGTGCCGATAGGCATTTCAGATATAGAAGCCGATAGGCATTTCAAATATAGGTGCCGATAGGCATTCCAGATATGGTTGCCGATAGGCATTTCAAATATAGGTGCTGATAGGCATTTCAGATGTAGTTTCCGATAGACATTTCAAAAATAGGTGCCGATAGGCATTTCAGATATAGGTGCCGATAGGCATTTCAGATATGGTTGCCGATAGGCCTTTCAAATATAAGTGCTGATAGACATTTCAGATGTAGTTTCCGATAGGCATTTCAAAAATAGATACCGATAGGCATTTCAGATATAGGTGCCGATAGGCATTTCAGATATAGTTGCCGATTGGCATTTTAAAAATAGGTGCCGATAGGCATTTCAGATATAGAAGCCGATAGGTATTTCAAATATATAAGTGTCGATAGGCATTTCAGATATGGTTGCCGATAGGCATTTCAAATATAGGTGCTGATAGGCATTTCAGATGTAGTTTCGGATAGGCATTTCAAAAATAGGTGCCGATAGGCATTTCAGATATAGGTGCCGATAGGCATTTTAGATATAGTTGCCGAATGGCATTTTAAAAACAGGTGCCGATAGGCATTTCAGATATAGAAGCCGATAGGTATTTCAAATATAGGTGTCGATAGGCATTTCAGATATGATTGCCGACAGGCATTTCAAATAGAGGAGCAGATAGGCATTTGAGATGTAGTTTCCTAAAGGCATTTCAAAAATAGGTGCCGATAGGCATTTTAGATATAGGTGCCGATAGGCATTTCAGATATAGTTGCCGATTGGCATTTTAAAAATAGGTGCCGATAGGCATTTCAGATATAGAAGCCGATAGGCATTTTAAATATAGGTGCCGATAGGCATTCCAGATATGGTTGCCGATAGGCATTTCAAATATAAGTGCTGATAGGCATTTCAGATGTAGTTTCCGATAGGCATTTCAAAAATAGGTACCGATAGGCATTTCAGATATAGGTGCCGATAGGCATTTCAGAAATAGTATCCAATTGGCATTTTAAAAATAGGTGTCGATAGGGATTTCAGATATAGAAGCCGATAGGCATTTCAGATATAGAAGCCGATAGGCGTTTCAAATACAGGTGCCGATGGGCATTCCAGATATGGTTGCCGATAGGCATTTCAAATATAGGTGCTGATAGGCATTTCAGATGTAGTTTCCGATAGGCATTTCAAAAATTGGTGCCGATAGGCATTTCAGATATAGGTGCTGATAGGCATTTCAGATATAGTTGCCGATTGGCATTTTAGAAATAAGTGCCGATAGGCATTTCAGATATAGAAGCCGATAGGTATTTCAAATATAGGTGTCGATAGGCATTTCAGATATGGTTGCCGATAGGCATTAGCAAATATAGGTGCTGATAGGCATTTGAGATGTAGTTTCCGATAGGAATTTCAAAAATATGTGCCGATAGGCATTTCAGATAAGGTGCCGATAGGCATTTCAGATATAGTTGCCGATTGGCATTTTAAAAATAGGTGCCGATAGGCATTTTTGATGTAGTTTCCGATAAGCATTTCAAAAATAGGTGCCGATAGGCATTTCAGATATAGGTGCCGAAAGGCATTATAGATATAGTTGCCGATAGGCATTTCTGATGTGGTTGCCGATAGGCATTTCAAATATAGGTGCTGTTAGGCATTTCAGATGTAGTTTTCGATAGGCATTTCAAAAATAGTTGCCGATAGGCATTTCAGATATAGGTGCCGATAGGCACTTCAGATATAGTTGCCGATTGGCATTTTAAAAATAGGTGCCGATAGGCATTTCAGATATTGAAGCCGATAGGCATTTCAAATATAGGTGCCGATAGGCATTCCAGATATGGTTGCCGATAGGCATTTCAAATAAAGGTGCTGATAGGCATTTCAGATGTAGATTCCGATAGGCATTTTAAAAATAGGTGCCGATAGGCATTTCAGATATAGGTGCCGATAGACATTTCAGATATAGTTGCCGATTGGCATTTTAAAAATAAGTGCCGATAGGCATTTCAGATATAGAAGCCGATAGGCATTTCAAATATAGGTGCCGATAGGCATTCCAGATATGGTTGCCGATAGGCATTTCAAATATAGGTGCTAATAGGCATTTCAGATGTAGTTTCCGATTGGCATTTCAAAAATTGGTGCCGATAGGCGTTTCAGATATAGGTGCTGATAGGCATTTCAGATATAGTTGCCGATTGGCATTTTTAAAATAGGTGCCGATAGGCATTTCAGATATAGAAGCCGATAGGTATTTCAAATATAGGTGTCGATAGGCATTTCAGATATGGTTGCCGATAGGCATTTCAAACATTGGTGCTGATAGGCATTTCAGATGTAGTTTCCGATAGGCATTTCAAAAATAGGTGCCGATAGGCATTTCAGATATAGGTGCCGATAGGCATTTCAGATATAGGTGCCGATAGGCATTACAGATATAGTTGCCGATTGGCATTTTAAAAATAGGTGCCGATAGGCATTTCAGATATAGAAGCCGATAGGCATTTCAAATATAGGTGCCGATAGGCATTCCAGATATGGTTGCCGATAGGCATTTCAAATATAGTTGCTGATAGGCATTTCAGATGAAGTTTCCGATAGGCATTTCAAAAATAGGTGCCGATAGGCATTTCAGATATAGGTGCCGATAGGCATTTCAGATATAGGTGCCGAAAGGCATTTCAGATATAGTTGCCGATAGGCATTTCTGATGTGGTTGCCGATAGGCATTTCAAATATAGGTGCTGACAGGCATTTCAGATGTAGTTTTCGATAGGCATTTCAAAAATAGGTGCCGATAGGCATTTCAGATATAGGTGCCGATAGGCACTTCAGATATAGTTGCCGATTGGCATTTTAAAAATAGGTGCCGATAGGCATTTCAGATATAGGTGCCGATAGACATTTCAGATATAGTTGCCGATTGGCATTTTAAAAATAGGTGCCGATAGGCATTTCAGATATAGAAGCCGATAGGCATTTCAAATATAGGTGCCGATAGGCATTCCAGATATGGTTGCCGATAGGCATTTCAAATATAGGTGCTAATAGGCATTTCAGATGTAGTTTCCGATAGGCATATCAAAAATTGGTGCCGATATGCATTTCAGATATAGGTGCTGATAGGCATTTCAGATATAGTTGCCGATTGGCATTTTAAAAATAGGTGCCGATAGGCATTTCAGATATAGAAGCCGATAGGTATTTCAAATATAGGTGTCGATAGGCATTTCAGTTATGGTTGCCGATAGGCATTTCAAATATTGGTGCTGATAGGCATTTCAGATGTAGTTTCCGATAGGCATTTCAAAAATAGGTGCCGATAGGCATTTCAGATATAGGTGCCGATAGGCATTACAGATATAGTTGCCGATTGGCATTTTAAAAATAGGTGCCGATAGGCATTTCAGATATAGAAGCCGATAGGCATTTCAAATATAGGTGCCGATAGGCATTCCAGATATGGTTGCCGATAGGCATTTCAAATATAGGTGCTGATAGGCATTTCAGATGTAGTTTCCGATAGGCATTTCAAAAATAGGTGCCGATAGGCATTTCAGATATAGGTGCCGATAGGCATTTCATATATAGTTGCCGATTGGCATTTTAAAAATAGGTGCCGATAGGCATTTCGGATACAGAAGCTGATAGGCATTTCAAATATAGGTGCCGATAGGCATTCCAGATATGGTTGCCGATAGGCATTTCAAATATAGGTGCTGATAGGCATTTCAGATGTAGTTTCCGATAGGCATTTCAAAAATAGGTGCCGATAGGCATTTCAGATATAGGTGCCGATAGGCATTTCAGATATAGTTGCCGATTGGCATTTTAAAAATAAGTGTCGATAGGCATTTCAGATATAGAAGCCGATAGGCATTTCAAATATAGGTGCCGATAGGCATTCCAGATATGGTTGCCGATAGGCATTTCAAATATAGGTGCTGATAGGCATTTTAGATGTAGTTTCCGATAGGCATTTCAAAAATAGGTGCCGATAGGAATTTCAGATATAGGTGCCGATAGGCATTTCAGATATAGTTGCCGATTGGCATTTTCAAAATAGGTGCCGATAGGCATTATAAATATAGGTGCCGATAGGCATTCCAGATATGGTTGCCGATAGGCATTTCAAATATAGGTGCTGATAGGCATTTCAGTTGTAGTTTCCGATAGGCATTTCAAAAATAGGTGCCGATAGGCATTTCAAATATAGGTGCTGATAGGCATTTCAGATGTAGTTTCCGATAGGCATTTCAAAAATTGGTGCCGATAGGCATTTCAGATATAGGTGCCGATAGGCATTTCAGATATAGTTGCCGATTGGCATTTTAAAAATAGGCGCCGATAGGCATTTCAGATATAGAAGCCGATAGGTATTTCAAATATAGGTGTCGATAGGCATTTCAGATATGGCTGCCGATAGGCATTTCAAATATTGGTGCTGATAGGCATTTCAGATATAGTTGCCGATTGGCATTTTAAAAATAGGTGCCGATAGGCATTTCAGATATAGAAGCCGATAGGCATTTCAGATGTATTTTTCGAAAGGCATTTCAAAAATAGGTGCCGATAGGCATTTCAGATATAGGTGCCGATAGGCATTTCAGATATAGGTGCCGATAGGCATTTCAGATATAGTTGCCGATTGGCATTTTAAAAATAGGTGCCGATAGGCATTTCAGATATAGAAGCCGATAGGCATTTCAAATATAGGTGCCGACAGGCATTCAAGGTATAGTTGCCGATAGGCATTTCAAATATAAGTGCTGAAAGGCATTTCAGATGTAGTTTCCGATAAGCATTTCAAAAATAGGTACCGATAGGCATTTCAGATATAGGTGCCGATAGGCATTTCAGATATAGTTGCCGATTTGAATTTTAAAAATAGGTGCCGATAGGCATTTCAGATATAAAAGCAGATAGGTATTTCAAATATAGGTGTCTATAGGCATTTCAGATATGGTTGACGATAGGCATTTCAAATATAGGTGCTGATAGGCATTTCAGATGTAGTTTCGGATAGGCATTTCAAAAATAGGTGCCGATAGGCATTTCAGATACAGGTGCCTATAGGCATTTCAGATATATCTGCCAATTGGCATTTCAAAAATATGTGCCGATAGGCATTTCAGATATAGGTGCCGATAGGCATTTCTGATGTGGTTGCCGATAGGCATTTTAAATATAGGTGCTGATAGGCATTTCAGATGTAGTTTTCGATAGGCATTTCAAAAATAGGTGCCGATAGGCATTTTAGATATAGAAGCCGGTAGGCATTTCAAATATAGGTGCCGATAGGCATTCCAGATATGGTTGCTGATAGGCATTTCAAATATAGGTGCTGATAGGCATTTCAGATGTAGTTTCCGATAGGCTATTTAAAAATAGGTGCCGATAGGCATTTCAGATATAGGTGCCGATAGGCATTTCAGATATAGTTGCCGATTGGCATTTTAAAAATAGGTGCCGATAGGCATTTCAGATATAGAAGCCGATAGGCATTTCAAATATAGGAGCCGATAGGCATTCCAGATATGGTTGCCGATAGGCATTTCAAATATAGGTGCTGATAGGCATTTCAGATGTAGTTTCCGATAGGCATTTCAAAAATTGGTGCCGATAGGCATTTCAAATATAGATGCTGATAGGCATTTCAGATGTAGTTTCCGATAGGCATTTCAAAAATAGGTGCCGATAGGCATTTCAGATATAGGTGCCGATAGGCATTTCAGATATAGTTGCCGATTGGCATTTTAAAAATATGTGCCGATAGGCATTCCAGATATGGTTGCCGATAGGCATTTCAAATATAGGTGCTGATAGGCATTTCAGATATAGTTTCCGATAGGCATTGCAAAAATTGGTGCCGATAGGCATTTCAGATATAGGTGCCGATAGGCATTTCAGATATGGTTGCCGATTGGCATTTTAAAAATAGGTGCCGATAGGCATTTCAGATATAGAAACCGATAGGCATTTCAAATATAGGTGCCGATAGGCATTCCAGATATGGTTGCCGATAGGCATTTCAAATATAGGTGCTGATAGGCATTTCAGATGTAGTTTTCTATAGGCATTTCAAAAATAGGTGCCCATAGGCATTTCAGATATAGGTGCCGATAGACATTTCAGATACAGTTGCCGATTGGCATTTTAAAAATAGGTGCCGATAGGCATTTCGGATACAGAAGCTGATAGGCATTTCAAATATAGGTGCCGATAGGCATTCCAGATATGGTTGCCGATAGGCATTTCAAATATAGGTGCTAATAGGCATTTCAGATGTAGTTTCCGATAGGCATTTCAAAAATAGGTGCCGATAGGCATTTCAGATATAGGTGCCGATAGGCATTTCAGATATAGTTGCCGATTGGCATTTTAAAAATAGGTCCCGATAGGCATTTCAGATATAGAAGCCGATAAGTATTTCAAATATAGGTGTCGATAGGCATTTCAGTTATGGTTGCCGATAGGCATTTCAAATATTGATGCTGATAGGCATTTCAGATGTAGTTTCCGATAGGCATTTCAAAAATAGGTGCCGATAGGCATTTCAGATATAGGTGCCGAGAGGCATTACAGATATAGTTGCCGATTGGCATTTTAAAAATAGGTGCCGATAGGCATTTCAGATATAGAAGCCGATAGGCATTTCAAATATAGGTGCCGATAGGCATTCCAGATATGGTTGCCGATAGGCATTTCAAATATAGGTGCTGATAGGCATTTCAGATGTAGTTTCCGATAGACATTTCAAAAATAGGTGCCGATAGGCATTTCAGATATAGGAGCCGATGGGCATTTCAGATACAGTTGCCGATTGGCATTTCAAAAATAGGTGCCGATAGGCATTTCAGATATAGGTGCCGATAGGCATTACAGATATAGTTGCCGATTGGCATTTTAAAAATAGGTGCCGATAGGCATTTCAGATATAGAAGCCGATAGGCATTTCAGATGTATTTTCCGAAAGGCATTTCAAAAATAGGTGCCGATAGGCATTTCAGATATAGGTGCCGATAGGCATTTCAGATATAGGTGCCGATAGGCATTTCAGATATGGTTGCCGATAGGCCTTTCAAATATAAGTGCTGATAGACATTTCAGATGTAGTTTCCGATAGGCATTTCAAAAATAGATACCGATAGGCATTTCAGATATAGGTGCCGATAGGCATTTCAGATATAGTTGCCGATTGGCATTTTAAAAATAGGTGCCTAAAGGCATTTCAGATATAGAAGCCGATAGGTATTTCAAATATATAAGTGTCGATAGGCATTTCAGATATGGTTGCCGATAGGCATTTCAAATATAGGTGCTGATAGGCATTTCAGATGTAGTTTCGGATAGGCATTTCAAAAATAGGTGCCGATAGGCATTTCAGATATAGGTGCCGATAGGCATTTTAGATATAGTTGCCGAATGGCATTTTAAAAACAGGTGCCGATAGGCATTTCAGATATAGAAGCCGATAGGTATTTTAAATATAGGTGTCGATAGGCATTTCAGATATGATTGCCGACAGGCATTTCAAATAGAGGAGCAGATAGGCATTTCAGATGTAGTTTCCTAAAGGCATTTCAAAAATAGGTGCCGATAGGCATTTTAGATATAGGTGCCGATAGGCTTTTCAGATATAGTTGCCGATTGGCATTTTAAAAATAGGTGCCGATAGGCATTTCAGATATAGAAGCCGATAGGCATTTTAAATATAGGTGCCGATAGGCATTCCAGATATGGTTGCCGATAGGCATTTCAAATATAAGTGCTGATAGGCATTTCAGATGTAGTTTCCGATAGGCATTTCAAAAATAGGTACCGATAGGCATTTCAGATATAGGTGCCGATAGGCATTTCAGAAATAGTATCCAATTGGCATTTTAAAAATAGGTGTCGATAGGGATTTCAGATATAGAAGCCGATAGGCATTTCAGATATAGAAGCCGATAGGCGTTTCAAATACAGGTGCCGATGGGCATTCCAGATATGGTTGCCGATAGGCATTTCAAATATAGGTGCTGATAGGCATTTCAGATGTAGTTTCCGATAGGCATTTCAAAAATTGGTGCCGATAGGCATTTCAGATATAGGTGCTGATAGGCATTTCAGATATAGTTGCCGATTGGCATTTTAGAAATAAGTGCCGATAGGCATTTCAGATATAGAAGCCGATAGGTATTTCAAATATAGGTGTCGATAGGCATTTCAGATATGGTTGCCGATAGGCATTAGCAAATATAGGTGCTGATAGGCATTTGAGATGTAGTTTCCGATAGGAATTTCAAAAATAGGTGCCGATAGGCATTTCAGATATAGGTGCCGATAGGCATTTCAGATATAGTTGCCGATTGGCATTTTAAAAATAGGTGCCGATAGGCATTTTTGAAGTAGTTTCCGATAAGCATTTCAAAAATAGGTGCCGATAGGCATTTCAGATATAGGTGCCGATAGGTATTTCAAATATAGGTGTCGATAGGCATTTCAGATATGGTTGCCGATAGGCATTAGCAAATATAGGTGCTGATAGGCATTTGAGATGTAGTTTCCGATAGGAATTTCAAAAATAGGTGCCGATAGGCATTTCAGATATAGGTGCCGATAGGCATTTTAGATATAGTTGCCGATAGGCATTTCTGATGTGGTTGCCGATAGGCATTTCAAATATAGGTGCTGTTAGGCATTTCAGATGTAGTTTTCGATAGGCATTTCAAAAATAGGTGCCGATAGGCATTTCAGATATAGGTGCCGATAGGCACTTCAGATATAGTTGCCGATTGGCATTTTAAAAATAGGTGCCGATAGGCATTTCAGATATAGAAGCCGATAGGCATTTCAAATATAGGTGCCGATAGGCATTCCAGATATGGTTGCCGATAGGCATTTCAAATAAAGGTGCTGACAGGCTTTCAGATGTAGATTCCGATAGGCATTTTAAAAATAGGTGCCGATAGGCATTTCAGATATAGGTGCCGATAGACATTTCAGATATAGTTGCCGATTGGCATTTTAAAAATAGGTGCCGATAGGCATTTCAGATATAGAAGCCGATAGGCATTTCAAATATAGGTGCCGATAGGCATTCCAGATATGGTTGCCGATAGGCATTTCAAATATAGGTGCTAATAGGCATTTCAGATGTAGTTTCCGATTGGCATTTCAAAAATTGGTGCCGATAGGCGTTTCAGATATAGGTGCTGATAGGCATTTCAGATATAGTTGCCGATTGGCATTTTTAAAATAGGTGCCGATAGGCATTTCAGATATAGAAGCCGATAGGTATTTCAAATATAGGTGTCGATAGGCATTTCAGATATGGTTGCCGATAGGCATTTCAAATATTGGTGCTGATAGGCATTTCAGATGTAGTTTCCGATAGGCATTTCAAAAATAGGTGCCGATAGGCATTTCAGATATAGGTGCCGATAGGCATTACAGATATAGTTGCCGATTGGCATTTTAAAAATAGGTGCCGATAGGCATTTCAGATATAGAAGCCGATAGGCATTTCAAATATAGGTGCCGATAGGCATTCCAGATATGGTTGCCGATAGGCATTTCAAATATAGGTGCTGATAGGCATTTCAGATGAAGTTTCCGATAGGCATTTCAAAAATAGGTGCCGATAGGCATTTCAGATATAGGTGCCGATAGGCATTTCAGATATAGTTGCCGATTGGCATTTTAAAAATAGGTGCCGATAGGCATTTCGGATACAGAAGCTGATAGGCATTTCAAATAAGGTGCCGATAGGCATTCCAGATATGGTTGCCGGTAGGCATTTCAAATATAGGTGCTGATAGGCATTTCAGATGTAGTTTCCGATAGGCATTTCAAAAATAGGTACCGATAGGCATTTCAGATATAGGTGCCGAAAGGCATTTCAGATATAGTTGCCGATAGGCATTTCTGATGTGGTTGCCGATAGGCATTTCAAATATAGGTGCTGACAGGCATTTCAGATGTAGTTTTCGATAGGCATTTCAAAAATAGGTGCCGATAGGCATTTCAGAAATAGGTGCCGATAGGCACTTCAGATATAGTTGCCGATTGGCATCTTAAAAATAGGTGCCGATAGGCATTTCAGATATAGGTGCCGATAGACATTTCAGATATAGTTGCCGATTGGCATTTTAAAAATAGGTGCCGATAGGCATTTCAGATATAGAAGCCGATAGGCATTTCAAATATAGGTGCCGATTGGCATTCCAGATATGGTTGCCGATAGGCATTTCAAATATAGGTGCTAATAGGCATTTCAGATGTAGTTTCCGATAGGCATATCAAAAATTGGTGCCGATATGCATTTCAGATATAGGTGCTGATAGGCATTTCAGATATAGTTGCCGATTGGCATTTTAAAAATAGGTGCCGATAGGCATTTCAGATATAGAAGCCGATAGGTATTTCAAATATAGGTGTCGATAGGCATTTCAGTTATGGTTGCCGATAGGCATTTCAAATATTGGTGCTGATAGGCATTTCAGATGTAGCTTCCGATAGGCATTTCAAAAATAGGTGCCGATAGGGTTTTCAGATATAGGTGCCGATAGGCATTACAGATATAGTTGCCGATTGGCATTTTAAAAATAGGTGCCGATAGGCATTTCAGATATAGAAGCCGATAGGCATTTCAAATATAGGTGCCGATAGGCATTCCAGATATGGTTGCCGATAGGCATTTCAAATATAGGTGCTGATAGGCATTTCAGATGTAGTTTCCGATAGGCATTTCAAAAATAGGTGCCGATAGGCATTTCAGATATAGGTGCCGATAGGCATTTCAGATATAGTTGCCGATTGGCATTTTAAAAATAGGTGCCGATAGGCATTTCGGATACAGAAGCTGATAGGTTTTTCAAATATAGGTGCCGATAGGCATTCCAGATATGGTTGCCGATAGGCATTTCAAATATAGGTGCTGATAGGCATTTCAGATGTAGTTTCCGATAGGCATTTCAAAAATAGGTGCCGATAGGCATTTCAGATATAGGTGCCGATAGGCATTTCAGATATAGTTGCCGATTGGCATTTTAAAAATAAGTGTCGATAGGCATTTCAGATATAGAAGCCGATAGGCATTTCAAATATGTGTGCCGATAGGCTTTCCAGATATGGTTGCCGATAGGCATTTCAAATATAGGTGCTGATAGGCATTCCAGATGTAGTTTCCGATAGGCATTTCAAAAATTGGTGCCGATAGGCATTTCAGATATAGGTGCCGATAGGCATTTCAGATATAGTTACCGATTGGCATTTTAAAAATAGGTGCCGATAGGCATTTCAGATATAGAAGCCGATAGGTATTTCAAATATAGGTGTCGATAGGCATTTCAAATATGGTTGCTGATAGGCATTTCAAATATAGGTGCTGATAGGCATTTCAGATGTAGTTTCCGATAGGCATTTCAAAAAAAGGTGCCGATAGGTATTACAGATATAGGTGCCGATAGGCATTTCAGATATAGTTGCCGATTGGCATTTTAAAAATAGGTGCCGATAGGCATTTCAGATATAGAAGCCGATAGGCATTTCAAATATAGGTGCCGATAGGCATTCCAGATATGGTTGCCGATAGGCATTTCAAATATAGGTGCTGATAGACATTTTAGATGTAGTTTCCGATAGGCATTTCAAAAATAGGTGCCGATAGGCATTTCAGATATAGGTGCCGATAGGCATTTCAGATATAGTTGCCGATTGGCATTTTCAAAATAGGTGCCGATAGGCATTATAAATATAGGTGCCGATAGGCATTCCAGATATGGTTGCCGATAGGCATTTCAAATATAGGTGCTGATAGGCATTTCAGTTGTAGTTTCCGATAGGCATTTCAAAAATAGGTGCCGATAGGCATTTCAAATATAGGTGCTGATAGGCATTTCAGATGTAGTTTCCGATAGGCATTTCAAAAATTGGTGCCGATAGGCATTTCAGATATAGGTGCCGATAGGCATTTCAGATATAGTTGCCGATTGGCATTTTAAAAATAGGCGCCGATAGGCATTTCAGATATAGAAGCCGATAGGTATTTCAAATATAGGTGTCGATAGGCATTTCAGATATGGCTGCCGATAGGCATTTCAAATATTGGTGCTGATAGGCATTTCAGATATAGTTGCCGATTGGCATTTTAAAAATAGGTGCCGATAGGCATTTCAGATATAGAAGCCGATAGGCATTTCAGATGTATTTTTCGAAAGGCATTTCAAAAATAGGTGCCGATAGGCATTTCAGATATAGGTGTTGATAGGCATTTCAGATATAGGTGCCGATAGGCATTTCAGATATAGTTGCCTATTGGCATTTTAAAAATAGGTGCCGATAGGCATTTCAGATATAGAAGCCGATAGGCATTTCAAATATAGGTGCCGACAGGCATTCAAGGTATAGTTGCCGATAGGCATTTCAAATATAGGTGCTGAAAGGCATTTCAGATGTAGTTTCCGATAAGCATTTCAAAAATAGGTACCGATAGGCATTTCAGATATAGGTGCCGATAGGCATTTCAGATATAGTTGCCGATTTGAATTTTAAAAATAGGTGCCGATAGGCATTTCAGATATAAAAGCCGATAGGTATTTCAAATATAGGTGTCGATAGGCATTTCAGATATAGTTGACGATAGGCATTTCAAATATAGGTGCTGATAGGCATTTCAGATGTAGTTTCGGATAGGCATTTCAAAAATAGGTGCCGATAGGCATTTCAGATACAGGTGTCTATAGGCATTTCAGATATATCTGCCAATTGGCATTTCAAAAATATGTGCCGATAGGCATTTCAGATATAGGTGCCGATAGGCATTTCTGATGTGGTTGCCGATAGGCATTTTAAATATAGGTGCTGATAGGCATTTCAGATGTAGTTTTCGATAGGCATTTCAAAAATAGGTGCCGATAGGCATTTTAGATATAGAAGCCGGTAGGCATTTCAAATATAGGTGCCGATAGGCATTCCAGATATGGTTGCTGATAGGCATTTCAAATATAGGTGCTGATAGGCATTTCAGATGTAGTTTCCGATAGGCTTTTCAAAAATAGGTGCCGATAGGCATTTCAGATATAGGTGCCGATAGGCATTTCAGATATAGTTGCCGATTGGCATTTTAAAAATAGGTGCCGATAGGCATTTCAGATATAGAAGCCGATAGGCATTTCAAATATAGGAGCCGATAGGCATTCCAGATATGGTTGCCGATAGGCATTTCAAATATAGGTGCTGATAGGCATTTCAGATGTAGTTTCCGATAGGCATTTCAAAAATTGGTGCCGATAGGCATTTCAAAAATAGATGCTGATAGGCATTTCAGATGTAGTTTCCGATAGGCATTTCAAAAATAGGTGCCGATAGGCATTTCAGGTATAGGTGCCGATAGGCATTTCAGATATAGTTGCCGATTGGCATTTTAAAAATATGTGCCGATAGGCATTCCAGATATGGTTGCCGATAGGCATTTCAAATATAGGTGCTGATAGGCATTTCAGATATAGTTTCCGATAGGCATTGCAAAAATTGGTGCCGATAGGCATTTCAGATATAGAAGCCGATAGGTATTTCAAATATAGGTGTCGATAGGCATTTCAGTTATGGTTGCCGATAGGCATTTCAAATATTGGTGCTGATAGGCATTTTAGATGTAGTTTCCGATAGGCATTCCAAAAATAGGTGCCGATAGGCATTTCAGATATAGGTGCCGATAGGCATTACAGATATAGTTGCCGATTGGCATTTTAAAAATAGGTGCCGATAGGCATTTCAGATATAGAAGCCGATAGGTATTTCAAATATAGGTGTCGATAGGCATTTCAGTTATGGTTGCCGATAGGCATTTCAAATATTGGTGCTGATAGGCATTTCAGATGTAGTTTCCGATAGGCATTTCAAAAATAGGTGCCGATAGGGTTTTCAGATATAGGTGCCGATAGGCATTACAGATATAGTTGCCGATTGGCATTTTAAAAATAGGTGCCGATAGGCATTTCAGATATAGAAGCCGATAGGCATTTCAAATATAGGTGCCGATAGGCATTCCAGATATGGTTGCCGATAGGCATTTCAAATATAGGTGCTGATAGACATTTTAGATGTAGTTTCCGATAGGCATTTCAAAAATAGGTGCCGATAGGCATTTCAGATATAGGTGCCGATAGGCATTTCAGATATAGTTGCCGATTGGCATTTTCAAAATAGGTGCCGATAGGCATTATAAATATAGGTGCCGATAGGCATTCCAGATATGGTTGCCGATAGGCATTTCAAATATAGGTGCTGATAGGCATTTCAGTTGTAGTTTCCGATAGGCATTTCAAAAATAGGTGCCGATAGGCATTTCAAATATAGGTGCTGATAGGCATTTCAGATGTAGTTTCCGATAGGCATTTCAAAAATTGGTGCCGATAGGCATTTCAGATATAGGTGCCGATAGGCATTTCAGATATAGTTGCCGATTGGCATTTTAAAAATAGGCGCCGATAGGCATTTCAGATATAGAAGCCGATAGGTATTTCAAATATAGGTGTCGATAGGCATTTCAGATATGGCTGCCGATAGGCATTTCAAATATTGGTGCTGATAGGCATTTCAGATATAGTTGCCGATTGGCATTTTAAAAATAGGTGCCGATAGGCATTTCAGATATAGAAGCCGATAGGCATTTCAGATGTATTTTTCGAAAGGCATTTCAAAAATAGGTGCCGATAGGCATTTCAGATATAGGTGTTGATAGGCATTTCAGATATAGGTGCCGATAGGCATTTCAGATATAGTTGCCTATTGGCATTTTAAAAATAGGTGCCGATAGGCATTTCAGATATAGAAGCCGATAGGCATTTCAAATATAGGTGCCGACAGGCATTCAAGGTATAGTTGCCGATAGGCATTTCAAATATAAGTGCTGAAAGGCATTTCAGATGTAGTTTCCGATAAGCATTTCAAAAATAGGTACCGATAGGCATTTCAGATATAGGTGCCGATAGGCATTTCAGATATAGTTGCCGATTTGAATTTTAAAAATAGGTGCCGATAGGCATTTCAGATATAAAAGCCGATAGGTATTTCAAATATAGGTGTCGATAGGCATTTCAGATATAGTTGACGATAGGCATTTCAAATATAGGTGCTGATAGGCATTTCAGATGTAGTTTCGGATAGGCATTTCAAAAATAGGTGCCGATAGGCATTTCAGATACAGGTGCCTATAGGCATTTCAGATATATCTGCCAATTGGCATTTCAAAAATATGTGCCGATAGGCATTTCAGATATAGGTGCCGATAGGCATTTCTGATGTGGTTGCCGATAGGCATTTTAAATATAGGTGCTGATAGGCATTTCAGTTGTAGTTTTCGATAGGCATTTCAAAAATAGGTGCCGATAGGCATTTTAGATATAGAAGCCGGTAGGCATTTCAAATATAGGTGCCGATAGGCATTCCAGATATGGTTGCTGATAGGCATTTCAAATATAGGTGCTGATAGGCATTTCAGATGTAGTTTCCGATAGGCTTTTCAAAAATAGGTGCCGATAGGCATTTCAGATATAGGTGCCGATAGGCATTTCAGATATAGTTGCCGATTGGCATTTTAAAAATAGGTGCCGATAGGCATTTCAGATATAGAAGCCGATAGGCATTTCAAATATAGGAGCCGATAGGCATTCCAGATATGGTTGCCGATAGGCATTTCAAATATAGGTGCTGATAGGCATTTCAGATGTAGTTTCCGATAGGCATTTCAAAAATTGGTGCCGATAGGCATTTCAAAAATAGATGCTGATAGGCATTTCAGATGTAGTTTCCGATAGGCATTTCAAAAATAGGTGCCGATAGGCATTTCAGGTATAGGTGCCGATAGGCATTTCAGATATAGTTGCCGATTGGCATTTTAAAAATATGTGCCGATAGGCATTCCAGATATGGTTGCCGATAGGCATTTCAAATATAGGTGCTGATAGGCATTTCAGATATAGTTTCCGATAGGCATTGCAAAAATTGGTGCCGATAGGCATTTCAGATATAGAAGCCGATAGGTATTTCAAATATAGGTGTCGATAGGCATTTCAGTTATGGTTGCCGATAGGCATTTCAAATATTGGTGCTGATAGGCATTTTAGATGTAGTTTCCGATAGGCATTCCAAAAATAGGTGCCGATAGGCATTTCAGATATAGGTGCCGATAGGCATTACAGATATAGTTGCCGATTGGCATTTTAAAAATAGGTGCCGATAGGCATTTCAGATATAGAAGCCGATAGGTATTTCAAATATAGGTGTCGATAGGCATTTCAGTTATGGTTGCCGATAGGCATTTCAAATATTGGTGCTGATAGGCATTTCAGATGTAGTTTCCGATAGGCATTTCAAAAATAGGTGCCGATAGGGTTTTCAGATATAGGTGCCGATAGGCATTACAGATATAGTTGCCGATTGGCATTTTAAAAATAGGTGCCGATAGGCATTTCAGATATAGAAGCCGATAGGCATTTCAAATATAGGTGCCGATAGGCATTCCAGATATGGTTGCCGATAGGCATTTCAAATATAGGTGCTGATAGGCATTTCAGATGTAGTTTCCGATAGGCATTTCAAAAATAGGTGCCGATAGGCATTTCAGATATAGGTGCCGATAGGCATTTCAGATATAGTTGCCGATTGGCATTTTAAAAATAGGTGCCGATAGGCATTTCGGATACAGAAGCTGATAGGTTTTTCAAATATAGGTGCCGATAGGCATTCCAGATATGGTTGCCGATAGGCATTTCAAATATAGGTGCTGATAGGCATTTCAGATGTAGTTTCCGATAGGCATTTCAAAAATAGGTGCCGATAGGCATTTCAGATATAGGTGCCGATAGGCATTTCAGATATAGTTGCCGATTGGCATTTTAAAAATAAGTGTCGATAGGCATTTCAGATATAGAAGCCGATAGGCATTTCAAATATATGTGCCGATAGGCTTTCCAGATATGGTTGCCGATAGGCATTTCAAATATAGGTGCTGATAGGCATTCCAGATGTAGTTTCCGATAGGCATTTCAAAAATTGGTGCCGATAGGCATTTCAGATATAGGTGCCGATAGGCATTTCAGATATAGTTACCGATTGGCATTTTAAAAATAGGTGCCGATAGGCATTTCAGATATAGAAGCCGATAGGTATTTCAAATATAGGTGTCGATAGGCATTTCAAATATGGTTGCTGATAGGCATTTCAAATATAGGTGCTGATAGGCATTTCAGATGTAGTTTCCGATAGGCATTTCAAAAAAAGGTGCCGATAGGTATTACAGATATAGGTGCCGATAGGCATTTCAGATATAGTTGCCGATTGGCATTTTAAAAATAGGTGCCGATAGGCATTTCAGATATAGAAGCCGATAGGCATTTCAAATATAGGTGCCGATAGGCATTCCAGATATGGTTGCCGATAGACATTTCAAATATAGGTGCTGATAGACATTTTAGATGTAGTTTCCGATAGGCATTTCAAAAATAGGTGCCGATAGGCATTTCAGATATAGGTGCCGATAGGCATTTCAGATATAGTTGCCGATTGGCATTTTCAAAATAGGTGCCGATAGGCATTATAAATATAGGTGCCGATAGGCATTCCAGATATGGTTGCCGATAGGCATTTCAAATATAGGTGCTGATAGGCATTTCAGTTGTAGTTTCCGATAGGCATTTCAAAAATAGGTGCCGATAGGCATTTCAAATATAGGTGCTGATAGGCATTTCAGATGTAGTTTCCGATAGGCATTTCAAAAATTGGTGCCGATAGGCATTTCAGATATAGGTGCCGATAGGCATTTCAGATATAGTTGCCGATTGGCATTTTAAAAATAGGCGCCGATAGGCATTTCAGATATAGAAGCCGATAGGTATTTCAAATATAGGTGTCGATAGGCATTTCAGATATGGCTGCCGATAGGCATTTCAAATATTGGTGCTGATAGGCATTTCAGATATAGTTGCCGATTGGCATTTTAAAAATAGGTGCCGATAGGCATTTCAGATATAGAAGCCGATAGGCATTTCAGATGTATTTTTCGAAAGGCATTTCAAAAATAGGTGCCGATAGGCATTTCAGATATAGGTGTTGATAGGCATTTCAGATATAGGTGCCGATAGGCATTTCAGATATAGTTGCCTATTGGCATTTTAAAAATAGGTGCCGATAGGCATTTCAGATATAGAAGCCGATAGGCATTTCAAATATAGGTGCCGACAGGCATTCAAGGTATAGTTGCCGATAGGCATTTCAAATATAAGTGCTGAAAGGCATTTCAGATGTAGTTTCCGATAAGCATTTCAAAAATAGGTACCGATAGGCATTTCAGATATAGGTGCCGATAGGCATTTCAGATATAGTTGCCGATTTGAATTTTAAAAATAGGTGCCGATAGGCATTTCAGATATAAAAGCCGATAGGTATTTCAAATATAGGTGTCGATAGGCATTTCAGATATAGTTGACGATAGGCATTTCAAATATAGGTGCTGATAGGCATTTCAGATGTAGTTTCGGATAGGCATTTCAAAAATAGGTGCCGATAGGCATTTCAGATACAGGTGCCTATAGGCATTTCAGATATATCTGCCAATTGGCATTTCAAAAATATGTGCCGATAGGCATTTCAGATATAGGTGCCGATAGGCATTTCTGATGTGGTTGCCGATAGGCATTTTAAATATAGGTGCTGATAGGCATTTCAGATGTAGTTTTCGATAGGCATTTCAAAAATAGGTGCCGATAGGCATTTTAGATATAGAAGCCGGTAGGCATTTCAAATATAGGTGCCGATAGGCATTCCAGATATGGTTGCTGATAGGCATTTCAAATATAGGTGCTGATAGGCATTTCAGATGTAGTTTCCGATAGGCTTTTCAAAAATAGGTGCCGATAGGCATTTCAGATATAGGTGCCGATAGGCATTTCAGATATAGTTGCCGATTGGCATTTTAAAAATAGGTGCCGATAGGCATTTCAGATATAGAAGCCGATAGGCATTTCAAATATAGGAGCCGATAGGCATTCCAGATATGGTTGCCGATAGGCATTTCAAATATAGGTGCTGATAGGCATTTCAGATGTAGTTTCCGATAGGCATTTCAAAAATTGGTGCCGATAGGCATTTCAAAAATAGATGCTGATAGGCATTTCAGATGTAGTTTCCGATAGGCATTTCAAAAATAGGTGCCGATAGGCATTTCAGGTATAGGTGCCGATAGGCATTTCAGATATAGTTGCCGATTGGCATTTTAAAAATATGTGCCGATAGGCATTCCAGATATGGTTGCCGATAGGCATTTCAAATATAGGTGCTGATAGGCATTTCAGATATAGTTTCCGATAGGCATTGCAAAAATTGGTGCCGATAGGCATTTCAGATATAGAAGCCGATAGGTATTTCAAATATAGGTGTCGATAGGCATTTCAGTTATGGTTGCCGATAGGCATTTCAAATATTGGTGCTGATAGGCATTTTAGATGTAGTTTCCGATAGGCATTCCAAAAATAGGTGCCGATAGGCATTTCAGATATAGGTGCCGATAGGCATTACAGATATAGTTGCCGATTGGCATTTTAAAAATAGGTGCCGATAGGCATTTCAGATATAGAAGCCGATAGGCATTTCAAATATAGGTGCCGATAGGCATTCCAGATATGGTTGCCGATAGGCATTTCAAATATAGGTGCTGATAGGCATTTCAGATGTAGTTTCCGATAGGCATTTCAAAAATAGGTGCCGATAGGCATTTAAGATATAGGTGCCGATAGGCATTTCAGATATAGTTGCCGTTTAGCATTTTAAAAATAGGTGCCGATAGGCATTTCGGATACAGAAGCTGATAGGCATTTCAAATATAGGTGCCGATAGGCATTCCAGATATGGTTGCCGAAAGGCATTTCAAATATAGGTGCTGATAGGCATTTCAGATGTAGTTTCCGATAGGCATTTCAAAAATAGGTGCCGATAGGCATTTCAGATATAGGTGCCGATAGGCATTTCAGATATAGTTGCCGATTGGCATTTTAAAAATAAGTGTCGATAGGCATTTCAGATATAGAAGCCGACAGGCATTTCAAATATAGGTGCCGATAGGCTTTCCAGATATGGTTGCCGATAGGCATTTCAAATATAGGTGCTGATAGGTATTCCAGATGTAGTTTCCGATAGGCATTTCAAAAATTGGTGCCGATAGGCATTTCAGATATAGGTGCCGATAGGCATTTCAGATATAGTTACCGATTGGCATTTTAAAAATAGGTGCCGATAGGCATTTCAGATATAGAAGCCGATAGGTATTTCAAATATAGGTGTCGATAGGCATTTCAAATATGGTTGCTGATAGGCATTTCAAATATAGGTGCTGATAGGCATTTTAGATGTAGTTTCCGATAGGCATTTCAAAAATAGGTGCCGATAGGCATTTCAGATATAGGTGCCGATAGGCATTTCAGATATAGTTGCCGATTAGCATTTTCAAAATAGGTGCCGATAGGCATTACAGATATAGAGGCCGATAGGCATTATAAATATAGGTGCCGATAGGCATTCCAGATATGGTTGCCGATAGGCATTTCAAATATAGGTGCTGATAGGCATTTCAGTTGTAGTTTCCGATAGGCATTTCAAAAATAGGTGCCGATAGGCATTTCAAATATAGGTGCTGATAGGGATTTCAGATGTAGTTTCCGATAGGCATTTCAAAAATTGGTGCCGATAGGCATTTCAGATATAGTTGCCGATTGGCATTTTAAAAATAGGTGCCGATAGGCATTTCAGATATAGAAGCCGATAGGTATTTCAAATATAGGTGTCGATAGGCATTTCAGATATGGCTGCCGATAGGCATTTCAAATATTGGTGCTGATAGGCATTTCAGATAGAGTTGCCAATTGGCATTTTAAAAATAGGTGCCGATAGGCATTTCAGATATAGAAGCCGATAGGCATTTCAGATGTATTTTTCGAAAGGCATTTCAAAAATAGGTGCCGATAGGCATTTCAGATATAGGTGCCGATAGGCATTTCAGATATAGGTGCCGATATGCATTTCAGATATAGTTGCCGATTGGCATTTTAAAAATAGGTGCCGATAGGCATTTCAGATATAGAAGCCGATAGGCATTTCAAATATAGGTGCCGACAGGCATTCAAGGTATAGTTGCCGATAGGAATTTCAAATATAAGTGCTGAAAGGCATTTCAGATGTAGTTTCCGATAGGCATTTCAAAAATAGGTACCGATAGGCATTTCAGATATAGGTGCCGATAGGCATTTCAGATATAGTTGCCGATTTGAATTTTAAAAATAGGTGCCGATAGGCATTTCCGATATAAAAGCCGATAGGTATTTCAAATATAGGTGTCGATAGGCATTTCAGATATGGTTGACGATAGGCATTTCAAATATAGGTGCTGATAGGCATTTTAGATGTAGTTTCGGATAGGCATTTCAAAAATAGGTGCCGATAGGCATTTCAGATACAGGTGCCTATAGGCATTTCAGATATATCTGCCAATTGGCATTTCAAAAATATGTGCCGATAGGCATTTCAGATATAGGTGCCGATAGGCATTTCTGATGTGGTTGCCGATAGGCATTTTAAATATAGGTGCTGATAGGCATTTCAGATGTAGTTTTCGATAGGCATTTCAAAAATAGGTGCCGATAGGCATTTCAGATACAGGTGCCTATAGGCATTTCAGATATATCTGCCAATTGGCATTTCAAAAATATGTGCCGATAGGCATTTCAGATATAGGTGCCGATAGGCATTTCTGATGTGGTTGCCGATAGGCATTTTAAATATAGGTGCCGATAGGCATTTCAAATATAAGTGCTGAAAGGCATTTCAGATGTAGTTTCCGATAGGCATTTCAAAAATAGGTACCGATAGGCATTTCAGATATAGGTGCCGATAGGCATTTCAGATATAGTTGCCGATTTGAATTTTAAAAATAGGTGCCGATAGGCATTTTAGATATAAAAGCCGATAGGTATTTCAAATATAGGTGTCGATAGGCATTTCAGATATGGTTGACGATAGGCATTTCAAATATAGGTGCTGATAGGCATTTTAGATGTAGTTTCGGATAGGCATTTCAAAAATAGGTGCCGATAGGCATTTCAGATACAGGTGCCTATAGGCATTTCAGATATATCTGCCAATTGGCATTTCAAAAATATGTGCCGATAGGCATTTCAGATATAGGTGCCGATAGGCATTTCTGATGTGGTTGCCGATAGGCATTTTAAATATAGGTGCTGATAGGCATTTCAGATGTAGTTTTCGATAGGCATTTCAAAAATAGGTGCCGATAGGCATTTCAGATATAGAAGCCGATAGGCATTTCAAATATAGGTGCCGATAGGCATTCCAGATATGGTTGCTGATAGGCATTTCAAATATAGGTGCTGATAGGCATTTCAGACGTAGTTTCCGATAGGCTATTCAAAAATAAGTGCCGATAGGCATTTCAGATATAGGTGCCGATAGGCATTTCAGATATAGTTGCCGATTGGCATTTTAAAAATAGGTGCCGCTAGGCATTTCAGATATAGAAGCCGATAGGCATTTCAAATATAGGAGCCGATAGGCATTCCAGATATGGTTGCCGATAGGCATTTCAAATATAGGTGCTGATAGGCATTTCAGATGTAGTTTCCGATAGGCATTTAAAAAATTGGTGCCGATAGGCATTTCAAATATAGATGCTGATAGGCATTTCAGATGTAGTTTCCGATAGGCATTTCAAAAATAGGTGCCGATAGGCATTTCAGATATAGGTGCCGATAGGCATTTCAGATATAGTTGCCGATTGGCATTTAAAAAATATGTGCCGATAGGCATTCCAGATATGGATGCCGATAGGCATTTCAAATATAGGTGCTGATAGGCATTTCAGATATAGTTTCCGATAGGCATTGCAAAAATTGGTGCTGATAGGCATTTCAGATATAGGTGCCGATAGGCATTTCAGATATGGTTGCCGATTGGCATTTTAAAAATAGGTGCCGATAGGCATTTCAGATATAGAAACCGATAGGCATTTCAAATATAGGTGCCGATAGGCATTCCAGATATGATTGCCGATAGGCATTTCAAATATAGGTGCTGATAGGCATTTCAGATGTAGTTTTCGATAGGCATTTCAAAAATAGGTGCCCATAGGCATTTCAGATATAGGTGCCGATAGACATTTCAAATATAGTTGCCGATTGGCATTTTAAAAATAGGTGCCGATAGGCATTTCAGATATAGAAGCCGATAGGCATTTCAAATATAGGTGCCGATAGGCATTCCAGATATAGTTGCCGATAGGCATTTCAAATATAGGTGCTGATAGGCATTTCAGATGTAGTTTCCGATAGGCATTTCAAAAATTGGTGCCGATAGGCATTTCAGATATAGGTGCCGATAGGCATTTCAGATAAGGTTGCTGATTGGCATTTTAAAAATAGGTGCCGATAGGCATTTCAGATATAGAAGCCGATAGGTATTTCAAATAAAGGTGTCGATAGGCATTTCAGATATGGTTGCCGATAGGCATTTCAAATATTGGTGCTGATAGGCATTTCAAATGTAGTTTCCGATAGGCATTTCAAAAATAGGTGCCGATAGGCATTTCAGATGTAGTTTCCGATAGGCATTTCAAAAATAGGTGCCGATAGGCATTTCAGATATAGGTGCCGATAGGCATTTCAGATATAGGTGCCGATAGGCATTTCAGATATAGTTGCCGATTGGCATTTTAAAAATAAATGCCGATAGGCATTTCAGATATAGAAGCCGATAGGTATTTCAAATATAGGTGTCGATAGGCATTTCAGATATGGTTGCCGAAAGGCATTTCAAATATAGGTGCTGATAGGCATTTCAGATGTAGTCTCCGATAGGCATTTCAAAAATAGGTGCCGATAGGCATTTCAGATATTGGTGCCGATAGGCATTTCAGATATAGTTGGCGATTGGCATTTTAAAAATAGGTGTCGATAGGCATTTCAGATATAGAAGCCGATAGGCATTTTAAATATAGGTGCTGATAGGCATTCCAGATGTAGTTTCCGATAGGCATTTCAAAAATTGGTGCCGATAGGCATTTCAGATATAGGTGCCGATAGGCATTTCAGATATAGTTACCGATCGGCATTTTAAAAATAGGTGCCGATAGGCATTTCAGATATAGAAGCCGATAGGTATTTCAAATATAGGTGTCGATAATCATTTCAGATATGGTTGCCGATAGGCATTTCAAATATAGGTGCTGATAGGCATTTCAGATGTAGTTTCCGATAGGCATTTCAAAAATAGGTGCTGATAGGCATTTCAGATATAGGTGCCGATAGGCATTTCAGATATAGTTGCCGATTGGCATTTTAAAAATAGGTGCCGATAGGCATTTCAGATAAAGAAGCCGATAGGCATTTCAATTATAGGTGCCGATAGGCATTCCAGATATGGTTGCCGATAGGCATTTCAAATATAGGTGCTGATAGGCATTTCAGATGAAGTTTTCGATAGATATTTCAAAAATAGGTGCCGATAGGCATTTCAAATATAGGTGCTGATAGGCATTTCAGATGTAGTTTCCGATAGGCATTTCAAAAATTGGTGCCGATAGGCATTGCAGATATAGGTGCCGATAGGCATTTCAGATATAGTTGCCGATTGGCATTTAAAAAATAGGTGCCGATAGGCAATTCAGATAAAGAAGCCGATAGGTATTTCAAATATAGGTGTCGATAGGCATTTCAGATATGGTTGCCGATAGGCATTTCAAATATTGGTGCTGATAGGCATTTCAGATGTAGTTTCCGATAGGCATTTCAAAAATAGGTGCCGATAGGCATTTCAGATATAGGTGCCAAAAGGCATTACAGATATAGTTGCCGATTGGCATTTTAAAAATAGGTGCCGATAGGCATTTCAGATAAAGAAGCCGATAGGCATTTCAGATGTATTTTCCGAAAGGCATTTCAAAAATACGTGCCGATAGGTATTTCAGATATAGGTGCTGATAGGCATTTCAGATATAGGTGCTGATAGGCATTTCAGATATAGTTGCCGATTGGCATTTTAAAAATAGGTGCCGATAGGCATTTCAGATATAGAAGCCGATAGGCATTTCAAATATAGGTGCTGATAGGCATTCCAGATATGGTTGCCGATAGGCATTTCAAATATAGGTGCTGATAGGCATTTCAGATGTAGTTTCCGATAGGCATTTCAAAAATAGGTGCCGATAGGCATTTCGAATTATAGGTGCTGATAGGCATTTCAGATGTAGTTTCCGATAGGCATTTCAAAAATTGGTGCCGATAGGCATTTCAGATATAGGTGCCGATAGGCATTTCAGATATAGTTGCCGATTGGCATTTTAAAAATAGGTGCCGATAGGCATTTCAGATATAGAAGCCGATAGGTATTTCAAATATTGGTGCCGATAGGCATTTCAGATATAGAAGCCGATAGGCATTTCAGATGTATTTTCCGAAAGGCATTTCAAAAATAGGTGCCGATAGGCATTTCAGATATAGGTGCCGATAGGCATTTCAGATATAGGTGCCGATAGGCATTTCAGATATAGTTGCCGATTGGCATTTTAAAAATAGGTGCCGATAGGCATTTCAGATACAGAAGCCGATAGGCATTTCAAATATAAGTGCCGATAGGCATTCCAGATATGGTTGCCGATAGGCATTTCAAATATAAGTGCTGATAGGCATTTCAGATGTTGTTTCCGATAGGCATTTCAAAAATATGTACCGATAGGCATTTCAGATATAGGTGCCGATAGGCATTTCAGATATAGTTGCCGATTGGCATTTTAAAAATAGGTGCCGATAGGCATTTCAGATATAGAAGCCGATAGGTATTTCAAATATAGGTGTCGATAGGCATTTCAGATATGGTTGCCGATAGGCATTTCAAATATAGGTGCTGATAGGCATTTCAGATGTAGTTTCGGATAGGCATTTCAAAAATACGTGCCGATAGGCATTTCAGATATAGGTGCAAATAGGCATTTCAGATATAGTTGCCGATTGGCATTTTAAAAACAGGTGCCGATAGGCATTTCAGATATAGAAGCCGATAAGTATTTCAAATATGGGTGTCGATAGGCATTTCAGATATGATTGCCGACAGGCATTTCAAATAGAGGAGCAGATAGGCATTTCAGATGTAGTTTCCTAAAGGCATTCAAAAATAGGTGCCGATAGGCATTTTAGATATAGGTGCCGATAGGCATTTCAGATATAGTTGCCGATTGGCATTTTAAAAATAGGTGCCGACAGGCATTTCAGATATAGAAGCCGATAGGCATTTTAAATATAGGTGCCGATAGGCATTCCAGATATGGTTGCCGATAGGCATTTCAAATATAAGTGCTGATAGGCATTTCAGATGTAGTTTCCGATAGGCATTTCAAAAATAGGTACCGATAGGCATTTCAGATATAGGTGCCGATAGGCATTTCAGAAATAGTATCCAATTGGCATTTTAAAAATAGGTGTCGATAGGGATTTCAGATATAGAAGCCGATAGGCATTTCAGATATAGAAGCCGATAGGCATTTCATATACAGGTGCCGATAGGCATTCCAGATATGGTTGCCGATAGGCATTTCAAATATAGGTGCTGATAGGCATTTCAGATGTAGTTTCCGATAGGCATTTCAAAAATTGGTGCCGATAGGCATTTCAGATATAGGTGCCGATAGGCATTTCAGATATAGTTGCCGATTGGCATTTTAGATATAAGTGCCGATAGGCATTTCAGATATAAAAGCCGATAGGTATTTCAAATATAGGTGTCGATAGGCATTTCAGATATGGTTGCCGATAGGCATTTCAAATATAGGTGCTGATAGGCATTTCAGATGTAGTTTCCGATAGGCATTTCAAAAATAGGTGCCGATAGGCATTTCAGATATAGGTGCCGATAGGCATTTCAAATATAGTTGCCGATTGGCATTTTAAAAATAGGTGCCGATAGGCATTTTAGATGTAGTTTCCGATAGGCATTTCAAAAATAGGTGCCGATAGGCATTTCAGATATAGGTGCCGAAAGGCATTTCAGATATAGTTGCCGATAGGCAGTTAAAATATAGGTGCCGATAGGCATTTCAAATATAGGTGCCGATAGGCATTTCAAATATAGGTGTCGATAGGCATTTCAGATATAAATGCCGAAAGGCATTTCAGATATAGGTGCCGATAGGCATTTCTGATGTGGTTGCCGATAGGCATTTCAAATATAGGTGCTGATAGGCATTTCAGATGTAGTTTTCGATAGGCATTTCAAAAATAGGTGCCGATAGGCATTTCAGATATAGGTGCCGATAGGCACTTCAGATATAGTTGCCGATTGGCATTTTAAAAATAGGTGCCGATAGGCATTTCAGATATAGAAGCAGATAGGCATTTCAAATATAGGTGCCGATAGGCATTCCAGATATGGTTGCCGATAGGCATTTTAAATATAGGGGCTGATAGGCATTTCAGATGTAGATTCCGATAGGCATTTAAAAAATAGGTGCCTATAGGCATTTCAGATATAGGTGCCGATAGACATTTCAGATATAGTTGCCGATTGGCATTTTAAAAATAGTTGCCGATAGGCATTTCAGATATAGAAGCCGATAGGCATTTCAAATATAGGTGCCGATAGGCATTCCAGATATGGTTGCCGATAGGCATTTCAAATATAGGTGCTGATAGGCATTTCAGATATAGTTTCCGATAGGCATTTCAAAAATTGGTGCCGATAGGCATTTCAGATTAGGTGCTGATAGGAACTTCAGTTATAGTTGCCGATTGGCATTTTAAAAATAAGTGCCGATAGGCATTTTAGATATAGAAGCCGATAGGTATTTCAAATATAGGTGTCGATAGGCATTTGAGATATGGTTGCCGATAGGCATTTCAAATATTGGTGCCGATAGGCATTTCAGATGTAGTTTTCGATAGGCATTTCAAAAATAGGTGCCGATAGGCATTTCAGATATAGGTGCCGATAGGCATTACAGATATAGTTGCCGATTGGCATTTTAAAAATAGGTGCCGATAGGCATTTCAGATATAGAAGCCGATAGGCATTTCAAATATAGGTGCCGAGAGGCATTCCAGATATGGTTGCCGATAAGCATTTCAAATATAGGTGCTGATAGGCATTTCAGATGTAGTTTCCGATAGGCATTTCAAAAATAGGTGCCGATAGGCATTTCAGATATAGGTGCCGATAGGCATTTCAGATATAGTTGCCGATTGGCATTTTGAAAATAGGTGCCGATAGGCATTTCGGATATAGAAGCCGATAGGCATTTCAAATATAGGTGCCGATAGGCATTCCAGATATGGTTGCCGATAGGCATTTCAAATATAGGTGCTGATAGGCATTTCAGATGTAGTTTCCGATAGGCATTTCAAAAATAGGTGCCGATAGGCATTTAAGATATAGGTGCCGATAGACATTTCAGATATAGTTGCCGATTGGCATTTTAAAAATAGGTGCGGATAGGCATTTCAGATATAGAAGCCGATAGGCATTTCAAATATAGGTGCCGATAGGCATTCCAGATATGATTGCCGATAGGCATATCAAATATAGGTGCTGATAGGCATTTCAGATGTAGTTTCCGATAGGCATTTCAAAAATAGGTGCCGATAGGCATTTCAGATATAGGTGCCGATAGGCATTTCAGATATAGTTGCCGATTGGCATTTTAAAAATAGGTGTCGTTAGGCATTTCAGATATAGGTGCCGATAGGCATTTCAGATATAGTTGCCGATTGGCATTTAAAAAATATGTGCCGATAGGCATTCCAGATATGGATGCCGATAGGCACTTCAAATATAGGTGCTGATAGGCATTTCAGATATAGTTTCCGATAGGCATTGCAAAAATTGGTGCCGATAGGCATTTCAGATATAGGTGCCGATAGGCATTTCAGATATGGTTGCCGATTGGCATTTTAAAAATAGGTGCCGATAGGCATTTCAGATATAGAAACCGATAGGCATTTCAAATATAGGTGCCGATAGGCATTCCAGATATGATTGCCGATAGGCATTTCAAATATAGGTGCTGATAGGCATTTCAGATGTAGTTTTCGATAGGCATTTCAAAAATAGGTGCCCATAGGCATTTCAGATATAGGTGCCGATAGACATTTCAAATATAGTTGCCGATTGGCATTTTAAAAATAGGTGCCGATAGGCATTTCAGATATAGAAGCCGATAGGCATTTCAAATATAGGTGCCGATAGGCATTCCAGATATAGTTGCCGATAGGCATTTCAAATATAGGTGCTGATAGGCATTTCAGATGTAGTTTCCGATAGGCATTTCAAAAATTGGTGCCGATAGGCATTTCAGATATAGGTGCCGATAGGCATTTCAGATAAGGTTGCTGATTGGCATTTTAAAAATAGGTGCCGATAGGCATTTCAGATATAGAAGCCGATAGGTATTTCAAATAAAGGTGTCGATAGGCATTTCAGATATGGTTGCCGATAGGCATTTCAAATATTGGTGCTGATAGGCATTTCAAATGTAGTTTCCGATAGGCATTTCAAAAATAGGTGCCGATAGGCATTTCAGATGTAGTTTCCGATAGGCATTTCAAAAATAGGTGCCGATAGGCATTTCAGATATAGGTGCCGATAGGCATTTCAGATATAGGTGCCGATAGGCATTTCAGATATAGTTGCCGATTGGCATTTTAAAAATAAATGCCGATAGGCATTTCAGATATAGAAGCCGATAGGTATTTCAAATATAGGTGTCGATAGGCATTTCAGATATGGTTGCCGAAAGGCATTTCAAATATAGGTGCTGATAGGCATTTCAGATGTAGTTTCCGATAGGCATTTCAAAAATAGGTGCCGATAGGCATTTCAGATATTGGTGCCGATAGGCATTTCAGATATAGTTGGCGATTGGCATTTTAAAAATAGGTGTCGATAGGCATTTCAGATATAGAAGCCGATAGGCATTTTAAATATAGGTGCTGATAGGCATTCCAGATGTAGTTTCCGATAGGCATTTCAAAAATTGGTGCCGATAGGCATTTCAGATATAGGTGCCGATAGGCATTTCAGATATAGTTACCGATCGGCATTTTAAAAATAGGTGCCGATAGGCATTTCAGATATAGAAGCCGATAGGTATTTCAAATATAGGTGTCGATAATCATTTCAGATATGGTTGCCGATAGGCATTTCAAATATAGGTGCTGATAGGCATTTCAGATGTAGTTTCCGATAGGCATTTCAAAAATAGGTGCTGATAGGCATTTCAGATATAGGTGCCGATAGGCATTTCAGATATAGTTGCCGATTGGCATTTTAAAAATAGGTGCCGATAGGCATTTCAGATAAAGAAGCTGATAGGCATTTCAATTATAGGTGCCGATAGGCATTCCAGATATGGTTGCCGATAGGCATTTCAAATATAGGTGCTGATAGGCATTTCAGATGTAGTTTTCGATAGATATTTCAAAAATAGGTGCCGATAGGCATTTCAAATATAGGTGCTGATAGGCATTTCAGATGTAGTTTCCGATAGGCATTTCAAAAATTGGTGCCGATAGGCATTGCAGATATAGGTGCCGATAGGCATTTCAGATATAGTTGCCGATTGGCATTTAAAAAATAGGTGCCGATAGGCAATTCAGATAAAGAAGCCGATAGGTATTTCAAATATAGGTGTCGATAGGCATTTCAGATATGGTTGCCGATAGGCATTTCAAATATTGGTGCTGATAGGCATTTCAGATGTAGTTTCCGATAGGCATTTCAAAAATAGGTGCCGATAGGCATTTCAGATATAGGTGCCAAAAGGCATTACAGATATAGTTGCCGATTGGCATTTTAAAAATAGGTGCCGATAGGCATTTCAGATAAAGAAGCCGATAGGCATTTCAGATGTATTTTCCGAAAGGCATTTCAAAAATACGTGCCGATAGGTATTTCAGATATAGGTGCTGATAGGCATTTCAGATATAGGTGCTGATAGGCATTTCAGATATAGTTGCCGATTGGCATTTTAAAAATAGGTGCCGATAGGCATTTCAGATATAGAAGCCGATAGGCATTTCAAATATAGGTGCTGATAGGCATTCCAGATATGGTTGCCGATAGGCATTTCAAATATAGGTGCTGATAGGCATTTCAGATGTAGTTTCCGATAGGCATTTCAAAAATAGGTGCCGATAGGCATTTCGAATTATAGGTGCTGATAGGCATTTCAGATGTAGTTTCCGATAGGCATTTCAAAAATTGGTGCCGATAGGCATTTCAGATATAGGTGCCGATAGGCATTTCAGATATAGTTGCCGATTGGCATTTTAAAAATAGGTGCCGATAGGCATTTCAGATATAGAAGCCGATAGGTATTTCAAATATTGGTGCCGATAGGCATTTCAGATATAGAAGCCGATAGGCATTTCAGATGTATTTTCCGAAAGGCATTTCAAAAATAGGTGCCGATAGGCATTTCAGATATAGGTGCCGATAGGCATTTCAGATATAGGTGCCGATAGGCATTTCAGATATAGTTGCCGATTGGCATTTTAAAAATAGGTGCCGATAGGCATTTCAGATACAGAAGCCGATAGGCATTTCAAATATAAGTGCCGATAGGCATTCCAGATATGGTTGCCGATAGGCATTTCAAATATAAGTGCTGATAGGCATTTCAGATGTTGTTTCCGATAGGCATTTCAAAAATATGTACCGATAGGCATTTCAGATATAGGTGCCGATAGGCATTTCAGATATAGTTGCCGATTGGCATTTTAAAAATAGGTGCCGATAGGCATTTCAGATATAGAAGCCGATAGGTATTTCAAATATAGGTGTCGATAGGCATTTCAGATATGGTTGCCGATAGGCATTTCAAATATAGGTGCTGATAGGCATTTCAGATGTAGTTTCGGATAGGCATTTCAAAAATACGTGCCGATAGGCATTTCAGATATAGGTGCAAATAGGCATTTCAGATATAGTTGCCGATTGGCATTTTAAAAACAGGTGCCGATAGGCATTTCAGATATAGAAGCCGATAAGTATTTCAAATATGGGTGTCGATAGGCATTTCAGATATGATTGCCGACAGGCATTTCAAATAGAGGAGCAGATAGGCATTTCAGATGTAGTTTCCTAAAGGCATTCAAAAATAGGTGCCGATAGGCATTTTAGATATAGGTGCCGATAGGCATTTCAGATATAGTTGCCGATTGGCAATTTAAAAATAGGTGCCGACAGGCATTTCAGATATAGAAGCCGATAGGCATTTTAAATATAGGTGCCGATAGGCATTCCAGATATGGTTGCCGATAGGCATTTCAAATATAAGTGCTGATAGGCATTTCAGATGTAGTTTCCGATAGGCATTTCAAAAATAGGTACCGATAGGCATTTCAGATATAGGTGCCGATAGGCATTTCAGAAATAGTATCCAATTGGCATTTTAAAAATAGGTGTCGATAGGGATTTCAGATATAGAAGCCGATAGGCATTTCAGATATAGAAGCCGATAGGCATTTCATATACAGGTGCCGATAGGCATTCCAGATATGGTTGCCGATAGGCATTTCAAATATAGGTGCTGATAGGCATTTCAGATGTAGTTTCCGATAGGCATTTCAAAAATTGGTGCCGATAGGCATTTCAGATATAGGTGCCGATAGGCATTTCAGATATAGTTGCCGATTGGCATTTTAGATATAAGTGCCGATAGGCATTTCAGATATAAAAGCCGATAGGTATTTCAAATATAGGTGTCGATAGGCATTTCAGATATGGTTGCCGATAGGCATTTCAAATATAGGTGCTGATAGGCATTTCAGATGTAGTTTCCGATAGGCATTTCAAAAATAGGTGCCGATAGGCATTTCAGATATAGGTGCCGATAGGCATTTCAAATATAGTTGCCGATTGGCATTTTAAAAATAGGTGCCGATAGGCATTTTAGATGTAGTTTCCGATAGGCATTTCAAAAATAGGTGCCGATAGGCATTTCAGATATAGGTGCCGAAAGGCATTTCAGATATAGTTGCCGATAGGCATTTAAAATATAGGTGCCGATAGGCATTTCAAATATAGGTGCCGATAGGCATTTCAAATATAGGTGTCGATAGGCATTTCAGATATAAATGCCGAAAGGCATTTCAGATATAGGTGCCGATAGGCATTTCTGATGTGGTTGCCGATAGGCATTTCAAATATAGGTGCTGATAGGCATTTCAGATGTAGTTTTCGATAGGCATTTCAAAAATAGGTGCCGATAGGCATTTCAGATATAGGTGCCGATAGGCACTTCAGATATAGTTGCCGATTGGCATTTTAAAAATAGGTGCCGATAGGCATTTCAGATATAGAAGCAGATAGGCATTTCAAATATAGGTGCCGATAGGCATTCCAGATATGGTTGCCGATAGGCATTTTAAATATAGGGGCTGATAGGCATTTCAGATGTAGATTCCGATAGGCATTTAAAAAATAGGTGCCTATAGGCATTTCAGATATAGGTGCCGATAGACATTTCAGATATAGTTGCCGATTGGCATTTTAAAAATAGTTGCCGATAGGCATTTCAGATATAGAAGCCGATAGGCATTTCAAATATAGGTGCCGATAGGCATTCCAGATATGGTTGCCGATAGGCATTTCAAATATAGGTGCTGATAGGCATTTCAGATATAGTTTCCGATAGGCATTTCAAAAATTGGTGCCGATAGGCATTTCAGATTAGGTGCTGATAGGAACTTCAGTTATAGTTGCCGATTGGCATTTTAAAAATAAGTGCCGATAGGCATTTTAGATATAGAAGCCGATAGGTATTTCAAATATAGGTGTCGATAGGCATTTGAGATATGGTTGCCGATAGGCATTTCAAATATTGGTGCCGATAGGCATTTCAGATGTAGTTTCCGATAGGCATTTCAAAAATAGGTGCCGATAGACATTTCAGATATAGGTGCCGATAGGCATTACAGATATAGTTGCCGATTGGCATTTTAAAAATAGGTGCCGATAGGCATTTCAGATATAGAAGCCGATAGGCATTTCAAATATAGGTGCCGAGAGGCATTCCAGATATGGTTGCCGATAAGCATTTCAAATATAGGTGCTGATAGGCATTTCAGATGTAGTTTCCGATAGGCATTTCAAAAATAGGTGCCGATAGGCATTTCAGATATAGGTGCCGATAGGCATTTCAGATATAGTTGCCGATTGGCATTTTGAAAATAGGTGCCGATAGGCATTTCGGATATAGAAGCCGATAGGCATTTCAAATATAGGTGCCGATAGGCATTCCAGATATGGTTGCCGATAGGCATTTCAAATATAGGTGCTGATAGGCATTTCAGATGTAGTTTCCGATAGGCATTTCAAAAATAGGTGCCGATAGGCATTTAAGATATAGGTGCCGATAGACATTTCAGATATAGTTGCCGATTGGCATTTTAAAAATAGGTGCGGATAGGCATTTCAGATATAGAAGCCGATAGGCATTTCAAATATAGGTGCCGATAGGCATTCCAGATATGATTGCCGATAGGCATTTCAAATATAGGTGCTGATAGGCATTTCAGATGTAGTTTCCGATAGGCATTTCAAAAATAGGTGCCGATAGGCATTTCAGATATAGGTGCCGATAGGCATTTCAGATATAGTTGCCGATTGGCATTTTAAAAATAGGTGTCGTTAGGCATTTCAGATATAGAAGCCGATAGGCATTTCAAATATAGGTGCCGATAGGCATTCCAGATATGTTTGCCGATAGGCATTTCAAATATAGGTGCTGATAGGCATTACAAATGTAGTTTCCGATAGGCATTTCAAAAATTGGTACCGATAGGCATTTCAGATATAGGTGCCGATAGGCATTCCAGATATGGTTGCCGATAGGCATTTCAAATATAAGTGCTGAAAGGCATTTCAGATGTAGTTTCCGATAGGCATTTCAAAAATAGGTACCGATAGGCATTTCAGATTTAGGTGCCGATAGGCATTTCAGATATAGTTGCCGATTTGAATTTTAAAAATAGGTGCCGATAGGCATTTCAGATATAGAAGCCGATAGGTATTTCAAATATAGGTGCTGATAGGCATTCCAGATGTAGTTTCCGATAGGCATTTCAAAAATTGGTGCCGATAGGGGTTTCAGATATAGGTGCCGATAGGCATTTCAGATATAGGTGCTGATAGGCATTACAAATGTAGTTTCCGATAGGCATTTCAAAAATTGGTACCGATAGGCATTTCAGATATAGGTGCCGATAGGCATTCCAGATATGGTTGCCGATAGGCATTTCAAATATAAGTGCTGAAAGGCATTTCAGATGTAGTTTCCGATAGGCATTTCAAAAATAGGTACCGATAGGCATTTCAGATTTAGGTGCCGATAGGCATTTCAGATATAGTTGCCGATTGGCATTTTAAAAATAGGTGCCGATAGGCATTTCAGATATAGAAGCCGATAGGCATTTCAAATATAGGTGCCGATAGGCATTCCAGATATGGTTGCCGAAAGGCATTTCAAATATAGGTGCTGATAGGCATTTTAGATGTAGTTTCCGATAGGCATTTCAAAAATAGGTGCCGATGGGCATTTCAGATATAGGTGCCGATAGGCATTTCAGATATAGGTGCCGATAGGCATTTCAGATATAGTTGCCGATTGGCATTTTAAAAATAGGTGCCGATAGGCATTTCAGATATGGCTGCCGATAGGCATTTCAAATATTGGTGCTGATAGGCATTTCAGATGTAGTTTCCGATAGGCATTTCAAAAATAGGTGCCGATAGGCATTTCAGATATGGCTGCCGATAGGCATTTCAAATATTGGTGCTGATAGGCATTTCAGATGTAGTTTCCGATAGGCATTTCAAAAATAGGTGCCGATAGGCATTTCAGATATAGGTGCCGATAGGCATTACAGATATAGTTGCAGATTGGCATTTTAAAAATAGGTACCGATAGGCATTTCAGATATAGAAGCCGATAGGCATTTCAGATGTATTTTCCGAAAGGCATTTCAAAAATAGGTGCCGATAGGCATTTCAGATATAGGTGCCGATAGGCATTTCAGATATAGGTGCCGATAGGCATTTCAGATATAGTTGCCGATTGGCATTTTAAAAATAGGTGCCGATAGGCATTTCAGATATAGAAGCCGATAGGCATTTCAAATATAGGTGCCGATAGGCATTCCAGATATGGTTGCCGATAGGCATTTCAAATATAAGTGCTGATAGGCATTTCAGATGTTGTTTCCGATAGGCATTTCAAAAATAGGTACCGATAGGCATTTCAGATATAGGTGCCGATAGGCATTTCAGATATAGTTGCCGATTGGCATTTTAAAAATAGGTGCCGATAGGCATTTCAGATATAGAAGCCGATAGGTATTTCAAATATAGGTGTCGATAGGCATTTCAGATATGGTTGCCGATAGGCATTTCAAATATAGGTGCTGATAGGCATTTCAGATGTAGTTTCGGATAGGCATTTCAAAAATAGGTGCCGATAGGCATTTCAGTTATAGGTGCCAATAGGCATTTCTGATATAGTTGCCGATTGGCATTTTAAAAACAGGTGCCGATAGGCATTTCAGATATAGAAGCCGATAGGTATTTCAAATATAGGTGTCGATAGGCATTTCAGATATGGTTGCCTATAGGCATTTCAAATAATGGAGCAGATAGGCATTTCAGATGTAGTTTCCTAAAGGCATTTCAAAAATAGGTGCCGATAGGCATTTTAGATATAGGTGCCGATAGGCATTTCAGATATAGTTGCCGATTGGCATTTTAAAAATAGGTGCTGATAGGCATTTCAGATATAGAAGCCGATAGGCATTTTAAATATAGGTGCCGATAGGCATCCCAGATATGGTTGCCGATAGGCATTTCAAACATAAGTGCTGATAGGCATTTCAGATGTAGTTTCCGATAGGCATTTCAAAAATAGGTACCGATAGGCATTTCAGATATAGGTGCCGATAAGCATTTCAGAAATAGTATCCAATTGGCATTTTAAAAATAGGTGTCGATAGGGATTTCAGATATAGAAGCCGATAGGCATTTCAGATATAGAAGCCGATAGGCATTTCAAATACAGGTGCCGATAGGCATTCCAGATATGGTTGCCGATAGGCATTTCAAATATAGGTGCTGATAGGCATTTCAGATGTAGTTTCCGATAGGCATTTCAAAAATAGGTGCCGATAGGCATCTCAGATATAGGTGCCGATAGGCATTTCAGATATAGTTGATGATTGGCATTTTAGAAATAAGTGCCGATAGGCATTTCAGATATAGAAGCCGATAGGTATTTCAAATATAGGTGTCGATAGGCATTTCAGATATGGTTGCCGATAGGCATTTCAAATATAGGTGCTGATAGGCATTTCAGATGTAGTTTCCGATAGGCATTTCAAAAATAGGTGCCGATAGGCATTTCAGATATAGGTGCCGATAGGCATTTCAGATATAGTTGCCGATTGGCATTTTAAAAATAGGTGCCGATAGGCATTTTAGATGTAGTTTCCGATAGGCATTTCAAAAATAGGTGCCGATAGGCATTTCAGATATAGGTGCCGAAAGGCATTTCAGATATAGTTGCCGATAGGCATTTAAAATATAGGTGCCGATAGGCATTCCAAATATAGGTGCCGATAGGCATTTCAAATATAGGTGTCGATAGGCATTTCAGATATAAATGCCGAAAGGCATTTCAGATATAGGTGCCGATAGGCATTTTTGATGTGGTTGCCGATAGGCATTTCAAATATAGGTGCTGATAGGCATTTCAGATGTAGTTTTCGATAGGCATTTTAAAAATAGGTGCCGATAGGCATTTCAGATATAGGAGCCGATAGGCACTTCAGATATAGTTGCCGATTGGCATTTTAAAAATAGGTGCCGATAGGCATTTCAGATATAGAAGCCGATAGGCATTTCAAATATAGGTGCCGATAGGCATTCCAGATATGGTTGCCGATAGGCATTTCAAATATAGGTGCTGATAGGCATTTCAGATGTAGATTCCGATAGGCATTTCAAAAATAGGTGCCGATAGGCATTTCAGATATAGGTGCCGATAGACATTTCAGATATAGTTGCCGATTGGCATTTTAAAAATAGGTGCCGATAGGCATTTCAGATATAGAAGCCGATAGGCATTTCAAATATAGGTGCCGATAGGCATTCCAGATATGGTTGTCGATAGGCATTTCAAATATAGGTGCTGATAGGCATTTCAGATATAGTTTCCGATAGGCATTTCAAAAATTGGTGCCGATAGGCATTTCAGATTAGGTGCTGATAGGAATTTCAGATATAGTTGCCGATTGGCATTTTAAAAATATGTGCCGATAGGCTTTTCAGATATAGAAGCCGATAGGTATTTCAAATATAGGTGTCGAAAAGCATTTCAGATATGGTTGCCGATAGGCATTTCAAATATTGGTGCCGATAGGCATTTCAGATGTAGTTTCCGATAGGCATTTCAAAAATAGGTGCCGATAGGCATTTCAGATATAGGTGCCGATAGGCATTACAGATATAGTTGCCGATTGGCATTTTAAAAATAGGTGCCGATAGGCATTTCAGATATAGAAGCCGATAGGCATTTTAAATATAGGTGCCGATAGGCATTCCAGATATGGTTGCCGATAGGCATTTCAAATATAGGTGCTGATAGGCATTTCAGATGTAGTTTCCGATAGGCATTTCAAAAATAGGTGCCGATAGGCATTTCAGATATAGGTGCCGATAGGCATTTCAGATATAGTTGCCGATTGGCATTTTAAAAATAGGTGCCGATAGGCATTTCGGATATTTAAAGCCGATAGGCATTTTAAATATAGGTGCCGATAGGCATTCCAGATATGGTTGCCGATAGGCATTTCAAATATAGGTGCTGATAGGCATTTCAGATGTAGTTTCCGATAGGCATTTCAAAAATAGGTGCCGATAGGCATTTCAGATATAGGTGCCGATAGACATTTCAGATATAGTTGCCGATTGGCATTTTAAAAATAGGTGCCGATAGGCATTTCAGATATAGAAGCCGATAGGCATTTCAAATATAGGTGCCGATAGGCATTCCAGATATGATTGCCGATAGGCATTTCAAATATATGTGCTGATAGGCATATCAGATGTAGTTTCCGATAGGCATTTCAAAAATAGGTGCCGATAGGCATTTCAGATATAGGTGCCGATAGGCATTTCAGATATAGTTGCCGATTGGCATTTTAAAAATACGTGTCGTTAGGCATTTCAGATATAGAAGCCGATAGGCATTTCAAATATAGGTGCCGATAGGCATTCCAGATATGGTTGCCGATAGGCATTTCAAATATAGGTACTGATAGGCATTCCAAATGTAGTTTCCGATAGGCATTTCAAAAATTGGTACCGATAGGCATTTCAGATATAGTTACCGATTGGCATTTTGAAAATAGGTGCCGATAGGCATTTCAGATATAGAAGCCGATAGGTATTTCAAATATAGGTGTCGATAGGCATTTCAAATATGGTTGCTGATAGGCATTTCAAATATAGGTGCTGATAGGCATTTCAGATATAGTTGCCGATTGGCATTTTAAAAATAGGTGCCGATAGGCATTTCCGATATAGAAGCCGATAGGCATTTCAAATATAGGTGCCGGTAGGCATTCCAGATATGGTTGCCGATAGGCATTTCAAATATAGGTGCTGATAGGCATTTCAGTTGTAGTTTCCGATAGGCATTTCAAAAATAGGTGCCGATAGGCATTTCAAATATAGATGCTGATAGGCATTTCAGATGTAGTTTCCGATAGGCATTTCAAAAATTGGTGCCGATAGGCATTTCAGATATAGGTGCCGATAGGCATTTCAGATATAGTTGCCGATTGGCATTTTAAAAATAGGTGCCGATAGGCATTTCAGATATAGAAGCCGATAGGTATTTCAAATATAGGTGTCGATAGGCATTTCAGATATGGCTGCCGATAGGCATTTCAAATATTGGTGCTGATAGGCATTTCAGATGTAGTTTCCGATAGGCATTTCAAAAATAGGTGCCGATAGGCATTTCAGATACAGGTGCCTATAGGCATTTCAGATATATCTGCCGATTGGCATTTCAAAAATAGGTGCTGATAGGCATTTTAGATATAGGTACCGATAGGCATATCAGATATAGTTGCCGATAGGCAATTAAAATATAGGTGCCGATAGGCATTTCAAATATAGGTGTCGATAGGCATTTCAGATATAAATGCCGAAAGGCATTTCAGATATAGGTGCCGATAGGCATTTCTGATGTGGTTGCCGATAGGCATTTCAAATATAGGTGCTGATAGGCATTTCAGATGTAGTTTCCGATAGGCATTTCAAAAATAGGTGCCGATAGGCATTTCAGATATAGTTGCCGATTGGCTTTTTAAAAATAGGTGCCGATAGGCATTTCAGATATAGAAGCCGATAGGCATTTCAAATATAGGAGCCGATAGGCATTCCAGATATGGTTGCCGATAGGAATTTCAAATATAGGTGCTGATAGGCATTTCAGATATAGTTTCCGATAGGCATTTCAAAAATTGGTGCCGATAGGCATTTCAGATATAGGTGCCGATAGGCATTTCAGATATAGTTGCCGATTGGCATTTTAGAAATAAGTGCCGATAGGCATTTCAGATATAGAAGCCGATAGGTATTTCAAATATAGGTGTCGAAAGGCATTACAGATATGGTTGCCGATAGGCATTTCAAATATAGGTGCTGATAGGCATTTCAGATGTAGTTTCCGATAGGCATTTCAAAAATAGGTGCCGATAGGCATTTCAGATATAGGTGCCGATAGGCATTTCAGATATAGTTGCCGATAGGCATTTAAAATATAGGTGCCGATAGGCATTTCAAAAATAGGTGCCGATAGGCATTTCTGATATACGTGCCGATAGGCATATCGGATGTAGTTGCCGATAGGCATTTAAAATATAGGTGCCGATAGGCATTTCAAATATAGGTGTCGATATGCATTTAAGATATAAATGCCGAAAGGCATTTCAGATATAGGTGCCGATAGGCATTTCTGATGTGGTTGCCGATAGGCATTTCAAATATAGGTGCTGATAGGCATTTCAGATGTAGTTTCCGATAGGCATTTCAAAAATAGGTGCCGATAGGCATTTCAGATATAGGTGCCGATAGACATTTCAGATATAGTTGCCGATTGGCATTTTAAAAATAGGTGCCGATAGGCATTTCAGATATAGAAGCCGATAGGCATTTCAAATATAGGTGCCGATAGGCATTCCAGATATGATTGCCGATAGGCATTTCAAATATATGTGCTGATAGGCATATCAGATGTAGTTTCCGATAGGCATTTCAAAAATAGGTGCCGATAGGCATTTCAGATATAGGTGCCGATAGGCATTTCAGATATAGTTGCCGATTGGCATTTTAAAAATACGTGTCGTTAGGCATTTCAGATATAGAAGCCGATAGGCATTTCAAATATAGGTGCCGATAGGCATTCCAGATATGGTTGCCGATAGGCATTTCAAATATAGGTACTGATAGGCATTCCAAATGTAGTTTCCGATAGGCATTTCAAAAATTGGTACCGATAGGCATTTCAGATATAAGAGCCGATAGGCATTTCAGATATAGTTACCGATTGGCATTTTGAAAATAGGTGCCGATAGGCATTTCAGATATAGAAGCCGATAGGTATTTCAAATATAGGTGTCGATAGGCATTTCAAATATGGTTGCTGATAGGCATTTCAAATATAGGTGCTGATAGGCATTTCAGATGTAGTTTCCGATAGGCATTTCAAAAAAAGGTGCCGATAGGCATTACAGATATAGGTGCCGATAGGCATTTCAGTTATAGTTGCCGATTGGCATTTTAAAAATAGGTGCCGATAGGCATTTCAGATATAGAAGCCGATAGGCATTTCAAATATAGGTGCCGGTAGGCATTCCAGATATGGTTGCCGATAGGCATTTCAAATATAGGTGCTGATAGGCATTTCAGTTGTAGTTTCCGATAGGCATTTCAAAAATAGGTGCCGATAGGCATTTCAAATATAGATGCTGATAGGCATTTCAGATGTAGTTTCCGATAGGCATTTCAAAAATTGGTGCCGATAGGCATTTCAGATATAGGTGCCGATAGGCATTTCAGATATAGTTGCCGATTGGCATTTTAAAAATAGGTGCCGATAGGCATTTCAGATATAGAAGCCGATAGGTATTTCAAATATAGGTGTCGATAGGCATTTCAGATATGGCTGCCGATAGGCATTTCAAATATTGGTGCTGATAGGCATTTCAGATGTAGTTTCCGATAGGCATTTCAAAAATAGGTGCCGATAGGCATTTCAGATACAGGTGCCTATAGGCATTTCAGATATATCTGCCGATTGGCATTTCAAAAATAGGTGCTGATAGGCATTTTAGATATAGGTACCGATAGGCATATCAGATATAGTTGCCGATAGGCATTTAAAATATAGGTGCCGATAGGCATTTCAAATATAGGTGTCGATAGGCATTTCAGATATAAATGCCGAAAGGCATTTCAGATATAGGTGCCGATAGGCATTTCTGATGTGGTTGCCGATAGGCATTTCAAATATAGGTGCTGATAGGCATTTCAGATGTAGTTTCCGATAGGCATTTCAAAAATAGGTGCCGATAGGCATTTCAGATATAGTTGCCGATTGGCTTTTTAAAAATAGGTGCCGATAGGCATTTCAGATATAGAAGCCGATAGGCATTTCAAATATAGGAGCCGATAGGCATTCCAGATATGGTTGCCGATAGGAATTTCAAATATAGGTGCTGATAGGCATTTCAGATATAGTTTCCGATAGGCATTTCAAAAATTGGTGCCGATAGGCATTTCAGATATAGGTGCCGATAGGCATTTCAGATATAGTTGCCGATTGGCATTTTAGAAATAAGTGCCGATAGGCATTTCAGATATAGAAGCCGATAGGTATTTCAAATATAGGTGTCGAAAGGCATTACAGATATGGTTGCCGATAGGCATTTCAAATATAGGTGCTGATAGGCATTTCAGATGTAGTTTCCGATAGGCATTTCAAAAATAGGTGCCGATAGGCATTTCAGATATAGGTGCCGATAGGCATTTCAGATATAGTTGCCGATAGGCATTTAAAATATAGGTGCCGATAGGCATTTCAAAAATAGGTGCCGATAGGCATTTCTGATATAGGTGCCGATAGGCATATCGGATGTAGTTGCCGATAGGCATTTAAAATATAGGTGCCGATAGGCATTTCAAATATAGGTGTCGATATGCATTTAAGATATAAATGCCGAAAGGCATTTCAGATATAGGTGCCGATAGGCATTTCTGATGTGGTTGCCGATAGGCATTTCAAATATAGGTGCTGATAGGCATTTCAGATGTAGTTTCCGATAGGCATTTCAAAAATAGGTGCCGATAGGCATTTCAGATATAGGTGCCGATAGACATTTCAGATATAGTTGCCGATTGGCATTTTAAAAATAGGTGCCGATAGGCATTTCAGATATAGAAGCCGATAGGCATTTCAAATATAGGTGCCGATAGGCATTCCAGATATGATTGCCGATAGGCATTTCAAATATATGTGCTGATAGGCATATCAGATGTAGTTTCCGATAGGCATTTCAAAAATAGGTGCCGATAGGCATTTCAGATATAGGTGCCGATAGGCATTTCAGATATAGTTGCCGATTGGCATTTTAAAAATACGTGTCGTTAGGCATTTCAGATATAGAAGCCGATAGGCATTTCAAATATAGGTGCCGATAGGCATTCCAGATATGGTTGCCGATAGGCATTTCAAATATAGGTACTGATAGGCATTCCAAATGTAGTTTCCGATAGGCATTTCAAAAATTGGTACCGATAGGCATTTCAGATATAAGAGCCGATAGGCATTTCAGATATAGTTACCGATTGGCATTTTGAAAATAGGTGCCGATAGGCATTTCAGATATAGAAGCCGTTAGGTATTTCAAATATAGGTGTCGATAGGCATTTCAAATATGGTTGCTGATAGGCATTTCAAATATAGGTGCTGATAGGCATTTCAGATGTAGTTTCCGATAGGCATTTCAAAAAAAGGTGCCGATAGGCATTACAGATATAGGTGCCGATAGGCATTTCAGTTATAGTTGCCGATTGGCATTTTAAAAATAGGTGCCGATAGGCATTTCAGATATAGAAGCCGATAGGCATTTCAAATATAGGTGCTGATAGGCATTTTAGATGTAGTTTCCGATAGGCATTTCAAAAATAGGTGCCGATAGGCATTTCAGATATAGGTGCCGATAGGCATTTCAGATATAGTTGCCGATTGGCATTTTAAAAATAGGTGCCGATAGGCATTTCCGATATAGAAGCCGATAGGCATTTCAAATATAGGTGCCGGTAGGCATTCCAGATATGGTTGCCGATAGGCATTTCAAATATAGGTGCTGATAGGCATTTCAGTTGTAGTTTCCGATAGGCATTTCAAAAATAGGTGCCGATAGGCATTTCAAATATAGATGCTGATAGGCATTTCAGATGTAGTTTCCGATAGGCATTTCAAAAATTGGTGCCGATAGGCATTTCAGATATAGGTGCCGATAGGCATTTCAGATATAGTTGCCGATTGGCATTTTAAAAATAGGTGCCGATAGGCATTTCAGATATAGAAGCCGATAGGTATTTCAAATATAGGTGTCGATAGGCATTTCAGATATGGCTGCCGATAGGCATTTCAAATATTGGTGCTGATAGGCATTTCAGATGTAGTTTCCGATAGGCATTTAAAAAATAGGTGCCGATAGGCATTTCAGATACAGGTGCCTATAGGCATTTCAGATATATCTGCCGATTGGCATTTCAAAAATAGGTGCTGATAGGCATTTTAGATATAGGTACCGATAGGCATATCAGATATAGTTGCCGATAGGCATTTAAAATATAGGTGCCGATAGGCATTTCAAATATAGGTGTCGATAGGCATTTCAGATATAAATGCCGAAAGGCATTTCAGATATAGGTGCCGATAGGCATTTCTGATGTGGTTGCCGATAGGCATTTTAAATATAGGTGCTGATAGGCATTTCAGATGTAGTTTCCGATAGGCATTTCAAAAATAGGTGCCGATAGGCATTTCAGATATAGTTGCCGATTGGCTTTTTAAAAATAGGTGCCGATAGGCATTTCAGATATAGAAGCCGATAGGCATTTCAAATATAGGAGCCGATAGGCATTCCAGATATGGTTGCCGATAGGAATTTCAAATATAGGTGCTGATAGGCATTTCAGATATAGTTTCCGATAGGCATTTCAAAAATTGGTGCCGATAGGCATTTCAGATATAGGTGCCGATAGGCATTTCAGATATAGTTGCCGATTGGCATTTTAGAAATAAGTGCCGATAGGCATTTCAGATATAGAAGCCGATAGGTATTTCAAATATAGGTGTCGAAAGGCATTACAGATATGGTTGCCGATAGGCATTTCAAATATAGGTGCTGATAGGCATTTCAGATGTAGTTTCCGATAGGCATTTCAAAAATAGGTGCCGATAGGCATTTCAGATATAGGTGCCGATAGGCATTTCAGATATAGTTGCCGATAGGCATTTAAAATATAGGTGCCGATAGGCATTTCAAAAATAGGTGCCGATAGGCATTTCTGATATAGGTGCCGATAGGCATATCGGATGTAGTTGCCGATAGGCATTTAAAATATAGGTGCCGATAGGCATTTCAAATATAGGTGTCGATATGCATTTAAGATATAAATGCCGAAAGGCATTTCAGATATAGGTGCCGATAGGCATTTCTGATGTGGTTGCCGATAGGCATTTCAAATATAGGTGCTGATAGGCATTTCAGATGTAGTTTTCGATAGGCATTTCAAAAATAGGTGCCGATAGGCATTTCAGATATAGGTGCCGATAGGCACTTCAGATATAGATGTCGATTGGCATTTTAAAAATAGGTGCCGATAGGCATTTTAGATATAGAAGCCGATAGGCATTTCAAATATAGGTGCCGATAGGCATTCCAGATATGGTTGCCGATAGGCATTTCAAATATAGGTGCTGATAGGCATTTCAGATGTAGATTTCGATAGGCATTTCAAAAATAGGTGCCCATAGGCATTTCAGATATAGGTGCCGATTGACATTTCAGATATAGTTGCCGATTGGCATATTAAAAATAGGTGCCGATAGGCATTTCAGATATAGAAGCCGATAGGCATTTCAAATATAGGTGCCGATAGGCATTCCAGATATGGTTGCCGGTAGGCATTTCAAATATAGGTGCTGATAGGCATTTCAGATGTAGTTTCCGACAGGCATTTCAAAAATTGGTGCCGATAGGCATTTCAGATATAGGTGCCGATAGGCATTTCAGATATAGTTGCCGATTGGCATTTTAAAAATAGGTGCCGATAGGCATTTCAGATATAGAAGCCGATAGGCATTTCAAATATAGGTTCCGATAGGCATTCCAGATATGGTTGCAGATAGGCATTTCAAATATAGGTGCTGATAGGCATTTCAGATGTAGTTTCCGATAGGCATTTCAAAAATAGGTGCCGATAGGCATTTCAGATATAGGTGCCGATATTCATTTCAGATATATTTGCCGATTGGCATTTTAAAAAAAGGTGTCGATAGGCATTTCAGATATAGAAGCCGATAGGCATTTTAAATATAGGTGCCGATAGGCATTCCAGATATGGTTGCCGATAGGCATTTCAAATATAGGTGCTGATAGGCATTTCAGATGTAGTTTCCGATAGGCATTTCAAAAATTGGTGCCGATAGGCATTTCAGATATAGGTGCCGATAGGCATTTCAGATATAGTTACCGATTGGCATTTTAAAAATAGGTGCCGATAGGCATTTCAGATATAGAAGCCGATAGGTATTTCAAATATAGGTGTCGATAGGCATTTCAGATATGGTTGCCGATAGGCATTTCAAATATAGGTGCTGATAGGCATTTCAGATGTAGTTTCCGATAGGCATTTCAAAAATAGGTGCCGATAGGCATTTCAGATATAGGTGCCGATAGGCATTTCAGATATAGGTGCCGATAGGCATTTCAGATATAGTTGCCGATTGGCATTTTAAAAATAGGTGCCGATAGGCATTTCAGATAAAGAAGCCGATAGGCATTTCAAATATTGGTGCCGATAGGCATTCCAGATATGGCTGCCGATAGGCATTTCAAATATAGGTGCTGATAGGCATTTCAGATGTAGTTTTCGATAGGTATTTCAAAAATAGGTGCCGATAGGCATTTCAAATATAGGTGCTGATAGGCATTTCTGATGTAGTTTCCGATAGGCATTTCAAAAATTGGTGCCGATAGGCATTTCAGATATAGGTGCCGATAGGCATTTCAGATATAGTTGCCGATTGGCATTTTAAAAATAGGTGCCGATAGGCATTTCAGATATAGAAGCCGATAGGTATTTCAAATATAGGTGTCGATAGGCATTTCAGATATGGTTGCCGTTAGGCATTTCAAATATTGGTGCTGATAGGCATTTCAGATGTAGTTTCCGATAGGCATTTCAAAAATAGGTGCCGATAGGCATTTCAGATATAGGTGCCAAAAGGCATTACAGATATAGTTGCCGATTGGCATTTTAAAAATAGGTGCCGATAGGCATTTCAGATAAGGAAGCCGATAGGCATTTCAGATGTATTTTCCGAAAGGCATTTCAAAAATAGGTGCCGATAGGTATTTCAGATATAGGTGCCGATAGGCATTTCAGATATAGGTGCTGATAGGCATTTCAGATATAGTTGCCGATTAGCATTTTAAAAATAGGTGCCGATAGGCATTTCAGATATAGAAGCCGATAGGCATTTCAAATATAGGTGCTGATAGGCATTTTAGATGTAGTTTCCGATAGGTATTTCAAAAATAGGTGCCGATAGGCATTTCAGATGTAGTTGCCGATTGGCATTTTAAAAATAGGTGCCGATAGGCATTTCAGATATAGAAGCCGATAGGTATTTCAAATATTGGTGTCGATAGGCATTTCAGATATAGGTGCCGATAGGCATTTCAGATATAGAAGCCGATAGGCATTTCAAATATAGGTGCCGATAGGCATTCCAGATATGGTTACCGATAGGCATTTCAAATATAAGTGCTGATAGGCATTTCAGATGTAGTTTCCGATAGGCATTTCAAAAATAGGTACCGATAGGCATTTCAGATATAGGTGCCGATAGGCATTTCAGATATAGTTGCCGATTGGCATTTTAAAAATAGGTGCCGATAGGCATTTCAGATATAGAAGCCGATAGGTATTTCAAATATAGGTGTCGATAGGCATTTCAGATATGGTTGCCGATAGGCATTTCAAATATAGGTGCTGATAGGCATTTCAGATGTAGTTTCGGATAGGCATTTCAAAAATAGGTGCCAAAAGGCATTTCAGATATAGGTGCCGATAGGCATTTCAGATATAGTTGCCGATTGGCATTTTAAAAACAGGTGCCGATAGGCATTTCAGATATAGAAGCCGATAGGTATTTCAAATATAGGTGTCGATAGGCATTTCAGATATGGTTGCCGATAGGCATTTTAAATATAGGAGAAGATAGGCATTTCAGATGTAGTTTCCTAAAGGCATTTCAAAAATAGGTGCCGATAGGCATTTTAGATAAAGGTGCCGATAGGCATTTCAGATATAGTTGCCGATTGGCATTTTTAAAATAGGTGCCGATAGGCATTTCAGATATAGAAGCCGATAGGCATTTAAAATATAGGTGCCGATAGGCATTCCAGATATGGTTGCCGATAGGCATTTCAAATATAAGTGCTGATAGGCATTTCAGATGTAGTTTCCGATAGGCATTTCAAAAATAGGTACCGATAGGCATTTCAGATATAGGTGCCGATAGGCATTTCAGAAAGAGTATCCAATTGGCATTTTAAAAATAGGTGTCGATAGGGATTTCAGATATAGAAGCCGATAGGCATTTCAGATATAGAAGCTGATAGGCATTTCAAATACAGGTGCCGATAGGCATTCCAGATATGGTTGCCGATAGGCATTTCAAATATAGGTGCTGATAGGTATTTCAGATGTAGTTTCCGATAGGCATTTCAAAAATTGGTGCCGATAGGCATTTCAGATATAGGTGCCGATAGGCATTTCAGATATAGTTGCCGATTGGCATTTTAGAAATAAGTGCCGATAGGCATTTCAGATATAGAAGCCGATAGGTATTTCAAATATAGGTGTCGATAGGCATTTCAGATATGGTGTACGATAGGCATTTCAAATATAGGTGCTGATAGGCATTTCAGATGTAGTTTCCGATAGGCATTTCAAAAATAGGTGCCGATAGGCATTTCAGATATAGGTGCCGATAGGCATTTCAGATATAGTTGCCGATTAGCATTTTAAAAATAGGTGCCGATAGGCATTTTAGATGTAGTTTCCGATAGGCATTTCAAAAATAGGTGCCGATAGGCATTTCAGATATAGGTGCCGAAAGGCATTTCAGATATAGTTGCCGATAGGCATTTAAAATATAGGAGCCGATAGACATTTCAAATATAGGTGCCGATAGGCATTTCAAATATAGGTGTCGATAGGCATTTCAGATATAAATGCCGAAAGGCATTTCAGATATAGGTGCCGATAGGCATTTCTGATGTGGTTGCCGATAGGCATTTCAAATATAGGTGCTGATAGGCTTTTCAGATATAGTTTCCGATAGGCATTTCAAAAATTGGTGCCGATAGGCATTTCAGATTAGGTGCTGATAGGCATTTCAGATATAGTTGCCGTTTGGCATTTTAAAAATAGGTGCCGATAGGCATTTCAGATATAGAAGCCGATAGGTATTTCAAATATAGGTGTCGATAGGCATTTCAGATATGGTTGCCGATAGGCATTTCAAATATGGGTGCTGATAGGCATTTCAGATGTAGTTTCCGATAGGCATATAAAAAATAGGTGCCAATAGGCATTTCAGATATAGGTGCCGATAGGCATTACAGATATAGTTGCCGATTGGCATTTTAAAAATAGGTGCCGATTGGCATTTCAGATATAGAAGCCGATAGGCATTTCAAATATAGGTGCCGATAGGCATTCCAGATATGGTTGCCGATAGGCATTTCAAATATAGGTGCTGATAGGCATTTCAGATGTAGTTTCGGATAGGCATTTCAAAAATAGGTGCCGATAGGCATTTCAGATATAGGTGCCGATAGGCATTTCAGATATAGTTGCCGATTAGCATTTTAAAAATAGGTGCCGATAGGCATTTCGGATATAGAAGCCGATAGGCATTTCAAATATAGGTGCCGATAGGCATTCCAGATATTATGGTTGCCGATAGGCATTTCAAATATAGGTGCTGATAGGCATTTCAGATGTAGATTCCGATAGGCATTTCAAAAATAGGTGCCGATACGCATTTCAGATATAGGTGCCGATAGACATTTCAGATATAGTTGCCGATTGGCATTTTAAAAATAGGTGCCGATAGGCATTTCAGATATAGAAGCCGATAGGCATTTCAAATATAGGTGCCGATAGACATTCCAGATATGATTGCCGATAGGCATTTCAAATATAGGTGCTGATAGGCATTTCAGATGTAGTTTCCGATAGGCATTTCAAAAATAGGTGCCGATAGGCATTTCAGATATAGGTGCCGATAGGCATTTCACATATAGTTGCCGATTGGCATTTTAAAAATAAGTGTCGTTAGGCATTATAGATATAGAAGCCGATAGGCATTTCAAATATAGGTGCCGATAGGCATTCCAGATATGGTTGCCGATAGGCATTTCAAATATAGGTGCTGATAGGCATTCCAAATGTAGTTACCGATAGGCATTTCAAAAATTGGTGCCGATAGGCATTTCAGATATAGGTGTCGATAGACATTTCAGATATAGTTACCGATTGGCATTTTAAAAATAGGTGCCGATAGGCATTTCAGATATAGAAGCCGATAGGCATTTCAAATATAGGTGCCGATAGGCATTCCAGATATGGTTGCCGATAGGCATTTCAAATATAGGTGCTGATAGGCATTTCAGTTGTAGTTTCCGATAGGCATTTCAAAAATAGGTGCCGATAGGCATTTCAAATATAGGTGCTGATAGGCATTTCAGATGTAGTTTCCGATAGGCATTTCAAAAATTGGTGCCGATAGGCATTTCAGATATAGGTGCCGATAGGCATTTCAGATATAGTTGCCGATTGGCATTTTAAAAATAGGTACCGATAGGCATTTCAGATATAGAAGCCGAAAGGTATTTCAAATATAGGTGTCGATAGGCATTTCAGATATGGCTGCCGATAGGCATTTCAAATATTGGTGCTGATAGGCATTTCAGATGTAGTTTCCGATAGGCATTTCAAAAATAGGTGCCGATAGGCATTTCAGATATAGGTGCCGATAGGCATTACAGATATAGTTGCCGATTGGCATTTTAAAAAAAGGTGCCGATAGGCATTTCAGATATAGAAGCCGATAGGCATTTCAGATGTATTTTTCGAAAGGCATTTCAAAAATAGGTGCCGATAGGCATTTCAGATATAGGTGCCGATAGGCATTTCAGATATAGGTGCCGATAGGCATTTCAGATATAGTTGCCGATTGGCATTTTAAAAATAGGTGCCGATAGGCATTTCAGATATAGAAGCCGATAGGCATTTCAAATATAGGTGCCGATAGGCATTCCAGATATGGTTGCCGATAGGCATTTCAAATATAAGTGCTGAAAGGCATTTCAGATGTAGTTTCCGATAGGCATTTCAAAAATAGGTACCGATAGGCATTTCAGATATAGGTGCCGATAGGCATTTCAGAAATAGTTGCCGATTTGAATTTTAAAAATAGGTGTAGATAGGCATTTCAGATATAGAAGCCGATAGGTATTTCAAATATAGGTGACGATAGGCATTTCAGATATCGTTGCCGATAGGCATTTCAAATATAGGTGCTAATAGGCATTTCAGATGTAGTTTCGGATAGGCATTTCAAAAATAGGTGCCGATAGGGATTTCAGATACAGGTGCCTATAGGCATTTCAGATATATCTGCCGAATGGCATTTCAAAAATAGGTGCTGATAGGCATTTCAGATATAGGTGCCGATAGGCATATCAGATATAGTTGCCGATAGGCATTTAAAATATAGGTGCCGATAGGCATTTCAAATATAGGTGTCGATAGGCATTTCAGATATAAATGCCGAAAGGCATTTCAGATATAGGTGCCGATAGGCATTTCTGATGTGGTTGCCGATAGGCATTTCAAATATAGGTGCTGATAGGCATTTCAGATGTAGTTTTCGATAGGCATTTCAAAAATAGGTGCCGATAGGCATTTCAGATATAGAAGCCGATAGGCATTTCAAATATAGGTGCCGATAGGCATTCTAGATATGGTTGCCGATAGGCATTTCAAATATAGGTGCTGATAGGCATTTCAGATGTAGTTTCCGATAGGCATTTCAAAAATAGGTGCCGATAGGCATTTAGAATATAGGTACCGATAGGCATTTCAGATATAGTTGCCGATTGGCATTTTAAAAATAGTTGCCGATAGGCATTACAGATATAGAAGCCGATAGGCATTTCAAATATAGGAGCCGATAGGCATTCCAGATATGGTTGCCGATAGGCATTTCAAATATAGGTACTGATTGGCATTTCAAATGTAGTTTCCGATAGGCATTTCAAAAATTGGTGCCGATAGGCATTTCAGATATAGGTGCCGATAGGCATTCCAGATATGGTTGCCGATAGGCATTTCAAATATAAGTGCTGATAGGCATTTCAGATGTAGTTTCCGATAGGCATTTCAAAAATAGGTACCGATAGGCATTTCAGATATAGGTGCCGATAGGCATTTCAGAAATAGTTGCCAATTGGCATTTTAAAAATAGGTGTCGATAGGGATTTCAGATATAGAAGCCGATAGGCATTTCAAATATATGTGCCCATAGGCATTCCAGATATGGTTGCCGATAGGCATTTCAAATATAGGTGCTGATAGGCATTTCAGATATAGTTTCCGATAGGCATTTCAAAAATTGGTGATGATAGGCATTTCAGATATAGTTGCCGATTGGCATTTTAGAAATAAGTGCCGATAGGCATTTCAGATATAGAAGCCGATAGGTATTTCAAATATAGGTGTCGATAGGCACTACAGATATGGTTGCCGATAGGCATTTCAAATATAGGTGCTGATTGGCATTTCAGATGTAGTTTCCGATAGGCATTTCAAAAATAGGTGCCGATAGGCATTTCAGATATAGTTGCCGATAGGCATTTCAGATATAGTTGCCGATTGGCATTTTAAAAATAGGTGCCGATAGGCATTTCAGATACAGAAGCCGATAGGTATTTCAAATATAGGTGTCGATAGGCATTTTAGATATGGCTGCCGATAGGCATTTCAAATATTGTTGCTGATAGGCATTTCAGATGTAGTTTCCGATAGGCATTTCAAAAATAGGTGCCGATAGGCATTTCAGATATAGGTGCCGATAGGCATTACAGATATAGTTGCCGATTGGCATTTTAAAAATAGGTGCCGATAGGCATTTCAGATATAGAAGCCGATAGGCATTTCAGATGTATTTTTCGAAAGGCATTTCAAAAATAGGTGCCGATAGGCATTTCAGATATAGGTGCCGATAGGCATTTCAGATATAGTTGCCGATTGGCATTTTAAAAATACGTGTCGTTAGGCATTTCAGATATAGAAGCCTATAGGCATTTCAAATATAGGTGCCGATAGGCATTCCAGATATGGTTGCCGATAGGCATTTCAAATATAGGTGCTGATAGGCATTCCAAATGTAGTTTCCGATAGGCATTTCAAAAATTGGTACCGATAGGCATTTCAGATATAAGAGCCGATAGGCATTTCAGATATAGTTACCGATTGGCATTTTGAAAATAGGTGCCGATAGGCATTTCAGATATAGAAGCCGATAGGTATTTCAAATATAGGTGTCGATAGGCATTTCAAATATGGTTGCTGATAGGCATTTCAAATATAGGTGCTGATAGGCATTTCAGATGTAGTTTCCGATAGGCATTTCAAAAAAAGGTGCCGATAGGCTTTACAGATATAGGTGCCGATAGGCATTTCAGATATAGTTGCCGATTGGCATTTTAAAAATAGGTGCCGATAGGCATTTCAGATATAGAAGCCGATAGGCATTTCAAATATAGGTGCTGATAGGCATTTTAGATGTAGTTTCCGATAGGCATTTCAAAAATAGGTGCCGATAGGCATTTCAGATATAGGTGCCGATAGGCATTTCAGATATAGTTGCCGATTGGCATTTTAAAAATAGGTGCCGATAGGCATTTCCGATATAGAAGCCGATACGCATTTCAAATATAGGTGCCGGTAGGCATTCCAGATATGGTTGCCGATAGGCATTTCAAATATAGGTGCTGATAGGCATTTCAGTTGTAGTTTCCGATAGGCATTTCAAAAATAGGTGCCGATAGGCATTTCAAATATAGGTGCTGATAGGCATTTCAGATGTAGTTTCCGATAGGCATTTCAAAAATTGGTGCCGATAGGCATTTCAGATATAGGTGCCGATAGGCATTTCAGATATAGTTGCCGATTGGCATTTTAAAAATAGGTGCCGATAGGCATTTCAGATATAGAAGCCGATAGGTATTTCAAATATAGGTGTCGATAGGCATTTCAGATATTGCTGCCGATAGGCATTTCAAATATAGGTGCCGATAGGCATTCCAGATATGGTTACCGATAGGCATTTCAAATATAAGTGCTGATAGGCATTTCAGATGTAGTTTCCGATAGGCATTTCAAAAATAGGTACCGATAGGCATTTCAGATATAGGTGCCGATAGGCATTTCAGATATAGTTGCCGATTGGCATTTTAAAAATAGGTGCCGATAGGCATTTCAGATATAGAAGCCGATAGGTATTTCAAATATAGGTGTCGATAGGCATTTCAGATATGGTTGCCGATAGGCATTTCAAATATAGGTGCTGATAGGCATTTCAGATGTAGTTTCCGATAGGTATTTCAAAAATAGGTGCCGATAGGCATTTCAGATGTAGTTGCCGATTGTCATTTTAAAAATAGGTGCCGATAGGCATTTCAGATATAGAAGCCGATAGGTATTTCAAATATTGGTGTCGATAGGCATTTCAGATATAGAAGTCGATAGGCATTTCAAATATAGGTGCTGATAGGCATTTTAGATGTAGTTTCCGATAGGTATTTCAAAAATAGGTGCCGATAGGCATTTCAGATGTAGTTGCCGATTGGCATTTTAAAAATAGGTGCCGATAGGCATTTCAGATATAGAAGCCGATAGGTATTTCAAATATTGGTGTCGATAGGCATTTCAGATATAGGTGCCGATAGGCATTTCAGATATAGAAGCCGATAGGCATTTCAAATATAGGTGCCGATAGGCATTCCAGATATGGTTACCGATAGGCATTTCAAATATAAGTGCTGATAGGCATTTCAGATGTAGTTTCCGATAGGCATTTCAAAAATAGGTACCGATAGGCATTTCAGATATAGGTGCCGATAGGCATTTCAGATATAGTTGCCGATTGGCATTTTAAAATTAGGTGCCGATAGGCATTTCAGATATAGAAGCCGATAGGTATTTCAAATATAGGTGTCGATAGGCATTTCAGATATGGTTGCCGATAGGCATTTCAAATATAGGTGCTGATAGGCATTTCAGATGTAGTTTCGGATAGGCATTTCAAAAATAGGTGCCGATAGGCATTTCAGATATAGGTGCCGATAGGCATTTCAGATATAGTTGCCGATTGGCATTTTAAAAACAGGTGCCGATAGGCATTTCAGATATAGAAGCCGATAGGTATTTCAAATATAGGTGTCGATAGGCATTTCAGATATGGTTGCCGATAGGCATTTCAAATATAGGAGCAGATAGGCATTTCAGATGTAGTTTCCTAAAGGCATTTCAAAAATAGGTGCCGATAGGCATTTTAGATAAAGGTGCCGATAGGCATTTCAGATATAGTTGCCGATTGGCATTTTTAAAATAGGTGCCGATAGGCATTTCAGATATAGAAGCCGATAGGCATTTAAAATATAGGTGCCGATAGGCATTCCAGATATGGTTGCCGATAGGCATTTCAAATATAAGTGCTGATAGGCATTTCAGATGTAGTTTCCGATAGGCATTTCAAAAATAGGTACCGATAGGCATTTCAGATATAGGTGCCGATAGGCATTTCAGAAATAGTATCCAATTGGCATTTTAAAAATAGGTGTCGATAGGGATTTCAGATATAGAAGCCGATAGGCATTTCAGATATAGAAGCTGATAGGCATTTCAAATACAGGTGCCGATAGGCATTCCAGATATGGTTGCCGATAGGCATTTCAAATATAGGTGCTGATAGGTATTTCAGATGTAGTTTCCGATAGGCATTTCAAAAATTGGTGCCGATAGGCATTTCAGATATAGGTGCCGATAGGCATTTCAGATATAGTTGCCGATTGGCATTTTAGAAATAAGTGCCGATAGGCATTTCAGATATAGAAGCCGATAGGTATTTCAAATATAGGTGTCGATAGGCATTTCAGATATGGTGTACGATAGGCATTTCAAATATAGGTGCTGATAGGCATTTCAGATGTAGTTTCCGATAGGCATTTCAAAAATAGGTGCCGATAGGCATTTCAGATATAGGTGCCGATAGGCATTTCAGATATAGTTGCCGATTGGCATTTTAAAAATAGGTGCCGATAGGCATTTTAGATGTAGTTTCCGATAGGCATTTCAAAAATAGGTGCCGATAGGCATTTCAGATATAGGTGCCGAAAGGCATTTCAGATATAGTTGCCGATAGGCATTTAAAATATAGGAGCCGATAGACATTTCAAATATAGGTGCCGATAGGCATTTCAAATATAGGTGCCGATAGGCATTTCTGATGTGGTTGCCGATAGGCATTTCAAATATAGGTGCTGATAGGCATTTCAGATATAGTTTCCGATAGGCATTTCAAAAATTGGTGCCGATAGTCATTTCAGATTAGGTGCTGATAGGCATTTCAGATATAGTTGCCGTTTGGCATTTTAAAAATAGGTGCCGATAGGCATTTCAGATATAGAAGCCGATAGGTATTTCAAATATAGGTGTCGATAGGCATTTCAGATACGGTTGCCGATAGGCATTTCAAATATTGGTGCTGATAGGCATTTCAGATGTAGTTTCCGATAGGCATTTCAAAAATAGGTGCCGATAGGCATTTCAGATATAGGTGCCGATAGGCATTACAGATATAGTTGCCGATTGGCATTTTAAAAATAGGTGCCGATTGGCATTTCAGATATAGAAGCCGATAGGCATTTCAAATATAGGTGCCGATAGGCATTCCAGATATGGTTGCCGATAGGCATTTCAAATATAGGTGCTGATAGGCATTTCAGATGTAGTTTCGGATAGGCATTTCAAAAATAGGTGCCGATAGGCATTTCAGATATAGGTGCCGATAGGCATTTCAGATATAGTTGCCGATTAGCATTTTAAAAATAGGTGCCGATAGGCATTTCGGATATAGAAGCCGATAGGCATTTCAAATATAGGTGCCGATAGGCATTCCAGATATGGTTGCCGATAGGCATTTCAAATATAGGTGCTGATAGGTATTTCAGATGTAGTTTCCGATAGGCATTTCAAAAATAGGTGCCGATAGGCATTTCAGATATAGGTGCCGATAGACATTTCAGATATAGTTGCCGATTGGCATTTTAAAAATAGGTGCCGATAGGCATTTCAGATATAGAAGCCGATAGGCATTTCAAATATAGGTGCCGATAGACATTCCAGATATGATTGCCGATAGGCATTTCAAATATAGGTGCTGATAGGCATTTCAGATGTAGTTTCCGATAGGCATTTCAAAAATAGGTGCCGATAGGCATTTCAGATATAGGTGCCGATAGGCATTTCAGATATAGTTGCCGATTGGCATTTTAAAAATAAGTGTCGTTAGGCATTATAGATATAGAAGCCGATAGGCATTTCAAATATAGGTGCCGATAGGCATTCCAGATATGGTTGCCGATAGGCATTTCAAATATAGGTGCTGATAGGCATTCCAAATGTAGTTACCGATAGGCATTTCAAAAATTGGTGCCGATAGGCATTTCAGATATAGATGCCGATAGACATTTCAGATATAGTTACCGATTGGCATTTTAAAAATAGGTGCCGATAGGCATTTCAGATATAGAAGCCGATAGGCATTTCAAATATAGGTGCCGATAGGCATTCCAGATATGGTTGCCGATAGGCATTTCAAATATAGGTGCTGATAGGCATTTCAGTTGTAGTTTCCGATAGGCATTTCAAAAATAGGTGCCGATAGGCATTTCAAATATAGGTGCTGATAGGCATTTCAGATGTAGTTTCCGATAGGCATTTCAAAAATTGGTGCCGATAGGCATTTCAGATATAGGTGCCGATAGGCATTTCAGATATAGTTGCCGATTGGCATTTTAAAAATAGGTACCGATAGGCATTTCAGATATAGAAGCCGATAGGCATTTCAAATATAGGTGCCGATAGGCATTCTAGATATGGTTGCCGATAGGCATTTCAAATATAGGTGCTGATAGGCATTTCAGATGTAGTTTCCGATAGGCATTTCAAAAATAGGTGCCGATAGGCATTTAGAATATAGGTACCGATAGGCATTTCAGATATAGTTGCCGATTGGCATTTTAAAAATAGTTGCCGATAGGTATTACAGATATAGAAGCCGATAGGCATTTCAAATATAGGAGCCGATAGGCATTCCAGATATGGTTGCCGATAGGCATTTCAAATATAGGTACTGATTGGCATTTCAAATGTAGTTTCCGATAGGCATTTCAAAAATTGGTGCCGATAGGCATTTCAGATATAGGTGCCGATAGGCATTCCAGATATGGTTGCCGATAGGCATTTCAAATATAAGTGCTGATAGGCATTTCAGATATAGGTGCCGATAGGCATTTCAGAAATAGTTGCCAATTGGCATTTTAAAAATAGGTGTCGATAGGGATTTCAGATATAGAAGCCGATAGGCATTTCAAATATATGTGCCGATAGGCATTCCAGATATGGTTGCCGATAGGCATTTCAAATATAGGTGCTGATAGGCATTTCAGATATAGTTTCCGATAGGCATTTCAAAAATTGGTGATGATAGGCATTTCAGATATAGTTGCCGATTGGCATTTTAGAAATAAGTGCCGATAGGCATTTCAGATATAGAAGCCGATAGGTATTTCAAATATAGGTGTCGATAGGCACTACAGATATGGTTGCCGATAGGCATTTCAAATATAGGTGCTGATTGGCATTTCAGATGTAGTTTCCGATAGGCATTTCAAAAATAGGTGCCGATAGGCATTTCAGATATAGTTGCCGATAGGCATTTCAGATATAGTTGCCGATTGGCATTTTAAAAATAGGTGCCGATAGGCATTTCAGATACAGAAGCTGATAGGTATTTCAAATATAGGTGTCGATAGGCATTTTAGATATGGCTGCCGATAGGCTTTTCAAATATTGTTGCTGATAGGCATTTCAGATGTAGTTTCCGATAGGCATTTCAAAAATAGTTGCCGATAGGCATTTCAGATATAGGTGCCGATAGGCATTACAGATATAGTTGCCGATTGGCATTTTAAAAATAGGTGCCGATAGGCATTTCAGATATAGAAGCCGATAGGCATTTCAGATGTATTTTTCGAAAGGCATTTCAAAAATAGGTGCCGATAGGCATTTCAGATATAGGTGCCGATAGGCATTTCAGATATAGTTGCCGATTGGCATTTTAAAAATACGTGTCGTTAGGCATTTCAGATATAGAAGCCGATAGGCATTTCAAATATAGGTGCCGATAGGCATTCCAGATATGGTTGCCGATAGGCATTTCAAATATAGGTGCTGATAGGCATTCCAAATGTAGTTTCCGATAGGCATTTCAAAAATTGGTACCGATAGGCATTTCAGATATAAGAGCCGATAGGCATTTCAGATATAGTTACCGATTGGCATTTTGAAAATAGGTGCCGATAGGCATTTCAGATATAGAAGCCGATAGGTATTTCAAATATAGATGTCGATAGGCATTTCAAATATGGTTGCTGATAGGCATTTCAAATATAGGTGCTGATAGGCATTTCAGATGTAGTTTCCGATAGGCATTTCAAAAAAAGGTGCCGATAGGCTTTACAGATATAGGTGCCGATAGGCATTTCAGATATAGTTGCCGATTATGATTTTAAAAATAGGTGCCGATAGGCATTTCAGATATAGAAGCCGATAGGCATTTCAAATATAGGTGCTGATAGGCATTTTAGATGTAGTTTCCGATAGGCATTTCAAAAATAGGTGCCGATAGGCATTTCAGATATAGTTGCCGATTAGCATTTTAAAAATAGGTGCCGATAGGCATTTCCGATATAGAAGCCGATAGGCATTTCAAATATAGGTGCCGGTAGGCATTCCAGATATGGTTGCCGATAGGCATTTCAAATATAGGTGCTGATAGGCATTTCAGTTGTAGTTTCCGATAGGCATTTCAAAAATAGGTGCCGATAGGCATTTCAAATATAGGTGCTGATAGGCATTTCAGATGTAGTTTCCGATAGGCATTTCAAAAATTGGTGCCGATAGGCATTTCAGATATAGGTGCCGATAGGCATTTCAGATATAGTTGCCGATTGGCATTTTAAAAATAGGTGCCGATAGGCATTTCAGATATAGAAGCCGATAGGTATTTCAAATATAGGTGTCGATAGGCATTTCAGATATGGCTGCCGATAGGCATTTCAAATATTGGTGCTGATAGGCATTTCAGATGTAGTTTCAGATAGGCATTTCAAAAATAGGTGCCGATAGGCATTTCAGATATAGGTGCCGATAGGCATTACAGATATAGTTGCCGATTGGCATTTTAATAATAGGTGCCGATAGGCATTTCAGATATAGAAGCCGATAGGCATTTCAGATGTATTTTTCGAAAGGCATTTCAAAAATAGGTGCCGATAGGCATTTCAGATATAGGTGCCGATAGGCATTTCAGATATAGGTGCCGATAGGCATTCCAGATATGGTTGCCGATAGACATTCCAAATATAAGTGCTGAAAGGCAATTCAGATTTAGTTTCCGATAGGCATTTCAAAAATAGGTACCAATAGGCATTTCAGATATAGGTGCCGATAGGCATTTCAGATATAGTTGCCGATTTGAATTTTAAAAATAGGTGCCGATAGGCATTTCAGATATAGAAGCCGATAGGTATTTCAAATATAGGTGTCGATAGGCATTTCAGATATGGTTGCCGATAGGCATTTCAAATATAGGTGCTGATAGGCATTTCAGATGTAGTTTCGGATAGGCATTTCAAAAATAGGTGCCGATAGGCATTTCAGATACAAGTGCCTATAGGCATTTCAGATATATCTGCCGATTGGCATTTCAAAAATAGGTGCTGATAGGCATTTTAGATATAGGTACCGATAGGCATATTAGATATAGTTGCCGATAGGCATTTAAAATATAGGTGCCGATAGGCATTTCAAATATAGGTGTCGATAGGCATTTCAGATATAAATGCCGAAAGGCATTTCAGATATAGGTGCCGATAGGCATTTCTGATGTGGTTGCCGATAGGCATTTCAAATATAGGTGCTGATAGGCATTTCAGATGTAGTTTTCGATAGGCATTTCAAAAATAGGTGCCGATAGGCATTTCAGATATAGAAGACGATAGGCATTTCAAATATAGGTGCCGATAGGCATTCCAGATATGGTTGCCGATAGGCATTTCAAATATAGGTGCTGATAGGCATTTCAGATGTAGTTTCCGATAGGCATTTCAAAAATAGGTGCCGATAGGCATTTCAGATATAGTTGCCGATTGGCTTTTTAAAAATAGGTGCCGATAGGCATTTCAGATATAGAAGCCGATAGGCATTTCAAATATAGGAGCCGATAGGCATTCCAGATATGGTTGCCGATAGGCATTTCAAATATAGGTGCTGATAGGCATTTCAGATATAGTTTCCGATAGGCATTTCAAAAATTGGTGCCGATAGGCATTTCAGATATAGGTGCCGATAGGCATTTCAGATATAGTTGCCGATTGGCATTTTAGAAATAAGTGCCGATAGGCATTTCAGATATAGAAGCCGATAGGTATTTCAAATATAGGTGTCGAAAGGCATTACAGATATGGTTGCCGATAGGCATTTCAAATATAGGTGCTGATAGGCATTTCAGATGTAGTTTCCGATAGGCATTTCAAAAATAGGTGCCGATAGGCATTTCAGATATAGGTGCCGATAGGCATTTCAGATATAGTTGCCGATAGGCATTTAAAATATAGGTGCCGATAGGCATTTCAAAAATAGGTGCCGATAGGCATTTCTGATATAGGTGCCGATAGGCATATCAGATGTAGTTGCCGATAGGCATTTAAAATATAGGTGCCGATAGGCATTTCAAATATAGGTGTCGATATGCATTTAAGATATAAATGCCGAAAGGCATTTCAGATATAGTTGCCGATAGGCATTTCTTATGTGGTTGCCGATAGGCATTTCAAATATAGGTGCTGATAGGCATTTCAGATGTAGTTTCCGATAGGCATTTAAAAAATAGGTGCCGATAGGCATTTCAGATATAGGTGCCGATAGGCATTTCAGATATAGTTGCCGATAGGCATTTAAAATATAGGTGCCGATAGGCATTTCAAAAATAGGTGCCGATAGGCATTTCTGATATAGGTGCCGATAGGCATATCGGATGTAGTTGCCGATAGGCATTTAAAATATAGGTGCCGATAGGCATTTCAAATATAGGTGTCGATATGCATTTAAGATATAAATGCCGAAAGGCATTTCAGATATAGGTGCCGATAGGCATTTCTGATGTGGTTGCCGATAGGCATTTCAAATATAGGTGCTGATAGGCATTTCAGATGTAGTTTTCGATAGGCATTTCAAAAATAGGTGCCGATAGGCATTTCAGATATAGGTGCCGATAGGCACTTCAGATATAGTTGTCGATTGGCATTTTAAAAATAGGTGACGATAGGCATTTTAGATATAGAAGCCGATAGGCATTTCAAATATAGGTGCCGATAGGCATTCCAGATATGGTTGCCGATAGGCATTTCAAATATAGGTGCTGATTGGCATTTCAGATGTAGATTTCGATAGGCATTTCAAAAATAGGTGCCCATAGGCATTTCAGATATAGGTGCCGATAGACATTTCAGATATAGTTGCCGATTGGCATTTTAAAAATAGGTGCCGATAGGCATTTCAGATATAGAAGCCGATAGGCATTTCAAATATAGGTGCCGATAGGCATTCCAGATATGGTTGCCGGTAGGCATTTCAAATATAGGTGCTGATAGGCATTTCAATTATAGTTTCCGACAGGCATTTCAAAAATTGGTGCCGTTAGGCATTTCAGATATAGGTGCCGATAGGCATTTCAGATATAGTTGCCGATTGGCATTTTAAAAATAGGTGCCGATTAGCATTTCAGATATAGAAGCCGATAGGCATTTCAAATATAGGTTCCGATAGGCATTCCAGATATGGTTGCAGATAGGCATTTCCAATATAGGTGCTGATAGGCATTTCAGATGTAGTTTCCGATAGGCATTTCAAAAATAGGTGCCGATAGGCATTTCAGATATAGGTGCCGATAGGCATTTCAGATATAGTTGCCGATTGGCATTTTAAAAATAGGTGCCGATAGGCATTTCAGATATAGAAGCCGATAGGTATTTCAAATATAGGTGTCGATAGGCATTTCAGATAAGTTTGCCGATAGGCATTTCAAATATAGGTGCTGATAGGCATTTCAGATGTAGTTTCCGATAGGCATTTCAAAAATAGGTGCCGATAGGCATTTCAGATATAGGTGCCGATATTCATTTCAGATATAGTTGCCGATTGGCATTTTAAAAAAAGGTGTCGATAGGCATTTCAGATATAGAAGCCGATAGGCATTTTAAATATAGGTGCCGATAGGCATTCCAGATATGGTTGCCGATAGGCATTTCAAATATAGGTGCTGATAGGCATTTCAGATGTAGTTTCCGATAGGCATTTCAAAAATTGGTGCCGATAGGCATTTCAGATATAGGTGCCGATAGGCATTTCAGATATAGTTACCGATTGGCATTTTAAAAATAGGTGCCGATAGGCATTTCAGATATAGAAGCCGATAGGTATTTCAAATATAGGTGTCGATAGGCATTTCAGATATGGTTGCCGATAGGCATTTCAAATATAGGAGCTGATAGGCATTTCAGATGTAGTTTCCGATAGGCATTTCAAAAATAGGTGCCGATAGGCATTTCAGATATAGGTGCCGATAGGCATTTCAGATATAGTTGCCGATTGGCATTTTAAAAATAGGTGCCGATAGGCATTTCAGATAAAGAAGCCGATAGGCATTTCAAATATTGGTGCCGTGGGCATTCCAGATATGGTTGCCGATAGGCATTTCAAATATAGGTGCTGATAGGCATTTCAGATGTAGTTTTCGATAGGTATTTCAAAAATAGGTGCCGATAGGCATTTCAAATATAGGTGCTGATAGGCATTTCAGATGTAGTTTCCGATAGGCATTTCAAAAATTGGTGCCGATAGGCATTTCAGATATAGGTGCCGATAGGCATTTCAGATATAGTTGCCGATTGGCATTTTAAAAATAGGTGCCGATAGGCATTTCAGATATAGAAGCCGATAGGTATTTCAAATATAGGTGTCGATAGGCATTTCAGATATGGTTGCCGTTAGGCATTTCAAATATTGGTGCTGATAGGCATTTCAGATATAGTTGCCGATTAGCATTTTAAAAATAGGTGCCGATAGGCATTTCAGATATAGAAGCCGATAGGTATTTCAAATATAGGTGTCGATAGGCATTTCAGATAAGTTTGCCGATAGGCATTTCAAATATAGGTGCTGATAGGCATTTCAGATGTAGTTTCCGATAGGCATTTCAAAAATAGGTGCCGATAGGCATTTCAGATATAGGTGCCGATATTCATTTCAGATATAGTTGCCGATTGGCATTTTAAAAAAAGGTGTCGATAGGCATTTCAGATATAGAAGCCGATAGGCATTTTAAATATAGGTGCCGATAGGCATTCCAGATATGGTTGCCGATAGGCATTTCAAATATAGGTGCTGATAGGCATTTCAGATATAGGTGCCAAAAGGCATTACAGATATAGTTGCCGATTGGCATTTTAAAAATAGGTGCCGATAGGCATTTCAGATAAGGAAGCCGATAGGCATTTCAGATGTATTTTCCGAAAGGCATTTCAAAAATAGGTGCCGATAGGTATTTCAGATATAGGTGCCGATAGGCATTTCAGATATAGGTGCTGATAGGCATTTCAGATATAGTTGCCGATTAGCATTTTAAAAATAGGTGCCGATAGGCATTTCAGATATAGAAGCCGATAGGCATTTCAAATATAGGTGCTGATAGGCATTTTAGATGTAGTTTCCGATAGGTATTTCAAAAATAGGTGCCGATAGGCATTTCAGATGTAGTTGCCGATTGGCATTTTAAAAATAGGTGCCGATAGGCATTTCAGATATAGAAGCCGATAGGTATTTCAAATATTGGTGTCGATAGACATTTCAGATATAGGTGCCGATAGGCATTTTAGATATAGAAGCCGATAGGCATTTCAAATATAGGTGCCAATAGGCATTCCAGATATGTTTACCGATAGGCATTTCAAATATAAGTGCTGATAGGCATTTCAGATGTAGTTTCCGATAGGCATTTCAAAAATAGGTACCGATAGGCATTTCAGATATAGGTGCCGATAGGCATTTCAGATATAGTTGCCGATTGGCATTTTAAAAATAGGTGCCGATAGGCATTTCAGATATAGAAGCCGATAGGTATTTCAAATATAGGTGTCGATAGGCATTTCAGATATGGTTGCCGATAGGCATTTCAAATATAGGTGCTGATAGGCATTTCAGATGTAGTTTCGGATAGGCATTTCAAAAATAGGTGCCGATAGGCATTTCAGATATAGGTGCCGATAGGCATTTCAGATATAGTTGCCGATTGGCATTTTAAAAACAGGTGCCGATAGGCATTTCAGATATAGAAGCCGATAGGTATTTCAAATATAGGTGTCGATAGGCATTTCAGATATGGTTGCCGATAGGCATTTCAAATATAGGAGCAGGTAGGCATTTCAGATGTAGTTTCCTAAAGGCATTTCAAAAATAGGTGCCGATAGGCATTTTAGATAAAGGTGCCGATAGGCATTTCAGATATAGTTGCCGATTGGCATTTTTAAATAGGTGCCGATAGGCATTTCAGATATAGAAGCCGATAGGCATTTAAAATATAGGTGCCGATAGGCATTCCAGATATGGTTGCCGATAGGCATTTCAAATATAAGTGCTGATAGGCATTTCAGATGTAGTTTCCGATAGGCATTTCAAAAATAGGTACCGATAGGCATTTCAGATATAGGTGCCGATAGGCATTTCAGAAATAGTATCCAATTGGCATTTTAAAAATAGGTGTCGATAGGGATTTCAGATATAGAAGCCGATAGGCATTTCAGATATAGAAGCTGATAGGCATTTCAAATACAGGTGCCGATAGGCATTCCAGATATGGTTGCCGATAGGCATTTCAAATATAGGTGCTGATAGGTATTTCAGATGTAGTTTCCGATAGGCATTTCAAAAATTGGTGCCGATAGGCATTTCAGATATAGTTGCCGATAGGCATTTCAGATATAGTTGCCGATTGGCATTTTAGAAATAAGTGCCGATAGGCATTTCAGATATAGAAGCCGATAGGTATTTCAAATATAGGTGTCGATAGGCATTTCAGATATGGTGTACGATAGGCATTTCAAATATAGGTGCTGATAGGCATTTCAGATGTAGTTTCCGATAGGCATTTCAAAAATAGGTGCCGATAGGCATTTCAGATATAGGTGCCGATAGGCATTTCAGATATAGTTGCCGATTGGCATTTTAAAAATAGGTGCCGATAGGCATTTTAGATGTAGTTTCCGATAGGCATTTCAAAAATAGGTGCCGATAGGCATTTCAGATATAGGTGCCGAAAGGCATTTCAGATATAGTTGCCGATAGGCATTTAAAATATAGGAGCCGATAGGCATTTCAAATATAGGTGCCGATATGCATTTCAAATATAGGTGTCGATAGGCATTTCAGATATAAATGCCGAAAGGCATTTCAGATATAGGTGCCGATAAGCATTTCTGATGTGGTTGCCGATAGGCATTTCAAATATAGGTGCTGATAGGCATTTCAGATATAGTTTCCGATAGGCATTTCAAAAATTGGTGCCGATAGGCATTTCAGATTAGGTGCTGATAGGCATTTCAGATATAGTTGCCGTTTGGCATTTTAAAAATAGGTGCCGATAGGCATTTCAGATATAGAAGCCGATAGGTATTTCAAATATAGGTGTCGATAGGCATTTCAGATATGGTTGCCGATAGGCATTTCAAATATTGGTGCTGATAGGCATTTCAGATGTAGTTTCCGATAGGCATTTCAAAAATAGGTGCCGATAGGCATTTCAGATATAGGTGCCGATAGGCATTACAGATATAGTTGCCGATTGGCATTTTAAAAATAGGTGCCGATTGGCATTTCAGATATAGAAGCCGATAGGCATTTCAAATATAGGTGCCGATAGGCATTCCAGATATGGTTGCCGATAGGCATTTCAAATATAGGTGCTGATAGGCATTTCAGATGTAGTTTCCGATAGGCATTTCAAAAATAGGTGCCGATAGGCATTTCAGATATAGGTGCCGATAGGCATTTCAGATATAGTTGCCGATTAGCATTTTAAAAATAGGTGCCGATAGGCATTTCGGATATAGAAGCCGATAGGCATTTCAAATATAGGTGCCGATAGGCATTCCAGATATGGTTGCCGATAGGCATTTCAAATATACGTGCTGATAGGCATTTCAGATGTAGTTTCCGATAGGCATTTCAAAAATAGGTGCCGATAGGCATTTCAGATATAGGTGCCGATAGACATTTCAGATATAGTTGCCGATTGGCATTTTAAAAATAGGTGCCGATAGGCATTTCAGATATAGAAGCCGATAGGCATTTCAAATATAGGTGCCGATAGACATTCCCGATATGATTGCCGATAGGCATTTCAAATATAGGTGCTGATAGGCATTTCAGATGTAGTTTCCGATAGGCATTTCAAAAATAGGTGCCGATAGGCATTTCAGATATAGGTGCCGATAGGCATTTCAGATATAGTTGCCGATTGGCATTTTAAAAATAAGTGTCGTTAGGCATTTTAGATATAGAAGCCGATAGGCATTTCAAATATAGGTGCCGATAGGCATTCCAGATATGGTTGCCGATAGGCATTTCAAATATAGGTGCTGATAGGCATTCCAAATGTAGTTACCGATAGGCATTTCAAAAATTGGTGCCGATAGGCATTTCAGATATAGGTGCCGATAGACATTTCAGATATAGTTACCGATTGGCATTTTAAAAATAGGTGCCGATAGGCATTTCAGATATAGAAGCCGATAGGCATTTCAAATATAGGTGCCGATAGGCATTCCAGATATGGTTGCCGATAGGCATTTCAAATATAGGTGCTGATAGGCATTTCAGTTGTAGTTTCCGATAGGCATTTCAAAAATAGGTGCCGATAGGCATTTCAAATATAGGTGCTGATAGGCATTTCAGATGTAGTTTCCGATAGGCATTTCAAAAATTGGTGCCGATAGGCATTTCAGATATAGGTGCCGATAGGCATTTCAGATATAGTTGCCGATTGGCATTTTAAAAATAGGTACCGATAGGCATTTCAGATATAGAAGCCGATAGGTATTTCAAATATAGGTGTCGATAGGCATTTCAGATATGGCTGCCGATAGGCATTTCAAATATTGGTGCTGATAGGCATTTCAGATGTAGTTTCCGATAGGCATTTCAAAAATAGGTGCCGATAGGCATTTCAGATATAGGTGCCGATTGGCATTTTAAAAATAGTTGCCGATAGGTATTACAGATATAGAAGCCGATAGGCATTTCAAATATAGGAGCCGATAGGCATTCCAGATATGGTTGCCGATAGGCATTTCAAATATAGGTACTGATTGGCATTTCAAATGTAGTTTCCGATAGGCATTTCAAAAATTGGTGCCGATAGGCATTTCAGATATAGGTGCCGATAGGCATTCCAGATATGGTTGCCGATAGGCATTTCAAATATAAGTGCTGATAGGCATTTCAGATATAGGTGCCGATAGGCATTTCAGAAATAGTTGCCAATTGGCATTTTAAAAATAGGTGTCGATAGGGATTTCAGATATAGAAGCCGATAGGCATTTCAAATATATGTGCCGATAGGCATTCCAGATATGGTTGCCGATAGGCATTTCAAATATAGGTGCTGATAGGCATTTCAGATATAGTTTCCGATAGGCATTTCAAAAATTGGTGATGATAGGCATTTCAGATATAGTTGCCGATTGGCATTTTAGAAATAAGTGCCGATAGGCATTTCAGATATAGAAGCCGATAGGTATTTCAAATATAGGTGTCGATAGGCACTACAGATATGGTTGCCGATAGGCATTTCAAATATAGGTGCTGATTGGCATTTCAGATGTAGTTTCCGATAGGCATTTCAAAAATAGGTGCCGATAGGCATTTCAGATATAGTTGCCGATAGGCATTTCAGATATAGTTGCCGATTGGCATTTTAAAAATAGGTGCCGATAGGCATTTCAGATACAGAAGCTGATAGGTATTTCAAATATAGGTGTCGATAGGCATTTTAGATATGGCTGCCGATAGGCTTTTCAAATATTGTTGCTGATAGGCATTTCAGATGTAGTTTCCGATAGGCATTTCAAAAATAGTTGCCGATAGGCATTTCAGATATAGGTGCCGATAGGCATTACAGATATAGTTGCCGATTGGCATTTTAAAAATAGGTGCCGATAGGCATTTCAGATATAGAAGCCGATAGGCATTTCAGATGTATTTTTCGAAAGGCATTTCAAAAATAGGTGCCGATAGGCATTTCAGATATAGGTGCCGATAGGCATTTCAGATATAGTTGCCGATTGGCATTTTAAAAATACGTGTCGTTAGGCATTTCAGATATAGAAGCCGATAGGCATTTCAAATATAGGTGCCGATAGGCATTCCAGATATGGTTGCCGATAGGCATTTCAAATATAGGTGCTGATAGGCATTCCAAATGTAGTTTCCGATAGGCATTTCAAAAATTGGTACCGATAGGCATTTCAGATATAAGAGCCGATAGGCATTTCAGATATAGTTACCGATTGGCATTTTGAAAATAGGTGTCGATAGGCATTTCAGATATAGAAGCCGATAGGTATTTCAAATATAGATGTCGATAGGCATTTCAAATATGGTTGCTGATAGGCATTTCAAATATAGGTGCTGATAGGCATTTCAGATGTAGTTTCCGATAGGCATTTCAAAAAAAGGTGCCGATAGGCTTTACAGATATAGGTGCCGATAGGCATTTCAGATATAGTTGCCGATTATGATTTTAAAAATAGGTGCCGATAGGCATTTCAGATATAGAAGCCGATAGGCATTTCAAATATAGGTGCTGATAGGCATTTTAGATGTAGTTTCCGATAGGCATTTCAAAAATAGGTGCCGATAGGCATTTCAGATATAGGTGCCGATAGGCATTTCAGATACAGTTGCCGATTAGCATTTTAAAAATAGGTGCCGATAGGCATTTCCGATATAGAAGCCGATAGGCATTTCAAATATAGGTGCCGGTAGGCATTCCAGATATGGTTGCCGATAGGCATTTCAAATATAGGTGCTGATAGGCATTTCAGTTGTAGTTTCCGATAGGCATTTCAAAAATAGGTGCCGATAGGCATTTCAAATATAGGTGCTGATAGGCATTTCAGATGTAGTTTCCGATAGGCATTTCAAAAATTGGTGCCGATAGGCATTTCAGATATAGGTGCCGATAGGCATTTCAGATATAGTTGCCGATTGGCATTTTAAAAATAGGTGCCGATAGGCATTTCAGATATAGAAGCCGATAGGTATTTCAAATATAGGTGTCGATAGGCATTTCAGATATGGCTGCCGATAGGCATTTCAAATATTGGTGCTGATAGGCATTTCAGATGTAGTTTCCGATAGGCATTTCAAAAATAGGTGCCGATAGGCATTTCAGATATAGGTGCCGATAGGCATTACAGATATAGTTGCCGATTGGCATTTTAATAATAGGTGCCGATAGGCATTTCAGATATAGAAGCCGATAGGCATTTCAGATGTATTTTTCGAAAGGCATTTCAAAAATAGGTGCCGATAGGCATTTCAGATATAGGTGCCGATAGGCATTTCAGATATAGGTGCCGATAGGCATTCCAGATATGGTTGCCGATAGACATTCCAAATATAAGTGCTGAAAGGCAATTCAGATTTAGTTTCCGATAGGCATTTCAAAAATAGGTACCAATAGGCATTTCAGATATAGGTGCCGATAGGCATTTCAGATATAGTTGCCGATTTGAATTTTAAAAATAGGTGCCGATAGGCATTTCAGATATAGAAGCCGATAGGTATTTCAAATATAGGTGTCGATAGGCATTTCAGATATGGTTGCCGATAGGCATTTCAAATATAGGTGCTGATAGGCATTTCAGATGTAGTTTCGGATAGGCATTTCAAAAATAGGTGCCGATAGGCATTTCAGATACAAGTGCCTATAGGCATTTCAGATATATCTGCCGATTGGCATTTCAAAAATAGGTGCTGATAGGCATTTTAGATATAGGTACCGATAGGCATATTAGATATAGTTGCCGATAGGCATTTAAAATATAGGTGCCGATAGGCATTTCAAATATAGGTGTCGATAGGCATTTCAGATATAAATGCCGAAAGGCATTTCAGATATAGGTGCCGATAGGCATTTCTGATGTGGTTGCCGATAGGCATTTCAAATATAGGTGCTGATAGGCATTTCAGATGTAGTTTTCGATAGGCATTTCAAAAATAGGTGCCGATAGGCATTTCAGATATAGAAGACGATAGGCATTTCAAATATAGGTGCCGATAGGCATTCCAGATATGGTTGCCGATAGGCATTTCAAATATAGGTGCTGATAGGCATTTCAGATGTAGTTTCCGATAGGCATTTCAAAAATAGGTGCCGATAGGCATTTCAGATATAGTTGCCGATTGGCTTTTTAAAAATAGGTGCCGATAGGCATTTCAGATATAGAAGCCGATAGGCATTTCAAATATAGGAGCCGATAGGCATTCCAGATATGGTTGCCGATAGGCATTTCAAATATAGGTGCTGATAGGCATTTCAGATATAGTTTCCGATAGGCATTTCAAAAATTGGTGCCGATAGGCATTTCAGATATAGGTGCCGATAGGCATTTCAGATATAGTTGCCGATTGGCATTTTAGAAATAAGTGCCGATAGGCATTTCAGATATAGAAGCCGATAGGTATTTCAAATATAGGTGTCGAAAGGCATTACAGATATGGTTGCCGATAGGCATTTCAAATATAGGTGCTGATAGGCAATTCAGATGTAGTTTCCGATAGGCATTTCAAAAATAGGTGCCGATAGGCATTTCAGATATAGGTGCCGATAGGCATTTCAGATATAGTTGCCGATAGGCATTTAAAATATAGGTGCCGATAGGCATTTCAAAAATAGGTGCCGATAGGCATTTCTGATATAGGTGCCGATAGGCATATCGGATGTAGTTGCCGATAGGCATTTAAAATATAGGTGCCGATAGGCATTTCAAATATAGGTGTCGATATGCATTTAAGATATAAATGCCGAAAGGCATTTCAGATATAGTTGCCGATAGGCATTTCTTATGTGGTTGCCGATAGGCATTTCAAATATAGGTGCTGATAGGCATTTCAGATGTAGTTTCCGATAGGCATTTAAAAAATAGGTGCCGATAGGCATTTCAGATATAGGTGCCGATAGGCATTTCAGATATAGTTGCCGATAGGCATTTAAAATATAGGTGCCGATAGGCATTTCAAAAATAGGTGCCGATAGGCATTTCTGATATAGGTGCCGATAGGCATATCGGATGTAGTTGCCGATAGGCATTTAAAATATAGGTGCCGATAGGCATTTCAAATATAGGTGTCGATATGCATTTAAGATATAAATGCCGAAAGGCATTTCAGATATAGGTGCCGATAGGCATTTCTGATGTGGTTGCCGATAGGCATTTCAAATATAGGTGCTGATAGGCATTTCAGATGTAGTTTTCGATAGGCATTTCAAAAATAGGTGCCGATAGGCATTTCAGATATAGGTGCCGATAGGCACTTCAGATATAGTTGTCGATTGGCATTTTAAAAATAGGTGACGATAGGCATTTTAGATATAGAAGCCGATAGGCATTTCAAATATAGGTGCCGATAGGCATTCCAGATATGGTTGCCGATAGGCATTTCAAATATAGGTGCTGATTGGCATTTCAGATGTAGATTTCGATAGGCATTTCAAAAATAGGTGCCCATAGGCATTTCAGATATAGGTGCCGATAGACATTTCAGATATAGTTGCCGATTGGCATTTTAAAAATAGGTGCCGATAGGCATTTCAGATATAGAAGCCGATAGGCATTTCAAATATAGGTGCCGATAGGCATTCCAGATATGGTTGCCGGTAGGCATTTCAAATATAGGTGCTGATAGGCATTTCAATTATAGTTTCCGACAGGCATTTCAAAAATTGGTGCCGTTAGGCATTTCAGATATAGGTGCCGATAGGCATTTCAGATATAGTTGCCGATTGGCATTTTAAAAATAGGTGCCGATAGGCATTTCAGATATAGAAGCCGATAGGCATTTCAAATATAGGTTCCGATAGGCATTCCAGATATGGTTGCAGATAGGCATTTCCAATATAGGTGCTGATAGGCATTTCAGATGTAGTTTCCGATAGGCATTTCAAAAATAGGTGCCGATAGGCATTTCAGATATAGGTGCCGATAGGCATTTCAGATATAGTTGCCGATTGGCATTTTAAAAATAGGTGCCGATAGGCATTTCAGATATAGAAGCCGATAGGTATTGCAAATATAGGTGTCGATAGGCATTTCAGATAAGTTTGCCGATAGGCATTTCAAATATAGGTGCTGATAGGCATTTCAGATGTAGTTTCCGATAGGCATTTCAAAAATAGGTGCCGATAGGCATTTCAGATATAGGTGCCGATATTCATTTCAGATATAGTTGCCGATTGGCATTTTAAAAAAAGGTGTCGATAGGCATTTCAGATATAGAAGCCGATAGGCATTTTAAATATAGGTGCCGATAGGCATTCCAGATATGGTTGCCGATAGGCATTTCAAATATAGGTGCTGATAGGCATTTCAGATGTAGTTTCCGATAGGCATTTCAAAAATTGGTGCCGATAGGCATTTCAGATATAGGTGCCGATAGGCATTTCAGATATAGTTACCGATTGGCATTTTAAAAATAGGTGCCGATAGGCATTTCAGATATAGAAGCCGATAGGTATTTCAAATATAGGTGTCGATAGGCATTTCAGATATGGTTGCCGATAGGCATTTCAAATATAGGAGCTGATAGGCATTTCAGATGTAGTTTCCGATAGGCATTTCAAAAATAGGTGCCGATAGGCATTTCAGATATAGGTGCCGATAGGCATTTCAGATATAGTTGCCGATTGGCATTTTAAAAATAGGTGCCGATAGGCATTTCAGATAAAGAAGCCGATAGGCATTTCAAATATTGGTGCCGTGGGCATTCCAGATATGGTTGCCGATAGGCATTTCAAATATAGGTGCTGATAGGCATTTCAGATGTAGTTTTCGATAGGTATTTCAAAAATAGGTGCCGATAGGCATTTCAAATATAGGTGCTGATAGGCATCTCAGATGTAGTTTCCGATAGGCATTTCAAAAATTGGTGCCGATAGGCATTTCAGATATAGGTGCCGATAGGCATTTCAGATATAGTTGCCGATTGGCATTTTAAAAATAGGTGCCGATAGGCATTTCAGATATAGAAGCCGATAGGTATTTCAAATATAGGTGTCGATAGGCATTTCAGATATGGTTGCCGTTAGGCATTTCAAATATTGGTGCTGATAGGCATTTCAGATATAGTTGCCGATTAGCATTTTAAAAATAGGTGCCGATAGGCATTTCAGATATAGAAGCCGATAGGTATTTCAAATATAGGTGTCGATAGGCATTTCAGATAAGTTTGCCGATAGGCATTTCAAATATAGGTGCTGATAGGCATTTCAGATGTAGTTTCCGATAGGCATTTCAAAAATAGGTGCCGATAGGCATTTCAGATATAGGTGCCGATATTCATTTCAGATATAGTTGCCGATTGGCATTTTAAAAAAAGGTGTCGATAGGCATTTCAGATATAGAAGCCGATAGGCATTTTAAATATAGGTGCCGATAGGCATTCCAGATATGGTTGCCGATAGGCATTTCAAATATAAGTGCTGATAGGCATTTCAGATGTAGTTTCCGATAGGCATTTCAAAAATTGGTGCCGATAGGCATTTCAGATATAGGTGCCGATAGGCATTTCAGATATAGTTACCGATTGGCATTTTAAAAATAGGTGCCGATAGGCATTTCAGATATAGAAGCCGATAGGTATTTCAAATATAGGCGTCGATAGGCATTTCAGATATGGTTGCCGATAGGCATTTCAAATATAGGAGCTGATAGGCATTTCAGATGTAGTTTCCGATAGGCATTTCAAAAATAGGTGCCGATAGGCATTTCAGATATAGGTGCCAAAAGGCATTACAGATATAGTTGCCGATTGGCATTTTAAAAATAGGTGCCGATAGGCATTTCAGATAAGGAAGCCGATAGGCATTTCAGATGTATTTTCCGAAAGGCATTTCAAAAATAGGTGCCGATAGGTATTTCAGATATAGGTGCCGATAGGCATTTCAGATATAGGTGCTGATAGGCATTTCAGATATAGTTGCCGATTAGCATTTTAAAAATAGGTGCCGATAGGCATTTCAGATATAGAAGCCGATAGGCATTTCAAATATAGGTGCTGATAGGCATTTTAGATGTAGTTTCCGATAGGTATTTCAAAAATAGGTGCCGATAGGCATTTCAGATGTAGTTGCCGATTGGCATTTTAAAAATAGGTGCCGATAGGCATTTCAGATATAGAAGCCGATAGGTATTTCAAATATTGGTGTCGATAGACATTTCAGATATAGGTGCCGATAGGCATTTCAGATATAGAAGCCGATAGGCATTTCAAATATAGGTGCCAATAGGCATTCCAGATATGTTTACCGATAGGCATTTCAAATATAAGTGCTGATAGGCATTTCAGATGTAGTTTCCGATAGGCATTTCAAAAATAGGTACCGATAGGCATTTCAGATATAGGTGCCGATAGGCATTTCAGATATAGTTGCCGATTGGCATTTTAAAAATAGGTGCCGATAGGCATTTCAGATATAGAAGCCGATAGGTATTTCAAATATAGGTGTCGATAGGCATTTCAGATATGGTTGCCGATAGGCATTTCAAATATAGGTGCTGATAGGCATTTCAGATGTAGTTTCGGATAGGCATTTCAAAAATAGGTGCCGATAGGCATTTCAGATATAGGTGCCGATAGGCATTTCAGATATAGTTGCCGATTGGCATTTTAAAAACAGGTGCCGATAGGCATTTCAGATATAGAAGCCGATAGGTATTTCAAATATAGGTGTCGATAGGCATTTCAGATATGGTTGCCGATAGGCATTTCAAATATAGGAGCAGGTAGGCATTTCAGATGTAGTTTCCTAAAGGCATTTCAAAAATAGGTGCCGATAGGCATTTTAGATAAAGGTGCCGATAGGCATTTCAGATATAGTTGCCGATTGGCATTTTTAAAATAGGTGCCGATAGGCATTTCAGATATAGAAGCCGATAGGCATTTAAAATATAGGTGCCGATAGGCATTCCAGATATGGTTGCCGATAGGCATTTCAAATATAAGTGCTGATAGGCATTTCAGATGTAGTTTCCGATAGGCATTTCAAAAATAGGTACCGATAGGCATTTCAGATATAGGTGCCGATAGGCATTTCAGAAATAGTATCCAATTGGCATTTTAAAAATAGGTGTCGATAGGGATTTCAGATATAGAAGCCGATAGGCATTTCAGATATAGAAGCTGATAGGCATTTCAAATACAGGTGCCGATAGGCATTCCAGATATGGTTGCCGATAGGCATTTCAAATATAGGTGCTGATAGGTATTTCAGATGTAGTTTCCGATAGGCATTTCAAAAATTGGTGCCGATAGGCATTTCAGATATAGTTGCCGATAGGCATTTCAGATATAGTTGCCGATTGGCATTTTAGAAATAAGTGCCGATAGGCATTTCAGATATAGAAGCCGATAGGTATTTCAAATATAGGTGTCGATAGGCATTTCAGATATGGTGTACGATAGGCATTTCAAATATAGGTGCTGATAGGCATTTCAGATGTAGTTTCCGATAGGCATTTCAAAAATAGGTGCCGATAGGCATTTCAGATATAGGTGCCGATAGGCATTTCAGATATAGTTGCCGATTGGCATTTTAAAAATAGGTGCCGATAGGCATTTTAGATGTAGTTTCCGATAGGCATTTCAAAAATAGGTGCCGATAGGCATTTCAGATATAGGTGCCGAAAGGCATTTCAGATATAGTTGCCGATAGGCATTTAAAATATAGGAGCCGATAGGCATTTCAAATATAGGTGCCGATAGGCATTTCAAATATAGGTGTCGATAGGCATTTCAGATATAAATGCCGAAAGGCATTTCAGATATAGGTGCCGATAAGCATTTCTGATGTGGTTGCCGATAGGCATTTCAAATATAGGTGCTGATAGGCATTTCAGATATAGTTTCCGATAGGCATTTCAAAAATTGGTGCCGATAGGCATTTCAGATTAGGTGCTGATAGGCATTTCAGATATAGTTGCCGTTTGGCATTTTAAAAATAGGTGCCGATAGGCATTTCAGATATAGAAGCCGATAGGTATTTCAAATATAGGTGTCGATAGGCATTTCAGATATGGTTGCCGATAGGCATTTCAAATATTGGTGCTGATAGGCATTTCAGATGTAGTTTCCGATAGGCATTTCAAAAATAGGTGCCGATAGGCATTTCAGATATAGGTGCCGATAGGCATTACAGATATAGTTGCCGATTGGCATTTTAAAAATAGGTGCCGATTGGCATTTCAGATATAGAAGCCGATAGGCATTTCAAATATAGGTGCCGATAGGCATTCCAGATATGGTTGCCGATAGGCATTTCAAATATAGGTGCTGATAGGCATTTCAGATGTAGTTTCCGATAGGCATTTCAAAAATAGGTGCCGATAGGCATTTCAGATATAGGTGCCGATAGGCATTTCAGATATAGTTGCCGATTAGCATTTTAAAAATAGGTGCCGATAGGCATTTCGGATATAGAAGCCGATAGGCATTTCAAATATAGGTGCCGATAGGCATTCCAGATATGGTTGCCGATAGGCATTTCAAATATACGTGCTGATAGGCATTTCAGATGTAGTTTCCGATAGGCATTTCAAAAATAGGTGCCGATAGGCATTTCAGATATAGGTGCCGATAGACATTTCAGATATAGTTGCCGATTGGCATTTTAAAAATAGGTGCCGATAGGCATTTCAGATATAGAAGCCGATAGGCATTTCAAATATAGGTGCCGATAGACATTCCCGATATGATTGCCGATAGGCATTTCAAATATAGGTGCTGATAGGCATTTCAGATGTAGTTTCCGATAGGCATTTCAAAAATAGGTGCCGATAGGCATTTCAGATATAGGTGCCGATAGGCATTTCAGATATAGTTGCCGATTGGCATTTTAAAAATAAGTGTCGTTAGGCATTTTAGATATAGAAGCCGATAGGCATTTCAAATATAGGTGCCGATAGGCATTCCAGATATGGTTGCCGATAGGCATTTCAAATATAGGTGCTGATAGGCATTCCAAATGTAGTTACCGATAGGCATTTCAAAAATTGGTGCCGATAGGCATTTCAGATATAGGTGCCGATAGACATTTCAGATATAGTTACCGATTGGCATTTTAAAAATAGGTGCCGATAGGCATTTCAGATATAGAAGCCGATAGGCATTTCAAATATAGGTGCCGATAGGCATTCCAGATATGGTTGCCGATAGGCATTTCAAATATAGGTGCTGATAGGCATTTCAGTTGTAGTTTCCGATAGGCATTTCAAAAATAGGTGCCGATAGGCATTTCAAATATAGGTGCTGATAGGCATTTCAGATGTAGTTTCCGATAGGCATTTCAAAAATTGGTGCCGATAGGCATTTCAGATATAGGTGCCGATAGGCATTTCAGATATAGTTGCCGATTGGCATTTTAAAAATAGGTACCGATAGGCATTTCAGATATAGAAGCCGATAGGTATTTCAAATATAGGTGTCGATAGGCATTTCAGATATGGCTGCCGATAGGCATTTCAAATATTGGTGCTGATAGGCATTTCAGATGTAGTTTCCGATAGGCATTTCAAAAATAGGTGCCGATAGGCATTTCAGATATAGGTGCCGATAGGCATTACAGATATAGTTGCCGATTGGCATTTTAAAAAAAGGTGCCGATAGGCATTTCAGATATAGAAGCCGATAGGCATTTCAGATGTATTTTTCGAAAGGCATTTCAAAAATAGGTGCCGATAGGCATTTCAGATATAGGTGCCGATAGGCATTTCAGATATAGGTGCCGATAGGCATTTCAGATATAGTTGCCGATTGGCATTTTAAAAATAGGTGCCGATAGGCATTTCAGATATAGAAGCCGATAGGCATTTCAAATATAGGTGCCGATAGGCATTCCAGATATGGTTGCCGATAGGCATTTCAAATATAAGTGCTGAAAGGCATTTCAGATGTAGTTTCCGATAGGCATTTCAAAAATAGGTACCGATAGGCATTTCAGATATAGGTGCCGATAGGCATTTCAGAAATAGTTGCCGATTTGAATTTTAAAAATAGGTGTAGATAGGCATTTCAGATATAGAAGCCGATAGGTATTTCAAATATAGGTGACGATAGGCATTTCAGATATCGTTGCCGATAGGCATTTCAAATATAGGTGCTAATAGGCATTTCAGATGTAGTTTCGGATAGGCATTTCAAAAATAGGTGCCGATAGGGATTTCAGATACAGGTGCCTATAGGCATTTCAGATATATCTGCCGAATGGCATTTCAAAAATGGGTGCTGATAGGCATTTCAGATATATCTGCCGAATGGCATTTCAAAAATAGGTGCCGATAGGCATTTCAGATAAAGAAGCCGATAGGCATTTCAATTATTGGTGCCGATAGGCATTCCAGATATGGTTGCCGATAGGCATTTCAAATATAGGTGTCGATAGGCATTTCAGATATAAATGCCGAAAGGCATTTCAGATATAGGTGCCGATAGGCATTTCTGATGTGGTTGCCGATAGGCATTTCAAATATAGGTGCTGATAGGCATTTCAGATGTAGTTTTCGATAGGCATTTCAAAAATAGGTGCCGATAGGCATTTCAGATATAGAAGCCGATAGGCATTTCAAATATAGGTGCCGATAGGCATTCCAGATATGGTTGCCGATAGGCATTTCAAATATAGGTGCTGATAGGCATTTCAGATGTAGTTTCCGATAGGCATTTCAAAAATAGGTGCCGATAGGCATTTAGAATATAGGTACCGATAGGCATTTCAGATATAGTTGCCGATTGGCATTTTAAAAATAGTTGCCGATAGGCATTACAGATATAGAAGCCGATAGGCATTTCAAATATAGGAGCCGATAGGCATTCGTGATATGGTTGCCGATAGGCATTTCATTTATATAGGTGCTGATTGGCATTTCAAATGTAGTTTCCGATAGGCATTTCAAAAATTGGTGCCGATAGGCATTTAAGATATAGGTGCCGATAGGCATTCCAGATATGGTTGCCGATAGGCATTTCAAATATAAGTGCTGATAGGCATTTCAGATGTAGTTTCCGATAGGCATTTCAAAAATAGGTACCGATAGGCATTTCAGATATAGGTGCCGATAGGCATTTCAGAAATAGTTGCCAATTGGCATTTTAAAAATAGGTGTGGATAGGGATTTCAGATATAGAAGCCGATAGGCATTTCAAATATATGTGCCGATAGGCATTCCAGATATGGTTGCCGATAGGCATTTCAAATATAGGTGCTGATAGGCATTTCAGATATAGTTTCCGATAGGCATTTCAAAAATTGGTGATGATAGGCATTTCAGATATAGTTGCCGATTGGCATTTTAGAAATAAGTGCCGATAGGCATTCCAGATATAGAAGCCGATAGGTATTTCAAATATAGGTGTCGATAGGCACTACAGATATGGTTGCCGATAGGCATTTCAAATATAGGTGCTGATTGGCATTTCAGATGTAGTTTCCGATAGGCATTTCAAAAATAGGTGCCGATAGGCATTTCAGATATAGTTGCCGATAGGCATTTCAGATATAGTTGCCGATTGGCATTTTAAAAATAGGTGCCGATAGGCATTTCAGATATAGAAGCCGATAGGTATTTCAAATATAGGTGTCGATAGGCATTTCAGATATGGTTGCCGATAGGCATTTCAAATATAGGTGCTGATAGGCATTTCAGATGTAGATTTCGATTGGCATTTCAAAAATAGGTGCCCATAGGCATTTCAGATATAGGTGCCGTTAGACATTTCAGATATTGTTGCCGATTGGCATTTTAAAAATAGGTGCCGATAGGCATTTCAGATATAGAAGCCGATAGGCATTTCAAATATAGGTGCCGATAGGCATTCTAGATATGGTTGCCGGTAGGCATTTCAAATATAGGTGCTGATAGGCATTTCAGATGTAGTTTCCGATAGGCATTTCAAAAATTGGTGCCGATAGGCATTTCAGATATAGGTGCCGATAGGCATTTCAGATATAGTTGCCGATTGGCATTTTAAAAATAGGTGCCGATAGGCATTTCAGATATAGAAGCCGATAGGTATTTTAAATATAGGTGTCGATAGGCATTTCAGATATGGTTGCCGATAGGCATTTCAAATATAAGTGCTGAAATGCATTTCAGATGTAGTTTCCGATAGGCATTTCAAAAATAGATGCCGATAGGCATTTCAGACATAGGTGCCGATAGGCATTTCAGATATAGTTGCCGATTGGCATTTTAAAAATAGGTGCCGATAGGCATTTCAGATATAGAAGCCGATAGGTATTTTAAATATAGGTGTCGATAGGCATTTCAGATATGGTTGCCGATAGGCATTTCAAATATAAGTGCTGAAATGCATTTCAGATGTAGTTTCCGATAGGCATTTCAAAAATAGATGCCGATAGGCATTTCAGACATAGGTGCCGATAGGCATTTCAGATATAGTTGCCTATTGGCATTTTAAAAATAGGTGCCGATAGGCATTTCAGATATAGAAGCCGATAGGCATTTCAAATATAGGTGCCGATAGGCATTCCAGATATTGTTGCCGATAGGCATTTCAAATATAGGTGCTGATAGGCATTTTAGATGTAGTTTCCGATAGGCATTTCAAAAATAGGTGCCGATAGGCTTTTCAGATATAGGTGCCGATAGGCATTTCAGATATAGTTGCAATTGGCATTTTAAAAATAGGTGCCGATAGGCATTTCAGATATAGAAGCCGATAGGCATTTCAAATATAGGTGCCGATAGGCATTCCAGATATGGTCGCCGATAGGCATTTCAAATATAAGTGCTGAAAGGCATTTCAGTTGTAGTTTCCGATAGGCATTTCAAAAATAGGTACCGATAGGCATTTCAGATATAGGTGCCGATAGGCATTTCAGATATAGTTGCCGATTTGAATTTTAAAAATAGGTGTAGATAGGCATTTCAGATATAGAAGCCGATAGGTATTTCAAATATAGGTGTCGATAGGCATTTCAGATATGGTTGCCGATAGGCATTTCAAATATAGGTGCTGATAGGCATTTCAGATGTAGTTTCGGATAGGCATTTCAAAAATAGGTGCCGATAGGCATTTCAGATACAGGTGCCTATAGGTATTTCAGACATATCTGTCGAATGGCATTTCAAAAATAGGTGCTGATAGGCATTTCAGATATAGGTGCCGATAGGCATATCAGATATAGTTGCCGATAGGCATTTAAAATATAGGTGCCGATAGGCATTTCAAATATAGGTGTCGATAGGCATTTCAGATATAAATGCCGAAAGGCATTTTAGATATAGGTGCCGATAGGCATTTCAGATATAGTTGCCGATTGGCATTTTAAAAATAGGTGCGGATAGGCACTTCAGATATAGATGCCGATAGGCATTTCAAAAATTGGTGCCGATAGGCATTTCAGATATAGGCGCCGATAGGCATTTCAGATATAGTTGCCGATTGGCATTTTAAAAATAGGTGCCGATAGGCATTTCAGATATAGATGCCGATAGGTATTTCAAATATAGGTGTCGATAGGCATTTCAGATATGGCTGTTGATAGGCATTTCAAATATTGGTGCTGATAGGCATTTCAGATGTAGTTTCCGATAGGCATTTCAAAAATAGGTGCCGATAGGCATTTCAGATATAGGTGCCGATAGGCATTACAGATATAGTTGCCGATTGGCATTTTAAAAATAGGTGCCGATAGGCATTACAGATATAGAAGCCGATAGGCATTTCAGATGTATTTTTCGAAAGGCATTTCAAAAATAGGTGCCGATAGGCATTTCAGATATAGGTGCCGATAGGCATTTCAGATATAGGTGCCGATAGGCATTTCAGATATAGTTGCCGATTGGCATTTTAAAAATAGGTGCCGATAGGCATTTCAGATATAGAAGCCGATAGGCATTTCAAATATAGGTGCCGATAGGCATTCCAGATATTGTTGCCGATAGGCATTTCAAATATAAGTGCTGAAAGGCATTTCAGATGTAGTTTCCGATAGGCATTTCAAAAATAGGTACCGATAGGCATTTCAGATATAGGTGCCGATAGGCATTTCAGATATAGTTACCGATTTGAATTTCAAAAATAGGTGTCGATAGGCATTTCAGATATGGTTGCCGATAGGCATTTCAAATATAGGTGCTGATAGGCATTTCAGCTGTAGTTTCGGATAGGCATTTCAAAAATAGGTGCCGATAGGCATTTCAGATACAGGTGCCTATAGGCATTTCAGATATATCTGCCGAATGGCATTTCAAAAATAGGTGCTGATAGGCATTTTAGATATAGGTGCCGATAGGCATATCAGATATAGTTGCCGATAGGCATTTAAAATATAGGTGCTGATAGGCATTTCAAATATAGGTGTCGATAGGCATTTCAGATATAAATGCCGAAAGGCATTTCAGATATAGGTGCCGATAGGCATTTCTGATGTGGTTGCCGATAGGCATTTCAAATATAGGTGCTGATAGGCATTTCAGATGTAGTTTTCGATAGGCATTTCAAAAATAGGTGCCGATAGGCATTTCAGATATAGAAGCCGATAGGCATTTCAAATATAGGTGCCGATAGGCTTTCCAGATATGGTTGCCGATAGGCATTTCAAATATAGGTGCTGATAGGCATTTCAGATGTAGTTTCCGATAGGCATTTCAAAAATAGGTGCCGATAGGCATTTCAGATATAGGTACCGATAGGCATTTCAAATATAGTTGCCGATTGGCATTTTAAAAATAGGTGCCGATAGGCATTTCAGATATAGAAGCCGATAGGCATTTCAAATATAGGAGCCGATAGGCATTCTAGATATGGTTGCCGATAGGCATTTCAAATATAGGTGATGATAGGCATTTCAGATGTAGTTTCCAATAGGCATTTCAAAAATAGGTACCGATAGGCATTTCAGATATAGGTGCCGATAGGCATTTCAGAAATAGTTTCACATTGGCATTTTCTAAAATAGGTGTCGATAGGGATTTCAGATATAGAAGCCGATAGGCATTTCAAATATATGTGCCGATAGGCATTCCAGATATGGTTGCCGATAGGCATTTCAAAAATAAGTGCTGATAGGCATTTCAGATATAGTTTCCGATAGGCATTTCAAAAATTGGTGATGATAAGCATTTCAGATATAGGTGCCGATAGGCATTTCAGATATAGTTGCCGACTGGCATATTAGAAATAAGTGCCGATAGGCATTTCAGATATAGAAGCCGATAGGTATTTCAAATATAGGTGTCGATAGGCATTACAGATATGGTTGCCGATAGGCATTTCAAATATAGGTGCTGATTGGCATTTCAGATGTAGTTTCCGATAGGCATTTCAAAAATAGGTGCCGATAGGCATTTCAGATATAGGTGCCGATAGGCATTTCAGATATAGTTGCCGATAGGCATTTAAAATATAGGTGCCGATAGGCATTTCAAAAATAGGTGCCGATAGGCATTTCAGATATAGGTGCCGATAGGCACTTCAGATATAGTTGCCGATTGGCATTTTAAAAATAGGTGCCGATATGCATTTCAGATATAGAAGCCGATAGGCATTTCAAATATAGGTTCCGATAGGCATTCCAGATATGGTTGCAGATAGACATTTCAAATATAGGTGCTGATAGGCATTTCAGATGTAGTTTCCGATAGGCATTTCAAAAATAGGTGCCGATAGGCATTTCAGATATAGGTGCCGATAGGCATTTCAGATATAGTTGCCGATTGGCATTCTAAAAATAGGTGCCGATAGGCATTTCAGATATAGAAGCCGATAGGTATTATAAATATAGGTGTCGATAGGCATTTCAGATATGGTTGCCCATAGGCATTTCAAATATAGGTGCTGATAGGCATTTCAGATGTAGTTTCCGATAGGCATTTCAAAAATTGGTGCCGATAGGCATTTCAGATATAGGTGCCGTTAGGCATTTCAGATATAGTTGCCGATTGGCATTTTAAAAATAGGTGCCGATTGGCATTTCAGATATAGAAGCCGATAGGCATTTCAAATATAGGTTCCGATAGGCATTCCAGATATGGTTGCAGATAGGCATTTCAAATATAGGTGCTGATAGGCATTTCAGATGTAGTTTCCGATAGGCATTTCAAAAATAGGTGCCGATAGGCATTTCAGATATAGGTGCCGATAGGCATTTCAGATATAGTTGCCGATTGGCATTTTAAAAATAGGTGCCGATAGGCATTTCAGATATAGAAGCCGATAGGTATTTTAAATATAGGTGTCGATAGGCATTTCAGATATGGTTGCCGATAGGCATTTCAAATATAAGTGCTGAAAGGCATTTCAGATGTAGTTTCCGATAGGCATTTCAAAAATAGGTGCCGATAGGCATTTCAGATATAGGTGCCGATAGGGATTTCAGATATAGTTGTCGATTGGCATTTTAAAAATAGGTGTCGATAGGCATTTCAGATATAGAAGCCGATAGGCATTTTAAATATAGGTGCCGATAGGCATTCCAGATATGGTTGCCGATAGGCATTTCAAATATAGGTGCTGATAGGCATTCCAGATGTAGTTTTCGATAGGCATTTCAAAAATTGGTGCCGATAGGCATTTCAGATATAGGTGCCGATAGGCATTTCAGATATAGTTACCGATTGGCATTTTAAAAATAGGTGCCGATAGGCATTTCAGATATAGAAGCCGATAGGTATTCTAAATATAGGTGTCGATAGGCATTTCAGATATGGTTGCCCATAGGCATTTCAAATATAGGTGCTGATAGGCATTTCAGATGTAGTTTCCGATAGGCATTTCAAAAATAGGTGCCGATAGGCATTTCAGATATGTGCCGATAGGCATTTCAGATATAGTTGCCGATTGGCATTTTAAAAATAGGTGCCGATAGGCATTTCAGATAAAGAAGCCCATAGGCATTTCAAATATAGGTGCCGATAGGCATTCCAGATATGGTTGCCGATAGGCATTTCAAATATAGGTGCTGATAGGCATTTTAGATGTAGTTTCCGATAGGTATTTCAAAAATAGGTGCTGATAGGCATTTCAAATATAGGTGCTGATAGGCATTACAGATATAGTTGCCGATTGGCATTTTAAAAATAGGTGCCGATAGGCATTTCAGATATAGAAGCCGATAGGCATTTCAGATGTATTTTCCGAAAGGCATTTCAAAATAGGTGCCGATAGGTATTTCAGATATAGGTGCCGATAGGCATTTCAGATATAGGTGCTGATAGGCATTTCAGATATAGTTGCCGATTGGCATTTTTAAAATAGGTGCCGATAGGCATTTCAGATATAGAAGCCGATAGGCATTTCAAATATAGGTGCCGATAGGCATTCCAGATATGGTTGCCGATAGGCATTTCAAATATAAGTGCTGATAGGCATTTCAGATGTAGTTTCCGATAGGCATTTCAAAAATAGGTACCGATAGCCATTTCAGATATAGGTGCCGATAGGCATTTCAGATATAGTTGCCGATTGGCATTTTAAAAATTGGTGCCGATAGGCATTTCAGATATAGAAGCCGATAGGTATTTCAAATATAGGTGTCGATAGGCATTTCAGATATGATTGCCTATAGGCAGTTCAAATATAGGTGCTGATAAGCATTTCAGATGTAGTTTCGGATAGGCATTTCAAAAATAGGTGCCGATTAGGCATTTCAGATATAGGTGCCTATAGGCATTTCAGATATATCTGCCGATTGGCATTTCAAAAATATGTGCCGATAGGCATTTCAGATATAGGTGCCGATAGGCATATCAGATATAGTTGCCGATAGGCATTTAAAATATAGGTGCCGATAGGCATTTCAAATATAGGTGTCGATAGGCATTTCAGATATAAATGCCGAAAGGCATTTCAGATATAGGTGCCGATAGGCATTACTGATGTGGTTGCCGATAGGCATTTCAAATATAGGTGCTGATAGGCATTTCAGATGTAGTTTTCGATAGGCATTTCAAAAATAGGTGCCGATAGGCATTTCAGATATAGGTGCCGACAGGCACTTCAAATATAGTTGCCGATTGGTATTTTAAAAATAGGTGCCGATAGGCATTTCAGATATAGAAGCCGATAGGCATTTCAAATATAAGTGCCGATAGGCATTCCAGAAATGTTTGCCGATAGGCATTTCAAATATAGGTGCTGATAGGCATTTCAGATGTAGTTTTCGATAGGCATTTCAAAAATAGGTGCCGATATGCATTTCAGATATAGGTGCCGATAGGCATTACAGATATAGTTGCCGATTGGCATTTTAAAAATAGGTGCCGATAGGCATTTCAGATACAGAAGCCGATAGGCATTTCAAATATAGGTGCCGATAGGCATTCCAGATATGGTTGCCGATAGACATTTCAAATATAGGTGCTGATAGGCATTTCAGATGTAGTTTCCGATAGGCATTTCAAAAATAGGTGCCGATAGGCATTTCAGATATAGGTGCCGATAGGCATTTCAGATATAGTTGCCGATTGGCATTTTAAAAATAGGTGCCGATAGGCATTTCGGATATAGAAGCCGATAGGCATTTCAAATATAGGTGCCGATAGGCATGCCAGATATGGTTGCCGATAGGCATTTCAAATATAGGTGCTGATAGGCATTTCAAATAAAGGTGCTAATAGGCATTTCAGATGTAGTTTCCAATAGGCATTCCAAAAATAGGTGCAGATAGGCATTTCAGATATAGGTGCCGATAGGCATTTCAGATATAGTTGCCGATTGGCATTTCAGATATAGAAGCCGATAGGCATTTCAAATATAGGTGCCGATAAGCATTCCAGATATGGTTGCCGATAGGCATTTAAAATATAGGTGCTGATAGGCATTTCAGATGTAGTTTCCGATAGGCATTTCAAAAATTGGTGCCGATAGGCATTTCAGATATAGGTGCCGATAGGCATTTCAGATATAGTTGCCGATTGGCATTTTAAAAATAGGTGCCGATAGGCATTTCAGATATAGAAGCCTTTAGGTATTTCAAATATAGGTGTCGATAGTCATTTCAGATATGGTTGCCGATAGGCATTTAAAATATAGGTGTAGATAGGCATTTTAGATGTAGTTTCCGATGGGCATTTTAAAAATAGGTGTCGATAGGCATTTCAGATATAGGTGCCGATAGGCATTTCAGATATAGTTGCAGATTGGCATTTTAAAAATAGGTGTCGATAGGCATTTCAGATATAGAAGCCGATATACATTTTAAATATAGGTGCAGATAGTCATTCCAGATATAGTTGCCGATAGGCATTTCAAATATAGGTGCTGATAGGCATTCCAGATGTAGTTTCCGATAGGCATTACAAAAATTGGTGCCGATAGGCATTTCAGATATAGGTGCCGATAGGCATTTCAGATATAGTTACCGATTGGCATTTTAAAAATAGGTGCCGATAAGCATTTCAGATATAGAAGCCGATAGGTATTTCAAATATAGGTGTCGATAGGCATTTCAGATATGGTTGCCGATAGGCATTTCAAATATAGGTGCTGATAGGCATTTCAGATGTAGTTTCCGATAGGCATTTTAAAAATAGGTGCCGATAGTCATTTCAGATATAAAAGCCGATAGGCATTTCAAATATAGGTGCCGATAGGCATTCCAGATATGGTTGCCGATAGGCATTTCAAATATAGGTGCTGACAGGCATTTCAGATGTAGTTTCCGATAGGCATTTCAAAAATTGGTGCCGATAGGCATTTGAGATATGGGTGCCGATAGGCATTTCAGATATAGTTGTCGATTGGCATTTTAGAAATAAGTGCCGATAGGCATTTCAAAAATAGGTGCCGATAGGCATTTCAGGTATAGGTGCCGATAGACATTTCAGATATAGTTGCCGATTGGCATTTTAAAAATAGGTGCCGATAGGCATTTCAGATATAGAAGCCGATAGGCATTTCAAATATAGGTGCCGATAGGCATTCCACATATGGTTGCCGATAGGCATTTCAAATATAGGTGCTGATAGGCATTTCAGATGTAGTTTCCGATAGGCATTTCAAAAATTGGTGCCGATAGGCATTTGAGATATAGGTGCCGATAGGCATTTCAGATAAAGTTGCCGATTGGCATTTTAAAAATAGGTGCCGATAGGCATTTCAGATATAGAAGCCGATAGGCATTTCAAATATAGGTGCCGATAGGCATTTCAGATATAGTTGCAAACTGGCATTTTAAAAATAGGTGCCGATAGGCATTTCAGATATAGTGCCGATAGGCATTTCAAATATAGGTGCCGATAGGCATTACAGATATGGTTGCCGATAGGCATTTTAAATATAGGTGCTGATAGGCATTTCAGATGTAGTTTCCGATAGGCATTTCAAAAATTGGTGCCGATAGGCATTTCAGATATAGGTGCCGATAGGCACTTCAGAATTAATAGTTGCCGATTGGCATTTTAAAAAAAGGTGCCGATAGGCATTTCAGATATAAGTGCCGATAGGCATTTCAAATATAGGTGTCGATAGGCATTTCAGATATGGTTGCCGATAGGCATTTCAAATATAGGTGCTGATAGGCATTTAAGATGTAGTTTCCGATAGGCATTTCAAAAATGGGTGCCGATAGGCATTTCAGATATAGGTGCCGATAGGCTTTTCAGATATAGTTGCCGATTGGCATTTTAAAAATAGGTGCCGATAGGCATTTCAGATATAGAAGCCGATAGGCATTTCAAATATAGGTGCCGATAGGCATTCCAGATATGGTTGCCGATAGGCATTTCAAATATAGGTGCTGATAGGCATTTCAGATGTAGTTTTCGATAGGCATTTCAAAAATAGGTGCCGATAGGCATTTCAGATATAGTTGCCGATTGGCATTTTAAAAATAGGTGCCGATAGGCATTTTAGATGTAGTTTCCGATAGGCATTTCAAAAATAGGTGCCGATAGGCATTTCAGATATAGGTGCCGATAGGCATATCAGATATAGAAGCCGATAGGCATTTCAAATATAGGTGCCGATAGGCATTCCAGATATGGTTGCCGATAGGCATTTCAAATATAGGTGCTGATAGGCATTTCAGATGTAGTTACCGATAGGCATTTCAAAAATAGGTGCCGATAGGCATTTCAGATATAGGTGCCGATAGGCATTTCAGATATAGTTGCCGATTGGCATTTTAAAAATAAGTGCCGATAGGCATTTCGGATATAGAAGCCGATAGGCATTTCAAATATAGGTGCCGATAGGCATTCCAAATATGGTCCGATAGGCATTTCAAATATAGGTGCTGATAGGCATTTCAGATATAGTTTCCGATAGGCATTTCAAAAATAGGTGCCGATAGGCATTTCAGATATAGGTGCCGATAGGCATTTCAGTTATAGTTGCCGATTGGCATTTAAAAAATAGGTGCCGATGGGCAATTCAGATATAGAAGCCGATAGGCATTTCAAATATAGGTGCCGATAGGCATTCCAGATATGGTTGCCGATAGGCATTTCAAATATAGGTGCTGATAGGCATTTCAGATGTAGTTACCGATAGGCATTTCAAAAATAGGTGCCGATAGGCATTTCAGATATAGGTGCCGATAGGCATTTCAGATATAGTTGCCGATTGGCATTTTAAAAATAAGTGCCGATAGGCATTTCGGATATAGAAGCCGATAGGCATTTCAAATATAGGTGCCGATAGGCATTCCAAATATGGTCCGATAGGCATTTCAAATATAGGTGCTGATAGGCATTTCAGATGTAGATTCCGATAGGCATTTCAAAAAGAGGTGCCGATAGGCATTTCAAATATAGGTGCTGATAGGCATTTCAGATGTAGTTTCCGATAGGCATTTCAAAAATTGGTGCCGATAGGCATTTCAGATATATGTGCCGATAGGCATTTCAGATATAGTTGCCGATTGGCATTTTAAAAATAGGGTTCGATAGGCATTTCAGATATAGAAGCCGATAGGTATTTCAAATATAGGTGCTGATAGGCATTTCAGATGTAGTTTCCGATAGGCATTTCAAAAAAAGGTGCCGATAGGCATTACAGATATAGGTGCCGATAGGCATTTCAGATATTGTTGCCGATTGGCATTTTAAAAATATGTGCCGATAGGCATTTCAGATATAGAAGCCGATAGGCATTTCAAATATATGTGCCGATAGGCATTCCAGATATGGTTGCCGATAGGCATTTCAAATATAGGTGCTGATAGGCATTTTAGATGTAGTTTCCGATAGGCATTTCAAAAAAAGGTGCCGATGGGCATTACAGATATAGGTGCCGATAGGCATTCCAGATATGGTTGCCGATTGGCATTTTAAAAATAGGTGCCGATAGGCATTTCAGATATAGAAGCCGATAGGCATTTCAAATATATGTGCCGATAGGCATTCCAGATATGGTTGCCGATAGGCATTTCAAATATAGGTGCTGATAGGCATTTTAGATGTAGTTTCCGATAGGCATTTCAAAAATAGGCGCCGATAGGCATTTCAGATATAGGTGCCGATAGGCATTTCAGATATAGTTGCCGATTGGCATTTTAAAAATAGGTGCCGATAGGCATTTCAGATATAAAAGCCGATAAGCATTTCAAATATAGGTGCCGATAGGCATTCCAGATATGGTTGCCGATAGGCATTTCAAATATAGGTGCTGATAGGCATTTCAGATGTAGATTCCGATAAACATTTCAAAAATAGGTGCCGATAGGCATTTCAAATATAGGTGCTGATAGGCATTTCAGATGTAGTTTCCGACAGGTTTTTTCAAAAATTGGTGCCGATAGGCATTTCAGATATAGGTGCCGACAGGCATTTCAGATATAGTTGCCGATTGGCATTTTAAAAATAGGTGCCGATAGGCATTTCAGATATAGAAGCCGATAGGCATTTCAGATGTATTTTCCGAAAGGCATTTCAAAAATAGGTGCCGATAGGCATTTCAGATATAGGTGCCGATAGGCATTTCAGATATAGGTGCCAATAGGCATTTTAGATATAGTTGCCGATTGGCATTTTAAAAATAGGTGCCGATAGGCATTTCAGATATAGAAGCCGATAGGCATTTCAAATATAGGTGCCGATAGGCATTCCAGATATGGTTGCCGATAGGCATTTCAAATATAAGTGCTGATAGGCATTTCAGATGTAGTTTCCGATAGGCATTTCAAAAATAGGTACCGATAGGCATTTCAGATATAGGTGCCGATAGGCATTTCAGATATAGTTGCCGATTGGCATTTTAAAAATAGGTGCAGATAGGCATTTCAGATATAGAAGCCGATAGGTATTTCAAATATAGGTGTCGATAGGCATTTCAGATATGGTTGCCGATAAGCATTTCAAATATAGGTGCTGATAGGCATTTCAGATGTAGTTTCAGATAGGCATTTCAAAAATAGGTGCCGATAGGCATTTCAGATATAGGTGCCGATAGGCATTTCAGATATAATTGCCGATTGGCATTTTAAAAACAGGTGCCGATAGGCATTTCAGATATAGAAGCCGATAGGCATTTCAAATATAGGTGTCGATAGGCATTTCAGATATGGTTGCCGATAGGCATTTCAAATATAGGAGCAGATAGGCATTTCAGATGTAGTTTCCTAAAGGCATTTCAAAAATAGGTGCCGATAGGCATTTTAGATATAGGTGCCGATAGGCATTTCAGATATAGTTGCCGATTGGCATTTTAAAAATAGGTGCCGATAGGCATTTCAGATATAGGAGCCGATAGGCATTTCAAATATAGGTGCCGATAGGCATTCCAGATATGGTTGCCGATAGGCATTTCAAATATAAGTGCTGATAGGCATTTCAGATGTAGTTTCCGATAGGCATTTCAAAAATAGGTACCGATAGGCATTTCAGATATAGGTGCCGATAGGCATTTCAGAAATAGTATCCAATTGGCATTTTAAAAATAGGTGTCGATAGGGATTTCAGATATAGAAGCCGATAGGCATTTCAGATATAGAAGCCGATAGGCATTTCAAATACAGGTGCCAATAGGCATTCCAGATATGGTTGCCGATAGGCATTTCAAATATAGGTGCTGATAGGCATTTCAGATGTAGTTTCCGATAGGCATTTCAAAAATTGGTGCCGATAGGCATTTCAGATATAGGTGCCGATAGGCATTTCAGATATAGTTGCCGATTGGCATTTTAGAAATAAGTGCCGATAGGCATTTCAGATATAGAAGCCGATAGGTATTTCAAATATAGGTGTCGATAGGCATTTTAGATATGGTTGCCGATAGGCATTTCAAATATAGGTGCTGATAGGCATTTCAGATGTAGTTTCCGATAGGCATTTCAAAAATAGGTGCCGATAGGCATTTCAGATATAGGTGCCGATAGGCATTTCAGATATAGTTGCCGATTGGCATTTTAAAAATAGGTGCCGATAGGCATTTTAAAAATAGGTGCCGATAGGCATTTCAAAAATAGGTGCCGATAGGCATTTCAGATATAGGTGCCGAAAGGCATTTCAGATATAGTTGCCGATAGGCATTTAAAATATAGGTGCCGATAGGCATTTCAAATATAGGTGCCGACAGGCATTTCAAATATAGGTGTCGCTAGGCATTTCAGATATAAATGCCGAAAGGCATTTCAGATAGAGGTGCCGATAGGCATTTCTGATGTGGTTGCCGATAGGTATTTCAAATATAGGTGCTGATAAGAATTTCAGATGTAGTTTTCGATAGGCTTTTCGAAAATAGGTGCCGATAGGCATTTCAGATATAGGTGCCGATAGGCACTTCAGATATAGTTGCCGATTGGCATTTTAAAAATAGGTGCCGATAGGCATTTCAGATATAGAAGCAGATAGGCATTTCAAATATAGGTGCCGATAGGCATTCCAGATATGGTTGCCGATAGGCATTTCAAATATAGGTGCTGATAGGCATTTCAGATGTAGATTCCGATAGGCATTTCAAAAATAGGTGCCGATAGGCATTTCAGATATAGGTGCCGATAGACATTTCAGATATAGTTGCCGATTGGCATTTTAAAAATATGTGCCGATAGGCATTTCAGATATAGAAGCCGATAGGCATTTCAGATATAGGTGTCGATAGGCATTCCAGATATGGTTGCCGATAGGCATTTCAAATATAGGTGCTGATAGGCATTTCAGATGTAGTTTCCGATAGGCATTTCAAAAATTGGTGCCGATAGGCATTTCAGATATAGGTGCTGATAGGCATTTCAGATATAGTTGCCGATTGGCATTTTAAAAATAGGTGCCGATAGGCATTTCAGATATAGAAGCCGATAGGTATTTCAAATATAGGTGTCGATAGGCATTTCAGATATGGTTGCCGATAGGCATTTCAAATATTGGTGCTGATAGGCATTTCAGATGTAGTTTCCGATAGGCATTTTAAAAAGAGGTGCCGATAGGCATTTCAGATATAGGTGCCGATAGGCATTACAGATATAGTGGCCGATTGGCATTTTAAAAATAGGTGCCGATAGGCATTTCAGATATAGAAGCCGATAGGCATTTCAAATATAGGTGCCGATAGGCATTCCAGATATGGTTACCGATAGGCATTTCAAATATAAGTGCTGATAGGCATTTCAGATGTAGTTTCCGATAGGCATTTCAAAAATAGGTACCGATAGGCATTTCAGATATAGGTGCCGATAGGCATTTCAGATATAGTTGCCGATTGGCAATTTAAAAATAGGTGCCGATAGGCATTTCAGATACAGAAGCCGATAGGTATTTCAAATATAGGTGTCGATAGGCATTTCAGATATGGTTGCCGATAGGCATTTCAAATATAGGTGCTGATTGGCATTTCAGATGTAGTTTCGGATAGGCATTTCAAAAATAGGTGCCGATAGGCATTTCAGATATAGGTGCCGATAGGCATTTCAGATATAGTTGCCGATTGGCATTTTAAAAACAGGTGCCGATAGGCATTTCAGATATAGAAGCCGATTGGTATTTCAAATTTAGGTGTCGATAGGCATTTCAGATATGGTTGCCGATAGGCATTTCAAATATAGGAGCAGATAGGCATTTCAGATGTAGTTTCCTAAAGGCATTTCAAAAATAGGTGCCGATAGGCATTTTAGATATAGGTGCCGATAGGCATTTCAGATATAGTTGCCGATTGGCATTATAAAAATAGGTGCCGATTGGCATTTCAGATATAGAAGCCGATAGGCATTTTAAATATAAGTGCCGATAGGCATTCCAGATATGGTTGCCGATAGGCATTTCAAATATAAGTGCTGATAGGCATTTCAGATGTAGTTTCCGATAGGCATTTCAAAAATAGGTACCGATAGGCATTTTAGATATAGGTGCCGATAGGCATTTCAGAAATAGTATCCAATTGGCATTTTAAAAATAGGTGTCGATAGGGATTTCAGATATAGAAGCCGATAGGCATTTCAGATATAGAAACCGATAGGCATTTCAAATACAGGTGCCGATAGGCATTCCAGATATGGTTGCCGATAGGCATTTCAAATATAGGTGCTGATAGGCATTTCAGATGTAGTTTCCGATAGGCATTTCAAAAATTGGTGCCGATAGGCATTTCAGATATAGGTGCCGATGGGCATTTCAGATATAGGTGCCGAAAGGCATTTCAGATATAGTTGCCGATAGGCATTTAAAATATAGGTGCCGATAGGCATTTCAAATATAGGCGCCGATAGGCATTTCAAATATAGGAGTCGATAGGCATTTCAGATATAGTTGCCGATTGGCATTTTAAAAATAGGTGCCGATAGGCATTTTAGATATAGTTTCCGATAAGCATTTCAAAAATAGGTGCCGATAGGCATTTCAGATATAGGTGCCGAAAGGCATTTCAGATATAGTTGCCGATAGGCATTTAAAATATAGGTGCCGATAGGCATTTCAAATATAGGCGCCGATAGGCATTTCAAATATAGGAGTCGATAGGCATTTCAGATATAAATGCCGAAAGGCATTTCAGATATAGATGCCGATAGGCATTTCTGATGTGTTTGCCGATAGGCATTTCAAATATAGGTGCTGATAGGCATTTCAGATGTAGTTTTCGATAGGCATTTCAAAAATAGGGGCCGACAGGCATTTCAGATATAGGTGCCGATAGGCACTTCAGATATAGTTGCCGATTGGCATTTTAAAAATAGGTGCCGATAGGCATTTCAGATATAGAAGCCGATAGGCATTTCAAATATAGGTGCCGATAGGCATTCCAGATATGGCTGCCGATAGGCATTTCAAATATAGGTGCTGATAGGCATTTCAGATATAGAAGCCGATAGGCATTTCAAATATAGGTGCCGATAGGCATTCCAGATATGGTTGCCGATAGGCATTTCAAATATAGGTGCTGATAGGCATTTCAGATATAGTTTCCGATAGGCATTTCAAAAATTGGTGCCGATAGGCATTTCAGATTAGGTGCTGATAGGCATTTCAGATATAGTTGCCGATTGGCATTTCAAAAAGAGGTGCCGATAGGCATTTCATATATAGAAGCCGATAGGTATTTCAAATATAGGTGTCGATAGGCATTTCAGATGAGGTTGCCGATAGGCATTTTAAATATTGGTGCTGATAGGCATTTCAGATGTAGTTTCCGATATGCATTTCAAAAATAGGTGCCGATAGGCATTTCAGATATAGGTGCCGATAGGCATTACAGATATAGTTGCCGATTGACATTTTAAAAATAGGTGCCGATTGGCATTTCAGATATAGAAGCCGATAGGCATTTCAAATATAGGTGCCGATAGGCATTCCAGATATGGTTGCTGAGAGGCATTTCAAATATAGGTGCTGATAGGCATTTCAGATGTAGTTTTCGATAGGCATTTCAAAAATAGGTGCCGATAGGCATTTCAGATATAGGTGCCGATAGGCATTTCAGATATAGTTGCCGATTGGCATTTTAAAAATAGGTGCCGATAGGCATTTCGGATATAGAAGCCGATAGGCATTTCAAATATAGGTGCCGATAGGCATTCCAGATATGGTTGCCGATAGGCATTTCAAATATAGGTACTGATAGGCATTTCAGATGTAGTTTCCGATAGGCATTTCAAAAATAGGTGCCGATAGGCATTTCAGATATAGTTGCCGATAGGCATTTCAGATATAGTTGCCGATTGGCATTTTAAAAATAGGTGCCGATAGGCATTTCAGATATAGAAGCCGATAGGCATTTCAAATATAGGTGCCAGATAGACATTCCAGATATGATTGCCGATAGGCATTTTAAATATAGGTGCTGATAGGCATTTTAGATGTAGTTTCCGATAGGCATTTCAAAAATAGGTGCCGATAGGCATTTCAGATATAGGTGCCGATAGGCATTTCAGATATAGTTGCCGATTGGCATTTTAAAAATAAGTGTCGTTAGGCATTTTAGATATAGAAGCCGATAGGCATTTCAAATATAGGTGCCGATAGGCATTCCAGATATAGTTGCCGATAGGCATTTCAAATATAGGTGCTGATAGGCATTCCAAATGTAGTTTCCGATAGGCATTTCAAAAATTGGTGCCGATAGGCATTTCAGATATAGGTGCCGATAGGCATTTCAGATATAGTTACCGATTGGCATTTTAAAAAGAGGTGCCGATAGGCATTTCAGATATAGAAGCCGATAGGTATTTCAAATATAGGTGTCGATAGGCATTTCAAATATGGTTGCTGATAGGCATTTCAAATATAGGTGCTGATAGGCATTTCATTCGTAGTTTCCGATAGGCATTTCAAAAAAAGGTGCCGATAGGCATTACAGATATAGGTGCCGATAGGCATTTCAGATATAGTTGCCTATTGGCATTTTAAAAATAGGTGCCGATAGGCATTTCAGATATAGAAGCCGATAGGCATTTCAAATATAGGTGCCGATAGGCATTCCAGATATGGTTGCCGATAGGCATTTCAAATATAGGAGCTGATAGGCATTTTAGATGTAGTTTCCGATAGGCTTTTAAAAAATAGGTGCCGATAGGCATTTCAGATATAGGTGCCGATAGGCATTTCAGATATAGTTGCCGATTGGCATTTTAAAAATAGGTGCCGATAGGCATTTCAGATATAGAAGCCGATAGGCATTTCAAATATAGGTGCCGATAGGCATTCCTGATATGGTTGCCGATAGGCATTTCAAATATAGGTGCTGATAGGCATTTCAGTTGTAGTTTCCGATAGGCATTTCAAAAATAGGTGCCGATAGGCATTTCAAATATAGGTGCTGATAGGCATTTCAGATGTAGTTTCCGATAGGCATTTCAAAAATTGGTGCCGATGAGCATTTCAGATATAGGTGCCGATAGGCATTTCAGATATAGTTGCCGATTGGCATTTTAAAAATAGGTGCCGATAGGCATTTCAGATATAGAAGCCGATAGGTATTTCAAATATAGGTGTCGATAGGCATTTCAGATATGGCTGCCGATAGGCATTTCAAATATTGGTGCTGATAGGCATTTCAGATGTAGTTTCCAATAGGCATTTCAGATATAGTTGCCGATTGGCATTTTAGAAATAAGTGCCGATAGGCATTTCAGATATAGAAGCCGATAGGTATTTCAAATATAGGTGTCGATAGGCATTTTAGATATGGTTGCCGATAGGCATTTCAAATATAGGTGCTGATAGGCATTTCAGATGTAGTTTCCGATAGGCATTTCAATAATAGGTGCCGATAGGCATTTCAGATATAGGTGCCGATAGGCATTTCAGATATAGTTGCCGATTGGCATTTTAAAAATAGGTGCCGATAGGCATTTTAAAAATAGGTGCCGATAGGCATTTCAAAAATAGGTGCCGATAGGCATTTCAGATATAGGTGCCGAAAGGCATTTCAGATATAGTTGCCGATAGGCATTTAAAATATAGGTGCCGATAGGCATTTCAAATATAGGTGCCGACAGGCATTTCAAATATAGGTGTCGATAGGCATTTCAGATATAAATGCCGAAAGGCATTTCAGATATAGGTGCCGATAGGCATTTCTGATGTGGTTGCCGATAGGTATTCAAATATAGGTGCTGATAGGAATTTCAGATGTAGTTTTCGATAGGCATTTCGAAAATAGGTGCCGATAGGCATTTCAGATATAGGTGCCGATAGGCACTTCAGATATAGTTGCCGATTGGCATTTTAAAAATAGGTGCCGATAGGCATTTCAGATATAGAAGCAGATAGGCATTTCAAATATAGGTGCCGATAGGCATTCCAGATATGGTTGCCGATAGGCATTTCAAATATAGGTGCTGATAGGCATTTCAGATGTAGATTCCGATAGGCATTTCAAAAATAGGTGCCGATAGGCATTTCAGATATAGGTGCCGATAGACATTTCAGATATAGTTGCCGATTGGCATTTTAAAAATATGCGCCGATAGGCATTTCAGATATAGAAGCCGATAGGCATTTCAGATATAGGTGTCGATAGGCATTCCAGATATGGTTGCCGATAGGCATTTCAAATATAGGTGCTGATAGGCATTTCAGATGTAGTTTCCGATAGGCATTTCAAAAATTGGTGCCGATAGGCATTTCAGATATAGGTGCTGATAGGCATTTCAGATATAGTTGCCGATTGGCATTTTAAAAAGAGGTGCCGATAGGCATTTCAGATATAGGTGCCGATAGGCATTCCAGATATGGTTACCGATAGGCATTTCAAATATAAGTGCTGATAGGCATTTCAGATGTAGTTTCCGATAGGCATTTCAAAAATAGGTACCGATAGGCATTTTAGATATAGGTGCCGATAGGCATTTCAGAAATAGTATCCAATTGGCATTTTAAAAATAGGTGTCGATAGGGATTTCAGATATAGTTGCCGATTTGCATTTTAAAATTAGGTACCGATAGGCATTTCAGATATGGTTGCCGATAGGCATTTCAAATATAGGTGCTGATTGGCATTTCAGATGTAGTTTCGGATAGGCATTTCAAAAATAGGTGCCGATAGGCATTTCAGATATAGGTGCCGATAGGCATTTCAGATATAGTTGCCGATTGGCATTTTAAAAACAGGTGCCGATAGGCATTTCAGATATAGAAGCTGATTGGTATTTCAAATTTAGGTGTCGATAGGCATTTCAGATATGGTTGCCGATAGGCATTTCAAATATAGGAGCAGATAGGCATTTCAGATGTAGTTTCCTAAAGGCATTTCAAAAATAGGTGCCGATAGGCATTTTAGATATAGGTGCCGATAGGCATTTCAGATATAGTTGCCGATTGGCATTATAAAAATAGGTGCCGATTGGCATTTCAGATATAGAAGCCGATAGGCATTTTAAATATAAGTGCCGATAGGCATTCCAGATATGGTTGCCGATAGGCATTTCAAATATAAGTGCTGATAGGCATTTCAGATGTAGTTTCCGATAGGCATTTCAAAAATAGGTACCGATAGGCATTTTAGATATAGGTGCCGATAGGCATTTCAGAAATAGTATCCAATTGGCATTTTAAAAATAGGTGTCGATAGGGATTTCAGATATAGAAGCCGATAGGCATTTCAGATATAGAAACCGATAGGCATTTCAAATACAGGTGCCGATAGGCATTCCAGATATGGTTGCCGATAGGCATTTCAAATATAGGTGCTGATAGGCATTTCAGATGTAGTTTCCGATAGGCATTTCAAAAATTGGTGCCGATAGGCATTTCAGATATAGGTGCCGATGGGCATTTCAGATATAGGTGCCGAAAGGCATTTCAGATATAGTTGCCGATAGGCATTTAAAATATAGGTGCCGATAGGCATTTCAAATATAGGCGCCGATAGGCATTTCAAATATAGAAGTCGATAGGCATTTCAGATATAGTTGCCGATTGGCATTTTAAAAATAGGTGCCGATAGGCATTTCAGATATAGAAGCCGATAGGCATTTCAAATATAGGTGCCGATAGGCATTCCAGATATGGTTACCGATAGGCATTTCAAATATAAGTGCTGATAGGCATTTCAGATGTAGTTTCCGATAGGCATCTCAAAAATAGGTACCGATAGGCATTTCAGATATAGGTGCCGATAGGCATTTCAGATATAGTTGCCGATTGGCATTTTAAAAATAGGTGCCGATAGGCATTTCAGATATAGAAGCCGATAGGTATTTCAAATATAGGTGTCGATAGGCATTTCAGATATGGTTGCCGATAGGCATTTCAAATATAGGTGCTGATAGGCATTTCAGATGTAGTTTCGGATAGGCATTTCAAAAATAGGTGCCGATAGGCATTTCAGATATAGGTGCCGATAGGCATTTCAGATATAGTTGCCGATTGGCATTTTAAAAACAGGTGCCGATAGGCATTTCAGATATAGAAGCCGATAGGTATTTCAAATATAGGTGTCGATAGGCATTTCAGATATGGTTGCCGATAGGCATTTCAAATATAGGAGCAGATAGGCATTTCAGATGTAGTTTTCTAAAGGCATTTCAAAAATAGGTGCCGATAGGCATTTTAGATAAAGGTGCCGATAGGCATTTCAGATATAGTTGCCGATTGGCATTTTTAAAATAGGTGCCGATAGGCATTTCAGATATAGAAGCCGATAGGCATTTAAAATATAGGTGCCGATAGGCATTCCAGATATGGTTGCCGATAGGCATTTCAAATATAAGTGCTGATAGGCATTTCAGATGTAGTTTCCGATAGGCATTTCAAAAATAGGTACCGATAGGCATTTCAGATATAGGTGCCGATAGGCATTTCAGAAATAGTATCCAATTGGCATTTTAAAAATAGGTGTCGATAGGGATTTCAGATATAGAAGCCGATAGGCATTTCAGATATAGAAGCTGATAGGCATTTCAAATAGAGGTGCCGATAGGCATTCCAGATATGGTTGCCGATAGGCATTTCAAATATAGGTGCTGATAGGTATTTCAGATGTAGTTTCTGATAGGCATTTCAAAAATTGGTGCCGATAGGCATTTCAGATATAGGTGCCGATAGGCATTTCAGATATAGGTGCCGATAGGCAATTCAGATATAGTTGCCGATTGGCATTTTAAAAATAGGTGCCGATAGGCATTTTAGATGTAGTTTCCGATAGGCATTTCAAAAATAGGTGCCGATAGGCATTTCAGATATAGGTGCCGAAAGGCAATTCAGATATAGTTGCCGATAGGCATTTAAAATATAGGAGCCGATAGGCATTTCAAATATAAGTGCCGATAGGCATTTCAAATATAGGTGTCGATAGGCATTTCAGATATAAATGCCGAAAGGCATTTTAGATATAGGTGCCGATAGGCATTTCTGATGTGGTTGCCGATAGGCATTTCAAATATAAGTGCTGATAGGCATTTCAGATATAGTTTCCGATAGGCATTTCAAAAATTGGTGCCGATAGGCATTTCAGATTAGGTGCTGATAGGCATTTAAGATATAGTTGCCGTTTGGCATTTTAAAAATAGGTGCCGATAGGCATTTCAGATATAGAAGCCGATAGGTATTTCAAATATAGGTGTCGATAGGCATTTCAGATATGGTTGCCGATAGGCATTTCAAATATTGGTGCTGATAGGCATTTCAGATGTAGTTTCCGATAGGCATTTCAAAAATAGGTGCCGATAGGCATTTAAGATATAGGTGCCGATTGGCATTACAGATATAGTTGCCGATTGGCATTTTAAAAATAGGTGCCGATTGGCATTTCAGATATAGAAGCCGATAGGCATTTCAAATATAGGTGCCGATAGGCATTCCAGATATGGTTGCCGATAGGCATTTCAAATATAGGTGCTGATAGGCATTTCAGATGTAGTTTCCGATAGGCATTTCAAAAATAGGTGCCGATAGGCATTTCAGATATAGGTGCCGATAGGCATTTCAGATATAGTTGCCGATTAGCATTTTAAAAATAGGTGCCGATAGGCATTTCGGATATAGAAGCCGATAGGCATTTCAAATATAGGTGCCGATAGGCATTCCAGATATGGTTGCCGATAGGCATTTCAAATATAGGTGCTGATAGGCATTTCAGATGTAGTTTCCGATAGGCATTTCAAAAATAGGTGCCGATAGGCATTTCAGATATAGGTGCCGATAGACATTTCAGATATAGTTGCCGATTGGCATTTTAAAAATAGGTGCCGATAGACATTTCAGATATAGAAGTCGATAGGCATTTCAAATATAGGTGCCGATAGACATTCCAGATATGATTGCCGATAGGCATTTCAAATATAGGTGCTGATAGGCATTTCAGATGTAGTTTCCGATAGGCATTTCAAAAATAGGTGCCGATAGGCATTTCAGATATAGGTGCCGATAGGCATTTCAGATATAGTTGCCGATTGGCATTTTAAAAATAAGTGTCGTTAGGCATTTTAGATATAGAAGCCGATAGGCATTTCAAATATAGGTGCCGATAGGCATTCCAGATATGGTTGCCGATAGGCATTTCAAATATAGGTGCTGATAGGCATTCCAAATGTAGTTACCGATAGGCATTTCAAAAATTGGTGCCGATAGGCATTTCAGATATAGGTGCCGATAGACATTTCAGATATAGTTACTGATTGGCATTTTAAAAATAGGTGCCGATAGGCATTTCAGATATAGAAGCCGATAGGCATTTCAAATAAAGGTGCCGATAGGCATTCCAGATATGGTTGCCGATAGGCATTTCAAATATAGGTGCTGATAGGCATTTCAGTTGTAGTTTCCGCTAGGCATCTCAAAAATAGGTGCCGATAGGCATTTCAAATATAGGTGCTGATAGGCATTTCAGATGTAGTTTCCGATAGGCATTTCAAAAATTGGTGCCGATAGGCATTTCAGATATAAGTGCCGATAGGCATTTCAGATATAGTTGCCGATTGGCATTTTAAAAATAGGTACCGATAGGCATTTCAGATATAGAAGCCGATAGGTATTTCAAATATAGGTGTCGATAGGCATTTCAGATATGGCTGCCGATAGGCATTTCAAATATTGGTGCTGATAGGCATTTCAGATATAGTTTCCGATAGGCATTTCAAAAATAGGTGCCGATAGGCATTTCAGATATAGGTGCCGATAGGCATTTTAGATATAGTTGCCGATTGGCATTTTAAAAAAAGGTGCCTATAGGCATTTCAGATATAGAAGCCGATAGGCATTTCAGATGTATTTTTCGAAAGGCATTTCAAAAATAGGTGCCGATAGGCATTTCAGATATAGGTGCCGATAGGCATTTCAGATATAGGTGCCGATAGGCATTTCAGATATAGTTGCCGATTGGCATTTTAAAAATAGGTGCCGATAGGCATTTCAGATATAGAAGCCGATAGGCATTTCAAATATAGGTGCCGATAGGCATTCCAGATATGGTTGCCGATAGGCATTTCAAATATAAGTGCTGAAAGGCATTTCAGATGTAGTTTCCGATAGGCATTTCAAAAATAGGTACCGATAGGCATTTCAGATATAGGCGCCGATAGGCATTTCAGAAATAGTTGCCGATTTGAATTTTAAAAATAGGTGTAGATAGGCATTTCAGATATAGAAGCCGATAGGTATTTCAAATATAGGTGTCGATAGGCATTTCAGATATCGTTGCCGATAGGCATTTCAAATATAGGTGCTAATAGGCATTTCAGATGTAGTTTCGGATAGGCATTTCAAAAATAGGTGCCGATAGGGATTTCAGATACAGGTGCCTATAGGCATTTCAGATATATCTGCCGAATGGCATTTCAAAAATAGGTGCTGATAGGCATTTCAGATATAGGTGCCGATAGGCATATCAGATATAGTTGCCGATAGGCATTTAAAATATAGGTGCCGATAGGCATTTCAAATATAGGTGTCGATAGGCATTTCAGATATAAATGCCGAAAGGCATTTCAGATATAGGTGCCGATAGGCATTTCTGATGTGGTTGCCGATAGGCATTTCAAATATAGGTGCTGATAGGCATTTCAGATGTAGTTTTCGATAGGCATTTCAAAAATAGGTGCCGATAGGCATTTCAGATATAGAAACCGATAGGCAATTAAAATATAGGTGCCGATAGGCATTCCAGATATGGTTGCCGATAGGCATTTCAAATATAGGTCCTGATAGGCATTTCAGATGTAGTTTCCGATAGGCATTTCAAAAATAGGTGCCGATAGGCATTTAGAATATAGGTCCCGATAGGCATTTCAGATATAGTTGCCGATTGGCATTTTAAAAATAGTTGCCGATAGGCATTACAGATATAGAAGCCGATAGGCATTTCAAATATAGGAGCCGATAGGCATTCCAGATATGGTTGCCGATAGGCATTTCAAATATAGGTGCTGATTGGCATTTCAAATGTAGTTTCCGATAGGCATTTCAAAAATTGGTGCCGATAGGCATTTCAGATATAGGTGCCGATAGGCATTCCAGATATGGTTGCCGATAGGCATTTCAAATATAAGTGCTGATAGGCATTTCAGATGTAGTTTCCGATAGGCATTTCAAAAATAGGTACCGATAGGCATTTCAGATATAGGTGCCGATAGGCATTTCAGAAATAGTTGCCAATTGGCATTTTAAAAATAGGTGTCGATAGGGATTTCAGATATAGAAGCCGATAGGCATTTCAAATATATGTGCCGATAGGCATTCCAGATATGGTTGCCGATAGGCATTTCAAATATAGGTGCTGATAGGCATTTCAGATATAGTTTCCGATAGGCATTTCAAAAATTGGTGATGATAGGCATTTCAGATATAGTTGCCGATTGGCATTTTAGAAATAAGTGCCGATAGGCATTTCAGATATAGAAGCCGATAGGTATTTCAAATATAGGTGTCGATAGACACTGCAGATATGGTTGCCGATAGGCATTTCAAATATAGGTGCTGATTGGCATTTCAGATGTAGTTTCCGATGGGCATTTCAAAAATAGGTGCCGATAGGCATTTCAGATATAGTTGCCGATAGGCATTTCAGATATAGTTGCCGATTGGCATTTTAAAAATAGGTGCCGATAGGCATTTCAGATATAGAAGCCGATAGGTATTTCAAATATAGGTGTCGATAGGCATTTCAGATATGGCTGCCGATAGGCATTTCAAATATTGTTGCTGATAGGCATTTCAGATGTAGTTTCCGATAGGCATTTCAAAAATAGGTGCCGATAGGCATTTCAGATATAGGTGCCGATAGGCATTACAGATATAGTTGCCGATTGGCATTTTAAAAATAGGTGCCGATAGGCATTTCAGATATAGAAGCCGATAGGCATTTCAGATGTATTTTTCGAAAGGCATTTCAAAAATAGGTGCCGATAGGCATTTCAGATATAGGTGCCGAAAGGCATTTCAGATATAGGTGCCGATAGGCATTTCAGATATAGTTGCCGGTTGGCATTTTAAAAATAGGTGCCGATAGGCATTTCAGATATAGAAGCCGATAGGCATTTCAAATATAGGTGCCGATAGGCATTCCAGATATGGTTGCCGATAGGCATTTCAAATATAAGTGCTGAAAGGCATTTCAGATGTAGTTTCCGATAGGCATTTCAAAAATAGGTACCGATAGGCATTTCAGATATAGGTGCCGATAGGCATTTCAGAAATAGTTGCCGATTTGAATTTTAAAAATAGGTGTAGATAGGCATTTCAGATATAGAAGCCGATAGGTATTTCAAATATAGGTGTCGATAGGCATTTCAGATATGGTTGCCGATAGGCATTTCAAATATAGGTGCTGATAGGCATTTTAGATGTAATTTCGTATAGGCATTTCAAAAATAGGTGCCGATAGGCATTTCAGATACAGGTGCCTATAGGCATTTAGATATATCTGCCAAATGGCATTTCAAAAATAGGTGCTGATAGGCATTTCAGATATAGGTGCCGATAGGCATATCAGATATAGTTGCCGATAGGCATTTAAAATATAGGTGCCGATAGGCATTTCAAATATAGGTGTCGATAGGCATTTCAGATATAAATGCCGAAAGGCATTTCAGATATAGGTGCCGATAGGCATTTCTGATGTGGTTGCCGATAGGCATTTCAAATATAGGTGCTGATAGGCATTTCAGATGTAGTTTTCGATAGGCATTTCAAAAATAGGTGCCGATAGGCATTTCAGATATAGAAGCCGATAGGCATTTCAAATATAGGTGCCGATAGGCATTCCAGATATGGTTGCCGATAGGCATTTCAAATATAGGTGCTGATAGGCATTTCAGATGTAGTTTACGATAGGCATTTCAAAAATAGGTGCCGATAGGCATTTCAGATATAGGTACCGATAGGCATTTCAGATATAGTTGCCGATTGGCATTTTAAAAATAGGTGCCGATAGGCATTACAGATATAGAAGACGATAGGCATTTCAAATATAGGAGCCGATAGGCATTCCAGATATGGTTGCCGATAGGCATTTCAAATATAGGTGCTGATAGGCATTTCAGATGTAGTTTCCGATAGGCATTTCAAAAATTGGTGCCGATAGGCATTTCAGATATAGGTGCCGATAGGCATTCCAGATATGGTTGCCGATAGGCATTTCAAATATAAGTGCTGATAGGCATTTCAGATGTAGTTTCCGATAGGCATTTCAAAAATAGGTACCGATAGGCATTTCAGATATAGGTGCCGATAGGCATTTCAGAAATAGTTGCCAATTGGCATTTTAAAAATAGGTGTCGATAGGGATTTCAGATATAGAAGCCGATAGGCATTTCAAATATATGTGCCGATAGGCATTCCAGATATGGTTGCCGATAGGCATTTCAAATATAGGTGCTGATAGGCATTTCAGATATAGTTTCCGATAGGCATTTCAAAAATTGGTGATGATAGGCATTTCAGATATAGTTGCCGATTGGCATTTTAGAAATAAGTGCCGATAGGCATTTCAGATATAGAAGCCGATAGGTATTTCAAATATAGGTGTCGATAGGCATTACAGATATGGTTGCCGATAGGCATTTCAAATATAGGTGCTGATTGGCATTTCAGATGTAGTTTCCGATAGGCATTTCAAAAATAGGTGCCGATAGGCATTTCAGATATAGTTGCCGATAGGCATTTAAAATATAGGTGCCGATAGGCATTTCAAAAATAGGTGCCGATAGGCATTTCAGATATAGGTGCCGATAGGCATATCGGATATAGTTGCCGATAGGCATTTAAAATATAGGTGCCGATAGGCATTTGAAATATAGGTGTCGATAGGCATTTAAGATATAAATGCCGAAAGGCATTTCAGATATAAGTGCCGATAGGCATTTCTGATGTGGTTGCCGATAGGCATTTCAAATATAGGTGCTGATAGGCATTTCAGATGTAGTTTTCGATAGGCATTTCAAAAATAGGTGCCGATAGGCATTTCAGATATAGGTGCCGATAGGCACCTCAGATATAGTTGCCGATTGGCATTTTAAAAATAGGTGCCGATAGGCATTTCAGATATAGAAGCCGATAGGCATTTCAAATATAGGTGCCGATAGGCATTCCAGATATGGTTGCCGATAGGCATTTCAAATATAGGTGCTGATAGGCATTTCAGATGTAGATTTCGATAGGCATTTCAAAAATAGGTGCCCATAGGCATTTCAGATATAGGTGCCGTTAGACATTTCAGATATTGTTGCCGATTGGCATTTTAAAAATAGGTGCCGATAGGCATTTCAGATATAGAAGCCGATAGGCATTTCAAATATAGGTGCCGATAGGCATTCCAGATATGGTTGCCGGTAGGCATTTCAAATATAGGTGCTGATAGGCATTTCAGATGTAGTTTCCGATAGGCATTTCAAAAATTGGTGCCGATAGGCATTTCAGATATAGGTGCCGATAGGCATTTCAGATATAGTTGCCGATTGGCATTTTAAAATAGGTGCCGATAGGCATTTCAGATATAGAAGCCGATAGGCATTTCAAATATAGGTTCCGATAGGCATTCCAGATATGGTTGCAGATAGGCATTTCAAATATAGGTGCTGATAGGCATTTCAGATGTAGTTTCCGATAGGCATTTCAAAAATAGGTGCCGATAGGCATTTCAGATATAGGTGCCGATAGGCATTTCAGATATAGTTGCCGATTGGCATTTTAAAAATAGGTGCCGATAGGCATTTCAGATATAGAAGCCGATAGGTATTTTAAATATAGGTGTAGATAGGCATTTCAGATATGGTTGCCGATAGGCATTTCAAATATAAGTGCTGAAAGGCATTTCAGATGTAGTTTCCGATAGGCATTTCAAAAATAGGTGCCGATAGGCATTTCAGATATAGGTGCCGATAGGCATTTCAGATATAGTTGCCTATTGGCATTTTAAAAATAGGTGCCGATAGGAATTTCAGATATAGAAGCCGATAGGCATTTCAAATATAGGTGCCGATAGGCATTCCAGATATTGTTGCCGATAGGCATTTCAAATATAGGTGCTGATAGGCAGTTTAGATGTAGTTTCCGATAGGCATTTCAAAAATAGGTGCCGATAGGCTTTTCAGATATAGGTGCCGATAGGCATTTCAGATATAGTTGCAATTGGCATTTTAAAAATAGGTGCCGATAGGCATTTCAGATATAGAAGCCGATAGGCATTTCAAATATAGGTGCCGATAGGTTATCCAGATATGGTTGCCGATAGGCATTTCAAATATAAGTGCTGAAAGGCATTTCAGATGTAGTTTCCGATAGGCATTTCAAAAATAGGTACCGATAGGCATTTCAGATATAGGTGCCGATAGGCATTTCAGATATAGTTGCCGATTTGAATTTTAAAAATAGGTGTAGATAGGCATTTCAGATATAGAAGCCGATAGGTATTTCAAATATAGGTGTCGATAGGCATTTCAGATATGGTTGCCGATAGGCATTTTAAATATAGGTGCTGATAGGCATTTCAGATGTAATTTCGGATAGGCATTTCAAAAATAGGTGCCGATAGGCATTTCAGATACAGGTGCCTATAGGCATTTCAGACATATCTGCCGAATGGCATTTCAAAAATAGGTGCTGATAGGCATTTCAGATATAGGTGCCGATAGGCATATCAGATATAGTTGCCGATAGGCATTTAAAATATAGGTGCCGATAGGCATTTCAAATATAGGTGTCGATAGGCATTTCAGATATAAATGCCGAAAGGCATTTTAGATATAGGTGCCGATAGGCATTTCAGATATAGTTGCCGATTGGCATTTTAAAAATAGGTGCCGATAGGCATTTCAGATATAGATGCCGATAGGCATTTCAAAAATTGGTGCCGATAGGCATTTCAGATATAGGTGCCGATAGGCATTTCAGATATAGTTGCCGATTGGCATTTTAAAAATAGATGCCGATAGGCATTTCAGATATAGAAGCCGATAGGCATTTCAAATATAGGTGCCGATAGGCATTCCAGATATGGTTGCCGATAGGCATTTCAAATATAAGTGCTGAAAGGCATTTCAGATGTAGTTTCCGATAGGCATTTCAAAAATAGGTACCGATAGGCATTTCAGATATAGGTGCCGATAGGCATTTCAGATATAGTTGCCGATTTGAATTTTAAAACTAGGTGTCGATAGGCATTTCAGATATGGTTGCCGATAGGCATGTCAAATATAGGTGCTGATAGGCTTTTCAGATGTAGTTTCGGATAGGCATTTCAAAAATAGGTGCCGATAGGCATTTCAGATACAGGTGCCTATAGGCATTTCAGATATATCTGCCGAATGGCATTTCAAAAATAGGTGCTGATAGGCATTTTAGATATAGGTGCCGATAGGCATATCAGATATAGTTGCCGATAGGCATTTAAAATATAGGTGCCGATAGGCATTTCAAATATAGGTGTCGATAGGCATTTCAGATATAAATGCCGAAAGGCATTTCAGATATAGGTGCCGATAGGCATTTCTGATGTGGTTGCCGATAGGCATTTCAAATATAGGTGCTGATAGGCATTTCAGATGTAGTTTTCGATAGGCATTTCAAAAATAGGTGCCGATAGGCATTCCAGATATAGAAGCCGATAGGCATTTCAAATATAGGTGCCGATAGGCATTCCAGATATGGTTGCCGATAGGCATTTCAAATATAGGTGCTGATAGGCATTTCAGATGTAGTTTCCGATAGGCATTTCAAAAATAGGTGCCGATAGGCATTTCAGATATAGGTACCGATAGGTATTTCAGATATAGTTGCCGATTGGCATTTTAAAAATAGGTGCCGATAGGCATTTCAGATATAGAAGCCGATAGGCATTTCAAATATAGGAGCCGATAGGCATTCCAGATATGGTTGCCGATAGGCATTTCAAATATAGGTGCTGATAGGCATTTCAGATGTAGTTTCCAATAGGCATTTCAAAAATAGGTACCGATAGGCATTTCAGATATAGGTGCCGATAGGCATTTCAGAAATAGTTTCACATTGGCATTTTCTAAAATAGGTGTCGATAGGGATTTCAGATATAGAAGCCGATAGGCATTTCAAATATATGTGCCGATAGGCATTCCAGATATGGTTGCCGATAGGCATTTCAAAAATAAGTGCTGATAGGCATTTCAGATATAGTTTCCGATAGGCATTTCAAAAATTGGTGATGATAGGCATTTCAGATATAGGTGCCGATAGGCATTTCAGATATAGTTGCCGATTGGCATATTAGAAATAAGTGACGATAGGCATTTCAGATATAGAAGCAGATAGGTATTTCAAATATAGGTGTCGATAGGCATTACAGATATGGTTGCCGATAGGCATTTCAAATATAGGTGCTGATTGGCATTTCAGATGTAGTTTCCGATAGGCATTTCAAAAATAGGTGCCGATAGGCATTTCAGATATAGGTGCCGATAGGCATTTCAGATATAGTTGCCGATAGGCATTTAAAATATAGGTGCCGATAGGCATTTCAAAAATAGGTGCCGATAGGCATTTCAGATATAGGTGCCGATAGGCACTTCAGATATAGTTGCCGATTGGCATTTTAAAAATAGGTGCCGATAGGCATTTCAGATATAGAAGCCGATAGGCATTTCAAATATAGGTTCCGATAGGCATGCCAGATATGGTTGCAGATAGGCATTTCAAATATAGGTGCTGATAGGCATTTCAGATGTAGTTTCCGATAGGCATTTCAAAAATAGGTGCCGATAGGCATTTCAGATATAGGTGCCGATAGGCATTTCAGATATAGTTGCCGATTGGCATTTTAAAAATAGTTGCCGATAGGCATTTCAGATATAGAAGCCGATAGGTATTCTAAATATAGGTGTCGATAGGCATTTCAGATATGGTTGCCCATAGGCATTTCAAATATAGGTGCTGATAGGCATTTCAGATGTAGTTTCCGATAGGCATTTCAAAAATTGGTGCCGATAAGCATTTCAGATATAGGTGCCGTTAGGCATTTCAGATATAGTTGCCGATTGGCATTTTAAAAATAGGTGCCGATTGGCATTTCAGATATAGAAGCCGATAGGCATTTCAAATATAGGTTCCGATAGGCATTCCAGATATGGTTGCAGATAGGCATTTCAAATATAGGTGCTGATAGGCATTTCAGATGTAGTTTCCGATAGGCATTTCAAAAATAGGTGCCGATAGAAATTTCAGATATAGGTGCCGATAGGCATTTCAGATATAGTTGCCGATTGGCATTTTAAAAATAGGTGCCGATAGGCATTTCAGATATAGAAGCCGATAGGTATTTTAAATATAGGTGTCGATAGGCATTTCAGATATGGTTGCCGATAGGCATTTCAAATATAAGTGCTGAAAGGCATTTCAGATGTAGTTTCCGATAGGCATTTCAAAAATAGGTGCCGATAGGCATTTCAGATATAGGTGCCGATAGGGATTTCAGATATAGTTGCCGATTGGCATTTTAAAAATAGGTGCCGATAGGCATTTCAGATATAGGTGCCGATAGGCATATCAGATATAGTTGCCGATAGGCATTTAAAATATAGGTGCCGATAGGCATTTCAAATATAGGTGTCACTAGGCATTTCAGATATAAATGCCGAAAGGCATTTTTAGATATAGGTGCCGATAGGCATTTCTGATGTGGTTGCCGATAGGCATTTCAAATATAGGTGCTGATAGGCATTTCAGATGTAGTTTTCGATAGGCATTTCAAAAATAGGTGCCGATAGGCATTTCAGATATAGGTGCCGACAGGCACTTCAGATATAGTTGCCGATTGGCATTTTAAAAATAGGTGCCGATAGGCATTTCAGATATAGAAGCCGATAGGCATTTCAAATATAGGTGCCGATAGGCATTCCAGAAATGGTTGCCGATAGGCATTTCAAATATAGGTGCTGATAGGCATTTCAGATGTAGTTTTCGATAGGCATTTCAAAAATAGGTGCCGATATGCATTTCAGATATAGGTGCCGATAGGCATTACAGATATATTTGCCGATTGGCATTTTAAAAATAGGTGCCGATAGGCATTTCAGATACAGAAGCCGATAGGCATTTCAAATATAGGTGCCGATAGGCATTCCAGATATGGTTGCCGATAGGCATTTCAAATATAGGTGCTGATAGGCATTTCAGATGTAGTTTCCGATAGGCATTTCAAAAATAGGTGCCGATAGGCATTTCAGATATAGGTGCCGATAGGCATTTCAGATATAGTTGCCGATTGGCATTTTAAAAATAGGTGCCGATAGGCATTTCGGATATAGAAGCCGATAGGCATTTCAAATATAGGTGCCGATAGGCATGCCAGATATGGTTGCCGATAGGCATTTCAAATATAGGTGCTGATAGGCATTTCAAATAAAGGTGCTGATAGGCATTTCAGATGTAGTTTCCAATAGGCATTCCAAAAATAGGTGCAGATAGGCATTTCAGATATAGGTGCCGATAGGCATTTCAGATATAGTTGCCGATTGGCATTTCAGATATAGAAGCCGATAGGCATTTCAAATATAGGTGCCGATAAGCATTCCAGATATGGTTGCCGATAGGCATTTAAAATATAGGTGCTGATAGGCATTTAGATGTAGTTTCCGATAGGCATTTCAAAAATTGGTGCCGATAGGCATTTCAGATATAGGTGCCGATAGGCATTTCAGATATAGTTGCCGATTGGCATTTTAAAAATAGGTGCCGATAGGCATTTCAGATATAGAAGCCGATAGGTATTTCAAATATAGGTGTCGATAGTCATTTCAGATATGGTTGCCGATAGGCATTTAAAATATAGGTGTAGATAGGCATTTTAGATGTAGTTTCCGATGGGCATTTTAAAAATAGGTGTCGATAGGCATTTCAGAAATAGGTGCCGATAGGCATTTCAGATATAGTTGCCGATTGGCATTTTAAAAATAGGTGTCGATAGGCATTTCAGATATAGAAGCCGATAGGCATTTTAAATAAAGGTGCAGATAGTCATTCCAGATATAGTTGCCGATAGGCATTTCAAATATAGGTGCTGATAGGCATTCCAGATGTAGTTTCCGATAGGCATTACAAAAAATGGTGCCGATAGGCATTTCAGATATAGGTGCCGATAGGCATTTCAGATATAGTTACCGATTGGCATTTTAAAAATAGGTGCCGATAAGCATTTCAGATATAGAAGCCGATAGGTATTTCAAATATAGGTGTCGATAGGCATTTCAGATATGGTTGCCGATAGGCATTTCAAATATAGGTGCTGATAGGCATTTCAGATGTAGTTTCCGATAGGCATTTTAAAAATTGGTGCCGATAGGCATTTGAGATATGGGTGCCGATAGGCATTTTAGATATAGTTGTCGATTGGCATTTTAGAAATAAGTGCCGATAGGCATTTTAAAAATAGGTGCCGATAGGCATTTCAGGTATGGTTGCCGATAGGCATTTCAAATATAGGTGCTGACAGGCATTTCAGATGTTGTTTCCGATAGGCATTTCAAAAATTGGTGCCGATAGGCATTTGAGATATGGGTGCCGATAGGCATTTTAGATATAGTTGTCGATTGGCATTTTAGAAATAAGTGCCGATAGGCATTTTAAAAATAGGCATTTCAGGTATAGGTGCCGATAGACATTTCAGATATAGTTGCCGATTGGCATTTTAAAAATAGGTGCCGATAGGCATTTCAGATATAGAAGCCGATAGGCATTTCAAATATAGGTGCCGATAGGCATTCCAGATATGGTTGCCGATAGGCATTTCAAATATAGGTGCTGATAGGCATTTTTAGATGTAGTTTCCGATAGGCATTTCAAAAATTGGTGCCGATAGGCATTTGAGATATAGTTGCCGATAGGCATTTCAGATAAAGTTGCCGATTGGCATTTTAAAAATAGGTGCCGATAGGCATTTCAGATATAGAAGCCGATAGGCATTTCAAATATAGGTGCCGATAGGCATTTCAGATATAGTTGCAAACTGGCATTTTAAAAATAGGTGCCGATAGGCATTTCAGATATAGTGCCGATAGGCATTTCAAATATAGGTGCCGATAGGCATTACAGATATGGTTGCCGATAGGCATTTTAAATATAGGTGCTGATAGGCATTTCAGATGTAGTTTCCGATAGGCATTTCAAAAATTGGTGCCGATAGGCATTTCAGATATAGGTGCCGATAGGCATATCAGCTATAGTTGCCGATAGGCATTTAAAATATAGGTGCCGATAGGCATTTCAAAAATAGGTATCGATAGGCATTTCAGATATAAATGCCGAAAGGCATATTTTCAGATATAGGTGCCGATAGGCATTTCTGATGTGGGTGCCGATAGGCATTTCAAATATAGGTGCTGATAGGCATTTCAGATGTAGTTTTCGATAGGCATTTCAAAAATAGGTGCCGATAGGCATTTCAGATATAGGTGCCGATAGGCACTTCAGAATTAATAGTTGCCGATTGGCATTTTAAAAAAAGGTGCCGATAGGCATTTCAGATATAAGTGCCGATAGGCATTTCAAATATAGGTGTCGATAGGCATTTCAGATATGGTTGCCGATAGGCATTTCAAATATAGGTGCTGATAGGCATTTAAGATGTAGTTTCCGATAGGCATTTCAAAAATAGGTGCCGATAGGCATTTCAGATATAGGTGCCGATAGGCTTTTCAGATATAGTTGCCGATTGGCATTTTAAAAATAGGTGCCGATAGGCATTTCAGATATAGAAGCCGATAGGCATTTCAAATATAGGTGCCGATAGGCATTCCAGATATGGTTGCCGATAGGCATTTCAAATATAGGTGCTGATAGGCATTTCAGATGTAGTTTTCGATAGGCATTTCAAAAATAGGTGCCGATAGGCATTTCAGATATAGTCGCCGATTGGCATTTTAAAAATAGGTGCCGATAGGCATTTTAGATGTAGTATCCGATAGGCATTTCAAAAATAGGTGCCGATAGGCATTTCAGATATAGGTGCCGATAGGCATATCAGATATAGAAGCCGATAGGCATTTCAAATATAGGTGCCGATAGGCATTCCAGATATGGTTGCCGATAGGCATTTCAAATATAGGTGCTGATAGGCATTTCAGATGTAGTTTCCGATAGGCATTTAAAAAATAGGTGCCGATAGGCATTTCAGATATAGGTGCCGATAGGCATTTCAGATATAGTTGCCGATTGGCATTTTAAAAATAAGTGCCGATAGGCATTTCGGATATAGAAGCCGATAGGCATTTCAAATATAGGTGCCGATAGGCATTCCAAATATGGTCCGATAGGCATTTCAAATATAGGTGCTGATAGGCATTTCAGATATAGTTTCCGATAGGCATTTCAAAAATAGGTGCCGATAGGCATTTCAGATATAGGTGCCGATAGGCATTTCAGTTATAGTTGCCGATTGGCATTTTAAAATTAGGTGCCGATAGGCAATTCAGATGTAGAAGCCGATAGGCATTTCAAATATAGGTGCCGATAGGCATTCCAGATATGGTTGCCGATAGGCATTTCAAATATAGGTGCTGATAGGCATTTCAGATGTAGTTTCCGATAGGCATTTCAAAAATTGGTGCCGATAGGCATTTCAGATATAGGTGCCGATAGGCATTCCAGATATGGTTGCCGATAGGCATTTCAAATATAAGTGCTGATAGGAATTTCAGATGTAGTTTCCGATAGGCATTTCAAAAATAGGTACCGATAGGCATTTCAGATATAGGTGCCGATAGGCATTTCAGAAATAGTTGCCAATTGGCATTTTAAAAATAGGTGTCGATAAGGATTTCAGATATAGAAGCCGATAGGCATTTCAAATATATGTGCCGATAGGCATTCCAGATATGGTTGCCGATAGGCATTTCAAATATAGGTGCTGATAGGCATTTCAGATATAGTTTCCGATAGGCATTTCAAAAATTGGTGATGATAGGCATTTCAGATATAGTTGCCGATTGGCATTTTAGAAATAAGTGCCGATAGGCATTTCAGATATAGAAGCCGATAGGTATTTCAAATATAGGTGTCGATAGGCATTACAGATATGGTTGCCGATAGGCATTTCAAATATAGGTGCTGATTGGCATTTCAGATGTAGTTTCCGATAGGCATTTCAAAAATAGGTGCCGATAGGCATTTCAGATATAGTTGCCGATAGGCATTTAAAATATAGGTGCCGATAGGCATTTCAAAAATAGGTGCCGATAGGCATTTCAGATATAGGTGCCGATAGGCATATCGGATATAGTTGCCGATAGGCATTTAAAATATAGGTGCCGATAGGCATTTGAAATATAGGTGTCGATAGGCATTTAAGATATAAATGCCGAAAGGCATTTCAGATATAAGTGCCGATAGGCATTTCTGATGTGGTTGCCGATAGGCATTTCAAATATAGGTGCTGATAGGCATTTCAGATGTAGTTTTCGATAGGCATTTCAAAAATAGGTGCCGATAGGCATTTCAGATATAGGTGCCGATAGGCACCTCAGATATAGTTGCCGATTGGCATTTTAAAAATAGGTGCCGATAGGCATTTCAGATATAGAAGCCGATAGGCATTTCAAATATAGGTGCCGATAGGCATTCCAGATATGGTTGCCGATAGGCATTTCAAATATAGGTGCTGATAGGCATTTCAGATGTAGATTTCGATAGGCATTTCAAAAATAGGTGCCCATAGGCATTTCAGATATAGGTGCCGTTAGACATTTCAGATATTGTTGCCGATTGGCATTTTAAAAATAGGTGCCGATAGGCATTTCAGATATAGAAGCCGATAGGCATTTCAAATATAGGTGCCGATAGGCATTCCAGATATGGTTGCCAGTAGGCATTTCAAATATAGGTGCTGATAGGCATTTCAGATGTAGTTTCCGATAGGCATTTCAAAAATTGGTGCCGATAGGCATTTCAGATATAGGTGCCGATAGGCATTTCAGATATAGTTGCCGATTGGCATTTTAAAATAGGTGCCGATAGGCATTTCAGATATAGAAGCCGATAGGCATTTCAAATATAGGTTCCGATAGGCATTCCAGATATGGTTGCAGATAGGCATTTCAAATATAGGTGCTGATAGGCATTTCAGATGTAGTTTCCGATAGGCATTTCAAAAATAGGTGCCGATAGGCATTTCAGATATAGGTGCCGATAGGCATTTCAGATATAGTTGCCGATTGGCATTTTAAAAATAGGTGCCGATAGGCATTTCAGATATAGAAGCCGATAGGTATTTTAAATATAGGTGTCGATAGGCATTTCAGATATGGTTGCCGATAGGCATTTCAAATATAAGTGCTGAAAGGCATTTCAGATGTAGTTTCCGATAGGCATTTCAAAAATAGGTGCCGATAGGCATTTCAGATATAGGTGCCGATAGGCATTTCAGATATAGTTGCCTATTGGCATTTTAAAAATAGGTGCCGATAGGAATTTCAGATATAGAAGCCGATAGGCATTTCAAATATAGGTGCCGATAGGCATTCCAGATATTGTTGCCGATAGGCATTTCAAATATAGGTGCTGATAGGCAGTTTAGATGTAGTTTCCGATAGGCATTTCAAAAATAGGTGCCGATAGGCTTTTCAGATATAGGTGCCGATAGGCATTTCAGATATATTTGCAATTGGCATTTTAAAAATAGGTGCCGATAGGCATTTCAGATATAGAAGCCGATAGGCATTTCAAATATAGGTGCCGATAGGCATTCCAGATATGGTTGCCGATAGGCATTTCAAATATAAGTGCTGAAAGGCATTTCAGATGTAGTTTCCGATAGGCATTTCAAAAATAGGTACCGATAGGCATTTCAGATATAGGTGCCGATAGGCATTTCAGATATAGTTGCCGATTTGAATTTTAAAAATAGGTGTAGATAGGCATTTCAGATATAGAAGCCGATAGGTATTTCAAATATAGGTGTCGATAGGCATTTCAGATATGGTTGCCGATAGGCATTTTAAATATAGGTGCTGATAGGCATTTCAGATGTAATTTCGGATAGGCATTTCAAAAATAGGTGCCGATAGGCATTTCAGATACAGGTGCCTATAGGCATTTCAGACATATCTGCCGAATGGCATTTCAAAAATAGGTGCTGATAGGCATTTCAGATATAGGTGCCGATAGGCATATCAGATATAGTTGCCGATAGGCATTTAAAATATAGGTGCCGATAGGCATTTCAAATATAGGTGTCGATAGGCATTTCAGATATAAATGCCGAAAGGCATTTTAGATATAGGTGCCGATAGGCATTTCAGATATAGTTGCCGATTGGCATTTTAAAAATAGGTGCCGATAGGCATTTCAGATATAGATGCCGATAGGCATTTCAAAAATTGGTGCCGATAGGCATTTCAGATATAGGCGCCGATAGGCATTTCAGATATAGTTGCCGATTGGCATTTTAAAATTAGGTGCCGATAGGCATTTCAGATATAGATGCCGATAGGTATTTCAAATATAGGTGTCGATAGGCATTTCAGATATGGCTGCCGATAGGCATTTCAAATATTGGTGCTGATAGGCATTTCAGATGTAGTTTCCGATAGGCATTTCAAAAATAGGTGCCGATAGGCATTTCAGATATAGGTGCCGATAGGCATTACAGATATAGTTGCCGATTGGCATTTTAAAAATAGGTGCCGATAGGCATTACAGATATAGAAGCCGATAGGCATTTCAGATGTATTTTTCGAAAGGCATTTCAAAAATAGGTGCCGATAGGCATTTCAGATATAGGTGCCGATAGGCATTTCAGATATAGGTGCCGATAGGCATTTCAGATATAGTTGCCGATTGGCATTTTAAAAATAGGTGCCGATAGGCATTTCAGATATAGAAGCCGATAGGCATTTCAAATATAGGTGCCGATAGGCATTCCAGATATGGTTGCCGATAGGCATTTCAAATATAAGTGCTGAAAGGCATTTCAGATGTAGTTTCCGATAGGCATTTCAAAAATAGGTACCGATAGGCATTTCAGTTATAGGTGCCGATAGGCATTTCAGATATAGTTGCCGATTTGAATTTTAAAACTAGGTGTCGATAGGCATTTCAGATATGGTTGCCGATAGGCATGTCAAATATAGGTGCTGATAGGCTTTTCAGATGTAGTTTCGGATAGGCATTTCAAAAATAGGTGCCGATAGGCATTTCAGATACAGGTGCCTATAGGCATTTCAGATATATCTGCCGAATGGCATTTCAAAAATAGGTGCTGATAGGCATTTTAGATATAGGTGCCGATAGGCATATCAGATATAGTTGCCGATAGGCATTTAAAATATAGGTGCCGATAGGCATTTCAAATATAGGTGTCGATAGGCATTTCAGATATAAATGCCGAAAGGCATTTCAGATATAGGTGCCGATAGGCATTTCTGATGTGGTTGCCGATAGGCATTTCAAATATAGGTGCTGATAGGCATTTCAGATGTAGTTTTCGATAAGCATTTCAAAAATAGGTGCCGATAGGCATTCCAGATATAGAAGCCGATAGGCATTTCAAATATAGGTGCCGATAGGCATTCCAGATATGGTTGCCGATAGGCATTTCAAATATAGGTGCTGATAGGCATTTCAGATGTAGTTTCCGATAGGCATTTCAAAAATAGGTGCCGATAGGCATTTCAGATATAGGTACCGATAGGCATTTCAGATATAGTTGCCGATTGGCATTTTAAAAATAGGTGCCGATAGGCATTTCAGATATAGAAGCCGATAGGCATTTCAAATATAGGAGCCGATAGGCATTCCAGATATGGTTGCCGATAGGCATTTCAAATATAGGTGCTGATAGGCATTTCAGATGTAGTTTCCAATAGGCATTTCAAAAATAGGTACCGATAGGCATTTCAGATATAGGTGCCGATAGGCATTTCAGAAATAGTTTCACATTGGCATTTTCTAAAATAGGTGTCGATAGGGATTTCAGATATAGAAGCCGATAGGCATTTCAAATATATGTGCCGATAGGCATTCCAGATATGGTTGCCGATAGGCATTTCAAAAATAAGTGCTGATAGGCATTTCAGATATAGTTTCCGATAGACATTTCAAAAATTGGTGATGATAGGCATTTCAGATATAGGTGCCGATAGGCATTTCAGATATAGTTGCCGATTGGCATATTAGAAATAAGTGACGATAGGCATTTCAGATATAGAAGCAGATAGGTATTTCAAATATAGGTGTCGATAGGCATTACAGATATGGTTGCCGATAGGCATTTCAAATATAGGTGCTGATTGGCATTTCAGATGTAGTTTCCGATAGGCATTTCAAAAATAGGTGCCGATAGGCATTTCAGATATAGGTGCCGATAGGCATTTCAGATATAGTTGAAATGCCTATCGGAAACTACATCTGAAATGCCTATCAGCACCTATATTTGAAATGCCTATCGGCAACCATATCTGAAATGCCTATCGACACCTATATCTGAAATGCCTATCGGCACCTATATCTGAAATGCCTATCGGCACCAATTTTTGAAATGCCTATCGGAAACTACATCTGAAATGCCTATCAGCACCTATATTTGAAATGCCTATCAGCAACCATATCTGGAATGCCTATCGGCACCTGTATTTGAAATGCCTATCGGTTTCTATATCTGAAATGCCTATCGGCTTCTATATCTGAAATCCCTATCGACACCTATTTTTAAAATGCCAATTGGATACTATTTCTGCAATGCCTATCGGCACCTATATCTAAAATGCCTATCGGTACCTATTTTTGAAATGCCTATCGGAAACTACATCTGAAATGCCTATCAGCACTTATATTTGAAATGCCTATCGGCAACCATATCTGGAATGCCTATCGGCACTTATATTTAAAATGCCTATCGGCTTCTATATCTGAAATGCCAATCGGCACCTATTTTTATAATGCCAATCGGCAACTATATCTGAAATGCCTATCGGCACCTATATCTAAAATGCCTATCGGCACCTATTTTTGAAATGCCTTTAGGAAACTACATCTGAAATGCCTATCTGCTCCTATATTTGAAATGCCTATCGGCAACCATATCTGAAATGCCTATCGACACCTAAATTTGAAATACCAATCGGCTTCTATATCTGAAATGCCTATCGGCACCTGTTTTTAAAATGCCAATCGGCAACTATATCTGAAATGCCTATCGGCACCTATATCTGAAATGCCTATCGGCACCTATTTTTGAAATGCCTATCCGAAACTACATCTGCAATGCCAATCAGCACCTATATTTGAAATGCCTATCGGCAACCATATCTGAAATGCCTATCGACACCTATATTTGAAATACCTATCGGCTTCTGTATCTGAAATGCCTATCGGCACCTATTTTTAAAATGCCAATCGGCAACTATATCTGAAATGCCTATCGGCACCTATATCTGAAATGCATTTCAGATATAGTTGCCGATTGGCATTTTAAAAATAGGTGCCGATAGGCATTTTAGATGTAGTTTCCGATAGGCATTTCTTAAATAGGTGCCGATAGGCATTTCAGATATAGTTGCCGATTGGCATTTTAAAAATAGGTGCCGATAGGCATTTCAGATATAGAAGCCGATAGGTATTTCAAATATAGGTGTCGATAGGCATTTCAGATATGGTTGCCGATAGGCATTTCAAATATAGGTGCTGATAGGCATTTCAGATGTAGTTTCCGATATTCATTTCAAAAATAGGTGCCGATAGGCATTTCAGATATAGGTGCCGATAGGCATTACAGATATAGTTGCCGATTAGCATTTTAAAAATAGGTGCCGATAGGCATTTCAGATATAGAAGCCGATAGGCATTTCAAATATAGGTGCCGATAGGCATTCCAGATATGGTTGCCGATAGGCATTTCAAATATAAGTGCTGATAGGCATTTTAGATGTAGTTTCCGATAGGCATTTCAAAAATAGGTGCCGATAGGCATTTCAGATATAGGTGCCGATAGGCACCTCAGATATAGTTGCCGATTGGCATTTTAAAAATAGGTGCCGATAGGCATTTCAGATATAGAAGCCGATAGGCATTTCAAATATAGGTGCCGATAGGCATTCCAGATATGGTTGCCGATAGGCATTTCAAATATAGGTGCTGATAGGCATTTCAGATGTAGATTTCGATAGGCATTTCAAAAATAGGTGCCCATAGGCATTTCAGATATAGGTGCCGTTAGACATTTCAGATATTGTTGCCGATTGGCATTTTAAAAATAGGTGCCGATAGGCATTTCAGATATAGAAGCCGATAGGCATTTCAAATATAGGTGCCGATAGGCATTCCAGATATGGTTGCCGGTAGGCATTTCAAATATAGGTGCTGATAGGCATTTCAGATGTAGTTTCCGATAGGCATTTCAAAAATTGGTGCCGATAGGCATTTCAGATATAGGTGCCGATAGGCATTTCAGATATAGTTGCCGATTGGCATTTTAAAATAGGTGCCGATAGGCATTTCAGATATAGAAGCCGATAGGCATTTCAAATATAGGTTCCGATAGGCATTCCAGATATGGTTGCAGATAGGCATTTCAAATATAGGTGCTGATAGGCATTTCAGATGTAGTTTCCGATAGGCATTTCAAAAATAGGTGCCGATAGGCATTTCAGATATAGGTGCCGATAGGCATTTCAGATATAGTTGCCGATTGGCATTTTAAAAATAGGTGCCGATAGGCATTTCAGATATAGAAGCCGATAGGTATTTTAAATATAGGTGTCGATAGGCATTTCAGATATGGTTGCCGATAGGCATTTCAAATATAAGTGCTGAAAGGCATTTCAGATGTAGTTTCCGATAGGCATTTCAAAAATAGGTGCCGATAGGCATTTCAGATATAGTTGCCTATTGGCATTTTAAAAATAGGTGCCGATAGGAATTTCAGATATAGAAGCCGATAGGCATTTCAAATATAGGTGCCGATAGGCATTCCAGATATTGTTGCCGATAGGCATTTCAAATATAGGTGCTGATAGGCAGTTTAGATGTAGTTTCCGATAGGCATTTCAAAAATAGGTGCCGATAGGCTTTTCAGATATAGGTGCCGATAGGCATTTCAGATATAGTTGCAATTGGCATTTTAAAAATAGGTGCCGATAGGCATTTCAGATATAGAAGCCGATAGGCATTTCAAATATAGGTGCCGATAGGCATTCCAGATATGGTTGCCGATAGGCATTTCAAATATAAGTGCTGAAAGGCATTTCAGATGTAGTTTCCGATAGGCATTTCAAAAATAGGTACCGATAGGCATTTCAGATATAGGTGCCGATAGGCATTTCAGATATAGTTGCCGATTTGAATTTTAAAAATAGGTGTAGATAGGCATTTCAGATATAGAAGCCGATAGGTATTTCAAATATAGGTGTCGATAGGCATTTCAGATATGGTTGCCGATAGGCATTTTAAATATAGGTGCTGATAGGCATTTCAGATGTAATTTCGGATAGGCATTTCAAAAATAGGTGCCGATAGGCATTTCAGATACAGGTGCCTATAGGCATTTCAGACATATCTGCCGAATGGCATTTCAAAAATAGGTGCTGATAGGCATTTCAGATATAGGTGCCGATAGGCATATCAGATATAGTTGCCGATAGGCATTTAAAATATAGGTGCCGATAGGCATTTCAAATATAGGTGTCGATAGGCATTTCAGATATAAATGCCGAAAGGCATTTTAGATATAGGTGCCGATAGGCATTTCAGATATAGTTGCCGATTGGCATTTTAAAAATAGGTGCCGATAGGCATTTCAGATATAGATGCCGATAGGCATTTCAAAAATTGGTGCCGATAGGCATTTCAGATATAGGCGCCGATAGGCATTTCAGATATAGTTGCCGATTGGCATTTTAAAATTAGGTGCCGATAGGCATTTCAGATATAGATGCCGATAGGTATTTCAAATATAGGTGTCGATAGGCATTTCAGATATGGCTGCCGATAGGCATTTCAAATATTGGTGCTGATAGGCATTTAAGATGTAGTTTCCGATAGGCATTTCAAAAATAGGTGCCGATAGGCATTTCAGATATAGGTGCCGATAGGCATTACAGATATAGTTGCCGATTGGCATTTTAAAAATAGGTGCCGATAGGCATTACAGATATAGAAGCCGATAGGCATTTCAGATGTATTTTTCGAAAGGCATTTCAAAAATAGGTGCCGATAGGCATTTCAGATATAGGTGCCGATAGGCATTTCAGATATAGGTGCCGATAGGCATTTCAGATATAGTTGCCGATTGGCATTTTAAAAATAGGTGCCGATAGGCATTTCAGATATAGAAGCCGATAGGCATTTCAAATATAGGTGCCGATAGGCATTCCAGATATGGTTGCCGATAGGCATTTCAAATATAAGTGCTGAAAGGCATTTCAGATGTAGTTTCCGATAGGCATTTCAAAAATAGGTACCGATAGGCATTTCAGATATAGGTGCCGATAGGCATTTCAGATATAGTTGCCGATTTGAATTTTAAAACTAGGTGTCGATAGGCATTTCAGATATGGTTGCCGATAGGCATGTCAAATATAGGTGCTGATAGGCTTTTCAGATGTAGTTTCGGATAGGCATTTCAAAAATAGGTGCCGATAGGCATTTCAGATACAGGTGCCTATAGGCATTTCAGATATATCTGCCGAATGGCATTTCAAAAATAGGTGCTGATAGGCATTTTAGATATAGGTGCCGATAGGCATATCAGATATAGTTGCCGATAGGCATTTAAAATATAGGTGCCGATAGGCATTTCAAATATAGGTGTCGATAGGCATTTCAGATATAAATGCCGAAAGGCATTTCAGATATAGGTGCCGATAGGCATTTCTGATGTGGTTGCCGATAGGCATTTCAAATATAGGTGCTGATAGGCATTTCAGATGTAGTTTTCGATAAGCATTTCAAAAATAGGTGCCGATAGGCATTCCAGATATAGAAGCCGATAGGCATTTCAAATATAGGTGCCGATAGGCATTCCAGATATGGTTGCCGATAGGCATTTCAAATATAGGTGCTGATAGGCATTTCAGATGTAGTTTCCGATAGGCATTTCAAAAATAGGTGCCGATAGGCATTTCAGATATAGGTACCGATAGGCATTTCAGATATAGTTGCCGATTGGCATTTTAAAAATAGGTGCCGATAGGCATTTCAGATATAGAAGCCGATAGGCATTTCAAATATAGGAGCCGATAGGCATTCCAGATATGGTTGCCGATAGGCATTTCAAATATAGGTGCTGATAGGCATTTCAGATGTAGTTTCCAATAGGCATTTCAAAAATAGGTACCGATAGGCATTTCAGATATAGGTGCCGATAGGCATTTCAGAAATAGTTTCACATTGGCATTTTCTAAAATAGGTGTCGATAGGGATTTCAGATATAGAAGCCGATAGGCATTTCAAATATATGTGCCGATAGGCATTCCAGATATGGTTGCCGATAGGCATTTCAAAAATAAGTGCTGATAGGCATTTCAGATATAGTTTCCGATAGGCATTTCAAAAATTGGTGATGATAGGCATTTCAGATATAGGTGCCGATAGGCATTTCAGATATAGTTGCCGATTGGCATATTAGAAATAAGTGACGATAGGCATTTCAGATATAGAAGCAGATAGGTATTTCAAATATAGGTGTCGATAGGCATTACAGATATGGTTGCCGATAGGCATTTCAAATATAGGTGCTGATTGGCATTTCAGATGTAGTTTCCGATAGGCATTTCAAAAATAGGTGCCGATAGGCATTTCAGATATAGGTGCCGATAGGCATTTCAGATATAGTTGAAATGCCTATCAAAAACTACATCTGAAATGCCTATCAGCACCTATATTTGAAATGCCTATCGGCAACCATATCTGAAATGCCTATCGACACCTATATCTGAAATGCCTATCGGCACCTATATCTGAAATGCCTATCGGCACCAATTTTTGAAATGCCTATCGGAAACTACATCTGAAATGCCTATCAGCACCTATATTTGAAATGCCTATCGGCAACCATATCTGGAATGCCTATCGGCACCTGTATTTGAAATGCCTATCGGTTTCTATATCTGAAATGCCTATCGGCTTCTATATCTGAAATCCCTATCGACACCTATTTTTAAAATGCCAATTGGATACTATTTCTGCAATGCCTATCGGCACCTATATCTAAAATGCCTATCGGTACCTATTTTTGAAATGCCTATAGGAAACTACATCTGAAATGCCTATCAGCACTTATATTTGAAATGCCTATCGGCAACCATATCTGGAATGCCTATCGGCACTTATATTTAAAATGCCTATCGGCTTCTATATCTGAAATGCCAATCGGCACCTATTTTTATAATGCCAATCGGCAACTATATCTGAAATGCCCATCGGCACCTATATCTAAAATGCCTATCGGCACCTATTTTTGAAATGCCTTTAGGAAACTACATCTGAAATGCCTATCTGCTCCTATATTTGAAATGCCTATCGGCAACCATATCTGAAATGCCTATCGACACCTAAATTTGAAATACCAATCGGCTTCTATATCTGAAATGCCTATCGGCACCTGTTTTTAAAATGCCAATCGGCAACTATATCTGAAATGCCTATCGGCACCTATATCTGAAATGCCTATCGGCACCTATTTTTGAAATGCCTATCCGAAACTACATCTGAAATGCCAATCAGCACCTATATTTGAAATGCCTATCGGCAACCATATCTGAAATGCCTATCGACACCTATATTTGAAATACCTATCGGCTTCTGTATCTGAAATGCCTATCGGCACCTATTTTTAAAATGCCAATCGGCAACTATATCTGAAATGCCTATCGGCACCTATATCTGAAATGCATTTCAGATATAGTTGCCGATTGGCATTTTAAAAATAGGTGGCGATAGGCATTTTAGATGTAGTTTCCGATAGGCATTTCTTAAATAGGTGCCGATAGGCATTTCAGATATAGTTGCCGATTGGCATTTTAAAAATAGGTGCCGATAGGCATTTTAGATATAGAAGCCGATAGGTATTTCAAATATAGGTGTCGATAGGCATTTCAGATATGGTTGCCGATAGGCATTTCAAATATAGGTGCTGATAGGCATTTCAGATGTAGTTTCCGATATTCATTTCAAAAATAGGTGCCGATAGGCATTTCAGATATAGGTGCCGATAGGCATTACAGATATAGTTGCCGATTAGCATTTTAAAAATAGGTGCCGATAGGCATTTCAGATATAGAAGCCGATAGGCATTTCAAATATAGGTGCCGATAGGCATTCCAGATATGGTTGCCGATAGGCATTTCAAATATAAGTGCTGATAGGCATTTTAGATGTAGTTTCCGATAGGCATTTCAAAAATAGGTACCGATAGGTATTTCAGTAATAGGTGCCTATAGGCATTTCAGATATAGTTGCCGATTGGCATTTTAAAAATAGGTGCTAATAGGCATTTCAGATATAGAAGCCGATAGGCATTTCAAATAAATGTGCCGATAGGCATTCCAGATATGGTTGCCGATAGGCATTTCAAATATAAGTGCTGATAGGCATTTCAGATGTAGTTTCCGATAAACATTTCAAAAATAGGTACCGATAGGCATTTCAGATATAGGTGCCTATAGGCATTTCAGATATAGTTGCCAATTGGCATTTTAAAAATAGGTGTCGATAGGCATTTCAGATATAGAAGCCGATAGGCATTTCAAATATAGGTGCCGATAAGCATTCCAGATATGGTTGCCGAAAGGCTTTTCAAATATAGGTGCTGATAGGCATTTCAGATGTAGTTTCCGATAGGCATTCCAAAAATAGGTGCCGATAGGCATTTCAGATATAGGTGCTGATAGGAATTTCAGATATAGTTGCCGATTGGCATTTAAAAAATAGGTGCCGATAGGCTTTTTAGATGTAGTTTCCGATAGGCATTTCAAAAATAGGTGCCGATTGGCATTTCAGATATAAGTGCCGATAGGCATTTTAGATATAGTTGCCGATAGGCATTTAAAATATAGGTGCCAATAGGCATTTCAAATATAGGTGTCGATAGGCATTTCAGATATAAATGCCGAAAGGCATTTCAGATATAGGTGCCGATAGGCATTTCAAATATAGGTGCCGATAGGCATTCCAGATATGGTTGCCGATAGGCATTTCAAATATAGGTGCTGATAGGCATTTCAGATGTAATTTCCAAAAGGCATTTCAAAAATAGGTGCCGATAGGCATTTCAGATATAGGTGCCGATAGGCATTTCAGATATAGTGTCCGATTGGCATTTTAAAAATAGGTGCCGATAGGCATTTCAGATATAGAAGCCGATAGGCATTTCAAATATAGGTGCCGATAGGCATTCCAGATATGGTTGCCGATAGGCATTTCAAATATAGGTGCTGATAGGCATTTCAGATGTAGTTTCCGATAGGCATTTCAAAGATTGGTGCCGATAGGCATTTCAGATATAGGCGCCGATAGGCATTTCAGATATAGTTGCCAATTGGCATTTTAAAAATAGGTGCCGATAGGCATTTCAGATATAGAAGCCGGTAGGTATTTCAAATATAGGTGTCGATAGGCATTTCAGATATGGTTGCCAATAGGCATTTCAAATATTGGTGCAGATAGGCATTTCAGATGTAGTTTCCGATAGGCATATCAAAAATATGTGCCGATAGGCATTTCAGATATAGAAGCCGATCGGCATTTCAAATATTGGTGCCGATAGGCATTTCAGATATAGGTTCCGATAGGCATTCCAGATATGGTTGCAGATAGGCATTTCAAATATAGGTGCTGATAGGCATTTCAGATGTAGTTTCCGATAGGCAATTCAAAAATAGGTGCCGATAGGAATTTCAGATATAGGTGCCGATAGGCATTTCAGATGTAGTTTCCGATAGGCATATCAAAAATATGTGCCGATAGGCATTTCAGATATAGGTGCCGATAGGCATATCTGATATAGTTGCCGATAGGCATTTAAAATATAGGTGCCGATAGGCATTTCAAATATAGGTGTCGATAGGCATTTGAGATATAAATTCCGAAATCATTTCAGATATAGGTGCCGATAGGCATTTCTGATGTGGTTGCCGATAGGCATTTCAAATATAGGTGCTGATAGGCATTTCAGATGTAGTTTTCGATAGGCATTTCAAAAACAGGTGCCGATAGGCATTTCAGATATAGGTGCCGATAGGCATTTCAGATATAGTTGCCGATTGGCATTTTAAAAATAGGTACCGATAATCATTTCAGATATAGAAGCCGATAGGCATTTCAAATATAGGTGCCGATAGGCATTCCAGATATGGTTGCCGATAGGCATTTCAAATATAGGTGCTGATAGGCATTTCAGATGTAGTTTCCGATAGGCATTTCAAAAATAGGTGCCGATAAGCATTTCAGATATAGGTGCCGATAGGCATTTCAGATATAGTTGCCGATTGGCATTTTAAAAATAGGTGCCGATAGGCATTTCAGATATACAAGCCGATAGGCATTTCAAATATAGGTGCCGATAAGCATTCCATATATGGTTGCCGATAGGCATTTCAAATATAGGTGCTGATAGGCATTTCAGATGTAGTTTCCGATAGGCATTTCAAAAATTGGTGCCGATAGGCATTTCAGATATAGGTGCCGATAGGCATTCCAGATATAGTTGCCGATTGGCATTTTAAAAATAGGTGCCGATAGGCATTTCAGATATAGAAGCCGATAGGTATTTTAAATATAGGTGTCGATAGACATTTCAGATATGGTTGCCGATAGGCATTTCAAATATAGGTGCTGATAGGCGTTTCAGATGTATTTTCCGATAGGCATTTCAAAAATAGGTGCCGATAGGCATTTCAGATATAGAAGCCGATAGGTATTTCAAATATAGGTGTCGATAGGCATTTCAGATATGGTTGCCGATAGGCATTTCAAATATAGGTGCTGATAGGCATTTCAGATGTAGTTTCCGATATTCATTTCAAAAATAGGTGCCGATAGGCATTTCAGATATAGGTGCCGATAGGCATTACAGATATAGTTGCCGATTAGCATTTTAAAAATAGGTGCCGATAGGCATTTCAGATATAGAAGCCGATAGGCATTTCAAATATAGGTGCCGATAGGCATTCCAGATATGGTTGCCGATAGGCATTTCAAATATAAGTGCTGATAGGCATTTTAGATGTAGTTTCCGATAGGCATTTCAAAAATAGGTACCGATAGGTATTTCAGTAATAGGTGCCTATAGGCATTTCAGATATAGTTGCCGATTGGCATTTTAAAAATAGGTGCTAATAGGCATTTCAGATATAGAAGCCGATAGGCATTTCAAATAAATGTGCCGATAGGCATTCCAGATATGGTTGCCGATAGGCATTTCAAATATAAGTGCTGATAGGCATTTCAGATGTAGTTTCCGATAAACATTTCAAAAATAGGTACCGATAGGCATTTCAGATATAGGTGCCTATAGGCATTTCAGATATAGTTGCCAATTGGCATTTTAAAAATAGGTGTCGATAGGCATTTCAGATATAGAAGCCGATAGGCATTTCAAATATAGGTGCCGATAGGCATTCCAGATATGGTTGCCGAAAGGCTTTTCAAATATAGGTGCTGATAGGCATTTCAGATGTAGTTTCCGATAGGCATTCCAAAAATAGGTGCCGATAGGCATTTCAGATATAGGTGCTGATAGGAATTTCAGATATAGTTGCCGATTGGCATTTAAAAAATAGGTGCCGATAGGCTTTTTAGATGTAGTTTCCGATAGGCATTTCAAAAATAGGTGCTGATTGGCATTTCAGATATAAGTGCCGATAGGCATTTTAGATATAGTTGCCGATAGGCATTTAAAATATAGGTGCCAATAGGCATTTCAAATATAGGTGTCGATAGGCATTTCAGATATAAATGCCGAAAGGCATTTCAGATATAGGTGCCGATAGGCATTTCAAATATAGGTGCCGATAGGCATTCCAGATATGGTTGCCGATAGGCATTTCAAATATAGGTGCTGATAGGCATTTCAGATGTAATTTCCAAAAGGCATTTCAAAAATAGGTGCCGATAGGCATTTCAGATATAGGTGCCGATAGGCATTTCAGATATAGTGTCCGATTGGCATTTTAAAAATAGGTGCCGATAGGCATTTCAGATATAGAAGCCGATAGGCATTTCAAATATAGGTGCCGATAGGCATTCCAGATATGGTTGCCGATAGGCATTTCAAATATAGGTGCTGATAGGCATTTCAGATGTAGTTTCCGATAGGCATTTCAAAAATTGGTGCCGATAGGCATTTCAGATATAGGCGCCGATAGGCATTTCAGATATAGTTGCCAATTGGCATTTTAAAAATAGGTGCCGATAGGCATTTCAGATATAGAAGCCGGTAGGTATTTCAAATATAGGTGTCGATAGGCATTTCAGATATGGTTGCCAATAGGCATTTCAAATATTGGTGCAGATAGGCATTTCAGATGTAGTTTCCGATAGGCATATCAAAAATATGTGCCGATAGGCATTTCAGATATAGAAGCCGATCGGCATTTCAAATATTGGTGCCGATAGGCATTTCAGATATAGGTTCCGATAGGCATTCCAGATATGGTTGCAGATAGGCATTTCAAATATAGGTGCTGATAGGCATTTCAGATGTAGTTTCCGATAGGCAATTCAAAAATAGGTGCCGATAGGAATTTCAGATATAGGTGCCGATAGGCATTTCAGATGTAGTTTCCGATAGGCATATCAAAAATATGTGCCGATAGGCATTTCAGATATAGGTGCCGATAGGCATATCTGATATAGTTGCCGATAGGCATTTAAAATATAGGTGCCGATAGGCATTTCAAATATAGGTGTCGATAGGCATTTGAGATATAAATTCCGAAATCATTTCAGATATAGGTGCCGATAGGCATTTCTGATGTGGTTGCCGATAGGCATTTCAAATATAGGTGCTGATAGGCATTTCAGATGTAGTTTTCGATAGGCATTTCAAAAACAGGTGCCGATAGGCATTTCAGATATAGGTGCCGATAGGCATTTCAGATATAGTTGCCGATTGGCATTTTAAAAATAGGTACCGATAATCATTTCAGATATAGAAGCCGATAGGCATTTCAAATATAGGTGCCGATAGGCATTCCAGATATGGTTGCCGATAGGCATTTCAAATATAGGTGCTGATAGGCATTTCAGATGTAGTTTCCGATAGGCATTTCAAAAATAGGTGCCGATAAGCATTTCAGATATAGGTGCCGATAGGCATTTCAGATATAGTTGCCGATTGGCATTTTAAAAATAGGTGCCGATAGGCATTTCAGATATAGAAGCCGATAGGCATTTCAAATATAGGTGCCGATAAGCATTCCATATATGGTTGCCGATAGGCATTTCAAATATAGGTGCTGATAGGCATTTCAGATGTAGTTTCCGATAGGCATTTCAAAAATTGGTGCCGATAGGCATTTCAGATATAGGTGCCGATAGGCATTTCAGATATAGTTGCCGATTGGCATTTTAAAAATAGGTGCCGATAGGCATTTCAGATATAGAAGCCGATAGGTATTTTAAATATAGGTGTCGATAGACATTTCAGATATGGTTGCCGATAGGCATTTCAAATATAGGTGCTGATAGGCGTTTCAGATGTATTTTCCGATAGGCATTTCAAAAATAGGTGCCGATAGGCATTTCAGATATAGAAGCCGATCGGCATTTCAAATATTGGTGCCGATAGGCATTCCAGATATGGTTGCAGATAGGCATTTCAAATATAGGTGCTGATAGGCATTTCAGATGTAGTTTCCGATAGGCAATTCAAAAATAGGTGCCGATAGGAATTTCAGATATAGGTGCCGATAGGCATTTCAGATATAGTTGCCGATTGGAATTTTAAAAATAGGTGTTGATAGGCATTTCAGATATAAAAGCCGATAGGCATTTCAAATATAGGTGCCGATAGGCATTCCAGATATGGTTGACGATAGGCATTTCAAATATAAGTGCTGATAGGCATTTTAGATGTAGTTTCCGATAGGCATTTCAAAAATAGGTGCCGATAGGCATTTCAGATATAGGTGCCGATAGGCATTTCAGATATAGTTGCCGATTGGCATTTTAAAAATAGGTGCCGATAGGCATTCCAAATATAGAAGCCGATAGGCATTTCAAATATAGGTGCTAATAGGCATTTCAGATGTAGTTTCGATTGGCATTTCAAAAATTGGTGCCGATAGGCATTTCAGATATAAGTGCCGATAGGCATTTCAGATATAGTTGCCGATTGGCATTTTAAAAATAGGTGCCGATAGGCATTTTAGATGTAGTTTCCGATAGGCATTTCTTAAATAGGTGCCGATAGGCATTTTAGATATAGGTGCCGATAGGCATATCAAATATAGGTGCTAATAGGCATTTCAGATGTAGTTTCCGATAGGCATTTCAAAAATACGTGCCGATAGGCATTTCAGATATAGGTGCCGATAGGCATTTCAGATATAGTTGCCGATTGGCATTTTAAAAATAGGTGCCGATAGGCATTTTAGATGTAGTTTCCGATAGGCATTTCAAAAATATGTGCCGATAGGCATTTCAGATATAGGTGCCGATAGGCATATCTGATATAGTTGCCGATAGACATTTAAAATATAGGTGCCGATAGGCATTTCAAATATAGGTGTCGATAGGCATTTGAGATATAAATGCCGAAAGGCGTTTCAGATATAGGCGCCGATAGGCATTTCTGATGTGGTTGCCGATAGGCATTTCAAATATGGGTGCTGATAGGCATTTCAGATGTAGTTTTCGATAGGCATTTCAAAAATAGGTGCCGATAGGCATTTCAGATATAGGTGCCGATAGGCACTTCAGATATAGTTGCCGATTGGCATTTTAAAAATAGGTGCCGATAATCATTTCAGATATAGAAGCCGATAGGCATTTCAAATATAGGTGCCGATAGGCATTCCAGATATGGTTGCCGATAGGCATTTCAAATATAGGTGCTGATAGGCATTTCAGATGTGGTTTCCGATAGGCATTTCAAAAATAGGTGCCGATAAGCATTTCAGATATAGGTGCCGATAGGCATTTAAGTTATAGTTGCCGATTGGCATTTTAAAAATAGGTGCCGATAGGCATTTCAGATATAGAAGCCGATAGGCATTTCAAATATAGGTGCCGATAGGCATTCCAGATATGGTTGCCGATAGGCATTTCAAATATAAGTGCTGATAGGCATTTTAGATGTAGTTTCCGATAGGCATTTCAAAAATAGGTACCGATAGGTATTTCAGTAATAGGTGCCTATAGGCATTTCAGATATAGTTGCCGATTGGCATTTAAAAATAGGTGCTGATAGGCATTTCAGATATAGAAGCCGATAGGCATTTCAAATAAATGTGCCGATAGGCATTCCAGATATGGTTGCCGATAGGCATTTCAAATATAAGTGCTGATAGGCATTTCAGATGTAGTTTCCGATAAACATTTCAAAAATAGGTACCGATAGGCATTTCAGATATAGGTGCCTATAGGCATTTCAGATATAGTTGCCAATTGGCATTTTAAAAATAGGTGTCGATAGGCATTTCAGATATAGAAGCCGATAGGCATTTCAAATATAGGTGCCGATAGGCATTCCAGATATGGTTGCCGAAAGGCATTTCAAATATAGGTGCTGATAGGCATTTCAGATGTAGTTTCCGATAGGCATTTCAAAAATAGGTGCCGATAGGCATTTCAGATATAGGTGCTGATAGGAATTTCAGATATAGTTGCCGATTGGCATTTTAAAAATAGGTGCCGATAGGCTTTTTAGATGTAGTTTCCGATAGGCATTTCAAAAATAGGTGCCGATTGGCATTTCAGATATAAGTGCCGATAGGCATTTTAGATATAGTTGCCGATAGGCATTTAAAATATAGGTGCCAATAGGCATTTCAAATATAGGTGTCGATAGGCATTTCAGATATAAATGCCGAAAGGCATTTTAGATATAGGTGCCGATAGGCATTTCAAATATAGGTGCCGATAGGCATTCCAGATATGGTTGCCGATAGGCATTTCAAATATAGGTGCTGATAGGCATTTCAGATGTAATTTCCGATAGGCATTTCAAAAATAGGTGCCGATAGGCATTTCAGATATAGGTGCCGATAGGCATTTCAGATATAGTGTCCGATTGGCATTTTAAAAATAGGTGCCGATAGGCATTTCAGATATAGAAGCCGATAGGCATTTCAAATATAGGTGCCGATAGGCATTCCAGATATGGTTGCCGATAGGCATTTCAAATATAGGTGCTGATAGGCATTTCAGATGTAGTTTCCGATAGGCATTTCAAAAATTGGTGCCGATAGGCATTTCAGATATAGGCGCCGATAGGCATTTCAGATATAGTTACCAATTGGCATTTTAAAAATAGGTGCCGATAGGCATTTCAGATATAGAAGCCGGTAGGTATTTCAAATATAGGTGTCGATAGGCATTTCAGATATGGTTGCCAATAGGCATTTCAAATATTGGTGCAGATAGGCATTTCAGATGTAGTTTCCGATAGGCATATCAAAAATATGTGCCGATAGGCATTTCAGATATAGAAGCCGATCGGCATTTCAAATATTGGTGCCGATAGGCATTCCAGATATGGTTGCAGATAGGCATTTCAAATATAGGTGCTGATAGGCATTTCAGATGTAGTTTCCGATAGGCAATTCAAAAATAGGTGCCGATAGGAATTTCAGATATAGGTGCCGATAGGCATTTCAGATGTAGTTTCCGATAGGCATATCAAAAATATGTGCCGATAGGCATTTCAGATATAGGTGCCGATAGGCATATCTGATATAGTTGCCGATAGGCATTTAAAATATAGGTGCCGATAGGCATTTCAAATATAGGTGTCGATAGGCATTTGAGATATAAATTCCGAAATCATTTCAGATATAGGTGCCGATAGGCATTTCTGATGTGGTTGCCGATAGGCATTTCAAATATAGGTGCTGATAGGCATTTCAGATGTAGTTTTCGATAGGCATTTCAAAAATAGGTGCCGATAGGCATTTCAGATATAGGTGCCGATAGGCATTTCAGATATAGTTGCCGATTGGCATTTTAAAAATAGGTACCGATAATCATTTCAGATATAGAAGCCGATAGGCATTTCAAATATAGGTGTCGATAGGCATTCCAGATATGGTTGCCGATAGGCATTTCAAATATAGGTGCTGATAGGCATTTCAGATGTAGTTTCCGATAGGCATTTCAAAAATAGGTGCCGATAAGCATTTCAGATATAGGTGCCGATAGGCATTTCAGATATAGTTGCCGATTGGCATTTTAAAAATAGGTGCCGATAGGCATTTCAGATATAGAAGCCGATAGGCATTTCAAATATAGGTGCCGATAAGCATTCCATATATGGTTGCCGATAGGCATTTCAAATATAGGTGCTGATAGGCATTTCAGATGTAGTTTCCGATAGGCATTTCAAAAATTGGTGCCGATAGGCATTTCAGATATAGGTGCCGATAGGCATTTCAGATATAGTTGCCGATTGGCATTTTAAAAATAGGTGCCGATAGGCATTTCAGATATAGAAGCCGATAGGTATTTCAAATATAGGTGTCGATAGACATTTCAGATATGGTTGCCGATAGGCATTTCAAATATAGGTGCTGATAGGCGTTTCAGATGTATTTTCCGATAGGCATTTCAAAAATAGGTGCCGATAGGCATTTCAGATATAGAAGCCGATCGGCATTTCAAATATTGGTGCCGATAGGCATTCCAGATATGGTTGCAGATAGGCATTTCAAATATAGGTGCTGATAGGCATTTCAGATGTAGTTTCCGATAGGCAATTCAAAAATAGGTGCCGATAGGAATTTCAGATATAGGTGCCGATAGGCATTTCAGATATAGTTGCCGATTGGAATTTTAAAAATAGGTGTTGATAGGCATTTCAGATATAAAAGCCGATAGGCATTTCAAATATAGGTGCCGATAGGCATTCCAGATATGGTTGACGATAGGCATTTCAAATATAAGTGCTGATAGGCATTTTAGATATAGTTTCCGATAGGCATTTCAAAAATAGGTGCCGATAGGCATTTCAGATATAGGTGCCGATAGGCATTTCAGATATAGTTGCCGATTGGCATTTTAAAAATAGGTGCCGATAGGCATTCCAAATATAGAAGCCGATAGGCATTTCAAATATAGGTGCTAATAGGCATTTCAGATGTAGTTTCGATTGGCATTTCAAAAATTGGTGCCGATAGGCATTTCAGATATAAGTGCCGATAGGCATTTCAGATATAGTTGCCGATTGGCATTTTAAAAATAGGTGCCGATAGGCATTTTAGATGTAGTTTCCGATAGGCATTTCTTAAATAGGTGCCGATAGGCATTTCAGATATAGGTGCCGATAGGCATATCAAATATAGGTGCTAATAGGCATTTCAGATGTAGTTTCCGATAGGCATTTCAAAAATACGTGCCGATAGGCATTTCAGATATAGGTGCCGATAGGCATTTCAGATATAGTTGCCGATTGGCATTATAAAAATAGGTGCCGATAGGCATTTTAGATGTAGTTTCCGATAGGCATTTCAAAAATATGTGCCGATAGGCATTTCAGATATAGGTGCCGATAGGCATATCTGATATAGTTGCCGATAGGCATTTAAAATATAGGTGCCGATAGGCATTTCTGATGTGGTTGCCGATAGGCATTTCAAATATGGGTGCTGATAGGCATTTCAGATGTAGTTTTCGATAGGCATTTCAAAAATAGGTGCCGATAGGCATTTCAGATATAGGTGCCGATAGGCACTTCAGATATAGTTGCCGATTGGCATTTTAAAAATAGGTGCCGATAATCATTTCAGATATAGAAGCCGATAGGCATTTCAAATATAGGTGCCGATAGGCATTCCAGATATGGTTGCCGATAGGCATTTCAAATATAGGTGCTGATAGGCATTTCAGATGTGGTTTCCGATAGGCATTTCAAAAATAGGTGCCGATAAGCATTTCAGATATAGGTGCCGATAGGCATTTAAGTTATAGTTGCCGATTGGCATTTTAAAAATAGGTGCCGATAGGCATTTCAGATATAGATGCCGATAGGCATTTCAAATATAGGTGCCGATAAGCATTCCATATATGGTTGCCGATAGGCATTTCAAATATAGGTGCTAATAGACATTTCAGATGTTGTTTCCGATAGGCATTTCAAAAATTGGTGCCGATAGGCATTTCAGATATAGGTGCCGATAGGCATTTCAGATATAGTTGCCGATTGGCATTTTAAAAATAGGTGCCGATAGGCATTTCAGATATATAAGCCGATAGGTATTTCAAATATAGGTGTCGATAGGCATTTCAGATATGGTTGCCGATAGGCATTTCAAATATAGGTGCTGATAGGCGTTTCAGATGTATTTTCCGATAGGCATTTCAAAAATAGGTGCCGATAGGCATTTCAGATATAGAAGCCGATCGGCATTTCAAATATTGGTGCCGATAGGCATTCCAGATATGGTTGCAGATAGGCATTTCAAATATAGGTGCTGATAGGCATTTTAGATGTAGTTTCCGATAGGCATTTCAAAAATTGATGCCGATAGGCATTTCAGATATAGAAGCCGATAGGTATTTCAAATATAGGTGTCGATAGGCATTTCAGATATGGTTGCCGATAGGCATTTCAAATATAAGTGCTGATAGGCATTTCAGATGTAGTTTCTCATAGGCATTTCAAAAATAGGTACCGATAGGCATTTCAGATATAGGTGCCGATAGGCATTTCAGATATAGTTGCCGATTGGCATTTTAAAAATAGGTGCCGATAGGCATTTCAGATATAGAAGCCGATAGGCATTTCAAATATAGGTGCCGATAGGCATTCCAGATATGGTTGACGATAGGCATTTCAAATATAAGTGCTGATAGGCAATGCAGATGTAGTTTCCGATAGGCATTTAAAAAATAGGTACCGATAGGCATTTTAGATATAGGTGCCTATAGGCATTTCAGATATAAATGCCAATTGGCATTTTAAAAATAGGTGCCGATAGGCATTTCAGATATAGAAGCCGATAGGCATTTCAAATATAGGTGCCGATAGGCATTCCAGATATGGTTGCCGATTGGCATTTCAAATATAAGTGCTGATAGGCATTTCAGATGTAGTTTCCCATAGGCATTTGAAAAATAGGTACCGATAGGCATTTCAGATATAGTGTCCGATTGGCATTTTAAAAATAGGTGCCGATAGGCATTTCAGATATAGAAGCCGATAGGCATTTCAAATATAGGTGCCGATAGGCATTTCAGATGTAGTTTTCGATAGACATTTCTAAAATTGGTGCCGATAGGTATTTCAGATATAGGCGCCGATAGACATTTCAGATATAGTTGCCGATTGGCATTTTAAAAATAGGTGCCGATAGGCATTTCAGATATAGAAGCCGATAGGCACTTCAAATATAGGTGCCGATAGGCATTCCAGATATGGTTGTCGATAGGCATTTAAAATATAGGTGCTGATAGGCATTTCAGATGTAGTTTCCGATAGGCATTTCAAAAATAGGTGCCGATAGGCATTTCAGATATAGGTGCCGATAGGCATTTCAGATATAGTTGCCGATTGGCATATAAAAATAGATGCCGATAGGCATTTCAGATATAGAAGCCGATAGGCATTTCAAATATAGGTGCCGATAAGCATTCCAGATATGGTTGCCGATATGCATTTCAAATATAGGTGCTGATAGGCATTTCAGATGTAGTTTCAGATAGGCATTTCAAAAATTGGTGCCGATAGACATTTCAGATATAGGTGCCGATAGGCATTTCAGATATAGTTACCGATTGGCATTTTAAAAATAGGTGCCGATAGGCATTTCAGATATAGAAGCCGATAGGTATTTCAAATATAGGTGTCGATAGGCATTTCAGATATGGTTGCTGATAGGCATTTCAAATATAGGTGCTGGTAGGCGTTTCAGATGTATTTTCCGATAGGCATTTCAAAAATAGGTGCCGATAGGCATTTCAGATATAGAAGCCGATCGGCATTTCAAATATTGGTGCCGATAGGCATTCCAGATATGGTTGCAGATAGGCATTTCAAATATAGATGCTGATAGGCATTTTAGATGTAGTTTTCGATAGGCATTTCAAAAATTGATGCCGATAGGCCTTTCAGATATAGAAGCCGATAGGTGTTTCAAATATAGGTGCCGATAGGCATTCCAGATATGGTTGCCGATAGGCATTTCAAATATAGGTGCAGATAGGCATTTCAGATGTAGTTTCAGTTGGCATTTTAAAAATAGGTGCCGATAGGCATTTCAGATATAGGTGCCGATAGGCATTTCAGATATAGTTTCCGATTGGCATTTTAAAAATAAGTGCCGATAGGCATGTCAGATTTAGAAGCCGATAGGCATTTCAGATATAGTTACCGATTGGCATTTTAAAAATAGGTGCCGATAGGCATTTTAGATATAGATGCCGATAGGTATTTCAAATATATATGCCTATCGACACCTATATTTGAAATACTAATCGGCTTCTATATCTGAAATGCCTATCGGCACCTGTTTAAAAATGCCAATCGGCAACTATATCTGAAATGCCTATCGGCATCAATTTTTGAAATGCCTACCGGAAACTACATTCAAAAATGCCTATCAGCACCTATATTTGAAATGCCTATCGGCAACCATATCTGGAATGCCTATCGGCACCTATATCTGAAATGCCTATCGGCACCTATTTTTGAAATGCCTATCGGAAACTACATCTGAAATGCCTATCAGCACCTACATTTGAAATGCCTATTGGCAACCATATCTGGAATGCCTATCGGCACCTATATTTGAAATGCCTATCGGCTTCTATATCTGAAATGCCTATCGGCACCTATTTTTAAAATGCTAATCGGCAACTATATCTGTAATGCCTATCGGCACCTATATCTGAAATGCCTATCGGCACCTATTTTTAAAATGCCTATCGCAAACTACATCTGAAATGCCTATCAGCACCAGAATTTAAATGCCTATCGGCAACCATATCTGAAATGCCTATCGACACCTATATTTGAAATACCTATCGGCTTCTATATCTGAAATGCCTATCGGCACCTATTTTTAAAATGCCAATCGGCAACTATATCTGAAATGCCTATCGGCACCTAAATCTGAAATGCCTATCGGCACCAATTTTTAAAATGCCTATCGAAAACTACATCTGAAATGCCTATCAGCACCTATATTTGAAATGCCTATCGGCAACCATATCTGGAATGCCTATCGGCACCTATATTTGAAATGCCTATCGGCACCTATTTTTAAAATGCCAATCGGCAACTATATCTGAAATGCCTATCGGTACCTTTATCTAAAATGCCTATCGGTACCTATTTTTGAAATGCCTATCGTAAACTACATCTGAAATGCCTATCAGCACCTATATTTGAAATGCTTATCGGCAACCATATCTGGAATGCCTATCGGCGCCTATATTTAAAATGCCTATCGGCTTCTATATCTGAAATGCCTATCGGCACCTATTTTTAAAATGCCAATCGGCAACGATATCTGAAGTGCCTATCGGCACCTATATCTGAAATGCCTATCGGCACCTATTTTTGAAATGCCTATCGAAAACTACATCTGAAATGCCTATCAGCACCTATATTTAAAATGCCTATCGGTAACCATATCTGGAATGCCTATCGGCACCTATATTTGAAATGCCTATCGGCTTCTATATCTGAAATGCCTATCGGCACCTATTTTTGAAATGCCAATTGGCAATTATATCTGAAATGACTATCGGCACCTATATCTGAAATGCCTATGCGCACCTATATCTGAAATGCCTATCGGCACCTATTTTTAAAATGCCTATCGGAAACTACATCTAAAATGCCTATCAGCACCTATATTTGAAATGCTTATCGGCAACCATATCTGAAATGCCTATCGACACCTATTTTTAAAATGCCAATCGGCAACTATATCTGAAATGCCTATCGGGACCTATATCTGAAATGCCTTTCGGCATTTATATCTGAAATGCCTATCGACACCTATATTTGAAATGCCTATCGGCACCTATATCTGAAATGCCTATCGGCTCCTATTTTTGAAATGCCTATCGGAAACTACATCTGAAATGCCTATCAGCACCTATATTTGAAATGCCTATCGGCAACCATATCTGGAATGCCTATCGGCACCTATATTTGAAATGCCTATCGGCTTCTATATCTGAAATGCCTATCGGCACCTATTTTTAAAATGCCAATCGGCAACTATATCTGTATTGCCTATCGGCACCTATATCTGAAATGCCTATCGGCACCTATCTTTGAAATCCCTTTAGGAAACTACATCTGAAATGCCTATCAGCACCAATATTTGAAATGCCTATCGGCAACCATATCTGAAATGCCTATCGACACCTATATTTGAAATACCTATCGGTTTTTATATCTGAAATGCCTATCGGCACCTATTTTTAAAATGCCAATCGGCAACTATATCTGAAATGCCTATCGGAACCTATATCTGAAATGCCTATCGGCACCAATTTTTGAAATGCCTATCAGAAACTACATCTGAAATGCCTATCAGCACCTATATTTGAAATGCCTATCGGCAACCATATCTGGAATGCCTATCGGCACCTATATTTGAAATGCCTATCGGCTTCTATATCTGAAATGCCTATCGGCACCTATTTTTAAAATGCCAATCGGCAACTATATCTGAAATGCCTATCGGCACCTATATCTGAAATGCCTATCGGCACCTATTTTTGAAATGCCTATCGGAAACTACATCTGAAATGCCTATTAGCACCTATATTTGAAATGCCTATCGGCAACTATATCTGGAATGCCTATCGGCACCTATATTTGAAATGCCTATCGGCTTCTATATCTAAAATGCCTATCGGCACCTATTTTTAAAATGTCAATCGGCAACTATATCTGAAGTGCCTATCGGCACCTATATCTGAAATGCCTATCGGCACATTTTTTTGAAATGCCTATCGAAAACTACATCTAAAATGCCTATCAGCACCTATATTTGAAATGCCTATCGGCAACCATATCTGGAATTCCTATCGGCACCTATATTTGAAATGCCTACCTGCTTCTATATCTGAAATGCCTATCGACAGCTATTTTTAAAATGCCAATTGGCAACTATATCTGAAATGCCTATCGGCACCTATATCTGAAATGCCTATCGGCACCTATTTTTGAAATGCCTATCGGAAACTACATCTGAATAGCCCATCAGCACCTATATTTGAAATGCCTATCGGCAACCATATCTGGAATGCCTATCGGCACCTATATTTGAAATGCCTATCGGCTTCTATATCTGAAATGCCTATCGGCACCTGTTTAAAAATGCCAATCGGCAACTATATCTGAAATGCCTATCGGCATCAATTTTTGAAATGCCTATCGGAAACTACATTCAAAAATGCCTATCAGCACCTATATTTGAAATGCCTATCGGCAACCATATCTGGAATGCCTATCGGCACCTATATCTGAAATGCCTATCGGCACCTATTTTTGAAATGCCTATCGGAAACTACATCTGAAATGCCTATCAGCACCTATATTTGAAATGCCTATTGGCAACCATATCTGGAATGCCTATCGGCACCTATATTTGAAATGCCTATCGGCTTCTATATCTGAAATGCCTATCGGCACCTATTTTTAAAATGCTAATCGGCAACTATATCTGTAATGCCTATCGGCACCTATATCTGAAATGCCTATCGGCACCTATTTTTAAAATGCCTATCGCAAACTACATCTGAAATGCCTATCAGCACCAGAATTTAAATGCCTATCGGCAACCATATCTGAAATGCCTATCGACACCTATATTTGAAATACCTATCGGCTTCTATATCTGAAATGCCTATCGGCACCTATTTTTAAAATGCCAATCGGCAACTATATCTGAAATGCCTATCGGCACCTAAATCTGAAATGCCTATCGGCACCAATTTTTAAAATGCCTATCGAAAACTACATCTGAAATGCCTATCAGCACCTATATTTGAAATGCCTATCGGCAACCATATCTGGAATGCCTATCGGCACCTATATTTGAAATGCCTATCGGCACCTATTTTTAAAATGCCAATCGGCAACTATATCTGAAATGCCTATCGGTACCTTTATCTAAAATGCCTATCGGTACCTATTTTTGAAATGCCTATCGTAAACTACATCTGAAATGCCTATCAGCACCTATATTTGAAATGCTTATCGGCAACCATATCTGGAATGCCTATCGGCGCCTATATTTAAAATGCCTATCGGCTTCTATATCTGAAATGCCTATCGGCACCTATTTTTAAAATGCCAATCGGCAACGATATCTGAAGTGCCTATCGGCACCTATATCTGAAATGCCTATCGGCACCTATTTTTGAAATGCCTATCGAAAACTACATCTGAAATGCCTATCAGCACCTATATTTAAAATGCCTATCGGTAACCATATCTGGAATGCCTATCGGCACCTATATTTGAAATGCCTATCGGCTTCTATATCTGAAATGCCTATCGGCACCTATTTTTGAAATGCCAATTGGCAATTATATCTGAAATGACTATCGGCACCTATATCTGAAATGCCTATCGGCACCTATATCTGAAATGCCTATCGGCACCTATTTTTAAAATGCCTATCGGAAACTACATCTAAAATGCCTATCAGCACCTATATTTGAAATGCTTATCGGCAACCATATCTGAAATGCCTATCGACACCTATTTTTAAAATGCCAATCGGCAACTATATCTGAAATGCCTATCGGGACCTATATCTGAAATGCCTTTCGGCATTTATATCTGAAATGCCTATCGACACCTATATTTGAAATGCCTATCGGCACCTATATCTGAAATGCCTATCGGCTCCTATTTTTGAAATGCCTATCGGAAACTACATCTGAAATGCCTATCAGCACCTATATTTGAAATGCCTATCGGCAACCATATCTGGAATGCCTATCGGCACCTATATTTGAAATGCCTATCGGCTTCTATATCTGAAATGCCTATCGGCACCTATTTTTAAAATGCCAATCGGCAACTATATCTGTATTGCCTATCGGCACCTATATCTGAAATGCCTATCGGCACCTATCTTTGAAATCCCTTTAGGAAACTACATCTGAAATGCCTATCAGCACCAATATTTGAAATGCCTATCGGCAACCATATCTGAAATGCCTATCGACACCTATATTTGAAATACCTATCGGTTTTTATATCTGAAATGCCTATCGGCACCTATTTTTAAAATGCCAATCGGCAACTATATCTGAAATGCCTATCGGAACCTATATCTGAAATGCCTATCGGCACCAATTTTTGAAATGCCTATCAGAAACTACATCTGAAATGCCTATCAGCACCTATATTTGAAATGCCTATCGGCAACCATATCTGGAATGCCTATCGGCACCTATATTTGAAATGCCTATCGGCTTCTATATCTGAAATGCCTATCGGCACCTATTTTTAAAATGCCAATCGGCAACTATATCTGAAATGCCTATCGGCACCTATATCTGAAATGCCTATCGGCACCTATTTTTGAAATGCCTATCGGAAACTACATCTGAAATGCCTATTAGCACCTATATTTGAAATGCCTATCGGCAACTATATCTGGAATGCCTATCGGCACCTCTATTTGAAATGCCTATCGGCTTCTATATCTAAAATGCCTATCGGCACCTATTTTTAAAATGTCAATCGGCAACTATATCTGAAGTGCCTATCGGCACCTATATCTGAAATGCCTATCGGCACATTTTTTTGAAATGCCTATCGAAAACTACATCTAAAATGCCTATCAGCACCTATATTTGAAATGCCTATCGGCAACCATATCTGGAATTCCTATCGGCACCTATATTTGAAATGCCTACCTGCTTCTATATCTGAAATGCCTATCGACAGCTATTTTTAAAATGCCAATTGGCAACTATATCTGAAATGCCTATCAGCACCTATATCTGAAATGCCTATCGGCACCTATTTTTGAAATGCCTATCGGAAACTACATCTGAATAGCCCATCAGCACCTATATTTGAAATGCCTATCGGCAACCATATCTGGAATGCCTATCGGCACCTATATTTGAAATGCCTATCGGCTTCTATATCTGAAATGCCTATCGGCACCTATTTTTAAAATGCCAATCGGCAACTTTATCTGAAATGCCTATCGGAACCTATATCTGAAATGCCTATTTGCACCAATTTTTGAAATGCCTATCAGAAACTACATCTGAAATGCCAATAGCACCTATATTTGAACTGCCTATCGGCAACCATATCTGGAATGCCTATCGGCACCTATATTTGAAATGCCTATCGGCTTCTATATCTGAAATGCCTATCGGCACCTATTTTTAAAATGCCAATCGGCAACTATATCTGAAATGCCTATCGGCACCTATATCTGAAATGCCTATCGGCACCTATTTTTGAAATGCCTATCGGAAACTACATCTGAAATGCCTATTAGCACCTATATTTGAAATGCCTATCGGCAACCATATCTGGAATGCCTATCGGCACCTATATTTGAAATGCCTATCGGCTTCTATATCTGAAATGCCTATCGGCACCTATTTTTAAAATGCCAATCGGCAACTATATCTGAAATGCCTATCGGCACCTATATCTGAAATGCCTATCAGCACCTATTTTTGAAATGCCTTTCGGAAAGTACATCTGAAAATCCTATCTGCTCCTATATTTGAAATGCCTATCGGCAACCATATCTGAAATGCCTATCTACACCTATATTTGAAATACCTATCGGCTTCTATATCTGAAATGCCTATCGGCACCTATTTTAAAATGCCAATCGGCAACTATATCTAAAATGCCTATCGGCACCTATATCTGAAATGCCTATCGGCATCAATTTTTGAAATGCCTATCGGAAACTACATCTAAAATGCCTATCAGCACCTATATTTGAAATGCCTATCGGCAACCATATCTGGAATGCCCATCGGCACCTATATTTGAAATGCCTATCGGCTTCTATATCTGAAATGCCTATCGGCACCTATTTTTAAAATGCCAATTGGCAACTATATCTGAAATGCCTATCGGCACCTATAACAAAAATGCCTATCGGCACTTTTTTTTGAAATGCCTATCGGAAACTACATCTGAAATGCCTGTCAGCACCTATATCTGAAATGCCTATCGGCACCTATATCTGAAATGCCTATCGGCACCTATTTTTGAAATGCCTATCGGAAACTACATCTGAAATGCCTATCAGCACCTATATTTGAAATGCCTATCGGCAACCATATCTGAAATGCCTATCGACACCTATATTTGAAATACCTATCGGCATCTATATCTAAAATGCCTATCGGCACCTATTTTTAAAATGCCAATCGGTAACTATATCTGAAATGCCTATCGGCTTCTATATCTGAAATGCCTATCGGCACTTATTTTTAAAATGCCAATCGGAAACTATATCTGAAATGCCTATCGGCACCTATATCTGAAATGCCTATCGGCACCTATTTTTAAAATGCCAACTGAAACTACATCTGAAATGCCTATCAGCACCTATATTTGAAATGCCTATCGGCACCCATATCTGGAATGCCTATCGGCACCTATATTTAAAATGCCTATCGGCTTCTATATCTGAAATGCCTATCGGCACCTATTTTTAAAATGTTAATCGGCAACTATATCTGAAATGCCTATCGGCACCTATATCTGAAATGCCTATCAGCACCTATTTTTGAAATGCCTATCGGAAACTACATCTGAAATGCCTATCGGCACCTATATTTGAAATGCCTATCGGCTTCTATATCTGAAATGCCTATCGGCACCTATTTTTAAAATGCCAATCGGCAACTATATCTGTAATGCCTATTGGCACCTATATCTGAAATGCCTATCGGCACCTATTTTTGAAATGCATATCGGAAACTACATCTGAAATGCCTATTAGCACCAATATTTGAAATGCCTATCGGCAACCATATCTGAAATGCCTATCGACACCTATATTTGAAATACCTATCGGCTTCTATATCTGAAATGCCTATCGGCACCTATTTTTAAAATGCCAATCGGCAACTATATCTGAAATGCCTATCGGAACCTATATCTGAAATGCCTATCGGCACCTATTTTTGAAATGCCTATCGGAAATTACATCTGAAATGCCTACCAGCACCTATATTTGAAATGCCTATCGGCAACCATATCTGGAATGCCTATCGGCACCTATATCTGAAATGCCTATCGGCTTCTATATCTGAAATGCCTATCGGCACCTATTTTTAAAATGCCAATCGGCAACTATATCTAAAGTGCCTATCGGCACCTATATCTGAAATGCCTATCGGCACCTATTTTTGAAATGCCTATCGAAAACTACATCTGAAATGCCTATCAGCACCTTTATTTGAAATGTCTATCGGCAACCACATCAGAAATGCCTATCGGCACCTATATCTGAAATGCCTTTCGGCATTTATATCTGAAATGCCTATCGACACCTATATTTGAAATGCCTATCGGCACCTATATTTTAAATGCCTATCGGCAACTATATCTGATATGCCTATCGGCACCTATATCTGAAATGCCTATCGGCACCAATTTTTGAAATGCCTATCAGAAACTACATCTGAAATGCCTATCAGCACCTTTATTTGAAATGTCTATCGGCAACCACATCAGAAATGCCTATCGGCACCTATATCTGAAATGCCTTTCGGCATTTATATCTGAAATGCCTATCGACACCTATATTTGAAATGCCTATCGGCACCTATATTTTCAATGCCTATCGGCACCTATATCTGAAATGCCTATCGGCACCTATTTTTAAAATGCCAACTGAAACTACATCTGAAATGCCTATCAGCACCTATATTTGAAATGCCTATCGGCAACCATATCTGGAATGCCTATCGGCACCTATATTTGAAATGCCTATCGGCTTCTATATGTGAAATGCCTATCGGCACCTATTTTTAAAATGCCAATCGGCAACAATATCTGAAATGCCTATCGGCACCTACATCTGAAATGCCTATCGGCACCTATTTTTGAAATGCCTATCGAAAACTACATCTGAAATGCCTATCAGTACCTTTATTTGAAATGTCTATCGGCAACCACATCAGAAATGTCTATCGGCACCTATATCTGAAATGCCTTTCGGCATTTATATCTGAAATGCCTATCGACACCTATATCTGAAATGCCTATCGGCACCTATATCTAAAATGCCTATCGGCACCTATTTTTGAAATGCCTATCGTAAACTACATCTGAAATGCCTATCAGCACCTATATTTGAAATGCCTATCGGCAACCATATCTGGAGTGCCTATCGGCACCTATATTTGAAATGCCTATCGGCTTCTATATCTGAAATGCCTATCGGCACCTATTTTTAAAATGCCAATCGGCAACTATATCTGTATTGCCTATCGGCACCTATATCTGAAATGCCTATCGGCACCTATTTTTGAAATGCCTTTAGGAAACTACATCTGAAATGCCTATCAGCACCAATATTTGAAATGCCTATCGGCAACCATATCTGAAATGCCTATCGACACCTATATTTGAAATACCTATCGGCTTCTATATCTGAAATGCCTATCGGCACCTATTTTTAAAATGCCAATCGGCAACTATATCTGAAATGCCTATCGGAACCTATATCTGAAATGCCTATCGGCACCAATTTTTGAAATGCCTATCAGAAACTACATCTGAAATGCCAATAGCACCTATATTTGAAATGCCTATCGGCAACCATATCTGGAATGCCTATCGGCACCTATATTTGAAATGCCTATCGGCTTCTATATCTGAAATGCCTATCGGCACCTATTTTTAAAATGCCAGTCGGCAACTATATCTGAAATGCCTATCAGCACCTATATCTGAAATGACTATCGGCACCTATTTTTGAAATGCCTATCGGAAACTACATCTGAAATGCCTATTAGCACCTATATTTGAAATGCCTATCGGCAACCATATCTGGAATGCCTATCGGCACCTATATTTGAAATGCCTATCGGCTTCTATATCTGAAATGCCTATCGGCACCTATTTTCAAAATGCCAATCGGCAACTATATCTGAAATGCCTATCGGCGCCTATATCTGAAATGCCTATCAGCACCTATTTTTGAAATGCCTTTCAGAAACTACATCTGAAAATCCTATCTGCTCCTATATTTGAAATGCCTATCGGCAACCATATCTGAAATGCCTATCTACACCTATATTTGAAATACCTATCGGCTTCTATATCTGAAATGCCTATCGGCACCTATTTAAAAATGCCAATCGGCAACTATATCTGAAATGCCTATCGGCACCTATATCTGAAATGCCTATCGGCATCAATTTTTGAAATGCCTATCGGAAACTACATCTAAAATGCCTATCAGCACCTATATTTGAAATGCCTATCGGCAACCATATCTGGAATGCCTATCGGCACCTATATTTGAAATGCCTATCGGCTTCTATATCTGAAATGCCTATCGGCACCTATTTTTAAAATGCCAATTGGCAACTATATCTGAAATGCCTATCGGCACCTATATCTAAAATGCCTATCGGCACCTATTTTTGAAATGCCTATCGGAAACTACATCTGAAATGCCTATCAGCACCTATATTTGAAATGCCTATCGGCAACCATATCTGGAATGCCTATCGGCACCTATATTTGAAATGCCTATCGGCTTCTATATCTGAAATGCCTATCGGCACACATTTTTAAAATGCCAATCGGCAACTATATCTGAAATGCCTATCGGCACCTATATCTGAAATGCCTATCGGCACCTATTTTTGAAATGCCTATCGGAAACTACATCTGAAATGCCTATCAGCACCTATATTTGAAATACCTATCGGCAACCATATCTGAAATGCCTATCGACACCTATATTTGAAATACCTATCGGCATCTATATCTTAAATGCCTATCGGCACCTATTTTTAAAATGCCAATCGGTAACTATATCTTAAATGCCTATCGGCTTCTATATCTGACATGCCTATCGGCACTTATTTTTAAAATGCCAATCGGAAACTATATCTGAAATGCCTATCGGCACCTATATCTGAAATGCCTATCGGCACCTATTTTTAAAATGCCAACTGAAATAGAAGCCGATAGGCATTTCAAATATAGGTGCCGATAGGCATTCCAGATATGGTTGCCGATAGGCATTTCAAATATAGGTGCTGATAGGCATTTCAGATGTAGTTTCTGATAGGCATTTCAAAAATTGGTGCCGATAGGCATTTCAGATATAGGTTCCGATAGGCATTTCAGATATAGTTGCCGATTGGCATTTTAAAAATAGGTGCCGATAGGCATTTCAGATATAAAAGCCGATAGGTATTTCAAATATAGGTGTCGATAGGCATTTCAGATATGGTTGCCGATAGGCATTTCAAATATTGGTGCTGATAGGCATTTCAGATGTAGTTTCCGATAGGCATTTCAGAGATAGGTGCCGAGAGGCATTTCAGATATAAATGCCGAAAGGCATTTCAGATATAGGTGCCTATAGGCATTTCAGATATAGTTGCCGATTGGCATTTTAAAAATAGGTGTCGATAGGCATTTCAGATATGGTTGCCGATAGGCATTTCAAATATAGGTGCTGATAGGCATTTTAGATGTAGTTTCCGATAGGCATTTCAAAAATAGGTGCCGATAGGTATTTCAGATATAGGTGCCGATAGGCATTTCAGATATAGGTGCCGATAGTCATTTCAGATATAATTGCCAATTGGCATTTTAAAAATAGGTGCCGATAGGCATTTCAGATATAGAAGCCGATAGGCATTTCAAATATAGGTGCCGATAGGCATTCCAGATATGGTTGCCGATAGGCATTTCAAATATAGGTGCTAATAGGCATTTCAGATGTAGTTTTCGATAGGCATTTCAAAAATAGGTGCCGATAGGTATTTCAGATATAGGTGCCGATAGGCACTTCAGATATCGTTGCCGATTGGCATTTTAAAAATAGGTGCCGATAGGCATTTCAGATATAGAAGCCGATAGGCATTTCAAATATAGGCGCCGATAGGCATTCCAGATATGGTTGCCGATAGGCATTTCAAATATAGGTGCTGATAGGCATTTCAGATGTAGTTTACGATAGGCATTTCAAAAATAGGTCCCGATAGGCATTTTAGATATAGGTGCCGATAGGCATTTCAGATATAGTTGCCGATTGGCATTTTAAAAATAGGTGCCGATAGGCATTTCAAATATAGGTGCCGATAGGCATTCCAGATATGGTTGCCGATAGGCATTTCAAATATAGGTGCTGATAGGCATTTCAGATGTAGTTTTCGATAGGCATTTCAAAAATTGGTGCCGATAGGCATTTCAGATTTAGGTGCCGATAGGCATTTGAGATATAGTTGCCGATTGGCATTTTAAAAATAGGTGCCGATAGGCATTTCAGATATAGAATCCGATAGGTAATTCAAATAAAGGTGTCGATAGGCATTTCAGATATGGTTGCTGAGAGGCATTTCAAATATAAGTGCTGATAGGCATTTCAGATGTAGTTTCCGATAGGCATTTCAAAAGTAGGTACCGATAGGCATTTCAGATATAGGTGCCGATAGGCATTTCAGATATATTTGCCAATTGGCATTTTAAAAATAGGTGTCGATAGGCATTTCAGATATAGAAGCCGATAGGCATTTCAAATATAGGTGCCGATAGGCATTGCAGATATGGTTGCCGATAGGCATTTCAAATATAGGTGCTGATAGGCATTTCAGATGTAGTTTTCGATAGGCATTTTAAAAATAGGTGCCGATAGGCATTTCAGATATAGGTGCCGATAGGCACTTCAGATATAGTTGCCGATTGGCATTATAAAAATAGCTGCCGATAGGCATTTCAGATGTAGAAGCCGATAGGCATTTCAAATATAGGTGCCGATGGGCATTCCAGATATGGTTGCCGATAGGCATTTCAAATATAGGTGCTGATAGGCATTTCAGATGTAGTTTCCGATAGGCATTTCAAAAATAGGTGCCGATAGGCATTTCAGATATAGGTGCCGAGAGGCATTTCAGATATAGTTGCCGACCGGCATTTTAAAAATAGGTGCCGATAGGCATTTCAGTTATAGAAGCCGATAGGCATTTCAAATATAGGTGCCGATAGGCATTCCAGATATGGTTGCCGATAGGCATTTCAAATATAGGTGCTGATAGGCATTTTAAATGTAGTTTCCGATAGGCATTTTTAAAATTGGTGCCGATAGGCATTTCAGATATTGGTGCCGATAGGCATTTCAGATATAGTTGCCGATTGGCATTTTAAAAATAGGTGCCGATAGGCATTTCAGATATAGAAGCCGATAGGTATTTCAAATATAGGTGTCGATAGGCATTTTAGATATGGTTGCCGATAGGCATTTAAATTCTGGTGCTGATAGGCATTTCAGATGTAGTTTCCGATAGGCATTTTAAAAATAGGTGCCGATAGGCATTTCAGATATAGGTGCCGATAGGCATTACAGATATAGTTGCCGATTAGCATTTTAAAAATAGGTGCCAATAGGCATTTCAGATATAGAAGCCGATAGGCATTTCAAATATAGGTGCCGATAGGCATTCCAGATATGGTTGCCGATAGGCATTTCAAATATAGGTGCTGATAGGCATTTCAGATGTAGTTTTCGATAGGCATTTCAAAAATAGGTGCCGATAGGCATTTCAGATATAGGTGCCGATAGGCATTTCAGATATAGTTGCCGATTGGCATTTTAAAAATAGGTGCCGATAGGCATTTCAGAAATAGAAGCCGATAGGCATTTCAAAAATAGGTGCCGATAGGCATTTCAGATATAGGTGCCGATAGGCATTTCAGATATAGTTGCCGATTGGCATTTTAAAAATAGGTGTCGATAGGCATTTCAGATATAGAAGCCTATAGGAATTTCAAATATAGGTGCCGATAGGCATTCCAGATATGGTTGCCGATAGGAATTTCAAATATAGGTGTTGATAGGCATTCCGAAAGTAGTTTCCGATAGGCATTTCAAAAATTGGTGCCGATAGGCATTTCAGATATAGAAGCCGATAGGTATTTCAAATATAGGTGTCGATAGGCATTTCAGATATGGTTGCCGATAGGCATTTCAAATATAGGTGCTGATAGGCATTTCAGATGTAGTTTCCGATAGGCATTTAAAAAATAGGTGCCGATAGGCATTTCAGATATAGGTGCCGATAGGCATTTCAGATATAGTTGCCGATTGGCATTTTAAAAATAGGTGCCGATAGGCATTTCAGATATAGAAGCCGATAGGCATTTCAAATATAGGTTCCGATAGGCATTCCAGATATGGTTGCCGATAGGCATTTCAAATATAGGTGCTGATAGGCATTTCAGATGTAGTTTCCGATAGGCATTTCAAAAATAGGTGCCGATAGGCATTTCAGATATAGGTGCCGATAGTCATTTCAGATATAGTTGCCAATTGGCATTTTAAAAATAGGTGCCGATAGGCATTTCAGATATAAAAGCCGATAGGCATTTCAAATATAGGTGCCGATAGGCATTCCGGATATGGTTGCCGATAGGCATTTCAAATATAGGTGCTGATAGGCATTTTAGATGTAGTTTCCGATAGGCATTTCAAAAATTGATGCCGATAGGCATTTCAGATATAGGTGCCGATAGGCATTTCAGATATAGTTGCCGATTGGCATTTTAAAAATAGGTGCCGATAGGCATTTCAGAAATAGAAGCCGATAGGCATTTCAAATATAGGTGCCGATAGGCATTCCAGATATGGTTGCCGATAGGCATTTCAAATATAGGTGCTGATAGGCATTTCAGATGTAGTTTCCGATAGGCATTTCAAAAATTGGTGCCGAAAGGCATTTCAGATATAGGTGCCGATAGGCATTTAAGATATAGTTGCCGATTGGCATTTTAAAAATAGGTGCCGATAGGCATTTCAGATATAGAAGCCGATAGGTATTTCAAATATAGGTGTCGATAGGCATTTCAGATATGGTTGCCGATAGGCATTTCAAATATAGGTGCTGATAGGCATTTTAGATGTAGTTTCCGATAGGCATTTCAAAAATAGGTGCCGATAGGCATTTCAGATATAGGTGCCGATAGGCATTTCAGATATAGTTGCCGATTGGCATTTTAAAAATAGGTGTCGATAGGCATTTTAGATAATGAAGCCTATAGGAATTTCAAATATAGGTGCCGATAGGCATTCTAGATATTGTTGCCGATAAGCATTTCAAATATAGGTGCTGATAGGCATTCCGGATGTAGTTTCCGATAGGCATTTCAAAAATTGGTGCCGATAGGCATTTCAGATATAGTTACCGATTGGCATTTTAAAAATAGGTGCCGATAGGCATTTCAGATATAGAAGCCGATAGGTATTTCAAATATAGGTGTCGATAGGCATTTCAGATGTAGTTTCCGATAGGCATTTCAAAAATAGGTGCCGATAGGCATTTCAAATATAGGTGCCGATAGGCATTTCAGATATAATTGCCGATTGGCATTTTAAAAATAGGTGCCGATAGGCATTTTAGATGTAGTTTCCGATAGGCGTTTCAGAAATAGGTGCCGATAGGCATTTCAGATATAGGTGCCGATAGGCATATCAGATATAGTTGCCGATAGGCATTTAAAATATAGGTGCCGATAGGCATTTCAAGTATAGGTGTCGATAGGCATTTCAGATATAAATGCCGAAAGGCATTTCAGATATAGGTGCCGATAGGCATTTCTGATGTGGTTGCCGATAAGCGTTTCAAATATAGGTGCTGATAGGCATTTCAGATGTAGTTTTCGATAGGCATTTCAATAATAGGTGCCGATAGGCATTTCAGATATAGGTGCCGATAGGCACTTCAGATACAGTTGCCGATTGGCATTTTAAAAATAGGTGCCGATAGGCATTTCAGATATAGAAGCCGATAGGCATTTCAAATATAGGTGCCGATAGGCATTCCAGATATGGTTGCCGATAGGCATTTCAAATATAGGTGCTGATAGGCATTTCAGATGTAGTTTCCGATAGGCATTTCAAAAATAGGTGTCGATAGGCATTTCAGATATAGGTGCCGATTGGCATTTCAGATATAGTTGCCGATTGGCATTTTAAAAATAGGTGTCGATAGGCATTTCAGATATAGAAGCCTATAGGAATTTCAAATATACGTGCCGATAGGCATTCCAGATATGGTTGCCGACAGGCATTACAAATATAGGTGTTGATAGGCATTCCGGATGTTGTTTCCGATAGGCATTTCAAAAATTGGTGCCGATAGGCATTTCAGATATAGGTGCCGATAGGCATTTCAGATATAGTTACCGATTGGCATTTTAAAAATAGGTGCCGATAGGCATTTCAGATATAGAAGCCGATAGGTATTTCAAATATAGGTGTGGATAGGCATTTCAGATATGGTTGCCGATAAGCATTTCAAATATAGGTGCTGATAGGCATTTCAGATGTAGTTTCCGATAGGCATTTAAAAAATAGGTGCCGATAGGCATTTCAGATATAGGTGCAGATAGGCATTTCAGATATAGTTGCCGATTGGCATTTTAAAAATAGGTGCCGATAGGCATTTCAGATATAGAAGCCGATAGGCATTTCAAATATAGGTGCCGATAGGCATTCCAGATATGGTTGCCGATAGGCATTTCAAATATAGGTGCTGATAGGCATTTCAGATGTAGTTTCCGATAGGCATTTCAAAAATTGATGCCGATAGGCATTTCAGAATTTCAGATATAGGTGCCGATAGGCATTTCAGATATAGTTGCCGATTGGCATTTTAAAAATAGGTGCCGATAGGCATTTCAAAAATAGAAGCCGATAGGCATTTCAAATATAGGTGCCGATAGGCATTCCAGATATGGTTGCCGATAGGCATTTCAAATATAGGTGCTGATAGGCATTTCAGATGTAGTTTCCGATAGGTATTTCCAAAATAGGTGCCGATAGGCATTTCAGATATAGGTGCCGATAGGCATTTCAGATATAGTTGCCGATTGGCATTTTAAAAATAGGTGCCGATAGGCATTTCAGATATAGAAGCCGATAGGCATTTCAAATATAGGTGCCGATAAGCATTACAGATATGTTTGCCGATAGGCATTTCAAATATAGGTGCTGATAGGCATTTCAGATGTAGTTTCCGATAGGCATTTCAAAACTTGATGCCGATAGGCATTTCAGAATTTCAGATATAGGTGCCGATAGGCATTTCAGATATAGTTGCCGATTGGCATTTTAAAATAGGTGCCGATAGGCATTTCAAAAATAGAAGCCGATAGGCATTTCAAATATAGGTGCCGATAGGCATTCCAGATATGGTTGCCGATAGGCATTTCAAATATAGGTGCTGATAGGCATTTCAGATGTAGTTTCCGATAGGTATTTCCAAAATAGGTGCCGATAGGCATTTCAGATATAGGTGCCGATAGGCATTTCAGATATAGTTGCCGATTGGCATTTTAAAAATAGGTGCCGATAGGCATTTCAGATATAGAAGCCGATAGGCATTTCAAATATAGGTGCCGATAAGCATTACAGATATGTTTGCCGATAGGCATTTCAAATATAGGTGCTGATAGGCATTTCAGATTTTGTTTCCGATAGGCATTTCAAAAATTGGTGCCGAAAGGCATTTCAGATATTGGTGCCGATAGGCATTTCAGATATAGTTGCCGATTGGCATTTTAAAAATAGGTGCCGATAGGCATTTCAGATATAGAAGCCGATAGGTATTTCAAATATAGGTGTCGATAGGCATTTCAGATATGGTTGCCGATAGGCATTTCAAATATAGATGCTGATAGGCATTTTAGATGTAGTTTCCGATAGGCATTTCAAAAATAGGCGCCGATAGGCATTTCAGATATACATAGGTGCCGATAGGCATTTCAGATATAGGTGCCGATAGTCATTTCAGATATAGTTGCCAATTGGCATTTTAAAAATAGGTGCCAATAGGCATTTCAAAAATAGAAGCCGATAGGCATTTCAAATATAGGTGCCGATAGGCATTCCAGATATGGTTGCCGTTAGGCATTTCAAATATAAGTGCTGATAGGCATTTCAGATGTAGTTTCCGATAGGCATTTCAAAAATAGTTACCGATAGGCATTTCAGATATAGGTGCCGATAGGCATTTCAGATATAGTTGCCAATTGGCATTTTAAAAATAGGTGTCGATAGGCATTTCAGATATAGAAGCCGATAGGCATATCAAATATAGGTGCCGATAGGCATTGCAGATATGGTTGCCGATAGGCATTTCAAATATAGGTGCTGATAGGCATTTCAGATGTAGTTTCCGATAGGCATTTCAAAAATAGGTACCGATGGGCATTTTAGATATAGGTGCCGATAGGCATTTCAGATATAGTTGCCGATTGGCATTTTAAAAATAGGTGCCGATAGGCATTTCAGATATAGAAGCCGATAGGTAATTCAAATATAGATGTCGATAGGCATTTCAGATATGGTTGCCGAGAGGCATTTCAAATATAAGTGCTGATAGGCATTTCAGATGTAGTTTCCGATAGGCATTTCAAAAATAGGTACCGATAGGCATTTCAGATATAGGTGCCGATAGGCATTTCAGATATAGTTGCCAATTGGCATTTTAAAAATAGGTGTCGATAGGCATTTCAGATATAGAAGCCGATAGGCATATCAAATATAGGTGCCGATAGGCATTGCAGATATGGTTGCCGATAGGCATTTCAAATATAGGTGCTGATAGGCATTTCAGATGTAGTTTTCGATAGGCATTTTAAAAATAGGTGCCGATAGGCATTTCAGATATAGGTGCCGATAGGCACTTCAGATATAGTTGCCGATTGGCATTATAAAAATAGGTGCCGATAGGCATTTCAGATATAGAAGCCGATAGGCATTTTAAATATAGGTGCCAATAGGCATTCCAGATATGGTTGCCAATAGGCATTTCAAATATAGGTGCTAATAGGCATTTCAGATGTAGTTTCCGATAGGCATTTCAAAAATAGGTGCCGATAGGCATTTCAGATATAGGTGCCGATAGGCATTTCAGATATAGTTGCCGATTGGCATTTTAAAAATAGGTGCCGATAGGCATTTCAAATATAGAAGCCGATAGGCATTTCAAATATAGGTGCCGATAGGCATTCCAGATATGGTTGCCGATAGGCATTTCAAATATAGGTGCTGATAGGCATTTCAGATGTAGTTTCTGATAGGCATTTCAAAAATTGGTGCCGATAAGCATTTCAGATATAGGTGCCGATAGGCATATCAGATATAGTTGCCGATAGGCATTTAAAATTTAGGTGCCGATGGGCATTTCAAATATAGGTGTCGATAGGCATTTCAGATATAAATGCCGAAAGGCATTTCAGATATAGGTGCCGATAGGCATTTCTGATGTGGTTGCCGATAGACATTTCAAATTAAGGTGCTGATAGGCATTTCAGATGTAGTTTTCGATAGGCATTTCAAAAATAGGTGCCGATAGGCATTTCTGATGTAGGTGCCGATAGGCATTTCAGATATAGTTGCCGATTGGCATTTTAAAAATAGGTGCCGATAGGCATTTCAAATATAGAAGCCGATAGGCATTTCAAATATAGGTGCCGATAGGCATTCCAGATATGGTTGCCGATAGGCATTTCAAATATAGGTGCTGATAGGCATTTCAGATGTAGTTTCTTATAGGCATTTCAAAAATTGGTGCCGATAGGCATTTCAGATATAGGTGCCGATAGGCATATCAGATATAGTTGCCGATAGGCATTTAAAATATAGGTGCCGATACGCATTTCAAATATAGGTGCTGATAAGCATTTTAGATGTAGTTTCCGATAGGCATTTCAAAAATTGATGCCGATAGGCATTTCAGATATAGGTGCCGATAGGCATTTCAAATATAGGTGCCGATAGGCATTTCAGATATAGTTGCCGATTGGCATTTTAAAAATAGGTGCCGATAGGCATTTCAGATATAGAAGCCGATAGGTATTTCAAATATAGGTGTCGATAGGCATTTCAGATATGGTTGCCGATAGGCATTTCAAATATAGGTGCTGATAGGCATTTTAGATGTAGTTTCCGATAGGCCTTTCAAAAATAGGTGCCGATAGGCATTTCAGATATAGGTGCCGATAGGCATTTCAGATATAGGTGCCGATAGTCATTTCAGATATTGTTGCCAATTGGCATTTTAAAAATAGGTGCCGATAGGCATTTCAGATATAGAAGCAGATAGGCATTTCATATATAGGTGCCGATAGGCATTCCAGATATGGTTGCCGATAGGCATTTCAAATATAGGTGCTGATAGGCATTTCAGATGTAGTTTTCGATAGGCATTTAAAAAATAGGTGTTGATAGGCATTTCAGATATAGGTGCCGATAGGCATTTCACCTATAGGTGCCGATAGTCATTTCAGATATAGTTGCCAATTTGCATTTTAAAAATAGGTGCCGATAGGCATTTTAGATATAGAAGCCGATAGGCATTTCAAATATAGTTGCCGATAGGCATTCCAGATATGGTTGCCGATAGGCATTTCAAATATAGGTGCTGATAGGCATTTCAGATGTAGTTTTCGATAGGCATTTCAAAAATAGGTGCCGATTGGCATTTTAGATATAGGTGCCGATAGGCACTTCAGATATCGTTGCCGATTGGCATTTTAAAAATAGGTGCCGATAGGCATTTCAGATATAGAAGCCGATAGGCATTTCAAATATAGGCGCCGATAGGCATTCCAGATATGGTTGCCGATAGGCATTTCAAATATAGGTGCTGATAGGCATTTCAGATGAAGTTTCCGATAGGCATTTAAAAAATAGGTACCGATAGGCATTTTAGTTATAGGTGCCGATAGGCATTTCAGATATAGTTGCCGATTGGCATTTTAAAAATAGGTGCCGGTAGGCATTTCAAATATAGGTGCTGATAGGCATTCCAGATATGGTTGCCGATAGGCATTTCAAATATAGGTGCTGAAAGGCATTTCAGATGTAGTTTCCGATAGGCATTTCAAAAATAGGTGCCGATAGGCATTTCAGATATAGGTGCTGATAGGCATTTCAGATATAGTTGCCGATTGGCATTTTAAAAATAGGTGCCAATAGGCATTTCAGATATAGAAGCCGATAGGTATTTAAAATATAGGTGTCGATAGGCATTTCAGATATGGTTGCCAATTGGCATTTTAAAAATAGGTGTCGATAGGCATTTCAGATATAGAAGCCGATAGGCATTTCAAATATAGGTGCCGATAGGCATTGCAGATATAGGTGCCGATAGGCATTTCAATTATAGGTGCTGATAGGCATTTCAGATGTAGTTTCCGATAGGCATTTCAAAAATAGATGCCGATAGGCATTTCAGATATAGGTGCCGATAGGCATTTCAGATATAGTTGCCGATTGGCATTTTAAAAATAGGTGCCGATAGGCATTTCAAATATATAAGCCGATAGGCATTTCAAATATAGGTGCCGATAGGCATTCCAGATATGGTTGCCGATAGACATTTCAAATATAGGTGCTGATAGGTATTTCAGATGTAGTTTCTGATAGGCATTTCAAAAATAGGTGCCGATAGGCATTTCAGATATAGGTGCCGATAGGCATTTCAGATATAGTTGCCGATTGGAATTTTAAAAATAGGTGTTGATAGGCATTTCAGATATAAAAGCCGATAGGCATTTCAAATATAGGTGCCGATAGGCATTCCAGATATGGTTGACGATAGGCATTTCAAATATAAGTGCAGATAGGCATTTTAGATGTAGTTTCCGATAGGCATTTCAAAAATAGGTGCCGATAGGCATTTCAGATATAGGTGCCGATAGGCATTTCAGATATAGGTGCCGATAGGCATATCAAATATAGGTGCTAATAGGCATTTCAGATGTAGTTTCCGATAGGCATTTCAAAAATACGTGCCGATAGGCATTTCAGATATAGAAGCCGATAGGCATTTCAAATATAGGTGCCGATAGGCATTGCAGATATAGTTGCCGATAGGCATTTCAATTATAGGTGCTGATAGGCATTTCAGATGTAGTTTCCGATAGGCATTTCAAAAATAGATGCCGATAGGCATTTCAGATATAGGTGCCGATAGGCATTTCAGATATAGTTGCCGATTGGCATTTTAAAAATAGGTGCCGATAGGCATTTCAAATATATAAGCCGATAGGCATTTCAAATATAGGTGCCGATAGGCATTCCAGATATGGTTGCCGATAGACATTTCAAATATAGGTGCTGATAGGTATTTCAGATGTAGTTTCTGATAGGCATTTCAAAAATAGGTGCCGATAGGCATTTCAGATATAGGTGCCGATAGGCATTTCAGATATAGTTGCCGATTGGAATTTTAAAAATAGGTGTTGATAGGCATTTCAGATATAAAAGCCGATAGGCATTTCAAATATAGGTGCCGATAGGCATTCCAGATATGGTTGCCGATAGGCATTTCAAATATAAGTGCTAATAGGCATTTCAGATGTAGTTTCGATAGGCATTTCAAAAATTGGTGCCGATAGGCATTTCAGATATAAGTGCCGATAGGCATTTCAGATATAGTTGCCGATTGGCATTTTAAAAATAGGTGCCGATAGGCATTTTAGATGTAGTTTCCGATAGGCATTTCTTAAATAGGTGCCGATAGGCATTTCAGATATAGGTGCCGATAGGCATATCAAATATAGGTGCTAATAGGCATTTCAGATGTAGTTTCCGATAGGCATTTCAAAAATACGTGCCGATAGGCATTTCAGATATAGGTGCCGATAGGCATTTCAGATATAGTTGCCGATTGGCATTTTAAAAATAGGTGCCGATAGGCATTTTAGATGTAGTTTCCGATAGGCATTTCAAAAATATGTGCCGATAGGCACTTCAGATATAGGTGCCGATAGGCATATCTGATATAGTTGCCGATAGGCATTTAAAAATAGGTGCCGATAGGCATTTCTGATGTGGTTGCCGATAGGCATTTCAAATATAGGTGCTGATAGGCATTTCAGATGTAGTTTTCGATAGGCATTTCAAAAATAGGTGCCGATAGGCATTTCAGATATAGGTGCCGATAGGCACTTCAGATATAGTTGCCGATTGGCATTTTAAAAATAGGTGCCGATAATCATTTCAGATATAGAAGCCGATAGGCATTTCAAATATAGGTGCCGATAGGCATTCCAGATATGGTTGCCGATAGGCATTTCAAATATAGGTGCTGATAGGCATTTCAGATGTAGTTTCCGATAGGCATTTCAAAAATAGGTGCCGATAAGCATTTCAGATATAGGTGCCGATAGGCATTTCAGATATAGTTGCCGATTGGCATTTTAAAAATAGGTGCCGATAGGCATTTCAGATATAGATGCCGATAGGCATTTCAAATATAGGTGCCGATAAGCATTCCATATATGGTTGCCGATAGGCATTTCAAATATAGGTGCTAATAGGCATTTCAGATGTAGTTTCCGATAGGCATTTCAAAAATTGGTGCTGATAGGCATTTCAGATATAGGTGCCGATAGGCATTTCAGATATAGTTGCCGATTGGCATTTTAAAAATAGGTGCCGATAGGCATTTCAGATATAGAAGCCGATAGGTATTTCAAATATAGGTGTCGATAGGCATTTCAGATATGGTTGCCGATAGGCATTTCAAATATAGGTGCTGATAGGCGTTTCAGATGTATTTTCCGATAGGCATTTCAAAAATAGGTGCCGATAGGCAATTTAGATTTAGAAGCCGATCGGCATTTCAAATATTGGTGCCGATAGGCATTCCAGATATGGTTGCAGATAGGCATTTCAAATATAGGTGCTGATAGGCATTTTAGATGTAATTTCCGATAGGCATTTCAAAAATTGATGCCGATAGGCATTTCAGATATAGAAGCCGATAGGTATTTCAAATATAGGTGTCGATAGGCATTTCAGATATGGTTGCCGATAGGCATTTCAAATATAAGTGCTGATAGGCATTTCAGATGTAGTTTCTGATAGGCATTTCAAAAATAGGTACCGATAGGCATTTCAGATATAGTTGCCGATTGGCATTTTAAAAATAGGTGCCGATAGGCATTTCAGATATAGAAGCCGATAGGCATTTCAAATATAGGTGCCGATAGGCATTCCAGATATGGTTGCCGATAGGCATTTCAAATATAAGTGCTGATAGGCATTTCAGATGTAGTTTCCGATAGGCATTTAAAAAATAGGTACCGATAGGCATTTCAGATATAGGTGCCTATAGGCATTTCAGATATAAATGCCAATTGGCATTTTAAAAATAGGTGCCGATAGGCATTTCAGATATAGAAGCCGATAGGCATTTCAAATATAGGTGCCGATAGGCATTCCAGATATGGTTGCCGATTGGCATTTCAAATATAAGTGCTGATAGGCATTTCAGATGTAGTTTTCCATAGGCATTTGAAAAATAGGTACCGATAGGCATTTCAGATATAGTGTCCGATTGGCATTTTAAAAATAGGTGCCGATAGGCATTTCAGATATAGAAGCCGATAGGCATTTCAAATATAGGTGCCGATAGGCATTTCAGATGTAGTTTTCGATAGACATTTCAAAAATTGGTGCCGATAGGTATTTCAGATATAGGCGCCGATAGACATTTCAGATATAGTTGCCGATTGGCATTTTAAAAATAGGTGCCGATAGGCATTTCAGATATAGAAGCCGATAGGCACTTCAAATATAGGTGCCGATAGGCATTCCAGATATGGTTGTCGATAGGCATTTCAAATATAGGTGCTGATAGGCATTTCAGATGTAGTTTCCGATAGGCATTTCAAAAATAGGTGCCGATAGGCATTTCAGATATAGGTGCCGATAGGCATTTCAGATATAGTTGCCGATTGGCATATAAAAATAGATGCCGATAGGCATTTCAGATATAGAAGATGATAGGCATTTCAAATATAGGTGCCGATAAGCATTCCAGATATGGTTGCCGATATGCATTTCAAATATAGGTGCTGATAGGCATTTCAGATGTAGTTTCAGATAGGCATTTCAAAAATTGGTGCCGATAGGCATTTCAGATATAGGTGCCGATAGGCATTTCAGATATAGTTACCGATTGGCATTTTAAAAATAGGTGCCGATAGGCATTTCAGATATAGAAGCCGATAGGTATTTCAAATATAGGTGTCGATAGGCATTTCAGATATGGTTGCCGATAGGCATTTCAAAAATAGGTGCCGATAGGCATTTCAGATATAGGTGCCATTAGGCATTTCAGATATAGTTGCCGATTGGCATTTTAAAAAACGGTGCCGATAGGCATTTCAGATATAGGTGCCGATAGGCATTTCAGATATAGTTGCCGATTGGCATTTTAAAAATAGGTGCCGATAGGCATTTCAGATATAGAAGCCGATAGATATTTCAAATATAGGTGTCGATAGGCATTTCAGATATGGTTGCCGATAGGCATTTCAAATATAGGTGCTGGTAGGCGTTTCAGATGTATTTTCCGATAGGCATTTCAAAAATAGGTGCCGATAGGCATTTCAAATATAGAAGCCGATCGGCATTTCAAATATTGGTTGCCGATAGGCATTCCAGATATGGTTGCAGATAGGCATTTCAAATATAGGTGCTGATAGGCATTTTAGATGTAGTTTCTTATAGGCATTTCAAAAATTGGTGCCGATAGGCATTTCAGATATAGGTGCCGATAGGCATATCAGATATAGTTGCCGATAGGCATTTAAAATATAGGTGCCGATACGCATTTCAAATATAGGTGCTGATAAGCATTTTAGATGTAGTTTCCGATAGGCATTTCAAAAATTGATGCCGATAGGCATTTCAGATATAGGTGCCGATAGGCATTTCAGATATAGGTGCCGATAGGCATTTCAGATATAGTTGCCAATTGGCATTTTAAAAATAGGTGCCGATAGGCATTTCAGATATAGAAGCCGATAGGCATTTCATATATAGGTGCCGATAGGCATTCCAGATATGGTTGCCGATAGGCATTTCAAATATAGGTGCTGATAGGCATTTCAGATGTAGTTTTCGATAGGCATTTAAAAAATAGGTGTTGATAGGCATTTCAGATATAGGTGCCGATAGGCATTTCAGATATAGGTGCCGATAGTCATTTCAGATATAGTTGCCAATTTGCATTTTAAAAATAGGTGCCGATAGGCATTTTAGATATAGAAGCCGATAGGCATTTCAAATATAGTTGCCGATAGGCATTCCAGATATAGTTGCCGATAGGCATTTCAAATATAGGTGCTGATAGGCATTTCAGATGTAGTTTTCGATAGGCATTTCAAAAATAGGTGCCGATTGGCATTTTAGATATAGGTGCCGATAGGCACTTCAGATATCGTTGCCGATTGGCATTTTAAAAATAGGTGCCGATAGGCATTTCAGATATAGAAGCCGATAGGCATTTCAAATATAGGCGCCGATAGGCATTCCAGATATGGTTGCCGATAGGCATTTCAAATATAGGTGCTGATAGGCATTTCAGATGAAGTTTCCGATAGGCATTTAAAAAATAGGTACCGATAGGCATTTTAGTTATAGGTGCCGATAGGCATTTCAGATATAGTTGCCGATTGGCATTTTAAAAATAGGTGCCGGTAGGCATTTCAAATATAGGTGCCGATAGGCATTCCAGATATGGTTGCCGATAGGCATTTCAAATATAGGTGCTGATAGGCATTTCAGATGTAGTTTTCGATACGCATTTCAAAAATTGGTGCCGATAGGCATTTCAGATATAGGTGCCGATAGGCATTTCAGATATAGTTGCCGATTGGCATTTTAAAAATAGGTGCCGATAGGCATTTCAGATATAGAAGCCGATAGGTAATTCAAATATAGGTGTCGATAGGCATTTCAGATATGGTTGCCATTTGGCATTTTAAAAATAGGTGTCGATAGGCATTTCAGATATAGAAGCCGATAGGCATTTCAAATATAGGTGCCGATAGGCATTGCAGATATAGTTGCCGATAGGCATTTCAATTATAGGTGCTGATAGGCATTTCAGATGTAGTTTCCGATAGGCATTTCAAAAATAGATGCCGATAGGTATTTCAGATATAGGTGCCGATAGGCATTTCAGATATAGTTGCCGATTGGCATTTTAAAAATAGGTGCCGATAGGCATTTCAAATATATAAGCCGATAGGCATTTCAAATATAGGTGCCGATAGGCATTCCAGATATGGTTGCCGATAGACATTTCAAATATAGGTGCTGATAGGTATTTCAGATGTAGTTTCTGATAGGCATTTCAAAAATAGGTGCCGATAGGCATTTCAGATATAGGTGCCGATAGGCATTTCAGATATAGTTGCCGATTGGAATTTTAAAAATAGGTGTTGATAGGCATTTCAGATATAAAAGCCGATAGGCATTTCAAATATAGGTGCCGATAGGCATTCCAGATATGGTTGACGATAGGCATTTCAAATATAAGTGCAGATAGGCATTTTAGATGTAGTTTCCGATAGGCAATTCAAAAATAGGTGCCGATAGGCATTTCAGATATAGGTGCCGATAGGCATTTCAGATATAGTTGCTGATTGGCATTTTAAAAATAGGTGCCGATAGGCATTCCAAATATAGAAGCCGATAGGCATTTCAAATATAGGTGCCGATAGGCATTCCAGATATGGTTGCCGATAGGCATTTCAAATATAAGTGCTAATAGGCATTTCAGATGTAGTTTCGATAGGCATTTCAAAAATTGGTGCCGATAGGCATTTCAGATATAAGTGCCGATAGGCATTTCAGATATAGTTGCCGATTGGCATTTTAAAAATAGGTGCCGATAGGCATTTTAGATGTAGTTTCCGATAGGCATTTCTTAAATAGGTGCCGATAGGCATTTCAGATATAGGTGCCGATAGGCATATCAAATATAGGTGCTAATAGGCATTTCAGATGTAGTTTCCGATAGGCATTTCAAAAATACGTGCCGATAGGCATTTCAGATATAGGTGCCGATAGGCATTTCAGATATAGTTGCCGATTGGCATTTTAAAAATAGGTGCCGATAGGCATTTTAGATGTAGTTTCCGATAGGCATTTCAAAAATATGTGCCGATAGGCACTTCAGATATAGGTGCCGATAGGCATATCTGATATAGTTGCCGATAGGCATTTAAAAATAGGTGCCGATAGGCATTTCTGATGTGGTTGCCGATAGGCATTTCAAATATAGGTGCTGATAGGCATTTCAGATGTAGTTTTCGATAGGCATTTCAAAAATAGGTGCCGATAGGCATTTCAGATATAGGTGCCGATAGGCACTTCAGATATAGTTGCCGATTGGCATTTTAAAAATAGGTGCCGATAATCATTTCAGATATAGAAGCCGATAGGCATTTCAAATATAGGTGCCGATAGGCATTCCAGATATGGTTGCCGATAGGCATTTCAAATATAGGTGCTGATAGGCATTTCAGATGTAGTTTCCGATAGGCATTTCAAAAATAGGTGCCGATAAGCATTTCAGATATAGGTGCCGATAGGCATTTCAGATATAGTTGCCGATTGGCATTTTAAAAATAGGTGCCGATAGGCATTTCAGATATAGATGCCGATAGGCATTTCAAATATAGGTGCCGATAAGCATTCCATATATGGTTGCCGATAGGCATTTCAAATATAGGTGCTAATAGGCATTTCAGATGTAGTTTCCGATAGGCATTTCAAAAATTGGTGCCGATAGGCATTTCAGATATAGGTGCCGATAGGCATTTCAGATATAGTTGCCGATTGGCATTTTAAAAATAGGTGCCGATAGGCATTTCAGATATAGAAGCCGATAGGTATTTCAAATATAGGTGTCGATAGGCATTTCAGATATGGTTGCCGATAGGCATTTCAAATATAGGTGCTGATAGGCGTTTCAGATGTATTTTCCGATAGGCATTTCAAAAATAGGTGCCGATAGGCAATTTAGATTTAGAAGCCGATCGGCATTTCAAATATTGGTGCCGATAGGCATTCCAGATATGGTTGCAGATAGGCATTTCAAATATAGGTGCTGATAGGCATTTTAGATGTAATTTCCGATAGGCATTTCAAAAATTGATGCCGATAGGCATTTCAGATATAGAAGCCGATAGGTATTTCAAATATAGGTGTCGATAGGCATTTCAGATATGGTTGCCGATAGGCATTTCAAATATAAGTGCTGATAGGCATTTCAGATGTAGTTTCTGATAGGCATTTCAAAAATAGGTACCGATAGGCATTTCAGATATAGTTGCCGATTGGCATTTTAAAAATAGGTGCCGATAGGCATTTCAGATATAGAAGCCGATAGGCATTTCAAATATAGGTGCCGACAGGCATTCCAGATATGGTTGCCGATAGGCATTTCAAATATAAGTGCTGATAGGCATTTCAGATGTAGTTTCCGATAGGCATTTAAAAGATAGGTACCGATAGGCATTTCAGATATAGGTGCCTATAGGCATTTCAGATATAAATGCCAATTGGCATTTTAAAAATAGGTGCCGATAGGCATTTCAGATATAGAAGCCGATAGGCATTTCAAATATAGGTGCCGATAGGCATTCCAGATATGGTTGCCGATTGGCATTTCAAATATAAGTGCTGATAGGCATTTCAGATGTAGTTTTCCATAGGCATTTGAAAAATAGGTACCGATAGGCATTTCAGATATAGTGTCCGATTGGCATTTTAAAAATAGGTGCCGATAGGCATTTCAGATATAGAAGCCGATAGGCATTTCAAATATAGGTGCCGATAGGCATTTCAGATGTAGTTTTCGATAGACATTTCAAAAATTGGTGCCGATAGGTATTTCAGATATAGGCGCCGATAGACATTTCAGATATAGTTGCCGATTGGCATTTTAAAAATAGGTGCCGATAGGCATTTCAGATATAGAAGCCGATAGGCACTTCAAATATAGGTGCCGATAGGCATTCCAGATATGGTTGTCGATAGGCATTTCAAATATAGGTGCTGATAGGCATTTCAGATGTAGTTTCAGATAGGCATTTCAAAAATTGGTGCCGATAGGCATTTCAGATATAGGTGCCGATAGGTATTTCAGATATAGTTACCGATTGGCATTTTAAAAATAGGTGCCGATAGGCATTTCAGATATAGAAGCCGATAGGTATTTCAAATATAGGTGTCGATAGGCATTTCAGATATGGTTGCCGATAGGCATTTCAAAAATAGGTGCCGATAGGCATTTCAGATATAGGTGCCATTAGGCATTTCAGATATAGTTGCCGATTGGCATTTTAAAAAACGGTGCCGATAGGCATTTCAGATATAGGTGCCGATAGGCATTTCAGATATAGTTGCCGATTGGCATTTTAAAAATAGGTGCCGATAGGCATTTCAAATATAGGTGCCGATAGGCATTCCAGATATGGTTGCCGATAGGCATTTCAAATATAGGTGCTGATAGGCATTTCAGATGTAGTTTTCGATACGCATTTCAAAAATTGGTGCCGATAGGCATTTCAGATATAGGTGCCGATAGGCATTTCAGATATAGTTGCCGATTGGCATTTTAAAAATAGGTGCCGATAGGCATTTCAGATATAGAAGCCGATAGGTAATTCAAATATAGGTGTCGATAGGCATTTCAGATATGGTTGCCATTTGGCATTTTAAAAATAGGTGTCGATAGGCATTTCAGATATAGAAGCCGATAGGCATTTCAAATATAGGTGCCGATAGGCATTGCAGATATAGTTGCCGATAGGCATTTCAATTATAGGTGCTGATAGGCATTTCAGATGTAGTTTCCGATAGGCATTTCAAAAATAGATGCCGATAGGCATTTCAGATATAGGTGCCGATAGGCATTTCAGATATAGTTGCCGATTGGCATTTTAAAAATAGGTGCCGATAGGCATTTCAAATATATAAGCCGATAGGCATTTCAAATATAGGTGCCGATAGGCATTCCAGATATGGTTGCCGATAGACATTTCAAATATAGGTGCTGATAGGTATTTCAGATGTAGTTTCTGATAGGCATTTCAAAAATAGGTGCCGATAGGCATTTCAGATATAGGTGCCGATAGGCATTTCAGATATAGTTGCCGATTGGAATTTTAAAAATAGGTGTTGATAGGCATTTCAGATATAAAAGCCGATAGGCATTTCAAATATAGGTGCCGATAGGCATTCCAGATATGGTTGACGATAGGCATTTCAAATATAAGTGCAGATAGGCATTTTAGATGTAGTTTCCGATAGGCAATTCAAAAATAGGTGCCGATAGGCATTTCAGATATAGGTGCCGATAGGCATTTCAGATATAGTTGCTGATTGGCATTTTAAAAATAGGTGCCGATAGGCATTCCAAATATAGAAGCCGATAGGCATTTCAAATATAGGTGCCGATAGGCATTCCAGATATGGTTGCCGATAGGCATTTCAAATATAAGTGCTAATAGGCATTTCAGATGTAGTTTCGATAGGCATTTCAAAAATTGGTGCCGATAGGCATTTCAGATATAAGTGCCGATAGGCATTTCAGATATAGTTGCCGATTGGCATTTTAAAAATAGGTGCCGATAGGCATTTTAGATGTAGTTTCCGATAGGCATTTCTTAAATAGGTGCCGATAGGCATTTCAGATATAGGTGCCGATAGGCATATCAAATATAGGTGCTAATAGGCATTTCAGATGTAGTTTCCGATAGGCATTTCAAAAATACGTGCCGATAGGCATTTCAGATATAGGTGCCGATAGGCATTTCAGATATAGTTGCCGATTGGCATTTTAAAAATAGGTGCCGATAGGCATTTTAGATGTAGTTTCCGATAGGCATTTCAAAAATATGTGCCGATAGGCACTTCAGATATAGGTGCCGATAGGCATATCTGATATAGTTGCCGATAGGCATTTAAAAATAGGTGCCGATAGGCATTTCTGATGTGGTTGCCGATAGGCATTTCAAATATAGGTGCTGATAGGCATTTCAGATGTAGTTTTCGATAGGCATTTCAAAAATAGGTGCCGATAGGCATTTCAGATATAGGTGCCGATAGGCACTTCAGATATAGTTGCCGATTGGCATTTTAAAAATAGGTGCCGATAGGCATTTCAGATATAGATGCCGATAGGCATTTCAAATATAGGTGCCGATAAGCATTCCATATATGGTTGCCGATAGGCATTTCAAATATAGGTGCTAATAGGCATTTCAGATGTAGTTTCCGATAGGCATTTCAAAAATTGGTGCCGATAGGCATTTCAGATATAGGTGCCGATAGGCATTTCAGATATAGTTGCCGATTGGCATTTTAAAAATAGGTGCCGATAGGCATTTCAGATATAGAAGCCGATAGGTATTTCAAATATAGGTGTCGATAGGCATTTCAGATATGGTTGCCGATAGGCATTTCAAATATAGGTGCTGATAGGCGTTTCAGATGTATTTTCCGATAGGCATTTCAAAAATAGGTGCCGATAGGCAATTTAGATTTAGAAGCCGATCGGCATTTCAAATATTGGTGCCGATAGGCATTCCAGATATGGTTGCAGATAGGCATTTCAAATATAGGTGCTGATAGGCATTTTAGATGTAATTTCCGATAGGCATTTCAAAAATTGATGCCGATAGGCATTTCAGATATAGAAGCCGATAGGTATTTCAAATATAGGTGTCGATAGGCATTTCAGATATGGTTGCCGATAGGCATTTCAAATATAAGTGCTGATAGGCATTTCAGATGTAGTTTCTGATAGGCATTTCAAAAATAGGTACCGATAGGCATTTCAGATATAGTTGCCGATTGGCATTTTAAAAATAGGTGCCGATAGGCATTTCAGATATAGAAGCCGATAGGCATTTCAAATATAGGTGCCGACAGGCATTCCAGATATGGTTGCCGATAGGCATTTCAAATATAAGTGCTGATAGGCATTTCAGATGTAGTTTCCGATAGGCATTTAAAAGATAGGTACCGATAGGCATTTCAGATATAGGTGCCTATAGGCATTTCAGATATAAATGCCAATTGGCATTTTAAAAATAGGTGCCGATAGGCATTTCAGATATAGAAGCCGATAGGCATTTCAAATATAGGTGCCGATAGGCATTCCAGATATGGTTGCCGATTGGCATTTCAAATATAAGTGCTGATAGGCATTTCAGATGTAGTTTTCCATAGGCATTTGAAAAATAGGTACCGATAGGCATTTCAGATATAGTGTCCGATTGGCATTTTAAAAATAGGTGCCGATAGGCATTTCAGATATAGAAGCCGATAGGCATTTCAAATATAGGTGCCGATAGGCATTTCAGATGTAGTTTTCGATAGACATTTCAAAAATTGGTGCCGATAGGTATTTCAGATATAGGCGCCGATAGACATTTCAGATATAGTTGCCGATTGGCATTTTAAAAATAGGTGCCGATAGGCATTTCAGATATAGAAGCCGATAGGCACTTCAAATATAGGTGCCGATAGGCATTCCAGATATGGTTGTCGATAGGCATTTCAAATATAGGTGCTGATAGGCATTTCAGATGTAGTTTCAGATAGGCATTTCAAAAATTGGTGCCGATAGGCATTTCAGATATAGGTGCCGATAGGTATTTCAGATATAGTTACCGATTGGCATTTTAAAAATAGGTGCCGATAGGCATTTCAGATATAGAAGCCGATAGGTATTTCAAATATAGGTGTCGATAGGCATTTCAGATATGGTTGCCGATAGGCATTTCAAAAATAGGTGCCGATAGGCATTTCAGATATAGGTGCCATTAGGCATTTCAGATATAGTTGCCGATTGGCATTTTAAAAAACGGTGCCGATAGGCATTTCAGATATAGGTGCCGATAGGCATTTCAGATATAGTTGCCGATTGGCATTTTAAAAATAGGTGCCGATAGGCATTTCAGATATAGAAGCCGATAGATATTTCAAATATAGGTGTCGATAGGCATTTCAGATATGGTTGCCGATAGGCATTTCAAATATAGGTGCTGGTAGGCGTTTCAGATGTATTTTCCGATAGGCATTTCAAAAATAGGTGCCGATAGGCATTTCAAATATAGAAGCCGATCGGCATTTCAAATATTGGTTGCCGATAGGCATTCCAGATATGGTTGCAGATAGGCATTTCAAATATAGGTGCTGATAGGCATTTTAGATGTAGTTTCCGGTAGGCATTTCAAAAATTGATGCCGATAGGCCTTTCAGATATAGAAGCCGATAGGTATTTCAAATATAGGTGTCGATAGGGATTTCAGATATGGTTGCCGATAGGCATTTTAAATATAAGTGCTGATAGGCATTTCAGATGTAGTTTCCGATAGGCATTTCAAAAATTGGTACCGATAGGCATTTCAGATATAGGTGCCGATAGGCATTTCAGATATAGTTGCCGATTGGCATTTTAAAAATAGGTGCCGATAGGCATTTCAGATATAGAAGCCGATAGGCATTTTAAATATAGGTGCCGATAAGCATTCCAGATATGGTTGCCGATAGGCATTTCAAATATAGGTGCTGATAGGCATTTCAGATGTAGTTTCAGTTGGCATTTTAAAAATAGGTGCCGATAGGCATTTCAGATATAGGTGCCGATAGGCATTTCAGATATAGTTTCCGATAGGCATTTTAAAAATAAGTGCCGATAGGCATGTCAGATATAGAAGCCGATAGGCATTTCAGATATAGTTACCGATTGGCATTTTAAAAATAGGTGCCGATAGGCATTTTAGATTAAGATGCCGATAGGTATTTCAAATATAGGTGTCGATAGGCATTTCAGATATGGTTGCCGATAGGTATTTCAAATATAGGTGCTGATAGGCATTTCAGATGTAGTTTCCGATAGGCATTTCAAAAATAGGTGCCGATAGGCATTTCAGATATAGGTGCCGATAGGCATTTCAGATATAGTTGCCGATTGGCATTTTAAAAATGTGTGCCGATAGGCATTTCAGATATAGGTGCCGATAGGCATATCAGATATAGTTGCCGATAGGCATTTAAAATATAGGTGCCGATAGGCATTTCAAATATAGGTGTCGATAGGCATTTCAGATATAAATGCCGAAAGGCATTTCAGATATAGGTGCCGATAGGCATTTCTGATGTGGTTGCCGATAAGCGTTTCAAATATAGGTGCTGATAGGCATTTCAGATGTAGTTTTCGATAGGCATTTCAAAAATAGGTTCCGATAGGCATTTCAGATATAGGTGCCGATAGGCACTTCAGATATAGTTGCCGATTGGCATTTTAAAAATAAGTGCCGATAGGCATTTCAGATATAGAAGCCGATAGGCATTTCAAATATAGGTGCCGATAGGCATTCCAGATATGGTTGCCGATAGGCATTTCAAATATAGGTGTTGATAGGCATTCCGGATGTAGTTTCCGATAGGCATTTTAAAAATTGGTGCCGATAGGCATTTCAGATATAGGTGCCGATAGGCATTTCAGATATAGTTACCGATTGGCATTTTAAAAATAGGTGCCGATAGGCATTTCAGATATAGAAGCCGATAGGTATTTCAAATATAGGTGTGGATAGGCATTTCAGATATGGTTGCCGATAGGCATTTCAAATATAGGTGCTGATAGGCATTTCAGATGTAGTTTCCGATAGGCATTTAAAAAATAGGTGCCGATAGGCATTTCAGATATAGGTGCCGATAGGCATTTCATATATAGTTGCCGATTGGCATTTTAAAAATAGGTGCCGATAGGCATTTCAGATATAGAAGCCGATAGGCATTTCAAATATAGGTGCCGATAGGCATTCCAGATATGGTTGCCGATAGGCATTTCAAATATAGGTGCTGATAGGCATTTCAGAAGTAGTTTCCGATAGGCATTTCAAAAATAGGTTCCGATAGGCATTTCAGATATAGGTGCCGATAGTCATTTCAGATAGAGTTGCCAATTGGCATTTTAAAAATAGGTGCCGATAGGCATTTCAGATATAGAAGCCGATAGGCATTTCAAATATAGGTGCCGATAGGCATTCCAGATATGGTTGCCGATAGGCATTTCAAATATAGGTGCTGATAGGCATTTTAGATGTAGTTTCCGATAGGCATTTCAAAAATTGATGCCGATAGGCATTTCAGATATAGGTGCCGATAGGCAATTCAGATATAGTTGCCGATTGGCATTTTAAAATAGGTGCCGATAGGCATTTCAGATATAGAAGCCGATAGGTATTTCAAATATAGGTGTCGATAGGCATTTCAGATATGGTTGCCAATAGGCATTTCAAATATAGGAGCAGATAGGCATTTCAGATGTAGTTTCCGAAAGGCATTTCAAAAATAGGTGCCGATAGGCATTTCAGATATAGGTGCCGATAGGCATTTCAGATATAGTTGCCGATTGGCATTTTAAAAATAGGTGCCGATAGGCATTTCAGATATAGAAGCCGATAGGCATTTCAAATATAGGTGCCGATAGGCATTCCAGATATAGTTGCCGAGAGGCATTTCAAATATAAGTACTGATAGGCATTTCAGATGTAGTTTCCGATAGGCATTTCAAAAATAGGTACCGATAGGCATTTCAGATATAGGTGCCGATAGGCATTTCAGATATAGTTGCCGATTGGCATTTTAAAAATAGGTGCCGATAGGCATTTCAGATATAGAAGCCGATAGGCATTTCAAATATAGGTGCCGATAGGCATTTTAGATATGGTTGCCGATAGGCATTTCAAATATAGGTGCTGATAGGCATTTCAAATGTAGTTTCCGATAGGCATTTCAAAAATAGGTGCCGATAGGCACTTCAGATATAGGTGCCGATAGGCATTTCAGATATAGTTGCCGATTGGCATTTTAAAAATAGGTGCCGATAGGCATTTCAGATATAGAAGACGATAGGCATTTCAAATATAGGTGCCGATAGGCATTCCAGATATGGTTGCCGATAGGCATTTTAAATATAGGTGCTGATAGGCATTTCAGATGTAGTTTCCGATAGGCATTTCCAAAATAGGTGCCGATAGGCATTTCAGATGTAGTTTCCGATAGGCATTTCAAAAATTGGTGCCGATAGGCATTTCAGATATAGGTGCCGATTGGCATTTCAGATATAGTTGACGATTGGCATTTTAAAAATAGGTGCCGATAGGCATTTCAGATATAGGTGCTGATAGGCATTTCAGATATAGTTGCCGATAGGCATTTCAGATATAGTTGCCGATTGGCATTTTAAAAATAGGTGCCGATAGGCATTTCAGATATAGAAGCCGATAGGCATTTCAAATATAGGTGCCGATAGGCATTCCTGATATGGTTGCCGATAGGCATTTCAAATATAGGTGCTGATAGGCATTTCAGATGTAGTTTCCGATAGGCATTTCAAAAATTGGTGCCGATAGGCATTTCAGATATAGGTGCCGATAGGCATATCAGATATAGTTGCCGATAGGCATTTAAAATATAGGTGCCGATAGGCATTTCAGATATGGTTGCCAATAGGCATTTCAAATATAGGAGCAGATAGGCATTTCAGATGTAGTTTCCGAAAGGCATTTCAAAAATAGGTACCGATAGGCATTTCAGATATAGGTGCCGATAGGCATTTCAGATATAGTTGCCGATTGGCATTTTAAAAATAGGTGCCGATAGGCATTTCAGATATAGAAGCCGATAGGCATTTCAAATATAGGTGCCGATAGGCATTTCAGATATGGTTGCCGATAGGCATTTCAAATATAGGTGCTGATAGGCATTTCAAATGTAGTTTCCGATAGGCATTTCAAAAATAGGTGCCGATAGGCACTTCAGATATAGGTGCCGATAGGCATTTCAGATATAGTTGCCGATTGGCATTTTAAAAATAGGTGCCGATAGGCATTTCAGATATAGAAGACGATAGGCATTTCAAATATAGGTGCCGATAGGCATTCCAGATATGGTTGCCGATAGGCATTTTAAATATAGGTGCTGATAGGCATTTCAGATGTAGTTTCCGATAGGCATTTCCAAAATAGGTGCCGATAGGCATTTCAGATGTAGTTTCCGATAGGCATTTCAAAAATTGGTGCCGATAGGCATTTCAGATATAGGTGCCGATTGGCATTTCAGATATAGTTGACGATTGGCATTTTAAAAATAGGTGCCGATAGGCATTTCAGATATAGGTGCTGATAGGCATTTCAGATATAGTTGCCGATAGGCATTTCAGATATAGTTGCCGATTGGCATTTTAAAAATAGGTGCCGATAGGCATTTCAGATATAGAAGCCGATAGGCATTTCAAATATAGGTGCCGATAGGCATTCCTGATATGGTTGCCGATAGGCATTTCAAATATAAGTGCTGATAGGCATTTCAGATGTAGTTTCCGATAGGCATTTAAAAAATAGGTACCGATAGGCATTTCAGATATAGGTGCCTATAGGCATTTCAGATATAAATGCCAATTGGCATTTTAAAAATAGGTGCCGATAGGCATTTCAGATATAGAAGCCGATAGGCATTTCAAATATAGGTGCCGATAGGCATTCCAGATATGGTTGCCGATTGGCATTTCAAATATAAGTGCTGATAGGCATTTCAGATGTAGTTTTCCATAGGCATTTGAAAAATAGGTACCGATAGGCATTTCAGATATAGTGTCCGATTGGCATTTTAAAAATAGGTGCCGATAGGCATTTCAGATATAGAAGCCGATAGGCATTTCAAATATAGGTGCCGATAGGCATTTCAGATGTAGTTTTCGATAGACATTTCAAAAATTGGTGCCGATAGGTATTTCAGATATAGGCGCCGATAGACATTTCAGATATAGTTGCCGATTGGCATTTTAAAAATAGGTGCCGATAGGCATTTCAGATATAGAAGCCGATAGGCACTTCAAATATAGGTGTCGATAGGCATTTCAGATATGGTTGCCAATAGGCATTTCAAATATAGGAGCAGATAGGCATTTCAGATGTAGTTTCCGAAAGGCATTTCAAAAATAGGTGCCGATAGGCATTTCAGATATAGGTGCCGATAGGCATTTCAGATATAGTTGCCGATTGGCATTTTAAAAATAGGTGCCGATAGGCATTTCAGATATAGAAGCCGATAGGCATTTCAAATATAGGTGCCGATAGGCATTCCAGATATAGTTGCCGAGAGGCATTTCAAATATAAGTACTGATAGGCATTTCAGATGTAGTTTCCGATAGGCATTTCAAAAATAGGTACCGATAGGCATTTCAGATATAGGTGCCGATAGGCATTTCAGATATAGTTGCCGATTGGCATTTTAAAAATAGGTGCCGATAGGCATTTCAGATATAGAAGCCGATAGGCATTTCAAATATAGGTGCCGATAGGCATTTCAGATATGGTTGCCGATAGGCATTTCAAATATAGGTGCTGATAGGCATTTCAAATGTAGTTTCCGATAGGCATTTCAAAAATAGGTGCCGATAGGCACTTCAGATATAGGTGCCGATAGGCATTTCAGATATAGTTGCCGATTGGCATTTTAAAAATAGGTGCCGATAGGCATTTCAGATATAGAAGACGATAGGCATTTCAAATATAGGTGCCGATAGGCATTCCAGATATGGTTGCCGATAGGCATTTTAAATATAGGTGCTGATAGGCATTTCAGATGTAGTTTCCGATAGGCATTTCCAAAATAGGTGCCGATAGGCATTTCAGATGTAGTTTCCGATAGGCATTTCAAAAATTGGTGCCGATAGGCATTTCAGATATAGGTGCCGATTGGCATTTCAGATATAGTTGACGATTGGCATTTTAAAAATAGGTGCCGATAGGCATTTCAGATATAGGTGCTGATAGGCATTTCAGATATAGTTGCCGATAGGCATTTCAGATATAGTTGCCGATTGGCATTTTAAAAATAGGTGCCGATAGGCATTTCAGATATAGAAGCCGATAGGCATTTCAAATATAGGTGCCGATAGGCATTCCTGATATGGTTGCCGATAGGCATTTCAAATATAGGTGCTGATAGGCATTTCAGATGTAGTTTCCGATAGGCATTTCAAAAATTGGTGCCGATAGGCATTTCAGATATAGGTGCCGATAGGCATATCAGATATAGTTGCCGATAGGCATTTAAAATATAGGTGCCGATAGGCATTTCAAATATAGGTGTCGATAGGCATTTCAGATATAAATGCTGAAAGGCATTTTAGATATAGGTGCCGATAGGCATTTCTGATGTGGTTGCCGATAGACATTTCAAATAAAGGTGCTGATAGGCATTTCAGATGTAGTTTTCGATAGGATTTCAAAAATAGGTGCCGATAGGCATTTCAGATATAGGTTCCGATAGGCATTTCAGATATAGTTGCCGATTGGTATTTTAAAAATAGGTGCCGATAGGCATTTCAGATATAGAAGCCGATAGGCATTTCAAATATAGGTGCCGATAGGCATTCCAGATATGGTTGCCGATAGGCATTTCAAATATAGGTGCTGATAGGCATTTCAGATGTAGTTTCCGATAGGCATTTCAAAAATAGGTGCCGATAAGCATTTCAGATATAGGTGCCGATAGGCATTTCAGATATAGTTGCCGATTGGCATTTTAAAAATAGGTGCCGATAGGCATTTCAGATATAGATGCCGATAGGCATTTCAAATATAGGTGCCGATAAGCATTCCATATATGGTTGCCGATAGGCATTTCAAATATAGGTGCTAATAGGCATTTCAGATGTAGTTTCCGATAGGCATTTCAAAAATAGGTGCCGATAGGCAATTTAGATTTAGAAGCCGATCGGCATTTCAAATATTGGTGCCGATAGGCATTCCAGATATGGTTGCAGATAGGCATTTCAAATATAGGTGCTGATAGGCATTTTAGATGTAGTTTCCGATAGGCATTTCAAAAATTGATGCCGATAGGCATTTCAGATATAGAAGCCGATAGGTATTTCAAATATAGGTGTCGATAGGCATTTCAGATATGGTTGCCGATAGGCATTTCAAATATAAGTGCTGATAGGCATTTCAGATGTAGTTTCTGATAGGCATTTCAAAAATAGGTACCGATAGGCATTTCAGATATAGTTGCCGATTGGCATTTTAAAAATAGGTGCCGATAGGCATTTCAGATATAGAAGCCGATAGGCATTTCAAATATAGGTGCCGATAGGCATTCCAGATATGGTTGCCGATAGGCATTTCAAATATAAGTGCTGATAGGCATTTCAGATGTAGTTTCCGATAGGCATTTAAAAAATAGGTACCGATAGGCATTTCAGATATAGGTGCCTATAGACATTTCAGATATAAATGCCAATTGGCATTATAAAAATAGGTGCCGATAGGCATTTCAGATATAGAAGCCGATAGGCATTTCAAATATAGGTGCCGATAGGCATTCCAGATATGGTTGCCGATTGGCATTTCAAATATAAGTGCTGATAGGCATTTCAGATGTAGTTTTCCATAGGCATTTGAAAAATAGGTACCGATAGGCATTTCAGATATAGTGTCCGATTGGCATTTTAAAAATAGGTGCCGATAGGCATTTCAGATATAGAAGCCGATAGGCATTTCAAATATAGGTGCCGATAGGCATTTCAGATGTAGTTTTCGATAGACATTTCAAAAATTGGTGCCGATAGGTATTTCAGATATAGGCGCCGATAGACATTTCAGATATAGTTGCCGATTGTCATTTTAAAAATAGGTGCCGATAGGCATTTCAGATATAGAAGCCGATAGGCACTTCAAATATAGGTGCCGATAGGCATTCCAGATATGGTTGTCGATAGGCATTTCAAATATAGGTGCTGATAGGCATTTCAGATATAGAAGCCGATAGGTATTTCAAATATAGGTGTCGATAGGCATTTCAGATATGGTTGCCGATAGGCATTTCAAAAATAGGTGCCGACAGGCATTTCAGATATAGGTGCCATTAGGCATTTCAGATATAGTTGCCGATTGGCATTTTAAAAAACGGTGCCGATAGGCATTTCAGATATAGGTGCCGATAGGCATTTCAGATATAGTTGCCGATTGGCATTTTAAAAATAGGTGCCGATAGGCATTTCAGATATAGAAGCCGATAGATATTTCAAATATAGGTGTCGATAGGCATTTCAGATATGGTTGCCGATAGGCATTTCAAATATAGGTGCTGGTAGGCGTTTCAGATGTATTTTCCGATAGGCATTTCAAAAATAGGTGCCGATAGGCATTTCAAATATAGAAGCCGATCGGCATTTCAAATATTGGTGCCGATAGGCATTCCAGATATGGTTGCAGATAGGCATTTCAAATATAGGTGCTGATAGGCATTTTAGATGTAGTTTCCGGTAGGCATTTCAAAAATTGATGCCGATAGGCCTTTCAGATATAGAAGCCGATAGGTATTTCAAATATAGGTGTCGATAGGGATTTCAGATATGGTTGCCGATAGGCATTTTAAATATAAGTGCTGATAGGCATTTCAGATGTAGTTTCCGATAGGCATTTCAAAAATTGGTACCGATAGGCATTTCAGATATAGGTGCCGATAGGCATTTCAGATATAGTTGCCGATTGGCATTTTAAAAATAGGTGCCGATAGGCATTTCAGATATAGAAGCCGATAGGCATTTTAAATATAGGTGCCGATAGGCATTCCAGATATGGTTGCCGATAGGCATTTCAAATATAGGTGCTGATAGGCATTTCAGATGTAGTTTCAGTTGGCATTTTAAAAATAGGTGCCGATAGGCATTTCAGATATAGGTGCCGATAGGCATTTCAGATATAGTTTCCGATAGGCATTTTAAAAATAAGTGCCGATAGGCATGTCAGATATAGAAGCCGATAGGCATTTCAGATATAGTTACCGATTGGCATTTTAAAAATAGGTGCCGATAGGCATTTTAGATATAGATGCCGATAGGTATTTCAAATATAGGTGTCGATAGGCATTTCAGATATGGTTGCCGATAGGTATTTCAAATATAGGTGCTGATAGGCATTTCAGATGTAGTTTCCGATAGGCATTTCAAAAATAGGTGCCGATAGGCATTTCAGATATAGGTGCCGATAGGCATTTCAGATATAGTTGCCGATTGGCATTTTAAAAATGTGTGCCGATAGGCATTTCAGATATAGGTGCCGATAGGCATATCAGATATAGTTGCCGATAGGCATTTAAAATATAGGTGCCGATAGGCATTTCAAATATAGGTGTCGATAGGCATTTCAGATATAAATGCCGAAAGGCATTTCAGATATAGGTGCCGATAGGCATTTCTGATGTGGTTGCCGATAAGCGTTTCAAATATAGGTGCTGATAGGCATTTCAGATGTAGTTTTCGATAGGCATTTCAAAAATAGGTTCCGATAGGCATTTCAGATATAGGTGCCGATAGGCACTTCAGATATAGTTGCCGATTGGCATTTTAAAAATAAGTGCCGATAGGCATTTCAGATATAGAAGCCGATAGGCATTTCAAATATAGGTGCCGATAGGCATTCCAGATATGGTTGCCGATAGGCATTTCAAATATAGGTGTTGATAGGCATTCCGGATGTAGTTTCCGATAGGCATTTTAAAAATTGGTGCCGATAGGCATTTCAGATACAGGTGCCGATAGGCATTTCAGATATAGGTGCCGATAGGCATTTCATATATAGTTGCCGATTGGCATTTTAAAAATAGGTGCCGATAGGCATTTCAGATATAGAAGCCGATAGGCATTTCAAATATAGGTGCCGATAGGCATTCCAGATATGGTTGCCGATAGGCATTTCAAATATAGGTGCTGATAGGCATTTCAGAAGTAGTTTCCGATAGGCATTTCAAAAATAGGTTCCGATAGGCATTTCAGATATAGGTGCCGATAGTCATTTCAGATAGAGTTGCCAATTGGCATTTTAAAAATAGGTGCCGATAGGCATTTCAGATATAGAAGCCGATAGGCATTTCAAATATAGGTGCCGATAGGCATTCCAGATATGGTTGCCGATAGGCATTTCAAATATAGGTGCTGATAGGCATTTTAGATGTAGTTTCCGATAGGCATTTCAAAAATTGATGCCGATAGGCATTTCAGATATAGGTGCCGATAGGCAATTCAGATATAGTTGCCGATTGGCATTTTAAAATAGGTGCCGATAGGCATTTCAGATATAGAAGCCGATAGGTATTTCAAATATAGGTGTCGATAGGCATTTCAGATATGGTTGCCAATAGGCATTTCAAATATAGGAGCAGATAGGCATTTCAGATGTAGTTTCCGAAAGGCATTTCAAAAATAGGTGCCGATAGGCATTTCAGATATAGGTGCCGATAGGCATTTCAGATATAGTTGCCGATTGGCATTTTAAAAATAGGTGCCGATAGGCATTTCAGATATAGAAGCCGATAGGCATTTCAAATATAGGTGCCGATAGGCATTCCAGATATAGTTGCCGAGAGGCATTTCAAATATAAGTACTGATAGGCATTTCAGATGTAGTTTCCGATAGGCATTTCAAAAATAGGTACCGATAGGCATTTCAGATATAGGTGCCGATAGGCATTTCAGATATAGTTGCCGATTGGCATTTTAAAAATAGGTGCCGATAGGCATTTCAGATATAGAAGCCGATAGGCATTTCAAATATAGGTGCCGATAGGCATTTCAGATATGGTTGCCGATAGGCATTTCAAATATAGGTGCTGATAGGCATTTCAAATGTAGTTTCCGATAGGCATTTCAAAAATAGGTGCCGATAGGCACTTCAGATATAGGTGCCGATAGGCATTTCAGATATAGTTGCCGATTGGCATTTTAAAAATAGGTGCCGATAGGCATTTCAGATATAGAAGACGATAGGCATTTCAAATATAGGTGCCGATAGGCATTCCAGATATGGTTGCCGATAGGCATTTTAAATATAGGTGCTGATAGGCATTTCAGATGTAGTTTCCGATAGGCATTTCCAAAATAGGTGCCGATAGGCATTTCAGATGTAGTTTCCGATAGGCATTTCAAAAATTGGTGCCGATAGGCATTTCAGATATAGGTGCCGATTGGCATTTCAGATATAGTTGACGATTGGCATTTTAAAAATAGGTGCCGATAGGCATTTCAGATATAGGTGCTGATAGGCATTTCAGATATAGTTGCCGATAGGCATTTCAGATATAGTTGCCGATTGGCATTTTAAAAATAGGTGCCGATAGGCATTTCAGATATAGAAGCCGATAGGCATTTCAAATATAGGTGCCGATAGGCATTCCTGATATGGTTGCCGATAGGCATTTCAAATATAGGTGCTGATAGGCATTTCAGATGTAGTTTCCGATAGGCATTTCAAAAATTGGTGCCGATAGGCATTTCAGATATAGGTGCCGATAGGCATATCAGATATAGTTGCCGATAGGCATTTAAAATATAGGTGCCGATAGGCATTTCAAATATAGGTGTCGATAGGCATTTCAGATATAAATGCTGAAAGGCATTTTAGATATAGGTGCCGATAGGCATTTCTGATGTGGTTGCCGATAGACATTTCAAATAAAGGTGCTGATAGGCATTTCAGATGTAGTTTTCGATAGGATTTCAAAAATAGGTGCCGATAGGCATTTCAGTTATAGGTTCCGATAGGCATTTCAGATATAGTTGCCGATTGGTATTTTAAAAATAGGTGCCGATAGGCATTTCAGATATAGAAGCCGATAGGTATTTCAAATATAGGTGTCGATAGGCGTTTCAGATATGGTTGCCGATAGGCATTTCAAATATTGGTGCTGATAGGCATTTCAGATGTAGTTTCCGATAGGCATTTCAAAAATAGGTGCCGATAGGCATTTCAGATATAGGTGCCGATAGGCATTACAGATTTAGTTGCCGATTGGCATTTTAAAAATAAGTGCCGATAGGCATTTCAGATATAGAAGCCGATAGGCATTTCAAATATAGGTGCCGATAGGCATTTCAGATATGGTTGCCGATAGGCATTTCAAATATAGGTGCTGATAGGCATTTCAAATGTAGTTTCCGATAGGCATTTCAAAAATAGGTGCCGATAGGCACTTCAGATATAGGTGCCGATAGGCATTTCAGATATAGTTGCCGATTGGCATTTTAAAAATAGGTGCCGATAGGCATTTCAGATATAGAAGCCGATAGGCATTTCAAATATAGGTGCCGATAGGCATTCCAGATATGGTTGCCGATAGGCATTTCAAATATAGGTGCTGATAGGCATTTCAGATGTAGTTTCCGATAGGCATTTCAAAAATAGGTGCCGATAGGCATTATAGATATAGGTGCCGATAGGCATTTCAGATATAGTTGCCGATTGGCATTTTAAAAATAGGTGCCGATAGGCATTTCAGATATAGAAGCCGATAGGTATTTCAAATATAGGTGTCGATAGGCATTTCAGATATGGTTGCCGATAGGCATTTCAAATATAGGTGCTGATAGGCATTTCAGATGTAGTTTCAGTTGGCATTTTAAAAATAGGTGCCGATAGGCATTTCAGATATAGGTGCCGATAGGAATTTCAGATATAGTTTCCGATTGGCATTTTAAAAATAAGTGCCGATAGGCATTTCAGATATAGAAGCCGATAGGCATTTCAGATATAGTTACCGATTGGCATTTTAAAAATAGGTGCCGATAGGCATTTCAGACATAGAAGCCGATAGGCCTTTCAAATATAGGTGCCGATAGGCATTCCAGATATGGTTGCCGACAGACATTTCAATAATAGGTGCCGATAGGCATTTCAGATATAGGTGCCGATAGGCATTTCAGATATAGTTGCCGATAGGCATTTAAAATATAGGAGCCGATAGGCATTTCAAATATAGGTGTCGATATGCATTTCAGATATAAATGCCGAAAGGCATTTCAGATATAGGTGCCGATAGGCATTTCTGATGTGGTTGCCGATAGACATTTCAAATATAGGTGCTGATAGGCATTTCAGATGTAGTTTCCGATAGGCATTTCAAAAATAGGTGCTGATAGGCATTTCAGATATAGGTGCCGATAGGCATTTCAGATATAGTTGCCGATTAACATTTTAAAAATAGGTGCCGATAGGCATTTCAGATATAGAAGCCGATAGGCATTTTAAATATAGGTGCCGATAGGCAGTTCAGATATGGTTGCCGATAGGCATTTCAAATATAGGTGCTGATAGGCATTTCAGATGTAGTTTCAGTTGGCATTTTAAAAATAGGTGCCGATAGGCATTTCAGATATAGGTGCCGATAGGAATTTCAGATATAGTTTCCGATTGGCATTTTAAAAATAAGTGCCGATAGGCATTTCAGATATAGAAGCCGATAGGCATTTCAGATATAGTTACCGATAGGCATTTTAAAAATTGGTGCCGATAGGCATTTCAGATATTGGTGCCGATAGGCATATCAGATATAGCTGCCGATAGGCATTTAAAATATAGGTGCCGATAGGCATTTCAAATATAGGTGTCGATAGGCATTTCAGATGTAAATGCCGAAAGGTATTTCAGATATAGGTGCCGATAGGCATTTCTGATGTGGTTGCCGATAGACATTTCAAATAAAGGTGCTGTTAGGCATTTCAGATGTAGTTTTCGATAGGCATTTCAAAAATAGGTGCGATAGGCATTTCAGATATAGGTGCCGATAGGCACTTCAGATATAGTTGCCGATTGGCATTTTAAAAATAGGTGCCGATAGGCATTTCAGATATAGAAGCCGATAGGCATTTTAAATATAGGTGCCGATAGGCATTCCAGATATGGTTGCCGATAGGCATTTCAAATATAGGTGCTAATAGGCATTTCAGATATAATTTCCGATAGGCATTTCAAAAATAGGTGCCGATAGGCATTTCAGTTGTAGGTGCCGATAGGCATTTCAGATATAGTTGCCGATTGTCATTTGAAAAATAGGTGCCGATAGGCATTTCAGATATAGAAGCCGATAGGCATTTCAAATATATGTGCCGATAGGCATTCCAGATATGGTTGCCGATAGGCGTTTCAAATATAGGTGCTGATAGGCATTTTAGATGTAGTTTCTGATAGGCATTTCAAAAATTGGTGCCGATAGGCATTTCAGATATAGGTGCCGATAGGCATATCAGATATAGTTGCCGATAGGCATTTAAAATATAAGTGCCGATGGGCATTTCAAATATAGGTGTCGATAGGCATTTCAGATATAAATGCCGAAAGGCATTTCAGATATAGGTGCCGATAGGCATTTCTGATGTGGTTGCCGATAGACATTTCAAATAAAGGTGCTGATAGGCATTTCAGATGTAGTTTTCGATAGGCATTTCAAAAATAGGTGCCGATAGGCATTTCAGATATAGGTGCCGATAGGCACTTCAGATATAGTTGCCGATTGGCATTTTAAAAATAGGTGCCGATAGGCATTTCAGATATAGAAGCCGATAGGCATTTCAAATATAGGTGCCGATAGGCATTCCAGATATGGTTGCCGATAGGCATTTCAAATATAGGTGCTGATAGGCATTTCAGATGTAATTTCCGATAGGCATTTCAAAAATAGGTGCCGATAGGCATTTCAGATATAGGTTCCGATAGGCATTTCAGATATAGTTGCCGATTGGCATTTTAAAAATAGGTGCCGATAGGCATTTCAGATATAGAAGCCGATAGGTATTTCAAATATAGGTGTCGATAGGCATTTCAGATATGGTTGCCGATAGGCATTTCAAATATTGGTGCTGATAGGCATTTCAGATGTAGTTTCCGATAGGCATATAAAAAATAGGTGCCGATAGGCATTTCAGATATAGAAGCCGATAGGCATTTCGAATATAGGTGCCGATAGGCATTCCAGATATGTTTGCCGATAGGCATTTCAAATATAGGTGCTGATAGGCATTTCAGATGTAGTTTCCGATAGGCATTTCAAAAATAGGTGCCGATAGGCATTTCAGATATAGCTGCCGATAGGCATTTCAGATATAGTTGCCGATTGGCATTTTAAAAATAGGTGTCGATAAGCATTTCAGATATAGAAGTCGATAGGCATTTCAAATATAGGTGCCGATAGGCATTCCAGATATGGTTGCCGATAGGCATTTCAAATATAGGTGCTGATAGGCATTCCAGATGTAGTTTATGATAGGCATTTCAAAAATTAGTGCCGATAGGCATTTCAGATATAGTTACCGATTGGCATTTTAAAAATAGGTGCCGATAGGCATTTCAGATATAGAAGCCGATAGGTATTTCAAATATAGGTGTCGAAAGGCATTTCAGATATGGTTGCCGATAGGCATTTCAAATATAGGTGCTGATAGGCATTTTAGATGTAGTTTTCGATAGGCATTTCAAAAATAGGTGCCGATAGGCATTTCAGATATAGGTGCCGATAGGCATTTCAGATATAGTTGCCGATTGGCATTTTACAAATAGGTGCCGATAGGCATGTCAGATATAGAAGCCGATAGGCATTACAAATATAGGTGCCGATAGGCATTCCAGATATGGTTGCCGATTGGCATTTCAAATATAGGTGCTTATAGGCATTTCAGATGTAGTTTCCGATAGGCATTTCAAAAATTGATGCCGATAGGCATTTCAGATATAGAAGCCGATAGGCATTTCAGATATAGTTGCCGATTGGCATTTCAAATATAGGTGCCGATAGGCATTCCAGATATGGTTGCCGATAGGCATTTCAAATATAGGTGCTGATAGGCATTTCAGATGTAGTTTCCGATAGGCATTTCAAAAATAGGTGCCGATAGGCATTTCAAATATAGGTGCCGATAGGCTAACCAGATATGGTTGCCGATAGGCATTTCAAATATAGGTGCTGATAGGCATTTCAGATGTAGTTTCCGATAAGCATTTAAAAAATTGGTGTGATAGGCATTTCAGATATAGGAGCCGATAGGCATTTCAGATATAGTTACCGATTGGCATTTTAAAAAAAGGTGCCGATAGGCATTTCAGATATAGAAGCCAATAGGTATTTCAAATATAGGTGTCGATAGGCATTTCAGATATGGTTGCCGATAGGCATTTCAAATATAGGTGCTGATAGGCATTTCAGATGTAGTTTCCGATAGGCATTTCAAAAATAGGTGCCGATAGGCATTTCAGATATAGGTGCCGATAGGCATTTCAGATATAGTTGCCGATTGGCATTTTAAAAATAGGTGCCGATAGGCATTTTAGATGCAGTTTCCGATAGTCATTTCAAAAATAGGTGCCGAAAGGCATTTTAGATATAGGTGCCGATAGGCATATCAGATATAGTTGCCGATAGGCATTTAAAATATAGGTGCCGATAGGCATTTCAAATATAAGTGTCGATAGGCATTTCAGATATAAATGCCGAAAGGCATTCCAGATATAGGTGCCGATAGGCATTTCTGATGTGGTTGCCGATAGGCATTTCAAATATTGGTGCTGATAGGCATTTCAGATGTAGTTTCCGATAGGCGTTTCAAAAATAGGTGCCGATAGGCATTTCAGATATAGGTGCCGATAGGCATTTCAGATATAGTTGCCGATTGGCATTTTAAAAATAGGTGCCGATAGGCATTTCAGATATAGAAGCCGATAGGCATTTCAAATATAGGTGCCGATAGGCATTCCAGATATGGTTGCCGAGAGGCATTTCAAATATAAGTACTGATAGGCATTTCAGATGTAGTTTCCGATAGGCATTTTAAAAATTGGTGCCGATAGGCATTTCAGATATTGGTGCCGATAGGCATATCAGATATAGCTGCCGATAGGCATTTAAAATATAGGTGCCGATAGGCATTTCAAATATAGGTGTCGATAGGCATTTCAGATATAAATGCCGAAAGGTATTTCAGATATAGGTGCCGATAGGCATTTCTGATGTGGTTGCCGATAGACATTTCAAATAAAGGTGCTGTTAGGCATTTCAGATGTAGTTTTCGATAGGCATTTCAGATATAGGTGCCGATAGGCACTTCAGATATAGTTGCCGATTGGCATTTTAAAAATAGGTGCCGATAGGCATTTCAGATATAGAAGCCGATAGGCATTTTAAATATAGGTGCCGATAGGCATTCCAGATATGGTTGCCGATAGGCATTTCAAATATAGGTGCTAATAGGCATTTCAGATACAATTTCCGATAGGCATTTCAAAAATAGGTGCCGATAGGCATTTCAGTTGTAGGTGCCGATAGGCATTTCAGATATAGTTGCCGATTGTCATTTGAAAAATAGGTGCCGATAGGCATTTCAGATATAGAAGCCGATAGGCATTTCAAATATAGGTGCCGATAGGCATTCCAGATATGGTTGCCGATAGGCGTTTCAAATATAGGTGCTGATAGGCATTTCAGATGTAGTTTCTGATAGGCATTTCAAAAATTGGTGCCGATAGGCATTTCAGATATAGGTGCCGATAGGCATATCAGATATAGTTGCCGATAGGCATTTAAAATATAAGTGCCGATGGGCATTTCAAATATAGGTGTCGATAGGCATTTCAGATATAAATGCCGAAAGGCATTTTAGATATAGGTGCCGATAGGCATTTCTGATGTGGTTGCCGATAGACATTTCAAATAAAGGTGCTGATAGGCATTTCAGATGTAGTTTTCGATAGGCATTTCAAAAATAGGTGCCGATAGGCATTTCAGATATAAGTGCCGATAGGCACTTCAGATATAGTTGCCGATTGGCATTTTAAAAATAGGTGCCGATAGGCATTTCAGATATAGAAGCCGATAGGCATTTCAAATATAGGTGCCGATAGGCATTCCAGATATGGTTGCCGATAGGCATTTCAAATATAGGTGCTGATAGGCATTTCAGATGTAATTTCCGATAGGCATTTCAAAAATAGGTGCCGATAGGCATTTCAGATATAGGTTCCGATAGGCATTTCAGATATAGTTGCCGATTGGCATTTTAAAAATAGGTGCCGATAGGCATTTCAGATATAGAAGCCGATAGGTATTTCAAATATAGGTGTCGATAGGCATTTCAGATATGGTTGCCGATAATCATTTCAAATATTGGTGCTGATAGGCATTTCAGATGTAGTTTCCGATAGGCATATAAAAAATAGGTGCCGATAGGCATTTCAGATATAGAATCCGATAGGCATTTCGAATATAGGTGCCGATAGGCATTCCAGATATGTTTGCCGATAGGCATTTCAAATATAGGTGCTGATAGGCATTTCAGATGTAGTTTCCGATAGGCATTTCAAAAATAGGTGCCGATAGGCATTTTAGATATAGCTGCCGATAGGCATTTCAGATATAGTTGCCGATTGGCATTTTAAAAATAGGTGTCGATAAGCATTTCAGATATAGAAGTCGATAGGCATTTCAAATATAGGTGCCGATAGGTATTCCAGATATGGTTGCAGATAGGCATTTCAAATATAGGTGCTGATAGGCATTTCAGATGTAGTTTCCGATAGGCATTTCAAAAATAGGTGCCGATAGGCATTTCAGATATAGGTGCCGATAGGCATTTCAGATATAGTTGCCGATTGGCATTTTAAAAATAGGTGCCGATAGGCATTTCAGATATAGAAGCCGATAGGTATTTTAAATATAGGTGTCGATAGGCATTTCAGATATGGTTGCCGATAGGCATTTCAAATATAAGTGCTGAAAGGCATTTCAGATGTAGTTTCCGATAGGCATTTCAAAAATAGGTGCCGATAGGCATTTCAGATATAGGTGCCGATAGGCATTTCAGATATAGTTGCCTATTGGCATTTTAAAAATAGGTGCCGATAGGAATTTCAGATATAGAAGCCGATAGGCATTTCAAATATAGGTGCCGATAGGCATTCCAGATATTGTTGCCGATAGGCATTTCAAATATAGGTGTTGATAGGCAGTTTAGATGTAGTTTCCGATAGGCATTTCAAAAATAGGTGCCGATAGGCTTTTCAGATATAGGTGCCGATAGGCATTTCAGATATAGTTGCAATTGGCATTTTAAAAATAGGTGCCGATAGGCATTTCAGATATAGAAGCCGATAGGCATTTCAAATATAGGTGCCGATAGGCATTCCAGATATGGTTGCCGATAGGCATTTCAAATATAAGTGCTAAAAGGCATTTCAGATGTAGTTTCCGATAGGCATTTCAAAAATAGGTACCGATAGGCATTTCAGATATAGGTGCCGATAGGCATTTCAGATATAGTTGCCGATTTGAATTTTAAAAATAGGTGTAGATAGGCATTTCAGATATAGAAGCCGATAGGTATTTCAAATATAGGTGTCGATAGGCATTTCAGATATGGTTGCCGATAGGCATTTTAAATATAGGTGCTGATAGGCATTTCAGATGTAATTTCGGATAGGCATTTCAAAAATAGGTGCCGATAGGCATTTCAGATACAGGTGCCTATAGGCATTTCAGACATATCTGCCGAATGGCATTTCAAAAATAGGTGCTGATAGGCATTTCAGATATAGGTGCCGATAGGCATATCAGATATAGTTGCCGATAGGCATTTAAAATATAGGTGCCGATAGGCATTTCAAATATAGGTGTCGATAGGCATTTCAGATTTAAATGCCGAAAGGCATTTTAGATATAGGTGCCGATAGGCATTTCAGATATAGTTGCCGATTGGCATTTTAAAAATAGGTGCCGATAGGCATTTCAGATATAGATGCCGATAGGCATTTCAAAAATTGGTGCCGATAGGCATTTCAGATATAGGCGCCGATAGGCATTTCAGATATAGTTGCCGATTGGCATTTTAAAATTAGGTGCCGATAGGCATTTCAGATATAGATGCCGATAGCTATTTCAAATATAGGTGTCGATAGGCATTTCAGATATGGCTGCCGATAGGCATTTCAAATATTGGTGCTGATAGGCATTTCAGATGTAGTTTCCGATAGGCATTTCAAAAATAGGTGCCGATAGGCATTTCAGATATAGGTGCCGATAGGCATTACAGATATAGTTGCCGATTGGCATTTTAAAAATAGGTGCCGATAGGCATTACAGATATAGAAGCCGATAGGCATTTCAGATGTATTTTTCGAAAGGCATTTCAAAAATAGGTGCCGATAGGCATTTCAGATATAGGTGCCGATAGGCATTTCAGATATAGGTGCCGATAGGCATTTCAGATATAGTTGCCGATTGGCATTTTAAAAATAGGTGCCGATAGGCATTTCAGATATAGAAGCCGATAGGCATTTCAAATATAGGTGCCGATAGGCATTCCAGATATGGTTGCCGATAGGCATTTCAAATATAAGTGCTGAAAGGCATTTCAGATGTAGTTTCCGATAGGCATTTCAAAAATAGGTACCGATAGGCATTTCAGATATAGGTGCCGATAGGCATTTCAGATATAGTTGCCGATTTGAATTTTAAAACTAGGTGTCGATAGGCATTTCAGATATGGTTGCCGATAGGCATGTCAAATATAGGTGCTGATAGGCTTTTCAGATGTAGTTTCGGATAGGCATTTCAAAAATAGGTGCCGATAGGCATTTCAGATACAGGTGCCTATAGGCATTTCAGATATATCTGCCGAATGGCATTTCAAAAATAGGTGCTGATAGGCATTTTAGATATAGGTGCCGATAGGCATATCAGATATAGTTGCCGATAGGCATTTAAAATATAGGTGCCGATAGGCATTTCAAATATAGGTGTCGATAGGCATTTCAGATATAAATGCCGAAAGGCATTTCAGATATAGGTGCCGATAGGCATTTCTGATGTGGTTGCCGATAGGCATTTCAAATATAGGTGCTGATAGGCATTTCAGATGTAGTTTTCGATAAGCATTTCAAAAATAGGTGCCGATAGGCATTCCAGATATAGAAGCCGATAGGCATTTCAAATATAGGTGCCGATAGGCATTCCAGATATGGTTGCCGATAGGCATTTCAAATATAGTTGCTGATAGGCATTTCAGATGTAGTTTCCGATAGGCATTTCAAAAATAGGTGCCGATAGGCATTTCAGATATAGGTACCGATAGGCATTTCAGATATAGTTGCCGATTGGCATTTTAAAAATAGGTGCCGATAGGCATTTCAGATATAGAAGCCGATAGGCATTTCAAATATAGGAGCCGATAGGCATTCCAGATATGGTTGCCGATAGGCATTTCAAATATAGGTTCTGATAGGCATTTCAGATGTAGTTTCCAATAGGCATTTCAAAAATAGGTACCGATAGGCATTTCAGATATAGGTGCCGATAGGCATTTCAGAAATAGTTTCACATTGGCATTTTCTAAAATAGGTGTCGATAGGGATTTCAGATATAGAAGCCGATAGGCATTTCAAATATATGTGCCGATAGGCATTCCAGATATGGTTGCCGATAGGCATTTCAAAAATAAGTGCTGATAGGCATTTCAGATATAGTTTCCGATAGGCATTTCAAAAATTGGTGATGATAGGCATTTCAGATATAGGTGCCGATAGGCATTTCAGATATAGTTGCCGATTGGCATATTAGAAATAAGTGACGATAGGCATTTCAGATATAGAAGCAGATAGGTATTTCAAATATAGGTGTCGATAGGCATTACAGATATGGTTGCCGATAGGCATTTCAAATATAGGTGCTGATTGGCATTTCAGATGTAGTTTCCGATAGGCATTTCAAAAATAGGTGCCGATAGGCATTTCAGATATAGGTGCCGATAGGCATTTCAGATATAGTTGAAATGCCTATCGGAAACTACATCTGAAATGCCTATCAGCACCTATATTTGAAATGCCTATCGGCAACCATATCTGAAATGCCTATCGACACCTATATCTGAAATGCCTATCGGCACCTATATCTGAAATGCCTATCGGCACCAATTTTTGAAATGCCTATCGGAAACTACATCTGAAATGCCTATCAGCACCTATATTTGAAATGCCTATCGGCAACCATATCTGGAATGCCTATCGGCACCTGTATTTGAAATGCCTATCGGTTTCTCTATCTGAAATGCCTATCGGCTTCTATATCTGAAATCCCTATCGACACCTATTTTTAAAATGCCAATTGGATACTATTTCTGCAATGCCTATCGGCACCTATATCTAAAATGCCTATCGGTACCTATTTTTGAAATGCCTATCGGAAACTACATCTGAAATGCCTATCAGCACTTATATTTGAAATGCCTATCGGCAACCATATCTGGAATGCCTATCGGCACTTATATTTAAAATGCCTATCGGCTTCTATATCTGAAATGCCAATCGGCACCTATTTTTATAATGCCAATCGGCAACTATATCTGAAATGCCTATCGGCACCTATATCTAAAATGCCTATCGGCACCTATTTTTGAAATGCCTTTAGGAAACTACATCTGAAATGCCTATCTGCTCCTATATTTGAAATGCCTATCGGCAACCATATCTGAAATGCCTATCGACACCTAAATTTGAAATACCAATCGGCTTCTATATCTGAAATGCCTATCGGCACCTGTTTTTAAAATGCCAATCGGCAACTATATCTGAAATGCCTATCGGCACCTATATCTGAAATGCCTATCGGCACCTATTTTTGAAATGCCTATCCGAAACTACATCTGAAATGCCAATCAGCACCTATATTTGAAATGCCTATCGGCAACCATATCTGAAATGCCTATCGACACCTATATTTGAAATACCTATCGGCTTCTGTATCTGAAATGCCTATCGGCACCTATTTTTAAAATGCCAATCGGCAACTATATCTGAAATGCCTATCGGCACCTATATCTGAAATGCATTTCAGATATAGTTGCCGATTGGCATTTTAAAAATAGGTGCCGATAGGCATTTTAGATGTAGTTTCCGATAGGCATTTCTTAAATAGGTGCCGATAGGCATTTCAGATATAGTTGCCGATTGGCATTTTAAAAATAGGTGCCGATAGGCATTTCAGATATAGAAGCCGATAGGTATTTCAAATATAGGTGTCGATAGGCATTTCAGATATGGTTGCCGATAGGCATTTCAAATATAGGTGCTGATAGGCATTTCAGATGTAGTTTCCGATATTCATTTCAAAAATAGGTGCCGATAGGCATTTCAGATATAGGTGCCGATAGGCATTACAGATATAGTTGCCGATTAGCATTTTAAAAATAGGTGCCGATAGGCATTTCAGATATAGAAGCCGATAGGCATTTCAAATATAGGTGCCGATAGGCATTCCAGATATGGTTGCCGATAGGCATTTCAAATATAAGTGCTGATAGGCATTTTAGATGTAGTTTCCGATAGGCATTTCAAAAATAGGTACCGATAGGTATTTCAGTAATAGGTGCCTATAGGCATTTCAGATATAGTTGCCGATTGGCATTTTAAAAATAGGTGCTGATAGGCATTTCAGATATAGAAGCCGATAGGCATTTCAAATAAATGTGCCGATAGGCATTCCAGATATGGTTGCCGATAGGCATTTCAAATATAAGTGCTGATAGGCATTTCAGATGTAGTTTCCGATAAACATTTCAAAAATAGGTACCGATAGGCATTTCAGATATAGGTGCCTATAGGCATTTCAGATATAGTTGCCAATTGGCATTTTAAAAATAGGTGTCGATAGGCATTTCAGATATAGAAGCCGATAGGCATTTCAAATATAGGTGCCGATAGGCATTCCAGATATGGTTGCCGAAAGGCTTTTCAAATATAGGTGCTGATAGGCATTTCAGATGTAGTTTCCGATAGGCATTTCAAAAATAGGTGCCGATAGGCATTTCAGATATAGGTGCTGATAGGAATTTCAGATATAGTTGCCGATTGGCATTTAAAAAATAGGTGCCGATAGGCTTTTTAGATGTAGTTTCCGATAGGCATTTCAAAAATAGGTGCCGATTGGCATTTCAGATATAAGTGCCGATAGGCATTTTAGATATAGTTGCCGATAGGCATTTAAAATATAGGTGCCAATAGGCATTTCAAATATAGGTGTCGATAGGCATTTCAGATATAAATGCCGAAAGGCATTTCAGATATAGGTGCCGATAGGCATTTCAAATATAGGTGCCGATAGGCATTCCAGATATGGTTGCCGATAGGCATTTCAAATATAGGTGCTGATAGGCATTTCAGATGTAATTTCCGATAGGCATTTCAAAAATAGGTGCCGATAGGCATTTCAGATATAGGTGCCGATAGGCATTTCAGATATAGTGTCCGATTGGCATTTTAAAAATAGGTGCCGATAGGCATTTCAGATATAGAAGCCGATAGGCATTTCAAATATAGGTGCCGATAGGCATTCCAGATATGGTTGCCGATAGGCATTTCAAATATAGGTGCTGATAGGCATTTCAGATGTAGTTTCCGATAGGCATTTCAAAAATTGGTGCCGATAGGCATTTCAGATATAGGCGCCGATAGGCATTTCAGATATAGTTGCCAATTGGCATTTTAAAAATAGGTGCCGATAGGCATTTCAGATATAGAAGCCGGTAGGTATTTCAAATATAGGTGTCGATAGGCATTTCAGATATGGTTGCCAATAGGCATTTCAAATATTGGTGCAGATAGGCATTTCAGATGTAGTTTCCGATAGGCATATCAAAAATATGTGCCGATAGGCATTTCAGATATAGAAGCCGATCGGCATTTCAAATATTGGTGCCGATAGGCATTTCAGATATAGGTTCCGATAGGCATTCCAGATATGGTTGCAGATAGGCATTTCAAATATAGGTGCTGATAGGCATTTCAGATGTAGTTTCCGATAGGCAATTCAAAAATAGGTGCCGATAGGAATTTCAGATATAGGTGCCGATAGGCATTTCAGATGTAGTTTCCGATAGGCATATCAAAAATATGTGCCGATAGGCATTTCAGATATAGGTGCCGATAGGCATATCTGATATAGTTGCCGATAGGCATTTAAAATATAGGTGCCGATAGGCATTTCAAATATAGGTGTCGATAGGCATTTGAGATATAAATTCCGAAATCATTTCAGATATAGGTGCCGATAGGCATTTCTGATGTGGTTGCCGATAGGCATTTCAAATATAGGTGCTGATAGGCATTTCAGATGTAGTTTTCGATAGGCTTTTCAAAAATAGGTGCCGATAGGCATTTCAGATATAGGTGCCGATAGGCATTTCAGATATAGTTGCCGATTGGCATTTTAAAAATAGGTACCGATAATCATTTCAGATATAGAAGCCGATAGGCATTTCAAATATAGGTGCCGATAGGCATTCCAGATATGGTTGCCGATAGGCATTTCAAATATAGGTGCTGATAGGCATTTCAGATGTAGTTTCCGATAGGCATTTCAAAAATAGGTGCCGATAAGCATTTCAGATATAGGTGCCGATAGGCATTTCAGATATAGTTGCCGATTGGCATTTTAAAAATAGGTGCCGATAGGCATTTCAGATATAGAAGCCGATAGGCATTTCAAATATAGGTGCCGATAAGCATTCCATATATGGTTGCCGATAGGCATTTCAAATATAGGTGCTGATAGGCATTTCAGATGTAGTTTCCGATAGGCATTTCAAAAATTGGTGCCGATAGGCATTTCAGATATAGGTGCCGATAGGCATTTCAGATATAGTTGCCGATTGGCATTTTAAAAATAGGTGCCGATAGGCATTTCAGATATAGAAGCCGATAGGTATTTCAAATATAGGTGTCGATAGACATTTCAGATATGGTTGCCGATAGGCATTTCAAATATAGGTGCTGATAGGCTTTTCAGATGTATTTTCCGATAGGCATTTCAAAAATAGGTGCCGATAGGCATTTCAGATATAGAAGCCGATCGGCATTTCAAATATTGGTGCCGATAGGCATTCCAGATATGGTTGCAGATAGGCATTTCAAATATAGGTGCTGATAGGCATTTCAGATGTAGTTTCCGATAGGCAATTCAAAAATAGGTGCCGATAGGAATTTCAGATATAGGTGCCGATAGGCATTTCAGATATAGTTGCCGATTGGAATTTTAAAAATAGGTGTTGATAGGCATTTCAGATATAAAAGCCGATAGGCATTTCAAATATAGGTGCCGATAGGCATTCCAGATATGGTTGACGATAGGCATTTCAAATATAAGTGCTGATAGGCATTTTAGATGTAGTTTCCGATAGGCATTTCAAAAATAGGTGCCGATAGGCATTTCAGATATAGGTGCCGATAGGCATTTCAGATATAGTTGCCGATTGGCATTTTAAAAATAGGTGCCGATAGGCATTCCAAATATAGAAGCCGATAGGCATTTCAAATATAGGTGCTAATAGGCATTTCAGATGTAGTTTCGATTGGCATTTCAAAAATTGGTGCCGATAGGCATTTCAGATATAAGTGCCGATAGGCATTTCAGATATAGTTGCCGATTGGCATTTTAAAAATAGGTGCCGATAGGCATTTTAGATGTAGTTTCCGATAGGCATTTCTTAAATAGGTGCCGATAGGCATTTTAGATATAGGTGCCGATAGGCATATCAAATATAGGTGCTAATAGGCATTTCAGATGTAGTTTCCGATAGGCATTTCAAAAATACGTGCCGATAGGCATTTCAGATATAGGTGCCGATAGGCATTTCAGATATAGTTGCCGATTGGCATTTTAAAAATAGGTGCCGATAAGCATTTTAGATGTAGTTTCCGATAGGCATTTCAAAAATATGTGCCGATAGGCATTTCAGATATAGGTGCCGATAGGCATATCTGATATAGTTGCCGATAGGCATTTAAAATATAGGTGCCGATAGGCATTTCAAATATAGGTGTCGATAGGCATTTGAGATATAAATGCCGAAAGGCGTTTCAGATATAGGCGCCGATAGGCAATTCTGATGTGGTTGCCGATAGGCATTTCAAATATGGGTGCTGATAGGCATTTCAGATGTAGTTTTCGATAGGCATTTCAAAAATAGGTGCCGATAGGCATTTCAGATATAGGTGCCGATAGGCACTTCAGATATAGTTGCCGATTGGCATTTTAAAAATAGGTGCCGATAATCATTTCAGATATAGAAGCCGATAGGCATTTCAAATATAGGTGCCGATAGGCATTCCAGATATGGTTGCCGATAGGCATTTCAAATATAGGTGCTGATAGGCATTTCAGATGTGGTTTCCGATAGGCATTTCAAAAATAGGTGCCGATAAGCATTTCAGATATAGGTGCCGATAGGCATTTAAGTTATAGTTGCCGATTGGCATTTTAAAAATAGGTGCCGATAGGCATTTCAGATATAGAAGCCGATAGGCATTTCAAATATAGGTGCCGATAGGCATTCCAGATATGGTTGCCGATAGGCATTTCAAATATAAGTGCTGATAGGCATTTTAGATGTAGTTTCCGATAGGCATTTCAAAAATAGGTACCGATAGGTATTTCAGTAATAGGTGCCTATAGGCATTTCAGATATAGTTGCCGATTGGCATTTAAAAATAGGTGCTGATAGGCATTTCAGATATAGAAGCCGATAGGCATTTCAAATAAATGTGCCGATAGGCATTCCAGATATGGTTGCCGATAGGCATTTCAAATATAAGTGCTGATAGGCATTTCAGATGTAGTTTCCGATAAACATTTCAAAAATAGGTACCGATAGGCATTTCAGATATAGGTGCCTATAGGCATTTCAGATATAGTTGCCAATTGGCATTTTAAAAATAGGTGTCGATAGGCATTTCAGATATAGAAGCCGATAGGCATTTCAAATATAGGTGCCGATAGGCATTCCAGATATGGTTGCCGAAAGGCATTTCAAATATAGGTGCTGATAGGCATTTCAGATGTAGTTTCCGATAGGCATTTCAAAAATAGGTGCCGATAGGCATTTCAGATATAGGTGCTGATAGGAATTTCAGATATAGTTGCCGATTGGCATTTTAAAAATAGGTGCCGATAGGCTTTTTAGATGTAGTTTCCGATAGGCATTTCAAAAATAGGTGCCGATTGGCATTTCAGATATAAGTGCCGATAGGCATTTTAGATATAGTTGCCGATAGGCATTTAAAATATAGGTGCCAATAGGCATTTCAAATATAGGTGTCGATAGGCATTTCAGATATAAATGCCGAAAGGCATTTCAGATATAGGTGCCGATAGGCATTTCAAATATAGGTGCCGATAGGCATTCCAGATATGGTTGCCGATAGGCATTTCAAATATAGGTGCTGATAGGCATTTCAGATGTAATTTCCGATAGGCATTTCAAAAATAGGTGCGATAGGCATTTCAGATATAGGTGCCGATAGGCATTTCAGATATAGTGTCCGATTGGCATTTTAAAAATAGGTGCCGATAGGCATTTCAGATATAGAAGCCGATAGGCATTTCAAATATAGGTGCCGATAGGCATTCCAGATATGGTTGCCGATAGGCATTTCAAATATAGGTGCTGATAGGCATTTCAGATGTAGTTTCCGATAGGCATTTCAAAAATTGGTGCCGATAGGCATTTCAGATATAGGCGCCGATAGGCATTTCAGATATAGTTACCAATTGGCATTTTAAAAATAGGTGCCGATAGGCATTTCAGATATAGAAGCCGGTAGGTATTTCAAATATAGGTGTCGATAGGCATTTCAGATATGGTTGCCAATAGGCATTTCAAATATTGGTGCAGATAGGCATTTCAGATGTAGTTTCCGATAGGCATATCAAAAATATGTGCCGATAGGCATTTCAGATATAGAAGCCGATCGGCATTTCAAATATTGGTGCCGATAGGCATTCCAGATATGGTTGCAGATAGGCATTTCAAATATAGGTGCTGATAGGCATTTCAGATGTAGTTTCCGATAGGCAATTCAAAAATAGGTGCCGATAGGAATTTCAGATATAGGTGCCGATAGGCATTTCAGATGTAGTTTCCGATAGGCATATCAAAAATATGTGCCGATAGGCATTTCAGATATAGGTGCCGATAGGCATATCTGATATAGTTGCCGATAGGCATTTAAAATATAGGTGCCGATAGGCATTTCAAATATAGGTGTCGATAGGCATTTGAGATATAAATTCCGAAATCATTTCAGATATAGGTGCCGATAGGCATTTCTGATGTGGTTGCCGATAGGCATTTCAAATATAGGTGCTGATAGGCATTTCAGATGTAGTTTTCGATAGGCATTTCAAAAATAGGTGCCGATAGGCATTTCAGATATAGGTGCCGATAGGCATTTCAGATATAGTTGCCGATTGGCATTTTAAAAATAGGTACCGATAATCATTTCAGATATAGAAGCCGATAGGCATTTCAAATATAGGTGCCGATAGGCATTTCAGATATGGTTGCCGATAGGCATTTCAAATATAGGTGCTGATAGGCATTTCAGATGTAGTTTCCGATAGGCATTTCAAAAATAGGTGCCGATAAGCATTTCAGATATAGGTGCCGATAGGCATTTCAGATATAGTTGCCGATTGGCATTTTAAAAATAGGTGCCGATAGGCATTTCAGATATAGAAGCCGATAGGCATTTCAAATATAGGTGCCGATAAGCATTCCATATATGGTTGCCGATAGGCATTTCAAATATAGGTGCTGATAGGCATTTCAGATGTAGTTTCCGATAGGCATTTCAAAAATTGGTGCCGATAGGCATTTCAGATATAGGTGCCGATAGGCATTTCAGATATAGTTGCCGATTGGCATTTTAAAAATAGGTGCCGATAGGCATTTCAGATATAGAAGCCGATAGGTATTTCAAATATAGGTGTCGATAGACATTTCAGATATGGTTGCCGATAGGCATTTCAAATATAGGTGCTGATAGGCGTTTCAGATGTATTTTCCGATAGGCATTTCAAAAATAGGTGCCGATAGGCATTTCAGATATAGAAGCCGATCGGCATTTCAAATATTGGTGCCGATAGGCATTCCAGATATGGTTGCAGATAGGCATTTCAAATATAGGTGCTGATAGGCATTTTAGATGTAGTTTCCGATAGGCATTTCAAAAATTGATGCCGATAGGCATTTCAGATATAGAAGCCGATAGGTATTTCAAATATAGGTGTCGATAGGCATTTCAGATATGGTTGCCGATAGGCATTTCAAATATAAGTGCTGATAGGCATTTCAGATGTAGTTTCTCATAGGCATTTCAAAAATAGGTACCGATAGGCATTTCAGATATAGGTGCCGATAGGCATTTCAGATATAGTTGCCGATTGGCATTTTAAAAATAGGTGCCGATAGGCATTTCAGATATAGAAGCCGATAGGCATTTCAAATATAGGTGCCGATAGGCATTCCAGATATGGTTGACGATAGGCATTTCAAATATAAGTGCTGATAGGCAATTCAGATGTAGTTTCCGATAGGCATTTAAAAAATAGGTACCGATAGGCATTTTAGATATAGGTGCCTATAGGCATTTCAGATATAAATGCCAATTGGCATTTTAAAAATAGGTGCCGATAGGCATTTCAGATATAGAAGCCGATAGGCATTTCAAATATAGGTGCCGATAGGCATTCCAGATATGGTTGCCGATTGGCATTTCAAATATAAGTGCTGATAGGCATTTCAGATGTAGTTTCCCATAGGCATTTGAAAAATAGGTACCGATAGGCATTTCAGATATAGAGTCCGATTGGCATTTTAAAAATAGGTGCCGATAGGCATTTCAGATATAGAAGCCGATAGGCATTTCAAATATAGGTGCCGATAGGCATTTCAGATGTAGTTTTCGATAGACATTTCTAAAATTGGTGCCGATAGGTATTTCAGATATAGGCGCCGATAGACATTTCAGATATAGTTGCCGATTGGCATTTTAAAAATAGGTGCCGATAGGCATTTCAGATATAGAAGCCGATAGGCACTTCAAATATAGGTGCCGATAGGCATTCCAGATATGGTTGTCGATAGGCATTTAAAATATAGGTGCTGATAGGCATTTCAGATGTAGTTTCCGATAGGCATTTCAAAAATAGGTGCCGATAGGCATTTCAGATATAGGTGCCGATAGGCATTTCAGATATAGTTGCCGATTGGCATATAAAAATAGATGCCGATAGGCATTTCAGATATAGAAGCCGATAGGCATTTCAAATATAGGTGCCGATAAGCATTCCAGATATGGTTGCCGATATGCATTTCAAATATAGGTGCTGATAGGCATTTCAGATGTAGTTTCAGATAGGCATTTCAAAAATTGGTGCCGATAGGCATTTCAGATATAGGTGCCGATAGGCATTTCAGATATAGTTACCGATTGGCATTTTAAAAATAGGTGCCGATAGGCATTTCAGATATAGAAGCCGATAGGTATTTCAAATATAGGTGTCGATAGGCATTTCAGATATGGTTGCTGATAGGCATTTCAAATATAGGTGCTGGTAGGCGTTTCAGATGTATTTTCCGATAGGCATTTCAAAAATAGGTGCCGATAGGCATTTCAGATATAGAAGCCGATCGGCATTTCAAATATTGGTGCCGATAGGCATTCCAGATATGGTTGCAGATAGGCATTTCAAATATAGATGCTGATAGGCATTTTAGATGTAGTTTTCGATAGGCATTTCAAAAATTGATGCCGATAGGCCTTTCAGATATAGAAGCCGATAGGTGTTTCAAATATAGGTGCCGATAGGCATTCCAGATATGGTTGCCGATAGGCATTTCAAATATAGGTGCAGATAGGCATTTCAGATGTAGTTTCAGTTGGCATTTTAAAAATAGGTGCCGATAGGCATTTCAGATATAGGTGCCGATAGGCATTTCAGATATAGTTTCCGATTGGCATTTTAAAAATAAGTGCCGATAGGCATGTCAGATTTAGAAGCCGATAGGCATTTCAGATATAGTTACCGATTGGCATTTTAAAAATAGGTGCCGATAGGCATTTTAGATATAGATGCCGATAGGTATTTCAAATATATATGCCTATCGACACCTATATTTGAAATACTAATCGGCTTCTATATCTGAAATGCCTATCGGCACCTGTTTAAAAATGCCAATCGGCAACTATATCTGAAATGCCTATCGGCATCAATTTTTGAAATGCCTATCGGAAACTACATTCAAAAATGCCTATCAGCACCTATATTTGAAATGCCTATCGGCAACCATATCTGGAATGCCTATCGGCACCTATATCTGAAATGCCTATCGGCACCTATTTTTGAAATGCCTATCGGAAACTACATCTGAAATGCCTATCAGCACCTATATTTGAAATGCCTATTGGCAACCATATCTGGAATGCCTATCGGCACCTATATTTGAAATGCCTATCGGCTTCTATATCTGAAATGCCTATCGGCACCTATTTTTAAAATGCTAATCGGCAACTATATCTGTAATGCCTATCGGCACCTATATCTGAAATGCCTATCGGCACCTATTTTTAAAATGCCTATCGCAAACTACATCTGAAATGCCTATCAGCACCAGAATTTAAATGCCTATCGGCAACCATATCTGAAATGCCTATCGACACCTATATTTGAAATACCTATCGGCTTCTATATCTGAAATGCCTATCGGCACCTATTTTTAAAATGCCAATCGGCAACTATATCTGAAATGCCTATCGGCACCTAAATCTGAAATGCCTATCGGCACCAATTTTTAAAATGCCTATCGAAAACTACATCTGAAATGCCTATCAGCACCTATATTTGAAATGCCTATCGGCAACCATATCTGGAATGCCTATCGGCACCTATATTTGAAATGCCTATCGGCACCTATTTTTAAAATGCCAATCGGCAACTATATCTGAAATGCCTATCGGTACCTATATCTAAAATGCCTATCGGTACCTATTTTTGAAATGCCTATCGTAAACTACATCTGAAATGCCTATCAGCACCTATATTTGAAATGCTTATCGGCAACCATATCTGGAATGCCTATCGGCGCCTATATTTAAAATGCCTATCGGCTTCTATATCTGAAATGCCTATCGGCACCTATTTTTAAAATGCCAATCGGCAACGATATCTGAAGTGCCTATCGGCACCTATATCTGAAATGCCTATCGGCACCGATTTTTGAAATGCCTATCGAAAACTACATCTGAAATGCCTATCAGCACCTATATTTAAAATGCCTATCGGCAACCATATCTGGAATGCCTATCGGCACCTATATTTGAAATGCCTATCGGCTTCTATATCTGAAATGCCTATCGGCACCTATTTTTGAAATGCCAATTGGCAATTATATCTGAAATGACTATCGGCACCTATATCTGAAATGCCTATCGGCACCTATATCTGAAATGCCTATCGGCACCTATTTTTAAAATGCCTATCGGAAACTACATCTAAAATGCCTATCAGCACCTATATTTGAAATGCCTATCGGCAACCATATCTGAAATGCCTATCGACACCTATTTTTAAAATGCCAATCGGCAACTATATCTGAAATGCCTATCGGGACCTATATCTGAAATGCCTTTCGGCATTTATATCTGAAATGCCTATCGACACCTATATTTGAAATGCCTATCGGCACCTATATCTGAAATGCCTATCGGCTCCTATTTTTGAAATGCCTATCGGAAACTACATCTGAAATGCCTATCAGCACCTATATTTGAAATGCCTATCGGCAACCATATCTGGAATGCCTATCGGCACCTATATTTGAAATGCCTATCGGCTTCTATATCTGAAATGCCTATCGGCACCTATTTTTAAAATGCCAATCGGCAACTATATCTGTATTGCCTATCGGCACCTATATCTGAAATGCCTATCGGCACCTATCTTTGAAATCCCTTTAGGAAACTACATCTGAAATGCCTATCAGCACCAATATTTGAAATGCCTATCGGCAACCATATCTGAAATGCCTATCGACACCTATATTTGAAATACCTATCGGCTTTTATATCTGAAATGCCTATCGGCACCTATTTTTAAAATGCCAATCGGCAACTATATCTGAAATGCCTATCGGAACCTATATCTGAAATGCCTATCGGCACCAATTTTTGAAATGCCTATCAGAAACTACATCTGAAATGCCTATCAGCATCTATATTTGAAATGCCTATCGGCAACCATATCTGGAATGCCTATCGGCACCTATATTTGAAATGCCTATCGGCTTCTATATCTAAAATGCCTATCGGCACCTATTTTTAAAATGTCAATCGGCAACTATATCTGAAGTGCCTATCGGCACCTATATCTGAAATGCCTATCGGCACATTTTTTTGAAATGCCTATCGAAAACTACATCTAAAATGCCTATCAGCACCTATATTTGAAATGCCTATCGGCAACCATATCTGGAATTCCTATCGGCACCTATATTTGAAATGCCTACCTGCTTCTATATCTGAAATGCCTATCGACAGCTATTTTTAAAATGCCAATTGGCAACTATATCTGAAATGCCTATCGGCACCTATATCTGAAATGCCTATCGGCACCTATTTTTGAAATGCCTATCGGAAACTACATCTGAATAGCCCATCAGCACCTATATTTGAAATGCCTATCGGCAACCATATCTGGAATGCCTATCGGCACCTATATTTGAAATGCCTATCAGCTTCTATATCTGAAATGCCTATCGGCACCTATTTTTAAAATGCCAATCGGCAACTTTATCTGAAATGCCTATCGGAACCTATATCTGAAATGCCTATTTGCACCTATTTTTGAAACGCCTATCGGAAATTACATCTGAAATGCCTATCAGCACTTATATTTGAAATGCCTATCGGCAACCATATCTGGAATGCCCATCGGCACCTATATTTGAAATGCCTATCGGCTTCTATATCTGAAATGCCTATCGGCACCTATTTTTAAAATGCCAATCGGCATCTATATCTGAAGTGCCTATCGGCACCTATATCTGAAATGCCTATCGGCACCTATTTGTGAAATGCCTATCGAAAACTACATCTGAAATGCCTATCAGCACCTTTATTTGAAATGTCTATCAGCAACCACATCAGAAATGCTTATCGGCACCTATATCTGAAATGCCTTTCGGCATTTATATCTGAAATGCCTATCGACACCTATATTTGAAATGCCTATCGGCACCTATATCTGAAATGCCTATCGGCACCTATTTTTGAAATGCCTATCGGAAACTACATCTGAAATGCCTATCAGCACCTATATTTGAAATGCCTATCGGCAACCATATCTGGAATGCCTATCGGCACCTATATTTGAAATGCCTATCGGCTTCTATATCCGAAATGCCTATCGGCACCTATTTTTAAAATGCCAATCGGCAACTATATCTGTATTGCCTATCGGCACCTATATTTGAAATGCCTTTAGGAACCTATTTTTGAAATGCCTTTAGGAAACTACATCTGAAATGCCTATCAGCACCAATATTTGAAATGCCTATCGGCAACCATATCTGAAATGCCTATCGACACCTGTATTTGAAATACCTATCGGCTTCTATATCTGAAATGCCTATCGGCACCTATTTTTAAAATGCCAATCGGCAACTATATCTAAAATGCCTATCGGTACCTATATCTGAAATGCCTATCGGCACCAATTTTTGAAATGCCTATCAGAAACTACATCTGAAATGCCAATAGCACCTATATTTGAACTGCCTATCGGCAACCATATCTGGAATGCCTATCGGCACCTATATTTGAAATGCCTATCGGCTTCAATATCTGAAATGCCTATCGGCACCTATTTTTAAAATGCCAATCGGCAACTATATCTGAAATGCCTATCGGCACCTATATCTGAAATGCCTATCGGCACCTATTTTTGAAATGCCTATCGGAAACTACATCTGAAATGCCTATTAGCACCTATATTTGAAATGCCTATCGGCAACCATATCTGGAATGCCTATCGGCACCTATATTTGAAATGCCTATCGGCTTCTATATCTGAAATGCCTATCGGCACCTATTTATAAAATGCCAATCGGCAACTATATCTGAAATGCCTATCGGCACCTATATCTGAAATGCCTATCAGCACCTATTTTTGAAATGCCTTTCGGAAAGTACATCTGAAAATCCTATCTGCTCCTATATTTGAAATGCCTATCGGCAACCATATCTGAAATGCCTATCTACACCTATATTTGAAATACCTATCGGCTTCTATATCTGAAATGCCTATCGGCACCTATTTTAAAATGCCAATCGGCAACTATATCTAAAATGCCTATCGGCACCTATATCTGAAATGCCTATCGGCATCAATTTTTGAAATGCCTATCGGAAACTACATCTAAAATGCCTATCAGCACCTATATTTGAAATGCCTATCGGCAACCATATCTGGAATGCCCATCGGCACCTATATTTGAAATGCCTATCGGCTTCTATATCTGAAATGCCTATCGGCACCTATTTTTAAAATGCCAATTGGCAACTATATCTGAAATGCCTATCGGCACCTATAACAAAAATGCCTATCGGCACTTTTTTTTGAAATGCCTATCGGAAACTACATCTGAAATGCCTGTCAGCACCTATATCTGAAATGCCTATCGGCACCTATATCTGAAATGCCTATCGGCACCTATTTTTGAAATGCCTATCGGAAACTACATCTGAAATGCCTATCAGCACCTATATTTGAAATGCCTATCGGCAACCATATCTGAAATGCCTATCGACACCTATATTTGAAATACCTATCGGCATCTATATCTAAAATGCCTATCGGCACCTATTTTTAAAATGCCAATCGGTAACTATATCTGAAATGCCTATCGGCTTCTATATCTGAAATGCCTATCGGCACTTATTTTTAAAATGCCAATCGGAAACTATATCTGAAATGCCTATCGGCACCTATATCTGAAATGCCTATCGGCACCTATTTTTAAAATGCCAACTGAAACTACATCTGAAATGCCTATCAGCACCTATATTTGAAATGCCTATCGGCACCCATATCTGGAATGCCTATCGGCACCTATATTTAAAATGCCTATCGGCTTCTATATCTGAAATGCCTATCGGCACCTATTTTTAAAATGTTAATCGGCAACTATATCTGAAATGCCTATCGGCACCTATATCTGAAATGCCTATCAGCACCTATTTTTGAAATGCCTATCGGAAACTACATCTGAAATGCCTATCGGCACCTATATTTGAAATGCCTATCGGCTTCTATATCTGAAATGCCTATCGGCACCTATTTTTAAAATGCCAATCGGCAACTATATCTGTAATGCCTATTGGCACCTATATCTGAAATGCCTATCGGCACCTATTTTTGAAATGCATATCGGAAACTACATCTGAAATGCCTATTAGCACCAATATTTGAAATGCCTATCGGCAACCATATCTGAAATGCCTATCGACACCTATATTTGAAATACCTATCGGCTTCTATATCTGAAATGCCTATCGGCACCTATTTTTAAAATGCCAATCGGCAACTATATCTGAAATGCCTATCGGAACCTATATCTGAAATGCCTATCGGCACCTATTTTTGAAATGCCTATCGGAAATTACATCTGAAATGCCTACCAGCACCTATATTTGAAATGCCTATCGGCAACCATATCTGGAATGCCTATCGGCACCTATATCTGAAATGCCTATCGGCTTCTATATCTGAAATGCCTATCGGCACCTATTTTTAAAATGCCAATCGGCAACTATATCTAAAGTGCCTATCGGCACCTATATCTGAAATGCCTATCGGCACCTATTTTTGAAATGCCTATCGAAAACTACATCTGAAATGCCTATCAGCACCTTTATTTGAAATGTCTATCGGCAACCACATCAGAAATGCCTATCGGCACCTATATCTGAAATGCCTTTCGGCATTTATATCTGAAATGCCTATCGACACCTATATTTGAAATGCCTATCGGCACCTATATTTTAAATGCCTATCGGCAACTATATCTGATATGCCTATCGGCACCTATATCTGAAATGCCTATCGGCACCAATTTTTGAAATGCCTATCAGAAACTACATCTGAAATGCCTATCAGCACCTTTATTTGAAATGTCTATCGGCAACCACATCAGAAATGCCTATCGGCACCTATATCTGAAATGCCTTTCGGCATTTATATCTGAAATGCCTATCGACACCTATATTTGAAATGCCTATCGGCACCTATATTTTAAATGCCTATCGGCACCTATATCTGAAATGCCTATCGGCACCTATTTTTAAAATGCCAACTGAAACTACATCTGAAATGCCTATCAGCACCTATATTTGAAATGCCTATCGGCAACCATATCTGGAATGCCTATCGGCACCTATATTTGAAATGCCTATCGGCTTCTATATGTGAAATGCCTATCGGCACCTATTTTTAAAATGCCAATCGGCAACAATATCTGAAATGCCTATCGGCACCTACATCTGAAATGCCTATCGGCACCTATTTTTGAAATGCCTATCGAAAACTACATCTGAAATGCCTATCAGTACCTTTATTTGAAATGTCTATCGGCAACCACATCAGAAATGTCTATCGGCACCTATATCTGAAATGCCTTTCGGCATTTATATCTGAAATGCCTATCGACACCTATATCTGAAATGCCTATCGGCACCTATATCTGAAATGCCTATCGGCACCTATTTTTGAAATGCCTATCGTAAACTACATCTGAAATGCCTATCAGCACCTATATTTGAAATGCCTATCGGCAACCATATCTGGAGTGCCTATCGGCACCTATATTTGAAATGCCTATCGGCTTCTATATCTGAAATGCCTATCGGCACCTATTTTTAAAATGCCAATCGGCAACTATATCTGTATTGCCTATCGGCACCTATATCTGAAATGCCTATCGGCACCTATTTTTGAAATGCCTTTAGGAAACTACATCTGAAATGCCTATCAGCACCAATATTTGAAATGCCTATCGGCAACCATATCTGAAATGCCTATCGACACCTATATTTGAAATACCTATCGGCTTCTATATCTGAAATGCCTATCGGCACCTATTTTTAAAATGCCAATCGGCAACTATATCTGAAATGCCTATCGGAACCTATATCTGAAATGCCTATCGGCACCAATTTTTGAAATGCCTATCAGAAACTACATCTGAAATGCCAATAGCACCTATATTTGAAATGCCTATCGGCAACCATATCTGGAATGCCTATCGGCACCTATATTTGAAATGCCTATCGGCTTCTATATCTGAAATGCCTATCGGCACCTATTTTTAAAATGCCAGTCGGCAACTATATCTGAAATGCCTATCAGCACCTATATCTGAAATGACTATCGGCACCTATTTTTGAAATGCCTATCGGAAACTACATCTGAAATGCCTATTAGCACCTATATTTGAAATGCCTATCGGCAACCATATCTGGAATGCCTATCGGCACCTATATTTGAAATGCCTATCGGCTTCTATATCTGAAATGCCTATCGGCACCTATTTTCAAAATGCCAATCGGCAACTATATCTGAAATGCCTATCGGCGCCTATATCTGAAATGCCTATCAGCACCTATTTTTGAAATGCCTTTCAGAAACTACATCTGAAAATCCTATCTGCTCCTATATTTGAAATGCCTATCGGCAACCATATCTGAAATGCCTATCTACACCTATATTTGAAATACCTATCGGCTTCTATATCTGAAATGCCTATCGGCACCTATTTAAAAATGCCAATCGGCAACTATATCTGAAATGCCTATCGGCACCTATATCTGAAATGCCTATCGGCATCAATTTTTGAAATGCCTATCGGAAACTACATCTAAAATGCCTATCAGCACCTATATTTGAAATGCCTATCGGCAACCATATCTGGAATGCCTATCGGCACCTATATTTGAAATGCCTATCGGCTTCTATATCTGAAATGCCTATCGGCACCTATTTTTAAAATGCCAATTGGCAACTATATCTGAAATGCCTATCGGCACCTATATCTAAAATGCCTATCGGCACCTATTTTTGAAATGCCTATCGGAAACTACATCTGAAATGCCTATCAGCACCTATATTTGAAATGCCTATCGGCAACCATATCTGGAATGCCTATCGGCACCTATATTTGAAATGCCTATCGGCTTCTATATCTGAAATGCCTATCGGCACACATTTTTAAAATGCCAATCGGCAACTATATCTGAAATGCCTATCGGCACCTATATCTGAAATGCCTATCGGCACCTATTTTTGAAATGCCTATCGGAAACTACATCTGAAATGCCTATCAGCACCTATATTTGAAATACCTATCGGCAACCATATCTGAAAAGCCTATCGACACCTATATTTGAAATACCTATCGGCATCTATATCTAAAATGCCTATCGGCACCTATTTTTAAAATCCCAATCGGTAACTATATCTGAAATGCCTATCGGCTTCTATATCTGACATGCCTATCGGCACTTATTTTTAAAATGCCAATCGGAAACTATATCTGAAATGCCTATCGGCACCTATATCTGAAATGCCTATCGGCACCTATTTTTAAAGTGCCAACTGAAATAGAAGCCGATAGGCATTTCAAATATAGGTGCCGATAGGCATTCCAGATATGGTTGCCGATAGGCATTTCAAATATAGGTACTGATAGGCATTTCAGATGTAGTTTCTGATAGGCATTTCAAAAATTGATGCCGATAGGCATTTCAGATATAGGTTCCGATAGGCATTTCAGATATAGTTGCCGATTGGCATTTTAAAAATAGGTGCCGATAGGCATTTCAGATATAAAAGCCGATCGGTATTTCAAATATAGGTGTCGATAGGCATTTCAGATATGGTTGCCGATAGGCATTTCAAATATTGGTGCTGATAGGCATTTCAGATGTAGTTTCCGATAGGCATTTCAGAGATAGGTGCCGAGAGGCATTTCAGATATAAATGCCGAAAGGCATTTCAGATATAGGTGCCTATAGGCATTTCAGATATAGTTGCCGATTGGCATTTTAAAAATAGGTGTCGATAGGCATTTCAGATATGGTTGCCGATAGGCATTTCAAATATAGGTGCTGATAGGCATTTTAGATGTAGTTTCCGATAGGCATTTCAAAAATAGGTGCCGATAGGTATTTCAGATATAGGTGCCGATAGGCATTTCAGATATAGGTGCCGATAGTCATTTCAGATATAATTGCCAATTGGCATTTTAAAAATAGGTGCCGATAGGCATTTCAGATATAGAAGCCGATAGGCATTTCAAATATAGGTGCCGATAGGCATTCCAGATATGGTTGCCGATAGGCATTTCAAATATAGGTGCTAATAGGCATTTCAGATGTAGTTTTCGATAGGCATTTCAAAAATAGGTGCCGATAGGTATTTCAGATATAGGTGCCGATAGGCACTTCAGATATCGTTGCCGATTGGCATTTTAAAAATAGGTGCCGATAGGCATTTCAGATATAGAAGCCGATAGGCATTTCAAATATAGGCGCCGATAGGCATTCCAGATATGGTTGCCGATAGGCATTTCAAATATAGGTGCTGATAGGCATTTCAGATGTAGTTTACGATAGGCATTTCAAAAATAGGTCCCGATAGGCATTTTAGATATAGGTGCCGATAGGCATTTCAGATATAGTTGCCGATTGGCATTTTAAAAATAGGTGCCGATAGGCATTTCAAATATAGGTGCCGATAGGCATTCCAGATATGGTTGCCGATAGGCATTTCAAATATAGGTGCTGATAGGCATTTCAGATGTAGTTTTCGATAAGCATTTCAAAAATTGGTGCCGATAGGCATTTCAGATTTAGGTGCCGATAGGCATTTCAGATATAGTTGCCGATTGGCATTTTAAAAATAGGTGCCGATAGGCATTTCAGATATAGAATCCGATAGGTAATTCAAATAAAGGTGTCGATAGGCATTTCAGATATGGTTGCTGAGAGGCATTTCAAATATAAGTGCTGATAGGCATTTCAGATGTAGTTTCCGATAGGCATTTCAAAAGTAGGTACCGATAGGCATTTCAGATATAGGTGCCGATAGGCATTTCAGATATATTTGCCAATTGGCATTTTAAAAATAGGTGTCGATAGGCATTTTAGATATAGAAGCCGATAGGCATTTCAAATATAGGTGCCGATAGGCATTGCAGATATGGTTGCCGATAGGCATTTCAAATATAGGTGCTGATAGGCATTTCAGATGTAGTTTTCGATAGGCATTTTAAAAATAGGTGCCGATAGGCATTTCAGATATAGGTGCCGATAGGCACTTCAGATATAGTTGCCGATTGGCATTATAAAAATAGCTGCCGATAGGCATTTCAGATGTAGAAGCCGATAGGCATTTCAAATATAGGTGCCGATGGGCATTCCAGATATGGTTGCCGATAGGCATTTCAAATATAGGTGCTGATAGGCATTTCAGATGTAGTTTCCGATAGGCATTTCAAAAATAGGTGCCGAAAGGCATTTCAGATATAGGTGCCGAGAGGCATTTCAGATATAGTTGCCGATTGGCATTTTAAAAATAGGTGCCGATAGGCATTTCAGTTATAGAAGCCGATAGGCATTTCAAATATAGGTGCCGATAGGCATTCCAGATATGGTTGCCGATAGGCATTTCAAATATAGGTGCTGATAGGCATTTCAAATGTAGTTTCCGATAGGCATTTTAAAAATTAGTGCCGATAGGCATTTCAGATATTGGTGCCGATAGGCATTTCAGATATAGTTGCCGATTGGCATTTTAAAAATAGGTGCCGATAGGCATTTCAGATATAGAAGCCGATAGGTATTTCAAATATAGGTGTCGATAGGCATTTTAGATATGGTTGCCGATAGGCATTTAAATTCTGGTGCTGATAGGCATTTCAGATGTAGTTTCCGATAGGCATTTTAAAAATAGGTGCCGATAGGCATTTCAGATATAGGTGCCGATAGGCATTACAGATATAGTTGCCGATTAGCATTTTAAAAATAGGTGCCAATAGGCATTTCAGATATAGAAGCCGATAGGCATTTCAAATATAGGTGCCGATAGGCATTCCAGATATGGTTGCCGATAGGCATTTCAAATATAGGTGCTGATAGGCATTTCAGATGTAGTTTTCGATAGGCATTTCAAAAATAGGTGCCGATAGGCATTTCAGATATAGGTGCCGATAGGCATTTCAGATATAGTTGCCGATTGGCATTTTAAAAATAGGTGCCGATAGGCATTTCAGAAATAGAAGCCGATAGGCATTTCAAAAATAGGTGCCGATAGGCATTTCAGATATAGGTGCCGATAGGCATTTCAGATATAGTTGCCGATTGGCATTTTAAAAATAGGTGTCGATAGGCATTTCAGATATAGAAGCCTATAGGAATTTCAAATATAGGTGCCGATAGGCATTCCAGATATGGTTGCCGATAGGAATTTCAAATATAGGTGTTGATAGGCATTCCGAAAGTAGTTTCCGATAGGCATTTCAAAAATTGGTGCCGATAGGCATTTCAGATATAGAAGCCGATAGGTATTTCAAATATAGGTGTCGATAGGCATTTCAGATATGGTTGCCGATAGGCATTTCAAATATAGGTGCTGATAGGCATTTCAGATGTAGTTTCCGATAGGCATTTAAAAAATAGGTGCCGATAGGCATTTCAGATATAGGTGCCGATAGGCATTTCAGATATAGTTGCCGATTGGCATTTTAAAAATAGGTGCCGATAGGCATTTCAGATATAGAAGCCGATAGGCATTTCAAATATAGGTTCCGATAGGCATTCCAGATATGGTTGCCGATAGGCATTTCAAATATAGGTGCTGATAGGCATTTCAGATGTAGTTTCCGATAGGCATTTCAAAAATAGGTGCCGATAGGCATTTCAGATATAGGTGCCGATAGTCATTTCAGATATAGTTGCCAATTGGCATTTTAAAAATAGGTGCCGATAGGCATTTCAGATATAGAAGCCGATAGGCATTTCAAATATAGGTGCCGATAGGCATTCCGGATATGGTTGCCGATAGGCATTTCAAATATAGGTGCTGATAGGCATTTTAGATGTAGTTTCCGATAGGCATTTCAAAAATTGATGCCGATAGGCATTTCAGATATAGGTGCCGATAGGCATTTCAGATATAGTTGCCGATTGGCATTTTAAAAATAGGTGCCGATAGGCATTTCAGAAATAGAAGCCGATAGGCATTTCAAATATAGGTGCCGATAGGCATTCCAGATATGGTTGCCGATAGGCATTTCAAATATAGGTGCTGATAGGCATTTCAGATGTAGTTTCCGATAGGCATTTCAAAAATTGGTGCCGAAAGGCATTTCAGATATAGGTGCCGATAGGCATTTCAGATATAGTTGCCGATTGGCATTTTAAAAATAGGTGCCGATAGGCATTTCAGATATAGAAGCCGATAGGTATTTCAAATATAGGTGTCGATAGGCATTTCAGATATGGTTGCCGATAGGCATTTCAAATATAGGTGCTGATAGGCATTTCAGATGTAGTTTCCGATAGGCATTTCAAAAATAGGTGTCGATAGGCATTTCAGATATAGGTGCCGATTGGCATTTCAGATATAGTTGCCGATTGGCATTTTAAAAATAGGTGTCGATAGGCATTTCAGATATAGAAGCCTATAGGAATTTCAAATATACGTGCCGATAGGCATTCCAGATATGGTTGCCGACAGGCATTACAAATATAGGTGTTGATAGGCATTCCGGATGTTGTTTCCGATAGGCATTTCAAAAATTGGTGCCGATAGGCATTTCAGATATAGGTGCCGATAGGCATTTCAGATATAGTTACCGATTGGCATTTTAAAAATAGGTGCCGATAGGCATTTCAGATATAGAAGCCGATAGGTATTTCAAATATAGGTGTGGATAGGCATTTCAGATATGGTTGCCGATAAGCATTTCAAATATAGGTGCTGATAGGCATTTTAGATGTAGTTTCCGATAGGCATTTAAAAAATAGGTGCCGATAGGCATTTCAGATATAGGTGCAGATAGGCATTTCAGATATAGTTGCCGATTGGCATTTTAAAAATAGGTGCCGATAGGCATTTCAGATATAGAAGCCGATAGGCATTTCAAATATAGGTGCCGATAGGCATTCCAGATATGGTTGCCGATAGGCATTTCAAATATAGGTGCTGATAGGCATTTCAGATGTAGTTTCCGATAGGCATTTCAAAAATTGATGCCGATAGGCATTTCAGAATTTCAGATATAGGTGCCGATAGGCATTTCAGATATAGTTGCCGATTGGCATTTTAAAAATAGGTGCCGATAGGCATTTCAAAAATAGAAGCCGATAGGCATTTCAAATATAGGTGCCGATAGGCATTCCAGATATGGTTGCCGATAGGCATTTCAAATATAGGTGCTGATAGGCATTTCAGATGTAGTTTCCGATAGGTATTTCCAAAATAGGTGCCGATAGGCATTTCAGATATAGGTGCCGATAGGCATTTCAGATATAGTTGCCGATTGGCATTTTAAAAATAGGTGCCGATAGGCATTTCAGATATAGAAGCCGATAGGCATTTCAAATATAGGTGCCGATAAGCATTACAGATATGTTTGCCGATAGGCATTTCAAATATAGGTGCTGATAGGCATTTCAGATGTAGTTTCCGATAGGCATTTCAAAAATTGATGCCGATAGGCATTTCAGAATTTCAGATATAGGTGCCGATAGGCATTTCAGATATAGTTGCCGATTGGCATTTTAAAATAGGTGCCGATAGGCATTTCAAAAATAGAAGCCGATAGGCATTTCAAATATAGGTGCCGATAGGCATTCCAGATATGGTTGCCGATAGGCATTTCAAATATAGGTGCTGATAGGCATTTCAGATGTAGTTTCCGATAGGTATTTCCAAAATAGGTGCCGATAGGCATTTCAGATATAGTTGCCGATTGGCATTTTAAAAATAGGTGCCGATAGGCATTTCAGATATAGAAGCCGATAGGCATTTCAAATATAGGTGCCGATAAGCATTACAGATATGTTTGCCGATAGGCATTTCAAATATAGGTGCTGATAGGCATTTCAGATGTAGTTTCCGATAGGCATTTCAAAAATTGGTGCCGAAAGGCATTTCAGATATTGGTGCCGATAGGCATTTCAGATATAGTTGCCGATTGGCATTTTAAAAATAGGTGCCGATAGGCATTTCAGATATAGAAGCCGATAGGTATTTCAAATATAGGTGTCGATAGGCATTTCAGATATGGTTGCCGATAGGCATTTCAAATATAGATGCTGATAGGCATTTTAGATGTAGTTTCCGATAGGCATTTCAAAAATAGGCGCCGATAGGCATTTCAGATATACATAGGTGCCGATAGGCATTTCAGATATAGGTGCCGATAGTCATTTCAGATATAGTTGCCAATTGGCATTTTAAAAATAGGTGCCAATATGCATTTCAAAAATAGAAGCCGATAGGCATTTCAAATATAGGTGCCGATAGGCATTCCAGATATGGTTGCCGTTAGGCATTTCAAATATAAGTGCTGATAGGCATTTCAGATGTAGTTTCCGATAGGCATTTCAAAAATAGTTACCGATAGGCATTTCAGATATAGGTGCCGATAGGCATTTCAGATATAGTTGCCAATTGGCATTTTAAAAATAGGTGTCGATAGGCATTTCAGATATAGAAGCCGATAGGCATATCAAATATAGGTGCCGATAGGCATTGCAGATATGGTTGCCGATAGGCATTTCAAATATAGGTGCTGATAGGCATTTCAGATGTAGTTTCCGATAGGCATTTCAAAAATAGGTACCGATGGGCATTTTAGATATAGGTGCCGATAGGCATTTCAGATATAGTTGCCGATTGGCATTTTAAAAATAGGTGCCGATAGGCATTTCAGATATAGAAGCCGATAGGTAATTCAAATATAGATGTCGATAGGCATTTCAGATATGGTTGCCGAGAGGCATTTCAAATATAAGTGCTGATAGGCATTTCAGATGTAGTTTCCGATAGGCATTTCAAAAATAGGTACCGATAGGCATTTCAGATATAGGTGCCGATAGGCATTTCAGATATAGTTGCCAATTGGCATTTTAAAAATAGGTGTCGATAGGCATTTCAGATATAGAAGCCGATAGGCATATCAAATATAGGTGCCGATAGGCATTGCAGATATGGTTGCCGATAGGCATTTCAAATATAGGTGCTGATAGGCATTTCAGATGTAGTTTTCGATAGGCATTTTAAAAATAGGTGCCGATAGGCATTTCAGATATAGGTGCCGATAGGCACTTCAGATATAGTTGCCGATTGGCATTATAAAAATAGGTGCCGATAGGCATTTCAGATATAGAAGCCGATAGGCATTTTAAATATAGGTGCCAATAGGCATTCCAGATATGGTTGCCAATAGGCATTTCAAATATAGGTGCTAATAGGCATTTCAGATGTAGTTTCCGATAGGCATTTCAAAAATAGGTGCCGATAGGCATTTCAGATATAGGTGCCGATAGGCATTCCAGATATAGTTGCCGATTGGCATTTTAAAAATAGGTGCCGATAGGCATTTCAAATATAGAAGCCGATAGGCATTTCAAATATAGGTGCCGATAGGCATTCCAGATATGGTTGCCGATAGGCATTTCAAATATAGGTGCTGATAGGCATTTCAGATGTAGTTTCTGATAGGCATTTCAAAAATTGGTGCCGATAAGCATTTCAGATATAGGTGCCGATAGGCATATCAGATATAGTTGCCGATAGGCATTTAAAATTTAGGTGCCGATGGGCATTTCAAATATAGGTGTCGATAGGCATTTCAGATATAAATGCCGAAAGGCATTTCAGATATAGGTGCCGATAGGCATTTCTGATGTGGTTGCCGATAGACATTTCAAATTAAGGTGCTGATAGGCATTTCAGATGTAGTTTTCGATAGGCATTTCAAAAATAGGTGCCGATAGGCATTTCTGATGTAGGTGCCGATAGGCATTTCAGATATAGTTGCCGATTGGCATTTTAAAAATAGGTGCCGATAGGCATTTCAAATATAGAAGCCGATAGGCATTTCAAATATAGGTGCCGATAGGCATTCCAGATATGGTTGCCGATAGGCATTTCAAATATAGGTGCTGATAGGCATTTCAGATGTAGTTTCTTATAGGTATTTCAAAAATTGGTGCCGATAGGCATTTCAGATATAGGTGCCGATAGGCATATCAGATATAGTTGCCGATAGGCATTTAAAATATAGGTGCCGATACGCATTTCAAATATAGGTGCTGATAAGCATTTTAGATGTAGTTTCCGATAGGCATTTCAAAAATTGATGCCGATAGGCATTTCAGATATAGGTGCCGATAGGCATTTCAGATATAGGTGCCGATAGGCATTTCAGATATAGTTGCCGATTGGCATTTTAAAAATAGGTGCCGATAGGCATTTCAGATATAGAAGCCGATAGGTATTTCAAATATAGGTGTCGATAGGCATTTCAGATATGGTTGCCGATAGGCATTTCAAATATAGGTGCTGATAGGCATTTTAGATGTAGTTTCCGATAGGCCTTTCAAAAATAGGTGCCGATAGGCATTTCAGATATAGGTGCCGATAGGCATTTCAGATATAGGTGCCGATAGTCATTTCAGATATTGTTGCCAATTGGCATTTTAAAAATAGGTGCCGATAGGCATTTCAGATATAGAAGCCGATAGGCATTTCATATATAGGTGCCGATAGGCATTCCAGATATGGTTGCCGATAGGCATTTCAAATATAGGTGCTGATAGGCATTTCAGATGTAGTTTTCGATAGGCATTTAAAAAATAGGTGTTGATAGGCATTTCAGATATAGGTGCCGATAGGCATTTCAGATATAGGTGCCGATTGTCATTTCAGATGTAGTTTTCGATAGGCATTTCAAAAATAGGTGCCGATTGGCATTTTAGATATAGGTGCCGATAGGCACTTCAGATATCGTTGCCGATTGGCATTTTAAAAATAGGTGCCGATAGGCATTTCAGATATAGAAGCCGATAGGCATTTCAAATATAGGCGCCGATAGGCATTCCAGATATGGTTGCCGATAGGCATTTCAAATATAGGTGCTGATAGGCATTTCAGATGAAGTTTCCGATAGGCATTTAAAAAATAGGTACCGATAGGCATTTTAGTTATAGGTGCCGATAGGCATTTCAGATATAGTTGCCGATTGGCATTTTAAAAATAGGTGCCGGTAGGCATTTCAAATATAGGTGCCGATAGGCATTCCAGATATGGTTGCCGATAGGCATTTCAAATATAGGTGCTGATAGGCATTTCAGATGTAGTTTTCGATACGCATTTCAAAAATTGGTGCCGATAGGCATTTCAGATATAGGTGCCGATAGGCATTTCAGATATAGTTGCCGATTGGCATTTTAAAAATAGGTGCCGATAGGCATTTCAGATATAGAAGCCGATAGGTAATTCAAATATAGGTGTCGATAGGCATTTCAGATATGGTTGCCAATTGGCATTTTAAAAATAGGTGTCGATAGGCATTTCAGATATAGAAGCCGATAGGCATTTCAAATATAGGTGCCGATAGGCATTGCAGATATAGTTGCCGATAGGCATTTCAATTATAGGTGCTGATAGGCATTTCAGATGTAGTTTCCGATAGGCATTTCAAAAATAGATGCCGATAGGCATTTCAGATATAGGTGCCGATAGGCATTTCAGATATAGTTGCCGATTGGCATTTTAAAAATAGGTGCCGATAGGCATTTCAAATATATAAGCCGATAGGCATTTCAAATATAGGTGCCGATAGGCATTCCAGATATGGTTGCCGATAGACATTTCAAATATAGGTGCTGATAGGTATTTCAGATGTAGTTTCTGATAGGCATTTCCAAAATAGGTGCCGATAGGCATTTCAGATATAGGTGCCGATAGGCATTTCAGATATAGTTGCCGATAGGCATTTCAGATATAGTTGCCGATTGGAATTTTAAAAATAGGTGTTGATAGGCATTTCAGATATAAAAGCCGATAGGCATTTCAAATATAGGTGCCGATAGGCATTCCAGATATGGTTGACGATAGGCATTTCAAATATAAGTGCAGATAGGCATTTTAGATGTAGTTTCCGATAGGCATTTCAAAAATAGGTGCCGATAGGCATTTCAGATATAGGTGCCGATAGGCATTTCAGATATAGTTGCCGATTGGCATTTTAAAAATAGGTGCCGATAGGCATTCCAAATATAGAAGCCGATAGGCATTTCAAATATAGGTGCCGATAGGCATTCCAGATATGGTTGCCGATAGGCATTTCAAATATAAGTGCTAATAGGCATTTCAGATGTAGTTTCGATAGGCATTTCAAAAATTGGTGCCGATAGGCATTTCAGATATAAGTGCCGATAGGCATTTCAGATATAGTTGCCGATTAACATTTTAAAAATAGGTGCCGATAGGCATTTTAGATGTAGTTTCCGATAGGCATTTCTTAAATAAGTGCCGATAGGCATTTCAGATATAGGTGCCGATAGGCATATCAAATATAGGTGCTAATAGGCATTTCAGATGTAGTTTCCGATAGGCATTTCAAAAATACGTGCCGATAGGCATTTCAGATATAGGTGCCGATAGGCATTTCAGATATAGTTGCCGATTGGCATTTTAAAAATAGGTGCCGATAGGCATTTTAGATGTAGTTTCCGATAGGCATTTCAAAAATATGTGCCGATAGGCACTTCAGATATAGGTGCCGATAGGCATATCTGATATAGTTGCCGATAGGCATTTAAAAATAGGTGCCGATAGGCATTTCTGATGTGGTTGCCGATAGGCATTTCAAATATAGGTGCTGATAGGCATTTCAGATGTAGTTTCCGATAGGCATTTCAAAAATAGGTGCCGATAGGCATTTCAGATATAGGTGCCGATAGGCATTTCAGATATAGTTGCCGATTGGCATTTTAAAAATGTGTGCCGATAGGCATTTCAGATATAGGTGCCGATAGGCATATCAGATATAGTTGCCGATAGGCATTTAAAATATAGGTGCCGATAGGCATTTCAAATATAGGTGTCGATAGGCATTTCAGATATAAATGCCGAAAGGCATTTCAGATATAGGTGCCGATAGGCATTTCTGATGTGGTTGCCGATAAGCGTTTCAAATATAGGTGCTGATAGGCATTTCAGATGTAGTTTTCGATAGGCATTTCAAAAATAGGTTCCGATAGGCATTTCAGATATAGGTGCCGATAGGCACTTCAGATATAGTTGCCGATTGGCATTTTAAAAATAAGTGCCGATAGGCATTTCAGATATAGAAGCCGATAGGCATTTCAAATATAGGTGCCGATAGGCATTCCAGATATGGTTGCCGATAGGCATTTCAAATATAGGTGTTGATAGGCATTCCGGATGTAGTTTCCGATAGGCATTTTAAAAATTGGTGCCGATAGGCATTTCAGATATAGGTGCCGATAGGCATTTCAGATATAGTTACCGATTGGCATTTTAAAAATAGGTGCCGATAGGCATTTCAGATATAGAAGCCGATAGGTATTTCAAATATAGGTGTGGATAGGCATTTCAGATATGGTTGCCGATAGGCATTTCAAATATAGGTGCTGATAGGCATTTCAGATGTAGTTTCCGATAGGCATTTAAAAAATAGGTGCCGATAGGCATTTCAGATATAGGTGCCGATAGGCATTTCATATATAGTTGCCGATTGGCATTTTAAAAATAGGTGCCGATAGGCATTTCAGATATAGAAGCCGATAGGCATTTCAAATATAGGTGCCGATAGGCATTCCAGATATGGTTGCCGATAGGCATTTCAAATATAGGTGCTGATAGGCATTTCAGAAGTAGTTTCCGATAGGCATTTCAAAAATAGGTTCCGATAGGCATTTCAGATATAGGTGCCGATAGTCATTTCAGATAGAGTTGCCAATTGGCATTTTAAAAATAGGTGCCGATAGGCATTTCAGATATAGAAGCCGATAGGCATTTCAAATATAGGTGCCGATAGGCATTCCAGATATGGTTGCCGATAGGCATTTCAAATATAGGTGCTGATAGGCATTTTAGATGTAGTTTCCGATAGGCATTTCAAAAATTGATGCCGATAGGCATTTCAGATATAGGTGCCGATAGGCAATTCAGATATAGTTGCCGATTGGCATTTTAAAATAGGTGCCGATAGGCATTTCAGATATAGAAGCCGATAGGTATTTCAAATATAGGTGTCGATAGGCATTTCAGATATGGTTGCCAATAGGCATTTCAAATATAGGAGCAGATAGGCATTTCAGATGTAGTTTCCGAAAGGCATTTCAAAAATAGGTGCCGATAGGCATTTCAGATATAGGTGCCGATAGGCATTTCAGATATAGTTGCCGATTGGCATTTTAAAAATAGGTGCCGATAGGCATTTCAGATATAGAAGCCGATAGGCATTTCAAATATAGGTGCCGATAGGCATTCCAGATATAGTTGCCGAGAGGCATTTCAAATATAAGTACTGATAGGCATTTCAGATGTAGTTTCCGATAGGCATTTCAAAAATAGGTACCGATAGGCATTTCAGATATAGGTGCCGATAGGCATTTCAGATATAGTTGCCGATTGGCATTTTAAAAATAGGTGCCGATAGGCATTTCAGATATAGAAGCCGATAGGCATTTCAAATATAGGTGCCGATAGGCATTTCAGATATGGTTGCCGATAGGCATTTCAAATATAGGTGCTGATAGGCATTTCAAATGTAGTTTCCGATAGGCATTTCAAAAATAGGTGCCGATAGGCACTTCAGATATAGGTGCCGATAGGCATTTCAGATATAGTTGCCGATTGGCATTTTAAAAATAGGTGCCGATAGGCATTTCAGATATAGAAGACGATAGGCATTTCAAATATAGGTGCCGATAGGCATTCCAGATATGGTTGCCGATAGGCATTTTAAATATAGGTGCTGATAGGCATTTCAGATGTAGTTTCCGATAGGCATTTCCAAAATAGGTGCCGATAGGCATTTCAGATGTAGTTTCCGATAGGCATTTCAAAAATTGGTGCCGATAGGCATTTCAGATATAGGTGCCGATTGGCATTTCAGATATAGTTGACGATTGGCATTTTAAAAATAGGTGCCGATAGGCATTTCAGATATAGGTGCTGATAGGCATTTCAGATATAGTTGCCGATAGGCATTTCAGATATAGTTGCCGATTGGCATTTTAAAAATAGGTGCCGATAGGCATTTCAGATATAGAAGCCGATAGGCATTTCAAATATAGGTGCCGATAGGCATTCCTGATATGGTTGCCGATAGGCATTTCAAATATAGGTGCTGATAGGCATTTCAGATGTAGTTTCCGATAGGCATTTCAAAAATTGGTGCCGATAGGCATTTCAGATATAGGTGCCGATAGGCATATCAGATATAGTTGCCGATAGGCATTTAAAATATAGGTGCCGATAGGCATTTCAAATATAGGTGTCGATAGGCATTTCAGATATAAATGCTGAAAGGCATTTTAGATATAGGTGCCGATAGGCATTTCTGATGTGGTTGCCGATAGACATTTCAAATAAAGGTGCTGATAGGCATTTCAGATGTAGTTTTCGATAGGATTTCAAAAATAGGTGCCGATAGGCATTTCAGATATAGGTTCCGATAGGCATTTCAGATATAGTTGCCGATTGGTATTTTAAAAATAGGTGCCGATAGGCATTTCAGATATAGAAGCCGATAGGCATTTCAAATATAGGTGCCGATAGGCATTCCAGATATGGTTGCCGATAGGCATTTCAAATATAGGTGCTGATAGGCATTTCAGATGTAGTTTCCGATAGGCATTTCAAAAATAGGTGCCGATAAGCATTTCAGATATAGGTGCCGATAGGCATTTCAGATATAGTTGCCGATTGGCATTTTAAAAATAGGTGCCGATAGGCATTTCAGATATAGATGCCGATAGGCATTTCAAATATAGGTGCCGATAAGCATTCCATATATGGTTGCCGATAGGCATTTCAAATATAGGTGCTAATAGGCATTTCAGATGTAGTTTCCGATAGGCATTTCAAAAATTGGTGCCGATAGGCATTTCAGATATAGGTGCCGATAGGCATTTCAGATATAGTTGCCGATTGGCATTTTAAAAATAGGTGCCGATAGGCATTTCAGATATAGAAGCCGATAGGTATTTCAAATATAGCTGTCGATAGGCATTTCAGATATGGTTGCCGATAGGCATTTCAAATATAAGTGCTGATAGGCATTTCAGATGTAGTTTCTGATAGGCATTTCAAAAATAGGTACCGATAGGCATTTCAGATATAGTTGCCGATTGGCATTTTAAAAATAGGTGCCGATAGGCATTTCAGATATAGAAGCCGATAGGCATTTCAAATATAGGTGCCGATAGGCATTCCAGATATGGTTGCCGATAGGCATTTCAAATATAAGTGCTGATAGGCATTTCAGATGTAGTTTCCGATAGGCATTTAAAAAATAGGTACCGATAGGCATTTCAGATATAGGTGCCTATAGGCATTTCAGATATAAATGCCAATTGGCATTTTAAAAATAGGTGCCGATAGGCATTTCAGATATAGAAGCCGATAGGCATTTCAAATATAGGTGCCGATAGGCATTCCAGATATGGTTGCCGATTGGCATTTCAAATATAAGTGCTGATAGGCATTTCAGATGTAGTTTTCCATAGGCATTTGAAAAATAGGTACCGATAGGCATTTCAGATATAGTGTCCGATTGGCATTTTAAAAATAGGTGCCGATAGGCATTTCAGATATAGAAGCCGATAGGCATTTCAAATATAGGTGCCGATAGGCATTTCAGATGTAGTTTTCGATAGACATTTCAAAAATTGGTGCCAATAGGTATTTCAGATATAGGCGCCGATAGACATTTCAGATATAGTTGCCGATTGGCATTTTAAAAATAGGTGCCGATAGGCATTTCAGATATAGAAGCCGATAGGCACTTCAAATATAGGTGCCGATAGGCATTCCAGATATGGTTGTCGATAGGCATTTCAAATATAGGTGCTGATAGGCATTTCAGATGTAGTTTCCGATAGGCATTTCAAAAATAGGTGCCGATAGGCATTTCAGATATAGAAGCCGATAGGCATTTCAAATATAGGTGCCGATAAGCATTCCAGATATGGTTGCCGATATGCATTTCAAATATAGGTGCTGATAGGCATTTCAGATGTAGTTTCAGATAGGCATTTCAAAAATTGGTGCCGATAGGCATTTCAGATATAGGTGCCGATAGGCATTTCAGATATAGTTACCGATTGGCATTTTAAAAATAGGTGCCGATAGGCATTTCAGATATAGTAGCCGATAGGTATTTCAAATATAGGTGTCGATAGGCATTTCAGATATGGTTGCCGATAGGCATTTCAAAAATAGGTGCCGACAGGCATTTCAGATATAGGTGCCATTAGGCATTTCAGATATAGTTGCCGATTGGCATTTTAAAAAACGGTGCCGATAGGCATTTCAGATATAGGTGCCGATAGGCATTTCAGATATAGTTGCCGATTGGCATTTTAAAAATAGGTGCCGATAGGCATTTCAGATATAGAAGCCGATAGATATTTCAAATATAGGTGTCGATAGGCATTTCAGATATGGTTGCCGATAGGCATTTCAAATATAGGTGCTGGTAGGCGTTTCAGATGTATTTTCCGATAGGCATTTCAAAAATAGGTGCCGATAGGCATTTCAAATATAGAAGCCGATCGGCATTTCAAATATTGGTGCCGATAGGCATTCCAGATATGGTTGCAGATAGGCATTTCAAATATAGGTGCTGATAGGCATTTTAGATGTAGTTTCCGGTAGGCATTTCAAAAATTGATGCCGATAGGCCTTTCAGATATAGAAGCCGATAGGTATTTCAAATATAGGTGTCGATAGGGATTTCAGATATGGTTGCCGATAGGCATTTTAAATATAAGTGCTGATAGGCATTTCAGATGTAGTTTCCGATAGGCATTTCAAAAATTGGTACCGATAGGCATTTCAGATATAGGTGCCGATAGGCATTTCAGATATAGTTGCCGATTGGCATTTTAAAAATAGGTGCCGATAGGCATTTCAGATATAGAAGCCGATAGGCATTTTAAATATAGGTGCCGATAGGCATTCCAGATATGGTTGCCGATAGGCATTTCAAATATAGGTGCTGATAGGCATTTCAGATGTAGTTTCAGTTGGCATTTTAAAAATAGGTGCCGATAGGCATTTCAGATATAGGTGCCGATAGGCATTTCAGATATAGTTTCCGATAGGCATTTTAAAAATAAGTGCCGATAGGCATGTCAGATATAGAAGCCGATAGGCATTTCAGATATAGTTACCGATTGGCATTTTAAAAATAGGTGCCGATAGGCATTTTAGATATAGATGCCGATAGGTATTTCAAATATAGGTGTCGATAGGCATTTCAGATATGGTTGCCGATAGGTATTTCAAATATAGGTGCTGATAGGCATTTCAGATGTAGTTTCCGATAGGCATTTCAAAAATAGGTGCCGATAGGCATTTCAGATATAGGTGCCGATAGGCATTTCAGATATAGTTGCCGATTGGCATTTTAAAAATGTGTGCCGATAGGCATTTCAGATATAGGTGCCGATAGGCATATCAGATATAGTTGCCGATAGGCATTTAAAATATAGGTGCCGATAGGCATTTCAAATATAGGTGTCGATAGGCATTTCAGATATAAATGCCGAAAGGCATTTCAGATATAGGTGCCGATAGGCATTTCTGATGTGGTTGCCGATAAGCGTTTCAAATATAGGTGCTGATAGGCATTTCAGATGTAGTTTTCGATAGGCATTTCAAAAATAGGTTCCGATAGGCATTTCAGATATAGGTGCCGATAGGCACTTCAGATATAGTTGCCGATTGGCATTTTAAAAATAAGTGCCGATAGGCATTTCAGATATAGAAGCCGATAGGCATTTCAAATATAGGTGCCGATAGGCATTCCAGATATGGTTGCCGATAGGCATTTCAAATATAGGTGTTGATAGGCATTCCGGATGTAGTTTCCGATAGGCATTTTAAAAATTGGTGCCGATAGGCATTTCAGATATAGGTGCCGATAGGCATTTCAGATATAGTTACCGATTGGCATTTTAAAAATAGGTGCCGATAGGCATTTCAGATATAGAAGCCGATAGGTATTTCAAATATAGGTGTGGATAGGCATTTCAGATATGGTTGCCGATAGGCATTTCAAATATAGGTGCTGATAGGCATTTCAGATGTAGTTTCCGATAGGCATTTAAAAAATAGGTGCCGATAGGCATTTCAGATATAGGTGCCGATAGGCATTTCATATATAGTTGCCGATTGGCATTTTAAAAATAGGTGCCGATAGGCATTTCAGATATAGAAGCCGATAGGCATTTCAAATATAGGTGCCGATAGGCATTCCAGATATGGTTGCCGATAGGCATTTCAAATATAGGTGCTGATAGGCATTTCAGAAGTAGTTTCCGATAGGCATTTCAAATATAGGTTCCGATAGGCATTTCAGATATAGGTGCCGATAGTCATTTCAGATAGAGTTGCCAATTGGCATTTTAAAAATAGGTGCCGATAGGCATTTCAGATATAGAAGCCGATAGGCATTTCAAATATAGGTGCCGATAGGCATTCCAGATATGGTTGCCGATAGGCATTTCAAATATAGGTGCTGATAGGCATTTTAGATGTAGTTTCCGATAGGCATTTCAAAAATTGATGCCGATAGGCATTTCAGATATAGGTGCCGATAGGCAATTCAGATATAGTTGCCGATTGGCATTTTAAAATAGGTGCCGATAGGCATTTCAGATATAGAAGCCGATAGGTATTTCAAATATAGGTGTCGATAGGCATTTCAGATATGGTTGCCAATAGGCATTTCAAATATAGGAGCAGATAGGCATTTCAGATGTAGTTTCCGAAAGGCATTTCAAAAATAGGTGCCGATAGGCATTTCAGATATAGGTGCCGATAGGCATTTCAGATATAGTTGCCGATTGGCATTTTAAAAATAGGTGCCGATAGGCATTTCAGATATAGAAGCCGATAGGCATTTCAAATATAGGTGCCGATAGGCATTCCAGATATAGTTGCCGAGAGGCATTTCAAATATAAGTACTGATAGGCATTTCAGATGTAGTTTCCGATAGGCATTTCAAAAATAGGTACCGATAGGCATTTCAGATATAGGTGCCGATAGGCATTTCAGATATAGTTGCCGATTGGCATTTTAAAAATAGGTGCCGATAGGCATTTCAGATATAGAAGCCGATAGGCATTTCAAATATAGGTGCCGATAGGCATTTCAGATATGGTTGCCGATAGGCATTTCAAATATAGGTGCTGATAGGCATTTCAAATGTAGTTTCCGATAGGCATTTCAAAAATAGGTGCCGATAGGCACTTCAGATATAGGTGCCGATAGGCATTTCAGATATAGTTGCCGATTGGCATTTTAAAAATAGGTGCCGATAGGCATTTCAGATATAGAAGACGATAGGCATTTCAAATATAGGTGCCGATAGGCATTCCAGATATGGTTGCCGATAGGCATTTTAAATATAGGTGCTGATAGGCATTTCAGATGTAGTTTCCGATAGGCATTTCCAAAATAGGTGCCGATAGGCATTTCAGATGTAGTTTCCGATAGGCATTTCAAAAATTGGTGCCGATAGGCATTTCAGATATAGGTGCCGATTGGCATTTCAGATATAGTTGACGATTGGCATTTTAAAAATAGGTGCCGATAGGCATTTCAGATATAGGTGCTGATAGGCATTTCAGATATAGTTGCCGATAGGCATTTCAGATATAGTTGCCGATTGGCATTTTAAAAATAGGTGCCGATAGGCATTTCAGATATAGAAGCCGATAGGCATTTCAAATATAGGTGCCGATAGGCATTCCTGATATGGTTGCCGATAGGCATTTCAAATATAGGTGCTGATAGGCATTTCAGATGTAGTTTCCGATAGGCATTTCAAAAATTGGTGCCGATAGGCATTTCAGATATAGGTGCCGATAGGCCTATCAGATATAGTTGCCGATAGGCATTTAAAATATAGGTGCCGATAGGCATTTCAAATATAGGTGTCGATAGGCATTTCAGATATAAATGCTGAAAGGCATTTTAGATATAGGTGCCGATAGGCATTTCTGATGTGGTTGCCGATAGACATTTCAAATAAAGGTGCTGATAGGCATTTCAGATGTAGTTTTCGATAGGATTTCAAAAATAGGTGCCGATAGGCATTTCAGATATAGGTTCCGATAGGCATTTCAGATATAGTTGCCGATTGGTATTTTAAAAATAGGTGCCGATAGGCATTTCAGATATAGAAGCCGATAGGTATTTCAAATATAGGTGTCGATAGGCGTTTCAGATATGGTTGCCGATAGGCATTTCAAATATTGGTGCTGATAGGCATTTCAGATGTAGTTTCCGATAGGCATTTCAAAAATAGGTGCCGATAGGCATTTCAGATATAGGTGCCGATAGGCATTACAGATTTAGTTGCCGATTGGCATTTTAAAAATAAGTGCCGATAGGCATTTCAGATATAGAAGCCGATAGGCATTTCAAATATAGGTGCCGATAGGCATTTCAGATATGGTTGCCGATAGGCATTTCAAATATAGGTGCTGATAGGCATTTCAAATGTAGTTTCCGATAGGCATTTCAAAAATAGGTGCCGATAGGCACTTCAGATATAGGTGCCGATAGGCATTTCAGATATAGTTGCCGATTGGCATTTTAAAAATAGGTGCCGATAGGCATTTCAGATATAGAAGCCGATAGGCATTTCAAATATAGGTGCCGATAGGCATTCCAGATATGGTTGCCGATAGGCATTTCAAATATAGGTGCTGATAGGCATTTCAGATGTAGTTTCCGATAGGCATTTCAAAAATAGGTGCCGATAGGCATTATAGATATAGGTGCCGATAGGCATTTCAGATATAGTTGCCGATTGGCATTTTAAAAATAGGTGCCGATAGGCATTTCAGATATAGAAGCCGATAGGTATTTCAAATATAGGTGTCGATAGGCATTTCAGATATGGTTGCCGATAGGCATTTCAAATATAGGTGCTGATAGGCATTTCAGATGTAGTTTCAGTTGGCATTTTAAAAATAGGTGCCGATAGGCATTTCAGATATAGGTGCCGATAGGAATTTCAGATATAGTTTCCGATTGGCATTTTAAAAATAAGTGCCGATAGGCATTTCAGATATAGAAGCCGATAGGCATTTCAGATATAGTTACCGATTGGCATTTTAAAAATAGGTGCCGATAGGCATTTCAGATAGAGGTGCCGATAGGCATTTCAGACATAGAAGCCGATAGGCCTTTCAAATATAGGTGCCGATAGGCATTCCAGATATGGTTGCCGACAGACATTTCAATAATAGGTGCCGATAGGCATTTCAGATATAGGTGCCGATAGGCATTTCAGATATAGTTGCCGATAGGCATTTAAAATATAGGAGCCGATAGGCATTTCAAATATAGGTGTCGATATGCATTTCAGATATAAATGCCGAAAGGCATTTCAGATATAGGTGCCGATAGGCATTTCTGATGTGGTTGCCGATAGACATTTCAAATATAGGTGCTGATAGGCATTTCAGATGTAGTTTCCGATAGGCATTTCAAAAATAGGTGCTGATAGGCATTTCAGATATAGGTGCCGATAGGCATTTCAGATATAGTTGCCGATTAACATTTTAAAAATAGGTGCCGATAGGCATTTCAGATATAGAAGCCGATAGGCATTTTAAATATAGGTGCCGATAGGCAGTTCAGATATGGTTGCCGATAGGCATTTCAAATATAGGTGCTGATAGGCATTTCAGATGTAGTTTCAGTTGGCATTTTAAAAATAGGTGCCGATAGGCATTTCAGATATAGGTGCCGATAGGAATTTCAGATATAGTTTCCGATTGGCATTTTAAAAATAAGTGCCGATAGGCATTTCAGATATAGAAGCCGATAGGCATTTCAGATATAGTTACCGATAGGCATTTTAAAAATTGGTGCCGATAGGCATTTCAGATATTGGTGCCGATAGGCATATCAGATATAGCTGCCGATAGGCATTTAAAATATAGGTGCCGATAGGCATTTCAAATATAGGTGTCGATAGGCATTTCAGATATAAATGCCGAAAGGTATTTCAGATATAGGTGCCGATAGGCATTTCTGATGTGGTTGCCGATAGACATTTCAAATAAAGGTGCTGTTAGGCATTTCAGATGTAGTTTTCGATAGGCATTTCAAAAATAGGTGCGATAGGCATTTCAGATATAGGTGCCGATAGGCACTTCAGATATAGTTGCCGATTGGCATTTTAAAAATAGGTGCCGATAGGCATTTCAGATATAGAAGCCGATAGGCATTTTAAATATAGGTGCCGATAGGCATTCCAGATATGGTTGCCGATAGGCATTTCAAATATAGGTGCTAATAGGCATTTCAGATATAATTTCCGATAGGCATTGCAAAAATAGGTGCCGATAGGCATTTCAGTTGTAGGTGCCGATAGGCATTTCAGATATAGTTGCCGATTGTCATTTGAAAAATAGGTGCCGATAGGCATTTCAGATATAGAAGCCGATAGGCATTTCAAATATATGTGCCGATAGGCATTCCAGATATGGTTGCCGATAGGCGTTTCAAATATAGGTGCTGATAGGCATTTTAGATGTAGTTTCTGATAGGCATTTCAAAAATTGGTGCCGATAGGCATTTCAGATATAGGTGCCGATAGGCATATCAGATATAGTTGCCGATAGGCATTTAAAATATAAGTGCCGATGGGCATTTCAAATATAGGTGTCGATAGGCATTTCAGATATAAATGCCGAAAGGCATTTCAGATATAGGTGCCTTAGGCATTTCTGATGTGGTTGCCGATAGACATTTCAAATAAAGGTGCTGATAGGCATTTCAGATGTAGTTTTCGATAGGCATTTCAAAAATAGGTGCCGATAGGCATTTCAGATATAGGTGCCGATAGGCACTTCAGATATAGTTGCCGATTGGCATTTTAAAAATAGGTGCCGATAGGCATTTCAGATATAGAAGCCGATAGGCATTTCAAATATAGGTGCCGATAGGCATTCCAGATATGGTTGCCGATAGGCATTTCAAATATAGGTGCTGATAGGCATTTCAGATGTAATTTCCGATAGGCATTTCAAAAATAGGTGCCGATAGGCATTTCAGATATAGGTTCCGATAGGCATTTCAGATATAGTTGCCGATTGGCATTTTAAAAATAGGTGCCGATAGGCATTTCAGATATAGAAGCCGATAGGTATTTCAAATATAGGTGTCGATAGGCATTTCAGATATGGTTGCCGATAGGCATTTCAAATATTGGTGCTGATAGGCATTTCAGATGTAGTTTCCGATAGGCATATAAAAAATAGGTGCCGATAGGCATTTCAGATATAGAAGCCGATAGGCATTTCGAATATAGGTGCCGATAGGCATTCCAGATATGTTTGCCGATAGGCATTTCAAATATAGGTGCTGATAGGCATTTCAGATGTAGTTTCCGATAGGCATTTCAAAAATAGGTGCCGATAGGCATTTCAGATATAGCTGCCGATAGGCATTTCAGATATAGTTGCCGATTGGCATTTTAAAAATAGGTGTCGATAAGCATTTCAGATATAGAAGTCGATAGGCATTTCAAATATAGGTGCCGATAGGCATTCCAGATATGGTTGCCGATAGGCATTTCAAATATAGGTGCTGATAGGCATTCCAGATGTAGTTTATGATAGGCATTTCAAAAATTAGTGCCGATAGGCATTTCAGATATAGTTACCGATTGGCATTTTAAAAATAGGTGCCGATAGGCATTTCAGATATAGAAGCCGATAGGTATTTCAAATATAGGTGTCGAAAGGCATTTCAGATATGGTTGCCGATAGGCATTTCAAATATAGGTGCTGATAGGCATTTTAGATGTAGTTTTCGATAGGCATTTCAAAAATAGGTGCCGATAGGCATGTCAGATATAGAAGCCGATAGGCATTACAAATATAGGTGCCGATAGGCATTCCAGATATGGTTGCCGATTGGCATTTCAAATATAGGTGCTTATAGGCATTTCAGATGTAGTTTCCGATAGGCATTTCAAAAATTGATGCCGATAGGCATTTCAGATATAGAAGCCGATAGGCATTTCAGATATAGTTGCCGATTGGCATTTCAAATATAGGTGCCGATAGGCATTCCAGATATGGTTGCCGATAGGCATTTCAAATATAGGTGCTGATAGGCATTTCAGATGTAGTTTCCGATAGGCATTTCAAAAATAGGTGCCGATAGGCATTTCAAATATAGGTGCCGATAGGCTAACCAGATATGGTTGCCGATAGGCATTTCAAATATAGGTGCTGATAGGCATTTCAGATGTAGTTTCCGATAGGCATTTCAAAAATAGGTGCCGATAGGCATTTCAGATATAGGTGCCGATAGGCATTTCAGATATAGTTGCCGATTGGCATTTTAAAAATAGGTGCCGATAGGCATTTTAGATGCAGTTTCCGATAGTCATTTCAAAAATAGGTGCCGAAAGGCATTTTAGATATAGGTGCCGATAGGCATATCAGATATAGTTGCCGATAGGCATTTAAAATATAGGTGCCGATAGGCATTTCAAATATAAGTGTCGATAGGCATTTCAGATATAAATGCCGAAAGGCATTCCAGATATAGGTGCCGATAGGCATTTCTGATGTGGTTGCCGATAGGCATTTCAAATATTGGTGCTGATAGGCATTTCAGATGTAGTTTCCGATAGGCGTTTCAAAAATAGGTGCCGATAGGCATTTCAGATATAGGTGCCGATAGGCATTTCAGATATAGTTGCCGATTGGCATTTTAAAAATAGGTGCCGATAGGCATTTCAGATATAGAAGCCGATAGGCATTTCAAATATAGGTGCCGATAAGCATTCCAGATATGGTTGCCGATAGGCATTTCAAATATAGGTGCTGATAGGCATTTCAGATGTAGTTTCCGACAGGCATTTCAAAAATTGGTGCCGAAAGGCATTTTAGATGTAGGTGCCGATAGGCATTTCAGATATAGTTGCCGATTGGCATTTTAAAAATAGGTGCCGATAGGCATTTCAGATATAGAAGCCGATAGGTATTTCAAATATAGGTGTAGATAGGCATTTCAGATATGGTTGCCGATAATCATTTCAATTATAGGTGCTGATAGGCATTTCAGATGTAGTTTCCGATAGGCATTTCAATCATACGTGCCGATAGGCATTTCAGATATAGGTGCCGATAGGCATTTCAGATATAGTTGTCGATTGGCATTTTAAAAATAGGTGTCGATAGGCATTTCAGATATAGAAGCCGATAGGCATTTCAAATATAGGTGCCGATAGGCATTCCAGATATGGTTGCCGATAGGCATTTAAATATAGGTGCTGATAGGCACTCCAGATGTAGTTTCCTATAGGCATTTCAAAAATTGGTGCCGATAGGCATTTCAGATATAGGTGCAGATAGGCATTTCAGATATAGTTACCGATTGGCATTTTAAAAAAAGGTGCCGATAGGCATTTCAGCTATAGAAGCCGATAGGTATTTCAAATTTAGGTGTCGATAGGCGTTTCAGATATGGTTGCCGATAGGCATTTCAAATATAGGTGCTGATAGGCATTTCAGATGTTGTTTCCGATAGGCATTTCAAAAATAGGTGCCGATAGGCATTTCAGATATAGGTGCCGATAGGCATTTCAGATATAGTTGCCGATTGGCATTTTAAAAATAGGTGCCGATGGGCATTTCAGATATAGAGGCCGATAGGCATTTCAAATATAGGTGCCGATAGGTATTGCAGATATGGTTGCCGATAGGCATTTCAAATATAAGTGCTGATAGGCATTTTAGATGTAGTTTCCGATAGGCCTTTCAAAAATAGGCGCCGATAGGCATTTCAGATATAGGTGCCGATAGGCATTTCAGATATGGTTGCCGATTAGCATTTTAAAAATAGGTGCCGATAGGCATTTCAGATAAAGAAGCCGATAGGCATTTAAAATATAGGTGCCGATAGGCATTCCAGATATTGTTGCCGATAGGCATTTCAAATATAAATGCTAATAGGCATTTCAAATGTAGTTTCCGATAGGCATTTCATAATAGGTACCGATAGGCATTTCAGATATAGGTGCCGATAGGCACTTCAGATATAGTTGCCGATTGGCATTTTAAAAATAGGTGCCGATAGGCATTTCAGATATAGAAGCCGATAGGCATTTCAAATATAGGTGCCGATAGGCATTCCAGATATGTTTGCCGATAGGCATTTCAAATATAGGTGCTGATAGGCATTTCAGATGTAGTTTCCGATAGGCATTTCAAAAATAGGTGCCGATAGGCATTTCAGATATAGGTGCCGATAGGCATTTCAGATATAGTTGCCGATTGGCATTTGAAAAATAGGTGCCGATAGGCATTTCAGATATAGAAGCCGATAGGCATTTCAAATATAGGTGCCGATAGGCATTCCGGATATGGTTGCCGATAGGCATTTCAAATATAGGCGCTGATAGGCATTTCAGATGTAGTTTCCGATAGGCATTTCAAAAATAGGTGCCGATAGGCATTTCAGATATAGCTGCCGATAGGCATTTCAGATATAGTTGCCGATTGGCATTTTAAAAATAGGTGCCGATAGGCATTTCAGATATAGAAGCCGATAGGTATTTCAAATATAGGTGTCGAAAGGCATTTTAGATATGGTTGCCGATAGGCATTTCAAATATAGGTGCTGATAGGCATTTTAGACGTAGTTTCCGATAGGCATTTCAAAAATAGGTGCCGATAGGCATTTCAGATATAGGTGCCGATAGGCATTTCAGATATAGTTGCCGATTGGCATTTTACAAATAGGTGCCGATAGGCATGTCAGATATAGAACCCGATAGGCATTACAAATATAGGTGCCGATAGGCATTCCAGATATGGTTGCCGATTGGCATTTCAAATATAGGTGCTGATAGGCATTTCAGATGTAGTTTCCGATAGGCATTTCAAAAATTGATGCCGATAGGCATTTCAGATATAGAAGCCGATAGGCATTTCAGATATAGTTGCCGATTGGCAATTTAAAAATAGGTGCCGATAGGCATTTCAGATATAGAAGCCGATAGGCATTTTAAATATAGGTGCCGATAGGCATTCCAGATATGGTTGCCGATAGGCATTTCAAATATAGGTGCTGATAGGCATTTTAGATGTAGTTTCCGATAGGCATTTCAAAAATTGATGACGATAGGCATTTCAGATATAGGTGCCGATAGGTATTTCAGATATATATGCCGATTGGCATTTTAAAAACAGGTGCCGATAGGCATTTCAGATATAGAAGCCGATAGGTATTTCGAATATAGGGGTCGATAGGCATTTTAGATATGGTTGCCGATAGGCATTTCAAATATAGGAGCAGATAGGCATTTCAGATGTAGTTTCCGAAAGACATTTCAAAAATAGGTGCCGATAGGCATTTCAGATATAGAAGCCGATAGGCATTTCAAATATAGGTGCCAATAGGCATTCCAGATATTGTTGCCGATAGGCATTTCAAATATAGGTGCTGATAGGCATTTCAGATGTAGTTTCCGATAGGCATTTCAGATGTAGTTTCCGATAGGCATTTCAAAAATAGGTGCCGATAGGCATTTCAGATAGAGGTGCCGATAGGCATTTCAGATATAGTTGCCAATTGGCATTTTAAAAATAGGTGCCGATAGGCATTTTAGATATAGAAGCCGATAGGTATTTTAAATATAGGTGCCGATAGGCATTCCAGATATGGTTGCCGATAGGCATTTCAAATATAGGTGCTGATAGGCATTTTAGATGTAGTTTCCGATAGGCATTTCAAAAATTGATGCCGATAAGCATTTCAGATATAGATGCCGATAGGCATTTCAGATATAGTTGCCGATTGGCATTTTAAAAACAGGTGCCGATAGGCATTTCAGATATAGAAGCCGATAGGTATTTCAAATATAGGGGTCGATAGGCATTTCAGATATGGTTGCCGATAGGCATTTCAAATATAGGAGCAGATAGGCATTTCAGATGCAGTTTCCGAAAGACATTTCAAAAATAGGTGCCGATAGGCATTTCAGATATAGGTGCCGATAGGCATATCAGATATGGTTGCCGATAGGCATTTCAATTATAAGTGCTGATAGGCATTTCAGATGTAGTTTCCGATAGGCATTTCAAAAATAGGTACCGATAGGCATTTCAGATATAGGTGCCGATAGGCATTTCAGATATAGTTGCCAATTGGCATTTTAAAAATAGGTGTCGATAGGCATTTCAGATATAGAAGACGATAGGCATTTCAAATATAGGTGCCGATAGGCATTCCAGATATGGTTGCCGATAGGCATTTCAAATATAGGTGCTGCTAGGCATTTCAGATGTAGTTTCCGATAGGCATTTCAAAAATTGGTGCCGATTGGCATTTTAGATATAGGTGCCGATAGGCATTTCAGATATATTTGCCGATTGGTATTCTAAAAATAGGTGCCGATAGGCATTTCAGATATAGAAGCCGATAGGTATTTCAAATATAGGTGTCGATAGGCATTTCAGATATGGTTGCCGATAGGCATTTCAAATATAGGTGCTGGTAGGCATTTCAGATGTAGTTTCCGATAGGCATTTCAAAAATTGGTGCCGATTGGCATTTCAGATATAGGTGCCGATAGGCATTTCATATATAGTTGCCGATTGGCATTTTAAAAATAGGTGCCGATAGGCATTTCAGATATAGAAGCCGAAAGGTATTTCAAATATAGGTGTCGATAGGCATTTCAGATATGGTTGCCGATAGGCATTTCAAATATAGGTGCTGATAGGCATTTCAGATGTAGTTTCCGATAGGCATTTCAAAAATACGTGTCGATAGGCATTTCAGATATAGGTGCCGATAGGCATTTCAGATATAGTTGCCGATTGGCATTTTAAAAATAGATGCCGATAGGCATTTTAGATGTAGTTTCCGATAGGTATTCAAAAATAGGTGCCGATAGGCATTTCAGATATAGGTGCCGATAGGCATATCAGATATAGTTGCCGATAGGCATTTAAAATATAGGTGCCGATAGGCATTTTAAATATAGGTGTCGATAGCCATTTCAGATATAGGTGCCGATAGGCATTTCAGATATAGTTGCCGATTGGCATTTTAAAAATAGGTGCCGATAGGCATTTCAGATATAGAAGCCGATAGGCATTTCAAATATAGGTGCCGATAGGCATTCCAGATATGGTTGCCGATAGGCATTTCAAATATAGGTGCCGATAGGCATTTCAGATGTAGTTTCCGATAGGCATTTCAAAAATAGGTGCCGATAGCCATTTCAGATATAGGTGCCGATAGGCATTTGAGATATAGTTGCCGATAGCCGTTGTAAAAATAGGTGCCGATAGGCATTTCAGATATAGAAGCCGATAGGCATTTCAAATATAGGTGCCGATAGGCATTCCAGATATGGTTGCCGATAGGCATTTCAAATATAGGTGCTGATAGGCATTTCAGATGTATTTTGCGATAGGCATTTCAAAAAGTGGTGCCGATAGGCATTTCAGATATAGGTGCCGATAGGCATTTCAGATATAGTTACCGATTGGCATTTTAAAAATAGGTGCCGATAGGCATTTCAGATATAGAAGCCGATAGGTATTTCAAATATAGGTGTCGATAGGCATTTCAGATATGGTTGACGATACGCATTTCAAACATAGGTGCTGATAGGCATTTCAGATGTAGTTTCCGATAGGCATTTCAAAAATAGGTGCCGATAGGCATTTCAAATATAGGTGCCGATAGGCATTTCAGATATAGTTGCCGATAGCCGTTTTAAAAATAAGTGCCGATAGGCATTTCAGATATAGAAGCCGATAGGCATTTCAAATATAGGTGCCGATAGGCATTCCAGATATGGTTGCCGATAGGCATTTCAAATATAGGTGCTGATAGGCATTTCAGATGTAGTTTTCGATAGGCATTTTAAAAATAGGTGCCGATAGGCATTTCAGATATAGAAGCCGATAGGCATTTCAAATATAGGTGCCGATAGGCATTCCAGATATGGTTGCCGATAGGCATTTCAAATATAGGTGCTGATAGGCATTTCAGATGTATTTTCCGATAGGCATTTAAAAAATTGGTGCCGATAGGCATTTCAGTTATGGGTGCCGATAGGCATTTCAGATATAGTTGCCGATTGGCATTTTAAAAATAGGTGCCGATAGGCATTTCAGATATAGAAGCCGATAGGCATTTCAAATATAGGTGCCGATAGGCATTTCAGATATGGTTGCCGATAGGCATTTCAAATATAGGTGCTGATAGGCATTTCAGATGTAGTTTCCGATAGGCATTTCAAAAATTGGTGCCGATTGGCATTTCAGATATAGGTGACGATAGGCATTTCAGATATAGTTGCCGATTGGCTTTTTAAAAATAGGTGTCGATAGGCATTTCAGATATAGAAGCCGATAGGCATTTCAAATATAGGTGTTTAGAATCACGCCTGCGGCGCCAATTACCATTGCTGGCATACACAAAACTTTTTTGAATGTGTCTTTAGAATAGTTCTCCAATATCAAAATGTTATAAAATTTGTCTGGGACCCAATAATTACTCGGCCTAACGGCCTCGCCATATGGTCCCAAAAAAATTCGTTTGCGATTACTCGGTCTTACGACCTCGCCGTTAGGCCGAAAAAGAAATTAGGGCACAGCGGGCCTTCGGCCCGCAATAAATTGGTCTGCAACTCAATATCTACTCGGTCTTACGACCTCGCCATTAGGCCCAAAAAGAAATTAAGGCGCGGCGGGCCTTCGGCCCGCAATAAATTGGTCTGCGACTCAATATCTACTCGGTCTTACGACCTCGCCATTAGGCCCAAAAAGAAATCAAGGTGCGGCGGGCCTTCGGCCCGCAATAAATTGGTCTGCGACTCAATATCTACTCGGTCTTACGATCTCGCCGATCAGTCCAAGAAGACAGTTTTTGTTTTTTATATCTGTCTAAATAAAATAATTTTCACTTATACCATTTATTTACTTTAGTATCCAAATAGACGACCTTTGCAAAACCTTGCGAGTTTACACCGTTTTCAATGATCAATGTTTTTAGTACGGGCCTTTAACATACGTTTTTTTATACATTTTTATACCTATTCTGCAAGTGGTCTCGTTGATTTTTCTCCATTAATTTCAAAGCTTGCTAAAACTAATTCGTCTTCACAGTGTTGAATGTTGTTTTTTTTCTTTGAAAATAAACCGTATACCGTTTCTATTTAAGTTCCTTAAAGTTATGGAATAAGGTTGTCGCTTTTCTGGAAAAACGTTCAAGTATTCTGCTTGAACCCACGTGGTGTTTTTGTTACGCTGAATGTGTGCGCAAAAATAGCCTGTTTTTCAAATTTGAAAATGCTTGAGCCATCTTAAAGAGTAAATCAAACAAAATGAATTAGCAAAACTCGCTCGACATATTGTTAACCTGTCGGTATGTATTTGTTTCAACAAATTTTGTTTTACACGGCACACTGATCAGTATGGATAACGTCAAAAAGCTATTTTGGTCAGTTTTGTAGCTTCTGGCTCGTTTAGATATAGGATGTGCTATGTCAAATTATTTATAACAATAAGCAGATTTTAAATATCTGAAAATCCAAAGCAGCGTCTATAAGAAAAATCAAAGTTCATGTCAATATCTCATTACGTAGTGGAAATAAAAAAATTAAATTTACGCCACTGAAAAGACCTTAAAAAGTTATCATAAAATGGTTAATGAAATTTTCAGATATCTTAATAAATAAAAAAGTTATGGCCAGTTTTTCTAAATGGAAATTTTCACTATTTTCTGAATAAATTAATTTTTCTGCACTACTTTGCCTCTTTAACCGACTTTCTATCTCCACTAACAACAAAGTTACCCGTGTCAGCCCACGTCGGTTGAAACACCCTGTATATATTATGTGTAAATAAAGTGAATTTGACTTCTCGCATTAATATTCAAATTTTAAAGAAATCGGGTATTTTTCGTCAGATTTTGTGTATTTCTACACTTGTTAACTTTTTTAAGCCTGTGTACCGAATAGTAACTTCATCGAAGCATAGTTAGGGCTCCGTATATCCGTTGAAAAAGCGGAGTCCTTATAGGATCACTCTTGTGTCTGTCTTTTCGTTTGTCACAAAAGTGTTGAAATTTTATTCAAAAATTCCTTCGATGCTAAAAGATTCAAGCTTACATTATTTCAAATGAATTTATAAAAAACAAATGCGTAATTATCTCAAATATTATTGTTGAAAGCAGCTTCACCGATGGCAATTTGACCCGATGCCTACGAAATCGCTTCGGTCTTGACCGATAGTTATCTATAATAGAAATTTCTTTGATGCTCATAGTTATATTTAACTTTCACTATTAGTCTATGAATTTATTGCAATTTTGAAGGCAATTATATCTGTTTCTGTATTGAGAGCAAACTATTTTCGTTATTTAAAAAAAGAATTATTAGAAAAAATGCGTAATTACTTCAAATATTATCAATAAAAATAAGTTTATAAACATTTATTCAAAAAATATTGTTACAATAATATCAAAAATAAACTAAAAAAGAAAAAATATACATAACCTCATTTTTAACAGCATAACTTACGTCAAAAAAATGTTGTGGTTATTAAAAACGATAATATTTTAAAACAAATCCGACTGACAAATGTAGTATTTATGTTTTAAAATTCCAATATATTGTCATTTCAACAATTCTTTACATTCGCATTCATTATAAGTAAGTAAATAATTTCCAAAATACAGGAATGAATTTATAACCTTATTTCGTGATCTGTAAATAAATTTGAATATGAACTATTTCAACTATTTCAAGAAGTATATAATAATTAAGAAAAAATGTTTAAACAAACCGTATTATAATTTTCTATATTCCAAAAATCAGCTTTGATAGTTTTGTATTCAATCATCTCACACATAGAACGTATAGGGTACGTTTGACATCTGATTGTGTGTTTAGTACACGACAATCCACACTAAATGCTTAATTCGCCAATAAATAATATAAATACCATTATAATATGTCAAATTATCTTAAATTTCGTTTTTAAATAACGATAAGCTACCGCTTACTGGTTAGAGACTTTGAATTATCATTTATAAAAAAGTTTCCGCCTGTCAGATTAACCTTTCATATGTATCAGATGTCAGACTGTGTACAATGATCAAAATAAGATCAAAATTATATGTCCGTCTCTATCTTACTACTTGTATATATTATGTCATCCTTTTGGCCGAATTAAATTTGAAGATTTCTCAGCAAAAATTATCGAGTCTGTCTCGGGTGTCTGTCAAAAAGTTTTATATTTAATAATTTACATGATTTTGGCAAAAAAATTACGGTCGATGGTCACAATTTCGTTAAATAATGTTAAAAACCAACCGTTTGACAGATAAATTATATGTCATTGTTTGTTTAAAATGTCAAATGTGTAAGATTTGTGGCCGTACTCAAAATTATATGTCTGTCTCTTTCTTACTAACTACTTATATGGCAGGTCCTTGGCGAAATTATTTTTCGAGATATCTCAGCAAAAATCACCGGATTTGTCTCGGGCGTGTGTCAAAAGGTTCTATAATTGTCAATTTACATGATTTTGGCAAAAAGTTTACGTCCGATGGCCGTAATTTCGCTAAACAATGTTAAAAACCAATTCGACTGACAGCTAGAAAAAATTAAAATTTTATCAATCATTTGTTTTAAATTTGACATTTCAAAATAGAATTGACTCGTTTCACGAATCAAAATGCGACAAAAAATAAACTTCTGTCCCCGTCACTTTCATGTAGTTTAGCGACGTATGTTTTTAAAAAAATTTGATCGATTTGTCGCGTGTTAATTTCGCATTTAAGTTAGACTGTGACTTTTAATTTTTTTTGCCATGCTAAGTGAGAACCCCACACGGTCACCGTCATAGGAACGGAACAAAAAAACAATAACGCCGACTTTTATTTGCGAATTAACGGCGTTAAAAAAGTCGTTTTCGACGCATCTTTTGCACTTTGCATATAGAGTTTTTCCTCGCGCTTCGTTTAAAACCGGTCTCGACGTCGTGCGACGAAAACTGGCCGAGATACGACCGATTCCGGACGACGGGTTAATCAAATGAGAGTTTTTTGTTTCCGCGTCGGCGCCCGAATTTTCGCCGAAAACCGTCCGCACGAAAACTCTTAAAAAAGAGGCGAAAAAAGTCTGCAATTTAAGACCGTCGGCGAGGTCGTGCGATTTTTTTTCGATTTTAGCCGAGCGTTTAAAGACGCCTCTCAACGTTATCCTTACGGGAGACGGGGTCGACTTTGAAAAATCGCCGGGGCTACGCCCAGCAAACGCAAGACACCCGAATAGCGCTACGCATCGAGTCAAAAAGTCCTCTCTGAGCACTTTTTTTAGCGAATTTTTTCGTCCAAAAATGCGAATTTGTATAGCTGCAAAAGTTTGTTTTTTTTCATTTTTTGCCTTTTAATACAAGTGGACTAGTTGACCCGTGCAAAACCTTTTTGCAGGCAACTTAACACCGCTTTCAAAGATCAATGTTTTTGGTATGGGCTGCGGAAAAATTTTTTTTTACAAAATTTTTTTTTTGCACCCGTTTTTGCCATGGTTTGTAAAGATCACTGTGATTTGAATCACGCCTGCGGCGCTAATTGTCTTTAACGTGGTACGCAAAACTTTTTTAAATGTGTTTCAACAATAGTTTTTCAATATCGATGTGTTTAGAATCACGCCTGCGGCGCCAATTACCATTGCTGGCATACACAAAACTTTTTTGAATGTGTCTTTAGAATAGTTCTCCAATATCAAAGTGTTATAAAATTTGTCTGGGACCCAATAATTACTCGGCCTAACGGCCTCGCCATGTGGTCACAAAAAAATTCATCTGCGATTACTCGGTCTTAACCCAAAAAAAAAGTTAGGGCACGGCGGGCTTTCGGCCCGCAATAAATTGGTCTGCAACTCAATATCTACTCGGTCTTACGACCTCGGCATTAGGCCCAAAAAGAAAATAAGGCGCGGCGGGCCTTCGGCCCGCATAAATTGGTCTGCGGCTCAATATCTGCTCGGTCTTACGGCCTCGCCATTAGGCCCAAAAAGAAAATAAGGCGCGGCGGGCCTTCGGCCCGCAATAAATTGATCTGCGGCTCAATATCTACTCGGTCTTACGACCTCACCATTATTGCCAAAAAGAAAATAAGACGCGGCGGGCCTTCGGTCCGCAATAAATTGGTCTGCGGCTCAATATCTACTCGGTCTTACGACCTCGTCATTAGGCCCAAAAAGAAAATAAGGCGCGGCGGGCCTTTCGGCCCGCATAAATTGGTCTGCGGTTCAATATCTGCTCGGTCTTACGACCTCGCCATTAGGCCCAAAAAGAAATTAAAGTGCGGCGGGCCTTCGGCCCGCAATAAATTGGTCTACGGCTCAATATCTACTCGGTCTTACGACCTCGCCATTAGAGCCAAAAAGAAAATAAGGCGCGGCGGGCCTTCGGCCCGCAATAAATTAGTCTGCGACTCAATATCTACTCGGTCTTACGATCTCGCCGATCAGTCCAAGAAGACAGTTTTTGTTTTTTTATATCTGTCTAAATAAAATAATTTTCACTTATACCTTTTATTTACTTTAGTATCCAAATAGACGACCTTTGCAAAACCTTGCGAGTTTACACCGTTTTCAATGATCAATATTTTTAGTACGGGCCTTTAAGATATGTTTTTTCTACATTTTTTTATACCTATTCTGCAAGTTGTCTCGTTGACTTTTCTCCATTAATTTCAAAGCTTGCTAAAACTAATTCGTCTTCACAGTGTTGAATGTTGCTTTTTTTCTTTGAAAATAAACCGTATACCATTAAATTTCTATTCTGCTTGAACCCACGTGGTGTTTTTGTTACGCTGAATGTGTGCGCAAAAATAGCCCGTTTCTTCAAATTTGAAAATGCTTGAGCCATCTTAGAGAGTAAATCAAACAAAATGAATTAGCAAAACTGTAGCGATCGCTCGACAGATTGTTAACCTGTCGGTATGTATTTGTTTCAACAAATTTTGTTTTACACGGCACACTGATCAGTATGGATAAAGTCAAAAAGATATTTTGGTCAGTTTTGTAGCTTCTGGTTCGTTTAGATATAGGATGTGCTATGTCAAATTATTCAAAAAAATAAGCAGAATTTGAATATCTGAAACTCCAAAACAGCGTCCATAAGGAAAAAAAAAAAAAAAAATATATATATATATATATATATGTGTCAAGTGCATCATGGACGTATCATATGAAAGGGTTCGCTATGAGAAATACAAATATATTTCCTTTATAATTTTAAAATGCGTAGCTCGAAAGATATTAAAGAAAATATACAAAAATCGAGCGTTAACCATCTCCCCCATCACGGTGAAAACTGAACTTCAATTTTAGAAAATAGGAAATATAGTTTATAGGAAAACTTAAACGAAAATCCAAGTCTTAAAGATCTCACGGAAAACTGAATGGTACCGAACCATCTTCACGCGAGCTCGTCTCATTCTTGCCCGGTTTTTTTCTCATCTGTGACATACAGAGGTTTATTTATCACAATGAAGCCTGTATTTGAGTGTTGATTTTTTTTTTGATATTCTGAAAAAAAATCCTTCATCGGTTTTTAAAGAGATAGGAGCCGATTTTTTTAAATGCTCGATTCGAAAAAAATCTGTAAATATAATGCCATTTATTTATATGGTAGCCAATTTTGAGCCATTATAATTCATCGGCGCCTTTTCCCCTAAGTTAACCTCGACGACCACCCTCTGTAAATTTTGGCGTCATTTTGAAATTTACCATCTTTTATTTACATGAAAAATACCACTCGTAAGTTGGTCTCTATTTGATTAAATGAACGGTGTGTTTTCAAACCAACTATAAAATTTGATGGCCATCCGAGTTGAAAATTATTTTAAAATAACAGATACGTCTCTTAATCTCATTTCACGGATTTTTCTATGTAATAAAAAAGGAATGCTGTTCACTGGTAGGCACAGCACTTGAAAACGGCAGGACCGATTTGGCTAATTTTTTCTCAAAATCAGAAAAATATTGATTATTATTTTCTATGGTATCTATTCTTCTTATATCCATGCCAAAGCCCCGCGAGGCTAAACTAATATGCTTGAGCCGGCGGCTCTACTATTGTTGTTATTGTTGTCGAGCAGGTCACAGCCCCGAAAGGCAAATTATAATATGGTAGAAACGAAGGCTCCACTACTGCTGTACAATCACACAAAAATGCTGTCAGTAATATTAGAATCATATACAGCTGTTCATTAAGTTCGGAAACGCTATAATATCGCAAAGAAATAGTATTTTTTGGAAAATGTTTCGAATAAAAGTTTCTCAATTCCAGTCAACGCTTATTTTGATGACAAATATTTCCCCTTTAGGGGGTACACTTGCGGGGGACTGAGGTCAACTATAAAATTTCATATGGTAAACACTATTTTTCTCTATAAGGTCGTATTAAAAGTAAATTGATTAGAGCTCATATGATCCAAAAGATGAATTTCGGTTGAAAAAACTGTCAGAATCGTGTAATTACATTGCAAATAACCATAACATTTTCTTGCAAAAGTAAAAACCCTAATTGCGATTTATCTCAAAACTGATATTTTGCAAATATTTCGATGGCTAATATTTACACGCATATTAATTTCATAATTTATCACAATCATCATTATTTTGTATTGCAACTCTGTATACTATTGCAAAAGGAAATATGTATATGAGGATTTGTCAAAATAAAAAAATTTAAATTTTCATAAACATATCTTTGTAACAAAGTCAGCTCCTACTCTTGTTTGCTAAGATTCTTATCACAAATGCTAAGCCACGATGTCCTTCTGACAACATAATATCATGCTTATGTCACCTCAATTTCAAAATACAGTATAATCTTTTGGGGAAGCTCCAAACACCTAATCAGACTGTTCAGACTACAAAAAAAATGCATTCGCATCATCATGAAAGTCGGCTATAGAGACTCGTGTATTCCGCTATTCAAAAAACTTAAAATACTACCTTTGCCGTCAATATATATATTTGAATGCGCCTGTTACGTTAAGAAACATTTTGAATAGGTACTTTGTAGTTTGTACTACACATAAACGGCCATAACTACCAAACACGACACAAAATAGACTTATATGCAGGACCTAACATATTATACAGTATTATTAACAATTAAATAAATATCTACAATAACGTACCAGCGGACATAAAAATTCTTGAGCTTGAAAGATATAAAACAGTGCTATATCAACATTTAGTTAACATTTGCTTTTACAGTGTCAGCTCCAACAAAACTAACAATATTTTAATCTATATCCATATTTTATATAAATTGTAATATTTCATAGACGGTGACAGTCGTTTGAAAATATTTTTTTCTAATATAGCATTGTAATAATGGTTGTTTCTCAATAATTATAGCTAACGATCGCTATTATACTGCCGATTATGTTTAATCTATTACTTGGCTATAATATATGAACATTTACTTATATTTTAATAGTTATTTAATATTTTGTATATTTTTTAATAATCTAATGTACAATATGTATGACATATTCAATGGCTTTGCCTTTGTTGAATAAATATTATTATATGTTATGCACTACCGTCTCTTAACATTCCACGGGCCTCCCATTAGCGTCTAACTTATACATAGTTGTACCACAGAACACGCTGAATTAAAGCAATTTCGAACGCAGTTATATCTGTTTCGGTATTGAGAGCGACCTATTTTCATTATTTTAAAGGAAAAACATATTTAAAAAAATGCCTAATTACTTCAAATATTATCAATAAAAATAATTTTATTAACAATTGTCAAATCATAACAAAAAGAAATATTTACATAGCCTCACATTTTTAAAAACATAATTCATGACAAATAATATTATATATACGATAATATCGTTATTAAATATGATTATATTTTGCAACAAATCCGATTGACCAATGAAGTCTTCTCATTTAAAATTCCAATCTTGTCATTCCATCAATTTCACACATTCGAATTCACTGTAGGTAGAAGACACAGGAAATCAATTTGTAATCTGTTTCAATAGATCTGTAAATAAATTCATATATGACTAATTTCTATATTTTAGGAAACAAAAAATTATCACTGTTTTTGGTATGGGTCTGCGGAAAAAATTTTTTTTACAAATTTTTTTTTTTTGCATTCGTTTTTGCCATGGTTTGTAAAGATCACTGTGATTTGAATCACGCCTGCGGCGCCAATTATCTTTAACGGGGTACGCAAAACTTTTTTAAAAGTGTTTCTCCAATAGTTTTCTCATATATCGATGTGTTTAGAATCACGCCTGCGGCGCCAATTACCATTGCTGGCATACACAAAACTTTTTTGAATGTGTCTTTAGAATAGTTCTCCAATATCAAAGTGTTATAAAATTTGTCTGGGACCCAATAATTACTCGGCCTAACGGCCTCGCCATGTGGTCCCAAAAAAATTCATCTGCGATTACTCGGTCTTAGACCCAAAAAAAAATTAGGGCACACGGGCCTTCGGCCCACAATAAATTGGTCTGCAACTCAATATCTACTCGGTCTTACGACCTCGGCATTAGGCCCAAAAAGAAAATAAGGCGCGGCGGGCCTTCGGCCCGCAATAAATTGGTGCGGTTCAATATCTACTCGGCCTTACGACCTCGCCATTAGGCCCAAAAAGAAATTAAGGCGCGGCGGGCCTTGGGCCCGCAATATATTGGTCTGCGACTCAATATCTACTCGGTCTTACGATCTCGCCGATCAGTCCAAGAAGACAGTTTTTGTTTTTTTATATCTGTCTAAATAAAATAATTTTCACTTATACCATTTATTTACTTTAGTATCCAAATAGACGACCTTTGCAAAACCTTGCGAGTTTACACCGTTTTCAATGATCAATGTTTTTAGACGGGCCTTTAACATACGTTTTTTATACATTTTTTTATACCTATTCTGCAAGTTGTCTCGTTGACTTTTCTCCATTAATTTCAAAGCTTGCTAAAACTAATTCGTCTTCACAGTGTTGATTGTTGCTTTTTTTCTTTGAAAATAAACCGTATACCATTAAATTTCTATTCTGCTTGAACCCACGTGGTATTTTTGTTACGCTGAATGTGTGCGCAAAAATAGCTCGTTTCTTCAAATTTGAAAATGTTTGAGCCATCTTAGAGAGTAAATCAAACAAAATGAATTAGCAAAACTGTAGCGATCGCTCGACAGATTGTTAACCTGTCGGTATGTATTTGTTTCAACAAATTTTGTTTTACACGGCACACTGATCAGTATGGATAACGTCAAAAAGCTATTTTGGTCAGTTTTGTAGCCTCTGGTTCGTTTAGATATAGGATGTGCTATGTCAAATTATTCAAAAAAATAAGCAGAATTTGAATATCTGAAACTCCAAAACAGCGTCCATAAGAAAAAAAAAATATATATATATATATATATATATATATATATATATATATATATATATATATATAAATATATATATATATATATATATATATATTTCAAGTGCATCATGGACGTATCATATGAAAGGGTTCGCTATGAGAAATACTAATATATTTCCTTTATAATTTTAAAATGCGTAGCTCGAAAGATATTAAAGAAAATATACAAAAATCGAGCGTTAACCATCTCCCCCATCACGGTGAAAACTGAACTTCAATTTTAGAAAATAGGAAATATAGTTTATAGGAAAACCTAAACGAAAATCCAAGTCTTAAAGATCTCACGGAAAACTGAATGGTATCGAACCATCTTCACGCGAGCTCGACTCATTCTTGCTCGGTTTTTTTCTCATCTGTGACATACAGAGGTAAATTTATCACAATGAAGTCTGTATTTGAGCGTTGATTTTTTTTTTTGATATTCTGAAAAAAAAATCCTTCATCGATTTTTAAAGAGATAGGGGCCGATTTTTTTAAATGTTCGATTCGAAAAAAATCTGTAAATATGATACCATTTATTTATATGGTAGCCAATTTTGAGCCATTATAATTCATCGGCGCCTTTTCCCCTAAGTTAACCTCGGTGACCACCCTCTGTAAATTTCGGCGTCATTTTGAAATTTACCATCTTTTATTTACATGAAAAATACCACTCGTAAGTTGGTCTCTATTTGATTAAATGAACGGTGTGTTTTCAAACCAACTATAAAATTTGATGGCCATCCGAGTTGAAAATTATTTTAAAATAACAGATACGTCTCTTAATCTCATTTCACGGATTATTCTATGTAATAAAAAAGGAATGCTGTTCACTGGTAGGCACAGCACTTGAAAACGGCAGGACCGATTTGGCTAATTTTTTCTCAAAATCAGAAAAATATTGATTAATATTTTCTATGGTATCTATTCTTCTTATTATTATCCATGCCAAAGCCCCGCGAGGCTAAACTAATATGCTTGAGCCGGCGGCTCTACTATTGTTGTTGTTGTTGTCGAGCAGGTCGCTGCCCCGAGAGGCAAATTATAATATGGTAGAAACGAAGGCTCCACTACTGCTGTACAATCACACAAATTAAATGCTGTCAGTAATAATAGAATCATATACAGCGTGTTCAAAAAATTCGGAAACGCTAAAATATCGCAAAGAAATAGTATTTTTTGGAAAATGTTTCGAATAAGAGTTTCTCAATTCCAATCAACGCTTATTTTGATGACAAATATTTCCCCTTTAGGGGGTACACTTGCGGGGGACTGAGGTCAACTCTAAAATTTCATATGGTAAACACTATTTTTCTCTATTAGGTCGTATTAAAAGTAAATTGATTAGAGCTCATATGATCCAAAAGATGAATTTCGGTTGAAAAAATATCATGCTTATGTCACCTCAATTTCAAAATACAGTATAATCTTTTGGGGAAGCTCCAAACACCTAATCAAACTGTTCAGACTACAAAAAAATGCATTCGCATCATCATGAAAGTCGGCTATAGAGACTCGTGTATTCCGCTATTCAAAAAACTTAAAATACTACCTTTGCCGTCAATATATATATTTGAATGCGCCTGTTACGTTAAGAAACATTTTGAATAGGTACTTTGTAGTTTGTACTACACATAAACGGACATAACTACCAAACACGACACAAAATAGACTTATATGCAGGACCTAACATATACAGTGTTATTAACAATTAAATAAATATCTACAATAACGTACCAGCGGACATAAAAATTCTTGAGCTTGAAAGATATAAAACAGTGCTATATCAACATTTAGTTAACAATTGCTTTTACAGTGTCAGTGACTTCACTGTTCAGCTCCAACAAAAATAACAATATTTTAATCTATATCCATATTTTATATAAATTGTAATATTTCATAGACGGTGACAGTCGTTTGAAAATATTTTTTTCTTATATAGCATTGTAACAGTGGTTGTTTCTCAACAATTATAGCTAACGATCGCTATTATACTGCCGATTATGTTTAATCTATTACTTGGCTATAATATATGAACATTAACTTATATTTTAATAGTTATTTAATATTTTATATATTTTTTAATAATCTAATGTACAAAATGTATGACATATTCAATGGATTTGACTTTGTTGAATAAATATTATTATTGTTATGCACTACCGTCTCTTAACATTCCACGGGCCTTCCATTAGCGTCTAGCTTATACATAGTTGACTAATTTTGTACCACAAAACACGCCGAATTAAAGCAATTTCGAACGCAGTTACCTATATCTGTTTCGGTATTGAGAGCGAACTATTTTCATTATTTTAAAGGAAAAACATATTTAAAAAAATGCGTAATTACTTCAAATATTATCGATAAAAATAATTTTATTAACAATTGTCAAATCATACCAAAAAGAAATATTTACATAGCCTCACATTTTTAAAAACATAATTCATGACAAATAATATTATATATACGATAATATCGTTATTAAATATGATTATATTTTGCAACAAATCCGATTGACCAATGTGTAGTCTTCTCGTTTAAAATTCCAATCTTCTCATTCCATCAATTTCACACATTCGAATTCACTGTAGGTAAATATTCAAAATATATAATAGGTAGAAGATACAGGATATCAATTTGTAATCTGTTTCAATAGATCTGTAAATAAATTCGTATATGACTAATTTCTATATTTTAGGAAACAAAATATTAGTTTTCATATTGTAACCAAAAAATTATCAAGGTTAAAAAATGTTTTTTTTTTTTTCTTAATCGTTATACAAAAAGTTAATAATATATAAAATAACGTATAAACAAACCGTTTTATAATTGAAAATATCCCAAAATACATCAATTTCCATAGTAAGATGTGTATTTATTTTCATAGAGCTGTCAAAATAATCTCACGCCATTTTTAATTTTATCTAAACTGCTCACAGACATACGTCGTTATCGACATTACGCGACTCGATTTTATACGTCGTCTCTTTCTAACCAATTGCATATATGGCGACCTCTTGGCGGAATAATTTTTCGAAATATCTCAGCAAAAATCACCCGATTTGTCTCGGACGTCTGTCAAAATGTTCTATAATTATCAATTTACACGATTTTGGCAAAAAGTTTACGTCCGATGGGTGTAATTTCGCTAAACAATGTTAAAAACCAATTCGACTGACAGCTAGAAAAAATTCAAATTTTATCAATCATTTGTTTTAAATTTCGCATTTCAAAATAGAATTGACTCGTTTCACGAATCAAAATGCGACAAAAAATAAACTTCTGTCCCCGTCACTTTCATGTAGTTTAGCGACGTATGTTTTTAAAAAAAATTGATCGATTTGTCGCGTGTTAATTTCGCATTTAAGTTAGACTGTGACTTTTAATTTTTTTTGCCATGCTAAGTGAGAACCCCACACGGTCACCGTCATAGGAACGGAACAAAAAAACAATAACGCCGACTTTTATTTGCGAATTAACGGCGTTAAAAAAGTCGTTTTCGACGCGTCTTTTGCACTTTGCAGATAGAGTTTTTTCTCGCGCTTCGTTTAAAACCGGTCTCGACGTCGTGCGACGAAAAGTCGCCGAGATACGACCGATTCCGGACGACGGGTTAATCAAATGGGAGTTTTTTGTTTCCGCGTCGGCGCCCGAATTTTCGCCGAAAACCGTCCGCACGAAAACTCTTTAAAAAGAGGCGAAAAAAGTCTGCAATTCAAGACCGGCCTCGCCGCTGGGCGATTTTTTTTCGATTTTAGCCGAGCGTTTAAAGACGCCTCTCAACGTTATCCTTACGGGAGACAGGGTCGACTTTGAAAAATCGCCGGGGCTACGCCCCGCAAACGCAAGACACCCGAATAGCGCTACGCATCGAGTCAAAAAGTCCTCTTTAAGCACTTTTTTTAGCGAATTTTTTCGTCCAAAAATGCAAATTTGTATAGCTGCAAAAGTTTTTTTTTTTTCATTTTTTGCCTTTTAATACAAGTGGACTAGTTGACCAGTGCAAAACCTTTTTGCAGGCAACTTAACACCGCTTTCAAAGATCAATGTTTTTGGTATGGGTCTGCGAAAAATTTTTTTTTTACAAAATTTTTTTTTTTGGATTCGTTTTTGCCATGGTTTGTAATGATCACTGTGATTTGAATCACGCCTGCGGCGCCAATTATCTTTAACGGGGTACGCAAAACTTTTTTAAATGTATTTCTCCAATAGTTTTCTAATATCGATGTGTTTAGAATCACGCCTGCGGCGCCAATTACCATTGCTGGCATACACAAAACTTTTTTGAATGTGTCTTTAGAATAGTTCTCCAATATCAAAGTGTTATAAAATTTGTTTGGGACCCAATAATTACTCGGCCTAACGGCCTCGCCATGTGGTCCCAAAAAAATTCATCTGCGATTACTCGGTCTTAGACCCAAAAAAAAATTAGGGCACGGCGGGCCTTCGGCCCGCAATAAATTGGTCTGCAACTCAATATCTACTCGGTCTTCCGACCTCGGCATTAGGTCCAAAAAGAAAATAAGGCGCGGCGGGCCTTCGGCCCGCAATAAATTGGTCTGCGACTCAATATCTACTCGGTCTTACGACCTCGTCATTAGGCCCAAAAAGAATATAAGGCGCGGCGGGCCTTCGGCCCGCAATATATTGGTCTGCGACTCAATATCTACTCGGTCTTACGACCTCGTCATTAGGCCCAAAAAGAAAATAAGGCGCGGCGGGCCTTCGGCCCGCAATAAATTGGTCTGCGACTCAATATCTACTCGGTCTTACGACCTCGCCATTAGAGCCAAAAAGAAAATAAGGCGCGGCGGGCCTTCGGCCCGCATAAATTGGTCTGCGGCTCGATATCTACTCGGTCTTACGACCTCGCCATTAGAGCCAAAAAGAATATAAGGCGCGGCGGGCCTTCGGCCCGCAATAAAATGGTCTGCGACTCAATATCTACTCGGTCTTACGATCTCGCCGATCAGTCCAAGAAGACAGTTTTTGTTTTTTTATATCTGTCTAAATAAAATAATTTTCACTTATACCATTTATTTACTTTAGTATCCAAATAGACGACCTTTGCAAAACCTTGCGAGTTTACACCGTTTTCAATGATCAATGTTTTTAGACGGGCCTTTAAGATACGTTTTTTATACATTTTTTTATACCTATTCTGCAAGTTGTCTCGTTGACTTTTCTCCATTAATTTCAAAGCTTGCTAAAACTAATTCGTCTTCACAGTGTTGATTGTTGCTTTTTTTCTTTGAAAATAAACCGTATACCATTAAATTTCTATTCTGCTTGAACCCACGTGGTATTTTTGTTACGCTGAATGTGTGCGCAAAAGTAGCTCGTTTCTTCAAATTTGAAAATGCTTGAGCCATCTTAGAGAGTAAATCAAACAAAATGAATTAGCAAAACTGTAGCGATCGCTCGACAGATTGTTAACCTGTCGGTATGTATTTGTTTCAACAAATTTTGTTTTACACGGCACACTGATCAGTATGGATAACGTCAAAAAGCTATTTTGGTCAGTTTTGTAGCTTCTGGTTCGTTTAGATATAGGATGTGCTATGTCAAATTATTCAAAAAAATAAGCAGAATTTGAATATCTGAAACTCCAAAACAGCGTCCATAAGAAAATAAGTGCATCATGGACGTATCATATGAGAGGGTTCGCTAAGAGAAACACTAATATATTTCCTTTATAATTTTAAAATGCGTAGCTCGAAAGATATTAAAGAAAATATACAAAAATCGAGCGTTAACCATCTCCCCCATCACGGTGAAAACTGAACTTCAATTTTAGAAAATAGGAAGTATAGTTTATAGGAAAACCTAAACGAAAATCCAAGTCTTAAAGATCTCACGGAAAACTGAATAGTATCGAACCATCTTCACGCGAGCTCGACTCATTCTTGCTCGGTTTTTTTCTCATCTGTGACATACAGAGGTAAATTTATCACAATGAAATCTGTATTTGAGCGTTGATTTTTTTTTTTGATATTCTGAAAAAAAATCCTTCATCGATTTTTAAAGAGATAGGGGCCGATTTTTTGAAATGTTCGATTCGAAAAAAATCTGTAAATATGATGCCATTTATTTATATGGTACCCAATTTTGAGCCATTATAATTCATCGGCGCCTTTTCCCCTAAGTTAACCTCGGTGACCACCCTCTGTAAATTTCGGCGTCATTTTGAAATTTACCATCTTTTATATACATGAAAAATACCACTCGTAAGCTGGTTTCTATTTGATTAAATGAACGGTGTGTTTTCAAACCAACTATAAAATTTGATGGCCATCCGAGTTGAAAATTATTTTAAAATAACAGATACGTCTCTTAATCTCATTTCACGGATTATTTTATGTAATAAAAAAGGAATGCTGTTCACTGGTAGGCACAGCACTTGAAAACGGCAGGACCGATTTGGCTAATTTTTTCTCAAAATAAGAAAAATATTGATTATTATTTTCTATGGTATCTATTCTTCTTATATCCATGCCAAAGCCCCGCGAGGCTAAACTAATATGCTTGAGCCGGCGGCTCTACTATTGTTGTTGTTGTTGTCGAGCAGGTCGCTGCCCCGAGAGGCAAATTATAATATGGTAGAAACGAAGGCTCCACTACTGCTGTACAATCACACAAATTAAATGCTGTCCGTAATAATAGAATCATATACAGCGTGTTCAAAAAATTCGGAAACGCTAAAATATCGCAAAGAAATAGTATTTTTTGGAAAATGTTTCGAATAAGAGTTTCTCAATTCCAATCAACGCTTATTTTGATGACAAATATTTCCCCTTTAGGGGGTACACTTGCGGGGGACTGAGGTCAACTCTAAAATTTCATATGGTAAACACTATTTTTCTCTATTAGGTCGTATTAAAAGTAAATTGATTAGAGCTCATATGATCCAAAAGATGAATTTCGATTGAAAAAACTATCAGAATCGTGTAATTACATTGCAAATAACCATAACAATTTCTGGCAAAAGTAAAAACCCTAATTGCGATTTATCTCAAAACTGACATTTTGCAAATACTTCGATGGCTAATATTTACACGCATATTAATTTCATAATTTATCACAATCATCATTATTTTGTATTGCAACTCTGTATACTATTGCAAAAGGAAATATGTATATGAGGATTTGTCAAAATAAAATAATTTAAATTTTCATAAACATATCTTTGTAACAAAGTCAGCTCCTACTCTTGTTTGCTAAGATCCTTATCACAAATGCTAAGCCACGATGTCCTTCTGACAACATAATATCATGCTTATGTCACCTCAATTTCAAAATACAGTATAATCTTTTGGGGAAGCTCCAAACACCTAATCAAACTGTTCAGACTAAAAAAAAATGCATTCGCATCATCATGAAAGTCGGCTATAGAGACTCGTGTATTCCGCTATTCAAAAAACTTAAAATACTACCTTTGCCGTCAATATATATATTTGAATGCGCCTGTTACGTTAAGAAACATTTTGAATAGGTACTTTGTAGTTTGTACTACACATAAACGGACATAACTACCAAACACGACACAAAATAGACTTATATGCGGGACCTAACATATCATACAGTGTTATTAATAATTAAATAAATATCTACAATAACGTACCAGCGGACATAAAAATTCTTGAGCTTGAAAGATATAAAACAGTGCTATATCAACATTTAGTTAACAATTGCTTTTACAGTGTCAGTGACTTCACTGTTCAGCTCCAACAAAAATAACAATATGTTAATCTATATCCATATTTTATATAAATTGTAATATTTCATAGACGGTGACAGTCGTTTGAAAATATTTTTTTCTTATATAGCATTGTAACAATGGTTGTTTCTCAACAATTATAGCTAACGATCGCTATTATACTGCCGATTATGTTTAATCTATTACTTGGCTATAATATATGAACATTAACTTATATTTTAATAGTTATTTAATATTTTATATATTTTTTAATAATCTAATGTACAAAATGTATGACATATTCAATGGCTTTGCCTTTGTTGAATAAATATTATTATTGTTATGCACTACCGTCTCTTAACATTCCACGGGCCTTCCATTAGCGTCTAGCTTATACATAGTTGACTAATTTTGTACCACAGAACACGCTGAATTAAAGCAATTTCGAACGCAGTTACCTATATCTGTTTCGGTATTGAGAGCGAACTATTTTCATTATTTTAAAGGAAAAACATATTTAAAAAAATGCGTAATTCAAATATTATCAATAAAAATAATTTTATTAACAATTGTCAAATCATAACAAAAAGAAATATTTACATAGCCTCACATTTTTAAAAACATAATTCATGACAAATAATATTATATATACGATAATATCGTTATTAAATATGATTATATTTTGCAACAAATCCGATTGACAAAATAATGTAGTCTTCTCGTTTAAAATTCCAATCTTCTCATTCCATCAATTTCACACATTCGAATTCACTGTAGGTAAATATTCAAAATATATAATAGGTAGAAGATACAGGATATCAATTTGTAATCTGTTTCAATAGATCTGTAAATAAATTCGTATATGACTAATTTCTATATTTTAGGAAACAAAATATTAGTTTTCATATTGTAACCAAAAAATTATCAAGTTTAAAAAATGTTTTTTTTTTTTCTTAATCGTTATACAAAAAGGTAATAATATATAAAATAACGTATAAACAAACCGTTTTATAATTGAAAATATCCCAAAATACATCAATTTCCATAGTAAGATGTGTATTTATTTTCATAGAGCTGTCAAAATAATCTCACGCCATTTTTAATTTTATCTAAACTGCTCATAGACATACGTCGTAATCGACATTACGCGACTCGATTTTATACGTCGTCTCTTTCTAACCAATTGCATATATGGCGACCTCTTGGCGGAATTATTTTTCGAAATATCTTCGCAAAAATCACCCGATTTGTCTCGGACGTCTGTCAAAATGTTCTATAATTATCAATTTTCACGATTTTGGCAAAAAGTTTACGTCCGATGGGTGTAATTTCGCTAAACAATGTTAAAAACCAATTCGACTGACAGCTAGAAAAAATTCAAATTTTATCAATCATTTGTTTTAAATTTCGCATTTCAAAATAGAATTGACTCGTTTCACGAATCAAAATGCGACAAAAAATAAACTTGTGTCCCCGTCACTTTCATGTAGTTTAGCGAAGTATGTTTTTAAAAAAATTTGATCGATTTGTCGCGTGTTAATTTCGCATTTAAGTTAGACTGTGACTTTTAATTTTTTTTGCCATGCTAAGTGAGAACCCCACACGGTCACCGTCATAGGAACGGAACAAAAAAACAATAACGCCGACTTTTATTTGCGAATTAACGGCGTTAAAAAAGTCGTTTTCGACGCGTCTTTTGCACTTTGCAGATAGAGTTTTTTCTCGCGCTTCGTTTAAAACCGGTCTCGACGTCGTGCGACGAAAACTGGCCGAGATACGACCGATTCCGGACGACGGGTTAATCAAATGGGAGTTTTTTGTTTCCGCGTCGGCGCCCGAATTTTCGCCGAAAACCGTCCGCACGAAAACTCTTTAAAAAGAGGCGAAAAAAGTCTGCAATTCAAGACCGGCCTCGCCGCTGGGCGATTTTTTTTCGATTTTAGCCGAGCGTTTAAAGACGCCTCTCAACGTTATCCTTACGGGAGACGGGGTCGACTTTGAAAAATCGCCGGGGCTACGCCCCGCAAACGCAAGACACCCGAATAGCGCTACGCATCGAGTCAAAAAGTCCTCTTTAAGCACTTTTTTTAGCGAATTTTTTCGTCCAAAAATGCAAATTTGTATAGCTGCAAAAGTTTTTTTTTTTTCATTTTTTGCCTTTTAATACAAGTGGATAGTTGACCTGTGCAAAACTTTTTTGCAGGCAACTTAACACCGCTTTCAAAGATCAATGTTTTTGGTATGGGTCTGCGGAAAAATTTTTTTTTTACAAATTTTTATTTTTTGCATCGGTTTTTGCCATGGTTTGTAAAGATCACTGTGATTTGAATCACGCCTGCGGCGCCAATTATCTTTAACGGGGTACGCAAAACTTTTTTAAATGTGTTTCTCCAATAGTTTTCTAATATCGATGTGTTTAGAATCACGCCTGCGGCGCCAATTACCATTGCTGGCATACACAAAACTTTTTTGAATGTGTCTTTAGAATAGTTCTCCAATATCAAAGTGTTATAAAATTTGTCTGGGACCCAATAATTACTCGGCCTAACGGCCTCGCCATGTGGTCCCAAAAAAATTCATCTGCGATTACTCGGTCTTAGACCCAAAAAAAAATTAGGGCACACGGGCCTTCGGCCCGCAATAAATTGGTCTGCAACTCAATATCTACTCGGTCTTACGACCTCGGCATTAGGCCAAAAAAGAAAATAAGGCGCGGCGGGCCTTCGGCCCGCAATAAATTGGTGCGGCTCAATATCTACTCGGCCCTACGACCTCGCCATTAGGTCCAAGAGGAAATTAAGGCGCGGCGGGCCTTCGGCCCGCAATAAATTGGTCTGCGACTCAATATCTACTCGGTCTTACGACCTCGTCATTAGGCCCAAAAAGAAAATAAGGCGCGGCGGGCCTTCGGCCCGAAATAAATTGGTCTGTGGCTCAATATCTACTCGGTCTTACGACCTCGCCATTAGGCCCAAAAATAAATTAAGGCGCGGCGGGCCTTCGGCTCGCAATATATTGGTCTGCGACTCAATATCTACTCGATCTTACGATCTCGCCGATCAGTCCAAGAAGACAGTTTTTGTTTTTTTATATCTGTCTAAATAAAATAATTTTCACTTATACCATTTATTTACTTTAGTATCCAAATAGACGACCTTTGCAAAACCTTGCGAGTTTACACCGTTTTCAATGATCAATGTTTTTAGACGGGCCTTTAAGATACGTTTTTTATACATTTTTTATACCTATTCTGCAAGTTGTCTCGTTGACTTTTCTCCATTAATTTCAAAGCTTGCTAAAACTAATTCGTCTTCACAGTGTTGAATGTTGCTTTTTTTCTTTGGAAATAAACCGTATACCATTAAATTTCTATTCTGCTTGAACCCACGTGGTGTTTTTGTTACGCTGAATGTGTGCGCAAAAATAGCCCGTTTCTTCAAATTTGAAAATGCTTGAGCCATCTTAGAGAGTAAATCAAACAAAATGAATTAGCAAAACTGTAGCGATCGCTCGACAGATTGTTAACCTGTCGGTATGTATTTGTTTCAACAAATTTTGTTTTACACGGCACACTGATCAGTATGGATAAAGTCAAAAAGATATTTTTGTCAGTTTTGTAGCTTCTGGTTCGTTTAGATATAGGATGTGCTATGTCAAATTATTCGAAAAAATAAGCAGAATTTGAATATCTGAAACTCTAAAACAGCGTCCATAAGGAAAAAAAAATATATATATATATATATATGTATATATATATATATATATATATATATGTGTCAAGTGCATCATGGACGTATCATATGAAAGGGTTCGCTATGAGAAATACTAATATATTTCCTTTATAATTTTAAAATGCGTAGCTCGAAAGATATTAAAGAAAATATACAAAAATCGAGCGTTAACCATCTCCCCCATCACGGTGAAAACTGAACTTCAATTTTAGAAAATAGGAAATATAGTTTATAGGAAAACCTAAACGAAAATCCAAGTTTTAAAGATCTCACGGAAAACTGAATGGTACCGAACCATCTTCACGCGAGCTCGTCTCATTCTTGCCCGGTTTTTTTCTCATCTGTGACATACAGAGGTTTATTTATCACAATGAAGCCTGTATTTGAGTGTTGATTTTTTTTTGATATTCTGAAAAAAAATGCTTCATCGGTTTTTAAAGAGATAGGAGCCGATTTTTTTAAATGCTCGATTCGAAAAAAATCTGTAAATATGATGCCATTTATTTATATGGTAGCCAATTTTGAGCCATTATAATTCATCGGCGCCTTTTCCCCTAAGTTAACCTCGGCGACCACCCTCTGTAAATTTTGGCGTCATTTTGAAATTTACCATCTTTTATTTACATGAAAAATACCACTCGTAAGTTGGTCTCTATTTGATTAAATGAACGGTGTGTTTTCAAACCAACTATAAAATTTGATGGCCATCCGAGTTGAAAATTATTTTAAAATAACAGATACGTCTCTTAATCTCATTTCACGGATTTTTCTATGTAATAAAAAAGGAATGCTGTTCACTGGTAGGCACAGCACTTGAAAACGGCAGGACCGATTTGGCTAATTTTTTCTCAAAATCAGAAAAATATTGATTATTATTTTCTATGGTATCTATTCTTCTTATATCCATGGCAAAGCCCCGCGAGGCTAAACTAATATGCTTGAGCCGGCGGCTCTACTATTGTTGTTATTGTTGTCGAGCAGGTCGCAGCCCCGAGAGGCAAATTATAATATGGTAGAAACGAAGGCTCCACTACTGCTGTACAATCACACAAAAATGCTGTCAGTAATAATAGAATCATATACAGCATGTTCATTAAGTTCGGAAACGCTATAATATCGCAAAGAAATAGTATTTTTTGGAAAATGTTTCGAATAAAAGTTTCTCAATTCCAATCAACGCTTATTTTGATGACAAATATTTCCCCTTTAGGGGGTACACTTGCGGGGGACTGAGGTCAACTATAAAATTTCATATGGTAAACACTATTTTTCTCTATAAGGTCGTATTAAAAGTAAATTGATTAGAGCTCATATGATCCAAAAGATGAATTTCGGTTGAAAAAACTGTCAGAATCGTGTAATTACATTGCAAATAACCATAACATTTTCTGGCAAAAGTAAAAACCCTAATTGCGATTTATCTCAAAACTGACATTTTGCAAATATTTCGATGGCTAATATTTACACGCATATTAATTTCATAATTTATCACAATCATCATTATTTTGTATTGCAACTCTGTATACTATTGCAAAAGGAAATATGTATATGAGGATTTGTCAAAATAAAATAATTTAAATTTTCATAAACATATCTTTGTAACAAAGTCAGCTCCTACTCTTGTTTGCTAAGATCCTTATCACAAATGCTAAGCCACGATGTCCTTCTGACAACATAATATCATGCTTATGTCACCTCAATTTCAAAATACAGTATAATCTTTTGGGGAAGCTCCAAACACCTAATCAGACTGTTCAGACTACAAAAAAAATGCATTCGCATCATCATGAAAGTCGGCTATAGAGACTCGTGTATTCCGCTATTCAAAAAACTTAAAATACTACCTTTGCCGTCAATATATATATTTGAATGTGCCTGTTACGTTAAGAAACATTTTGAATAGGTACTTTGTAGTTTGTACTACACATAAACGGCCATAACTACCAAACACGACACAAAATAGACTTATATGCAGGACCTAACATATTATACAGTATTATTAACAATTAAATAAATATCTACAATAACGTACCAGCGGACATAAAAATTCTTGAGCTTGAAAGATATAAAACAGTGCTATATCAACATTTAGTTAACAATTGCTTTTACAGTGTCAGTGACTTCACTGTTCAGCTCCAACAAAAATAACAATATTTTAATCTATATCCATATTTTATATAAATTGTAATATTTCATAGACGGTGACAGTCGTTTGAAAATATTTTTTTCTTATATAGCATTGTAACAATGGTTGTTTCTCAACAATTATAGCTAACGATCGCTATTATACTGCCGATTATGTTTAATCTATTACTTATATTTTAATAGTTATTTGATATTTTATATATTTTTCAATAATCTAATGTACAATATGTATGACATATTCAATGGCTTTGCCTTTGTTGAATAAATATTATTATTGTTATGCACTACCGTCTCTTAACATTCCACGGGCCTTCCATTAGCGTCTAGCTTATACATAGTTGACTAATTTTGTACCACAGAACACGCTGAATTAAAGCAATTTCGAACGCAGTTATATCTGTTTCGGTATTGAGAGCGACCTATTTTCATTATTTTAAAGGAAAAACATATTTAAAAAAATGCCTAATTACTTCAAATATTATCAATAAAAATAATTTTATTAACAATTGTCAAATCATAACAAAAAGAAATATTTACATAGCCTCACATTTTTAAAAACATAATTCATGACAAATAATATTATATATACGATAATATCGTTATTAAATATGATTATATTTTGCAACAAATCCGATTGACCAATGAAGTCCTCTCATTTAAAATTCCAATCTTGTCATTCCATCAATTTCACACATTCGAATTCACTGTAGGTAGAAGACACAGGAAATCAATTTGTAATCTGTTTCAATAGATCTGTAAATAAATTCATATATGACTAATTTCTATATTTTAGGAAACAAAATATTAGTTTTCATATTGTAACCAAAAAATTATCACTGTTAAAAAATGTTTTTTTTTTCTTAATCGTTATACAAAAAGATAATAATATATATAATAACGTATAAACAAACCGTTTTAGAATTGAAAATATCCCAAAATACATCAATTTCCCTAGTAACATGTGTATTTATTTTCATAGAGCTGTCAAAATAATCTCACGCCATTTTTACTTTTATCTGAACTGCTCATAGACATACGTCGTAATCGACATTACGCGACTCGATTTTATACGTCCTCTCTCTCTAACCAATTGCATATATGGCGACCTCTTGGCCGAATAATTTTTCGAAATTTCTCAGCAAAAATCACCCGATTTGTCTCGGACGTCTGTCAAAATGTTCTATAATTATCAATTTACACGATTTTGGCAAAAAGTTTACGTCCGATGGGTGTAATTTCGCTAAACAATGTTAAAAACCAATTCGACTGACAGCTAGAAAAAATTCAAATTTTATCAATCATTTGTTTTAAATTTCGCATTTCAAAATAGAATTGACTCGTTTCACGAATCAAAATGCGACAAAAAATAAACTTGTGTCCCCGTCACTTTCATGTAGTTTAGCGACGTATGTTTTTAAAAAAAATTGATCGATTTGTCGCGTGTTAATTTCGCATTTAAGTTAGACTGTGACTTTTAATTTTTTTTGCCATGCTAAGTGAGAACCCCACACGGTCACCGTCATAGGAACGGAACAAAAAAACAATAACGCCGACTTTTATTTGCGAATTAACGGCGTTAGAAAAGTCGTTTTCGACGCGTCTTTTGCACTTTGCAGTTGGAGTTTTTTCTCGCGCTTCGTTTAAAACCGGTCTCGACGTCGTGCGACGAAAACTGGCCGAGATACGACCGATTCCGGACGACGGGTTAATCAAATGGGACTTTTTTGTTTCCGCGTCGGCGCCCGAATTTTCGCCGAAAACCGTCCGCGCGAAAACTCTTTAAAAAGAGGCGAAAAAAGTCTGCAATTCAAGACCGCCCTCGCCGCTGGGCGATTTTTTTACGATTTTAGCCGAGCGTTTAAAGACGCCTCTCAACGTTATCCTTACGGGAGACGGGGTCGACTTTGAAAAATCGCCGGGGCTACGCCCCGCAAACGCAAGACACCCGAATAGCGCTACGCATCGAGTCAAAAAGTCCTCTCTGAGCACTTTTTTTAGCGAATTTTTTCGTCCAAAAATGCAAATTTGTATAGCTGCAAAAGTTTTTTTTTTTTTCATTTTTTGCCTTTTAATACAAGTGGACTAGTTGACCTGTGCAAAACTTTTTTGCAGGCAACTTAACACCGCTTTCAAAGATCAATGTTTTTGGTATGGGTCTGCGGAAAAAATTTTTTTTTACAAAATTTTTTTTTTTCATCGGTTTCTGCCATGGTTTGTAAAGATCACTGTGATTTGAATCACGCCTGTGGCGCCAATTATCTTTAACGGGGTACGCAAAACTTTTTTAAATGTGTTTCTCCAATAGTTTTCTAATATCGATGTGTTTAGAATCACGCCTGCGGCGCCAATTACCATTGCTGGCATACACAAAACTTTTTTGAATGTGTCTTTAGAATAGTTCTCCAATATCAAAGTGTTATAAAATTTGTCTGGGACCCAATAATTACTCGGCCTAACGGCCTCGCCATGTGGTCCCAAAAAAATTCATCTGCGATTACTCGCTCTTAGACCCAAAAAAATATTAGGGCACGGCGGGCCTTCGGCCCGCAATAAATTGGTCTGCAACTCAATATCTACTCGGTCTTACGACCTCGGCTTTAGGCCCAAAAAGAAAATAAGGCGCGGCGGGCCTTCGGCCCGCAATAAATTGGTCTGCGGCTCAATATCTACTCGGCCTTACGACCTCGCCATTAGGCCCAAAAAGAAATTAAGGCTCGGCGGGCCTTCGGCCCGCAATAAATTGGTCTGCGACTCAATATCTACTCGGTCTTACGACCTCGTCATTAGGCCCAAAAAGAAAATAAGGCGCGGCGGGCCTTCGGCCCCCAATAAATTGGTCTGCGGCTCAATATCTACTCGGTCTTACGACCTCGCCATTAGGCCCAAAAAGAAATTAAGGCGCGGCGGGCCTTCGGCCCGCAATATATTGGTCTGCGACTCAATATCTACTCGGTCTTACGACCTCGTCATTAGGCCCAAAAAGAAAATAAGACGCGGCGGGCCTTCGGCCCGCAATAGATTGGTCTGCGGCTCAATATCTACTCGGTCTTACGACCTCGCCATTAGGCCCAAAAAGAAATTAAGGTGCGGCGGGCCTTCGGCCCGCAATAAATTGGTCTGCAACTCAATATCTACTCGGTCTTACGACCTCGCCATTAGGTCCAAAAAGAAATTAAGGCGCGGCGGGCCTTCGGCCCGCATTAAATTGGTCTGCGGCTCAATATCTACTCGGTCTTACGACCTCGCCATTAGGCCCAAAACGAAATTAAGGCGCGGCGGGCTTTCGGCCCGCAATAAATTGGTCTGCGACTCAATATCTACTCGGTCTTACGACCTCGCCATTAGGCCCAAAAAGATTTTAAGGCGCGGCGGGCCTTCGGCCCGCAATAAATTGGTCTGCGGCTCAATATCTACTCAGTCTTACGACCTCGCCATTAGGCCCAAAAAGAAATTAAGGTGCGGCGGGCCTTCGGCCCGCAATAAATTGGTCTGCGACTCAATATCTACTCGGTCTTACGATCTCGCCGATCAGTCCAAGAAGACAGTTTTTGTTTTTTTATATCTGTCTAAATAAAATAATTTTCACTTATACCATTTATTTACTTTAGTATCCAAATAGACGACCTTTGCAAAACCTTGCGAGTTTACACCGTTTTCAATGATCAATATTTTTAGTACGGGCCTTTAAGATATGTTTTTTCTACATTTTTTATACCTATTCTGCAAGTTGTCTCGTTGACTTTTCTCCATTAATTTCAAAGCTTGCTAAAACTAATTCGTCTTCACAGTGTTGAATGTTGCTTTTTTTCTTTGAAAATAAACCGTATACCATTAAATTTCTATTCTGCTTGAACCCACGTGGTGTTTTTGTTACGCTGAATGTGTGCGCAAAAATAGCCCGTTTCTTCAAATTTGAAAATGCTTGAGCCATCTTAGAGAGTAAATCAAACAAAATGAATTAGCAAAACTGTAGCGATCGCCCGACAGATTGTTAACCTGTCGGTATGTATTTGTTTCAACAAATTTTGTTTTACACGGCACACTGATCAGTATGGATAACGTCAAAAAGCTATTTTGGTCAGTTTTGTAGCTTCTGGTTCGTTTAGATATAGGATGTGCTATGTTAAATTATTCAAAAAAATAAGCAGAATTTGAATATCTGAAACTCCAAAACAGCGTCCATAAGAAAATATATATATATATATATATATATATATATATATATATATATATATATATATATATATATATATATATATATATATATATATATATTTCAAGTGCATCATGGACGTATCATATGAAAGGGTTCGCTATGAGAAATACTAATATATTTCCTTTATAATTTTAAAATGCGTAGCTCGAAAGATATTAAAGAAAATATACAAAAATCGAGCGTTAACCATCTCCCCCATCACGGTGAAAACTGAACTTCAATTTTAGAAAATAGGAAATATAGTTTCTAGGAAAACCTAAACGAAAATCCAAGTCTTAAAGATCTCACGGAAAACTGAATGGTACCGAACCATCTTCACGCGAGCTCGTCTCATTCTTGCCCGGTTTTTTTCTCATCTGTGACATACAGAGGTTTATTTATCACAATGAAGCCTGTATTTGAGTGTTGATTTTTTTTTTGATATTCTGAAAAAAAAATCCTTCATCGATTTTTAAAGAGATAGGGGCCGATTTTTTTAAATGTTCGATTCGAAAAAAATCTGTAAATATGATACCATTTATTTATATGGTAGCCAATTTTGAGCCATTATAATTCATCGGCGCCTTTTCCCCTAAGTTAACCTCGGTGACCACCCTCTGTAAATTTCGGCGTCATTTTGAAATTTACCATCTTTTATTTACATGAAAAATACCACTCGTAAGTTGGTCTCTATTTGATTAAATGAACGGTGTGTTTTCAAACCAACTATAAAATTTGATGGCCATCCGAGTTGAAAATTATTTTAAAATAACAGATACGTCTCTTAATCTCATTTCACGGATTATTCTATGTAATAAAAAAGGAATGCTGTTCACTGGTAGGCACAGCACTTGAAAACGGCAGGACCGATTTGGCTAATTTTTTCTCAAAATCAGAAAAATATTGATTAATATTTTCTATGGTATCTATTCTTCTTATATCCATGCCAAAGCCCCGCGAGGCTAAACTAATATGCTTGAGCCGGCGGCTCTACTATTGTTGTTGTTGTTGTCGAGCAGGTCGCTGCCCCGAGAGGCAAATTATAATATGGTAGAAACGAAGGCTCCACTACTGCTGTACAATCACACAAATTAAATGCTGTCAGTAATAATAGAATCATATACAGCGTGTTCAAAAAATTCGGAAACGCTAAAATATCGCAAAGAAATAGTATTTTTTGGAAAATGTTTCGAATAAGAGTTTCTCAATTCCAATCAACGCTTATTTTGATGACAAATATTTCCCCTTTAGGGGGTACACTTGCGGGGGACTGAGGTCAACTCTAAAATTTCATATGGTAAACACTATTTTTCTCTATTAGGTCGTATTAAAAGTAAATTGATTAGAGCTCATATGATCCAAAAGATGAATTTCGGTTGAAAAAATATCATGCTTATGTCACCTCAATTTCAAAATACAGTATAATCTTTTGGGGAAGCTCCAAACACCTAATCAAACTGTTCAGACTACAAAAAAATGCATTCGCATCATCATGAAAGTCGGCTATAGAGACTCGTGTATTCCGCTATTCAAAAAACTTAAAATACTACCTTTGCCGTCAATATATATATTTGAATGCGCCTGTTACGTTAAGAAACATTTTGAATAGGTACTTTGTAGTTTGTACTACACATAAACGGACATAACTACCAAACACGACACAAAATAGACTTATATGCAGGACCTAACATATACAGTGTTATTAACAATTAAATAAATATCTACAATAACGTACCAGCGGACATAAAAATTCTTGAGCTTGAAAGATATAAAACAGTGCTATATCAACATTTAGTTAACAATTGCTTTTACAGTGTCAGTGACTTCACTGTTCAGCTCCAACAAAAATAACAATATTCTAATCTATATCCATATTTTATATAAATTGTAATATTTCATAGACGGTGACAGTCGTTTGAAAATATTTTTTTCTTATATAGCATTGTAACAATGGTTGTTTCTCAACAATTAAAGCTAACGATCGCTATTATACTGCCGATTATGTTTAATCTATTACTTGGCTATAATATATGAACATTAACTTATATTTTAATAGTTATTTGATATTTTATATATTTTTTAATAATCTAATGTACAAAATGTATGACATATTCAATGGCTTTGCCTTTGTTGAATAAATATTATTATTGTTATGCACTACCGTCTCTTAACATTCCACGGGCCTTCCATTAGCGTCTAGCTTATACATAGTTGACTAATTTTGTACCACAAAACACGCTGAATTAAAGCAATTTCGAACGCAGTTACCTATATCTGTTTCGGTATTGAGAGCGAACTATTTTCATTATTTTAAAGGAAAAACATATTTAAAAAAATGCGTAATTACTTCAAATATTATCAATAAAAATAATTTTATTAACAATTGTCAAATCATAACAAAAAGAAATATTTACATAGCCTCACATTTTTAAAAACATAATTCATGACAAATAATATTATATATACGATAATATCGTTATTAAATATGATTATATTTTGCAACAAATCCGATTGACCAATGTGTAGTCTTCTCGTTTAAAATTCCAATCTTCTCATTCCATCAATTTCACACATTCGAATTCACTGTAGGTAAATATTCAAAATATATAATAGGTAGAAGATACAGGATATCAATTTGTAATCTGTTTCAATAGATCTGTAAATAAATTCGTATATGACTAATTTCTATATTTTAGGAAACAAAATATTAGTTTTCATATTGTAACCAAAAAATTATCAAGGTTAAAAAAATGTTTTTTTTTTTTCTTAATCGTTATACAAAAAGTTAATAATATATAAAATAACGTATAAACAAACCGTTTTATAATTGAAAATATCCCAAAATACATCAATTTCCATAGTAAGATGTGTATTTATTTTCATAGAGCTGTCAAAATAATCTCACGCCATTTTTAATTTTATCTAAACTGCTCACAGACATACGTCGTAATCGACATTACGCGACTCGATTTTATACGTCGTCTCTTTCTAACCAATTGCATATATGGCGACCTCTTGGCGGAATAATTTTTCGAAATATCTCAGCAAAAATCACCCGATTTGTCTCGGACGTCTGTCAAAATGTTCTATAATTATCAATTTACACGATTTTGGCAAAAAGTTTACGTCCGATGGGTGTAATTTCGCTAAACAATGTTAAAAACCAATTCGACTGACAGCTAGAAAAAATTCAAATTTTATCAATCATTTGTTTTAAATTTCGCATTTCAAAATAGAATTGACTCGTTTCACGAATCAAAATGCGACAAAAAATAAACTTCTGTCCCCGTCACTTTCATGTAGTTTAGCGACGTATGTTTTTAAAAAAATTTGATCGATTTGTCGCGTGTTAATTTCGCATTTAAGTTAGACTGTGACTTTTAATTTTTTTTGCCATGCTAAGTGAGGACCCCACACGGTCACCGTCATAGGAACGGAACAAAAAAACAATAACGCCGACTTTTATTTGCGAATTAACGGCGTTGAAAAAGTCGTTTTCGACGCGTCTTTTGCACTTTGCAGTTAGAGTTTTTTCTCGCGCTTCGTTTAAAACCGGTCTCGACGTCGTGCGACGAAAACTCGCCGAGATACGACCGATTCCGGACGACGGGTTAATCAAATGGGAGTTTTTTGTTTCCGCGTCGGCGCCCGAATTTTCGCCGAAAACCGTCCGCACGAAAACTCTTTAAAAAGAGGCGAAAAAAGTCTGCAATTCAAGACCGCCCTCGCCGCTGGGCGATTTTTTTACGATTTTAGCCGAGCGTTTAAAGACGCCTCTCAACGTTATCCTTACGGGAGACGGGGTCGACTTTGAAAAATCGCCGGGGCTACGCCCCGCAAACGCAAGACACCCGAATAGCGCTACGCATCGAGTCAAAAAGTCCTCTCTGAGCACTTTTTTTAGCGAATTTTTTCGTCCAAAAATGCAAATTTGTATAGCTGCAAAAGTTTTTTTTTTTTCATTTTTTGCCTTTTAATACAAGTGGATGGATGGATAGTTGACCTGTGCAAAACCTTTTTGCAGGCAACTTAACACCGCTTTCAAAGATCAATGTTTTTGGTATGGGTCTGCGGAAAAAAATTTTCTTTTCAAATTTTTTTTTTTTGCATTCGTTTTTGCCATGGTTTGTAAAGATCACTGTGATTTAAATCACGCCTGCGGCGCCAATTATCTTTAACGGGGTACGCAAAACTTTTTTAAATGTGTTTCTCCAATAGTTTTTTAATATCAATGTGTTTAGAATCACGCCTGCGGCGCCAATTACCATTGCTGGCATACACAAAACTTTTTTTTATGTGTCTTTAGAATAGTTCTCCAATATCAAAGTGTTATAAAATTTGTCTGGGACCCAATAATTACTCGGCCTAACGGCCTCGCCATATGATCCCAAAAAATTCGTCTGCGATTACTCGGTCTTACGACCTCGCCGTTAGGCCCAAAATGAAATTTAGGCACGGCGGGCCTTCGGCCCGCAATAAATTGGTCTGCAACTCGATATCTACTCGGTCTTACGACCTCGGCATTAGGCCCAAAAAGAAAATAAGGCGCGGCGGGCCTTCGGCCCGCAATAAATTGGTCTGCGACTCAATATCTACTCTGTCTTACGACTTTGCCATTAGGCCCAAAAAAAAATTAGGCCGCGGCGGGCCTTCGGCCTGCAATAAATTGGTCTGCGACTTATTATCTACTCGGTCTTACGACCTCGTCATTAGGCCCAAAAAGAAAATAAGGCGCGGCGGGCCTTCGGCCCGCAATAAATTGGTTTGCGACTCAATATCTACTCAGTCTTACGACCTCGCCATTAGGCCCAAAAAGAAATTAAGGTGCGGCGGGCCTTCGGCCCGCAATAAATTGGTCTGCAGCTTAATATCTACTCGGTCTTACGACCTCGCCATTAGACCCCAAAAAAAAATAAGGCGCGGCGGGCCTTCGGCCCGCAATAAATTGGTCTGCGACTCAATATTTACTCGGTCTTAAGATCTCGCCGATCAGTCCAAGAAGACAGTTTTTGTTTTTTTATATCTGTCTAAATAAAATAATTTTCACTTATACCATTTATTTACTTTAGTATCCAAATAGACGATCTTTGCAAAACCTTGCGAGTTTACACCGTTTTCAATGATCAATGTTTTTAGTACGGGCCGTTAACATACGTTTTTTTATACATTTTTTTATACCTATTCTGCAAGTTGTCTCGTTGACTTTTCTCCATTAATTTCAAAGCTTGCCTAAACTAATTTGTCTTCACATTGTTGAATGTTGCTTTTTTTCTTTGAAAATAAACCGTATACCATTAAATTTCTATTTAAGTTCCTTAAAGTTATGGAATAAGGTTGTCGCTTTTCTGGATAAACGTTCAAGTATTCTGCTTGAACCCATGTGGTGTTTTTGTTACGCTGAATGTGTGCGCAAAAATAGCCCGTTTCTTCAAATTTGAAAATGCTTGAGCCATCTTAGAGAGTAAATCAAACAAAATGAATTAGCAAAACTGTAGCGATCGCTCGACAGATTGTTAACCTGTCGGTATGTATTTGTTTCAACAAATTTTGTTTTACACGGCACACTGATCAGTATGGATAAAGTCAAAAAGATATTTTGGTCAGTTTTGTAGCTTCTGGTTCGTTTAGATATAGGATGTGCTATGTCAAATTATTCGAAAAAATAAGCAGAATTTGAATATCTGAAAATCCAAAACAGCGTCCATAAGGAAAACAAAAATATATATATATATATGTATATATATATATATATATATATATATATATATATATATATATATATATATATATATATATATATATATATATGTGTGTGTGTGTCAAGTGCATCATGGACGTATCATATGAAAGGGTTCGCTATGAGAAATACAAATATATTTCCTTTATAATTTTAAAATGCGTAGCTCGAAAGATATTAAAGAAAATATACAAAAATCGAGCGTTAACCATCTCCCCCATCACGGTGAAAACTGAACTTCAATTTTAGAAAATAGGAAATATAGTTTATAGGAAAACCTAAACGAAAATCCAAGTTTTAAAGAGCTCACGGAAAACTGAATGGTACCGAACCATCTTCACGCGAGCTCGTCTCATTCTTGCCCGGTTTTTTTCTCATCTGTGACATACAGAGGTTTATTTATCACAATGAAGCCTGTATTTGAGTGTTGATTTTTTTTTTGATATTCTGAAAAAAAATGCTTCATCGGTTTTTAAAGAGATAAGAGCCGATTTTTTTAAATGCTCGATTCGAAAAAAATCTGTAAATATGATGCCATTTATTTATATGGTAGCCAATTTTGAGCCATTATAATTCATCGGCGCCTTTTCCCCTAAGTTAACCTCGGCGACCACCCTCTGTAAATTTTGGCGTCATTTTGAAATTTACCATCTTTTATTTACATGAAAAATACCACTCGTAAGTTGGTCTCTATTTGATTAAATGAACGGTGTGTTTTCAAACCAACTATAAAATTTGATGGCCATCCGAGTTGAAAATTATTTTAAAATAACAGATACGTCTCTTAATCTCATTTCACGGATTTTTCTATGTAATAAACAAGGAATGCTGTTCACTGGTAGGCACAGCACTTGAAAACGGCAGGACCGATTTGGCTAATTTTTTCTCAAAATCAGAAAAATATTGATTATTATTTTCTATGGTATCTATTCTTCTTATATCCATGCCAAAGCCCCGCGAGGCTAAACTAATATGCTTGAGCCGGCGGCTCTACTATTGTTGTTGTTGTTGTCGAGCAGGTCGCTGCCCCGAGAGGCAAATTATAATATGGTAGAAACGAAGGCTCCACTACTGCTGTACAATCACACAAATTAAATGCTGTCAGTAATAATAGAATCATATACAGCGTGTTCAAAAAATTCGGAAACGCTAAAATATCGCAAAGAAATAGTATTTTTTGGAAAATGTTTCGAATAAGAGTTTCTCAATTCCAATCAACGCTTATTTTGATGACAAATATTTCCCCTTTAGGGGGTACACTTGCGGGGGACTGAGGTCAACTCTAAAATTTCATATGGTAAACGCTATTTTTCTCTATTAGGTCGTATTAAAAGTAAATTGATTAGAGCTCATATGATCCAAAAGATGAATTTCGGTTGAAAAAACTATCAGAATCGTTTAATTACATTGCAAATAACCATAACATTTTCTGGCAAAAGTAAAAACCCTAATTGCGATTTATCTCAAAACTGACATTTTGCAAATACTTCGATGGCTAATATTTACACGCATATTAATTTCATAATTTTTCACAATCATCATTATTTTGTATTGCAACTCTGTATACTATTGCAAAAGGAAGTATGTATATGAGGATTTGTCAAAATAAAATAATTTAAATTTTCATAAACATATCTTTGAAACAAAGTCAGCTCCTACTCTTGTTTGCTAAGATCCTTATCACAAATGCTAAGCCACGATGTCCTTCTGACCACATAATATCATGCTTATGTCACCTCAATTTCAAAATACAGTATAATCTTTTGGGGAAGCTCCAAACACCTAATCAAACTGTTCAGACTACAAAAAAATGCATTCGCATCATCATGAAAGTCGGCTATAGAGACTCGTGTATTCCGCTATTCAAAAAACTTAAAATACTACCTTTGCCGTCAATATATATATTTGAATGCGCCTGTTATGTTAAGAAACATTTTGAATAGGTACTTTGTAGTTTATACTACACATAAACGGACATAACTACCAAACACGACACAAAATAGACTTATATGCGGGACCTAACATATCATACAGTGTTATTAACAATTAAATAAATATCTACAATAACGTACCAGCGGACATAAAAATTCTTGAGCTTGAAAGATATAAAACAGTGCTATATCAACATTTAGTTAACAATTGCTTTTACAGTGTCAGTGACTTCACTGTTCAGCTCCAACAAAAATAACAATATTCTAATCTATATCCATATTTTATATAAATTGTAATATTTCATAGACGGTGACAGTCGTTTGAAAATATTTTTTTCTTATAATGGTTGTTTCTCAACAATTAAAGCTAACGATCGCTATTATACTGCCGATTATGTTTAATCTATTACTTGGCTATAATATATGAACACTAACTTATATTTTAATAGTTATTTGATATTTTATATATTTTTTAATAATCTAATGTACAAAATGTATGACATATTCAATGGCTTTGCCTTTGTTGAATAAATATTATTATTGTTATGCACTACCGTCTCTTAACATTCCACGGGCCTTCCATTAGCGTCTAGCTTATACATAGTTGACTAATTTTGTACCACAAAACACGCTGAATTAAAGCAATTTCGAACGCAGTTACCTATATCTGTTTCGGTATTGATAGATCTGTAAATAAATTCGTATATGACTAATTTCTATATTTTAGGAAACAAAATATTAGTTTTCATATTACCTATAACCAAAAAATTATCAAGGTTAAAAAATGTTTTTTTTTCTTAATCGTTATACAAAAAGTTAATAATATATAAAATAACGTATAAACAAACCGTTTTATAATTGAAAATATCCCAAAATACATCAATTTCCATAGTAAGATGTGTATTTATTTTCATAGAGCTGTCAAAATAATCTCACGCCATTTTTAATTTTATCTAAACTGCTCACAGACATACGTCGTAATCGACATTACGCGACTCGATTTTATACGTCGTCTCTTTCTAACCAATTGCATATATGGCGACCTCTTGGCGGAATTATTTTTCGAAATATCTCAGCAAAAATCACCCGATTTGTCTCGAACGTCTGTCAAAATGTTCTATAATTATCAATTTACACGATTTTGGCAAAAATTTACGTCCGATGGGTATAATTTCGCTAAACAATGTTAAAAACCGATTCGACTGACAGCTTGAAAAAATTCAAATTTTATCAATCATTTGTTTTAAATTTGACATTTCAAAATAGAATTGACTCGTTTCACGAATCAAAATGCGACAAAAAATAAACTTGTGTCCCCGTCACTTTCATGTAGTTTATCGACGTATGTTTTTAAAAAAATTTGATCGATTTGTCGAGGGTTAATTTCGCATTTAAGTTAGACTGTGACTTTTAATTTTTTTTGCCATGCTAAGTGAGAACCCCACACGGTCACCGTCATAGGAACGGAACAAAAAAACAATAACGCCGACTTTTATTTGCGAATTAACGGCGTTAAAAAAGTCGTTTTCGACGCGTCTTTTGCACTTTGCAGATAGAGTTTTTTCTCGCGCTTCGTTTAAAACCGGTCTCGACGTCGTGCGACGAAAAGTCGCCGAGATACGACCGATTCCGGACGACGGGTTAATCAAATGGGAGTTTTTTGTTTCCGCGTCGGCGCCCGAATTTTCGCCGAAAACCGTCCGCACGAAAACTCTTTAAAAAGAGGCGAAAAAAGTCTGCAATTCAAGACCGCCCTCGCCGTTGGGCGATTTTTTTTCGATTTTAGCCGAGCGTTTAAAGACGCCTCTCAACGTTATCCTTACGGGAGACGGGGTCGACTTTGAAAAATCGCCGGGGCTACGCCCCGCAAACGCAAGACACCCGAATAGCGCTACGCATCGAGTCAAAAAGTCCTCTCTGAGCAGTTTTTTTAGCGAATTTTTTCGTCCAAAAATGCGAATTTGTATAGCTGCAAAAGTTTTTTTTTTTTTCATTTTTTGCCTTTTAATACAAGTGGACTAGTTGACCTGTGCAAAACCTTTTTGCAGGCAACTTAACACCGCTTTCAAAGATCAATGTTTTTGGTATGGGTCTGCGGAAAAAAATTTTTTTTACAAAATTTTTTTTTTTGGATTCGTTTTTGCCAAAATCATGTAAATTGATAATTATAGAACATTTTGACAGACGTCCGAGACAAATCCGGTGATTTTTGCTGAGATATTTCGAAAAATTATTCCGCCAAGAGGTCGCCATATATGCAATTGGTTAGAGAGAGACGACGTATAAAATCGAGTCGCGTAATGTCGATTACGACGTATGTCTGTGAGCAGTTTAGATAAAATGAAAAATGGCGTGAGATTATTTTGACAGCTCTATGAAAATAAATACACATCTTACTATGGAAATTGATGTATTTTGGGATATTTTCAATTATAAAACGGTTTGTTTATACGTTATTTTATATATTATTAACTTTTTGTATAACGATTAAGAAAAAAAAAAACATTTTTTAACCTTGATAATTTTTTGGTTATAATATGAAAACTAATATTTTGTTTCCTAAAATATAGAATTTAGTCATATACGAATTTATTTACAGATCTATTGAAACAGATTACAAATTGATATCCTGTATCTTCTACCTATTATATATTTTGAATATTTACCTACAGTGAATTCGAATGTGTGAAATTGATGGAATGAGAAGATTGGAATTTTAAACGAGAAGACTACATTTGTCAATCGGATTTGTTGCAAAATATAATCATATTTAATAACGATATTATCGTATATATAATATTATTTGTCATGAATTATGTTTTTAAAAATGTGAGGCTATGTAAATATTTCTTTTTGTTATGATTTGACAATTGTTAATAAAATTATTTTTATTTATAATATTTGAATTACGCATTTTTTTAAATATGTTTTTCCTTTAAAATAATGAAAATAGTTCGCTCTCAATACCGAAGCAGATATAGGTAACTGCGTTCGAAATTGCTTTAATTCAGCGTGTTTTGTGGTACAAAATTAGTCAACTATGTATAAGCTAGACGCTAATGGAAGGCCCGTGGAATGTTAAGAGACGGTAGTGCATAACAATAATAATATTTATTCAACAAAGGCAAAGCCATTGAATATGTCATACATTTTGTACCTACATTAGATTATTAAAAAATATATAAAATATTAAATAACTATTAAAATATAAGTTAATGTTCATATATTATAGCCAAGTAATAGATTAAACATAATCGGCAGTATAATAGCGATCGTTAGCTATAATTGTTGAGAAACAACCATTGTTACAATGCTATATAAGAAAAAAATATTTTCAAACGACTGTCACCGTCTATGAAATATTACAATTTATATAAAATATGGATATAGATTAAAATATTGTTATTTTTGTTGGAGCTGAACAGTGAAGTCACTGACACTGTAAAAGCAATTGTTAACTAAATGTTGATATAGCACTGTTTTATATCTTTCAAGCTCAAGAATTTTTATGTCCGCTGGTACGTTATTGTAGATATTTATTTAATTGTTAATAACACTGTATGATATGTTAGGTCCTGCATATAAGTTTATTTTGTGTCGTGTTTGGTAGTTATGTCCGTTTATGTGTAGTACAAACTACAAAGTACCTATTCAAAATGTTTCTTAACGTAACAGGCGCATTCAAATATATATATTGACGGCAAAGATAGTATTTTAAGTTTTTTGAATAGCGGAATACACGAGTCTCTATAGCCGACTTTCATGATGATGCGAATGCATTTTTTTGTAGTCTGAACAGTTTGATTAGGTGTTTGGAGCTTCCCCAAAAGATTATACTGTATTTTGAAATTGAGGTGACATAAGCATGATATTATGTGGTCAGAAGGACATCGTGGCTTAGCATTTGTGATAAGGATCTTAGCAAACAAGAGTAGGAGCTGACTTTGTTACAAAGATATGTTTATGAAAATTTAAATTATTTTATTTTGACAAATCCTGATATACATATTTCCTTTTGCAATAGTATACAGAGTTGCAATACAAAATAATGATGATTGTGATAAATTATGAAATTAATATGCGTGTAAATATTAGCCATCGAAGTATTTGCAAAATGTCAGTTTTGAGATAAATCGCAATTAGGGTTTTTACTTTTGCCAGAAAATGTTATGGTTATTTGCAATGTAATTACACGATTCTGATAGTTTTTTCAACCGAAATTCATCTTTTGGATCATATGAGCTCTAATCAATTTACTTTTAATACGACCTAATAGAGAAAAATAGTGTTTACCATATGAAATTTTAGAGTTGACCTCAGTCCCCCGCAAGTGTACCCCCTAAAGGGGAAATATTTGTCATCAAAATAAGCGTTGATTGGAATTGAGAAACTCTTATTCGAAACATTTTCCAAAAAATACTATTTCTTTGCGATATTTTAGCGTTTCCGAATTTTTTGAACACGCTGTATATGATTCTATTATTACTGACAGCATTTAATTTGTGTGATTGTACAGCAGTAGTGGAGCCTTCGTTTCTACCATATTATAATTTGCCTCTCGGGGCAGCGACCTGCTCGACGACAACAACAACAACAATAGTAGAGCCGCCGGCTCAAGCATATTAGTTTAGCCTCGCGGGGCTTTGGCATGGATATAAGAAGAATAGATACCATAGAAAATATTAATCAATATTTTTCTGATTTTGAGAAAAAATTAGCTAAATCGGTCCTGCCGTTTTCAAGTGCTGTGCCTACCAGTGAACAGCATTCCTTTTTTATTACATAGAATAATCCGTGAAATGAGATTAAGAGACGTATCTGTTATTTTAAAATAATTTTCAACTCGGATGGCCATCAAATTTTATAGTTGGTTTGAAAACACACCGTTAATTTTATCAAATAGAGACCAACTTACGAGTGGTATTTTTCATGTAAATAAAAGATGGTAAATTTCAAAATGACGCCGAAATTTACAGAGGGTGGTCACCGAGGTTAACTTAGGGGAAAAGGCGCCGATGAATTATAATGGCTCAAAATTGGCTATCATATAAATAAATGGCATCATATTTACAGATTTTTTTCGAATCGAACATTTCAAAAAATCGGCCCCTATCTCTTTAAAAATCGATGAAGGATTTTTTTTCAGAATATCAAAAAAAAAAAAAATCAACGCTCAAATACAGATTTCATTGTGATAAATTTACCTCTGTATGTCACAGATGAGAAAAAAACCGAGCAAGAATGAGTCGAGCTCGCGTGAAGATGGTTCGATACTATTCAGTTTTCCGTGAGATCTTTAAGACTTGGATTTTCGTTTAGGTTTTCCTATAAACTATATTTCCTATTTTCTAAAATTGAAGTTCAGTTTTCACCGTGATGGGGGAGATGGTTAACGCTCGATTTTTGTATATTTTCTTTAATATCTTTCGAGCTACGCATTTTAAAATTACAAAGGAAATATATTAGTGTTTCTCTTAGCGAACCCTTTCATATGATACGTCCATGATGCACTTATTTTCTTATGGACGCTGTTTTGGAGTTTCAGATATTCAAATTCTGCTTATTTTTTTGAATAATTTGACATAGCACATCCTATATCTAAACGAACCAGAAGCTACAAAACTGACCAAAATAGCTTTTTGACGTTATCCATACTGATCAGTGTGCCGTGTAAAACAAAATTTGTTGAAACAAATACATACCGACAGGTTAACAATCTGTCGAGCGATCGCTACAGTTTTGCTAATTCATTTTGTTTGATTTACTCTCTAAGATGGCTCAAGCATTTTCAAATTTGAAGAAACGAGCTATTTTTGCGCACACATTCAGCGTAACAAAAATACCACGTGGGTTCAAGCAGAATAGAAATTTAATGGTATACGGTTTATTTTCAAAGAAAAAAAACAACATTCAACACTGTGAAGACGAATTAGTTTTAGCAAGCTTTGAAATTAATGGAGAAAAGTGCAGAATAGGTATAAAAATGTATAAAAAAACGTATGTTAAAGGCCCGTACTAAAAACATTGATCATTGAAAACGGTGTAAACTCGCAAGGTTTTGCAAAGGTCGTCTATTTGGATACTAAAGTAAATAAATGGTATAGGTGAAAATTATTTTATTTAGACAGATATAAAAAACAAAAACTGTCTTCTTGGACTGATCGGCGAGATCGTAAGACCGAGTAGATATTGAGTCGCAGACCAATTTATTGCGGGCCGAAGGCCCGCCGCACCTTAATTTCTTTTTGGGCCTAATGGCGAGGTCGTAAGACCGAGTAGATATTGAGTCGCAGACCAATTTATTGCGGGCCGAAGGCCCGCCGCGCCTTAATTTCTTTTTGGGCCTAATGGCGAGGTCGTAAGACCGAGTAGATATTGAGTTGCAGACCAATTTATTGCGGGCCGAAGGCCCGCTGTGCCCTAATTTCTTTTTCGGCCTAACGGCGAGGTCGTAAGACCGAGTAATCGCAAACGAATTTTTTTGGGACCATATGGCGAGGCCGTTAGGCCGAGTAATTATTGGGTCCCAGACAAATTTTTCCGATAGGCATTTCAAAAATAGGTGCCGATAGGCATTTCAGATATAGGTGCCGATAGGCATATCAGATATAGTTGCCGATAGGCATTTAAAATATAGGTGCCGATAGGCATTTCAAATTTGAAATGCCTATCGGAAACTACATCTGAAATGCCTATCAGCACCTATATTTAAAATGCCTATCGGCAACCATATCTGAAATGCCTATCGACACCTATATTTGAAATACCTATTGGCTTCTATATCTGCAATGCCTATCGGCACCTTTTTTTAAAATGCCAATCGGCAACTATATCTGAAATGCCTATCGGCACCTATATCTGAAATGCCTATCACACCAATTTTTTAAATGCTTATCGGAAACTACATCTGAAATGCCTATCAGCACCTATATTTGAAATGCCTATCGGCAACTATATCTGGAATGCCTATCGGCACCTATATTTGAAATGCCTATCGGCTTCTATATCTGAAATGCCTATCGACACCTATTTTTAAAATGCCAATTGGCAACTATATCTGAAATGCCTATCAGCACCTGTATCTAAAATGCCTATCGGCACCTATTTTTGAAATGCCTATCGGAAACTACATCTGAAATGCCTAGCAGCACCTATATTTGAAATGCCTATCGGCAACCATAACTGAAATGCCTATCGACACCTATTTTTGAAATGCCTATCGGCAACTATATTTTAAATGCCTATCGGCAACTATATCTGATATGCCTATCGGCACCTATATCTGAAATGCCTATCGGTACCTATTTTTGAAAAACCTATCGGAAACTACATCTGAAATGCCTATCAGCACTTATATTTGAAATGCCTATCGGCAACCATATCTGGAATGCCTATCGGCACCTATATTTGAAATGCCGATCGGCTTCTATATCTGAAATGCCTATCGGCACTTATTTTTAAAATGCCAATCGGCAACTATATCTGAAATGCCTATGGGTACCTATATCTGAAATGCCTATCGGCACCTATTTTTGAAATGCCTATCGGAAACTACATCTGAAATGCCTATCAGCACCTATATTTGAAATGCCTATCGGCAACCATAACTGAAATGCCTATCGACACCTATATTTGAAATACCTATCGGCTTCTATATCTGAAATGCCTATCGGCACCTATTTTCAAAATGCCAATCGGCAACCATATCTGAAATGCCTATCGGCACCTATATCTGAAATGCCTATCGTCACCAATTTTTGAAATGGCTATCGGAAACTACATCTGAAATGCCTATCAGCACCTATATTTGAAATGCCTATCGGCAACCATATCTGGAATGCTTATCGGCACCTATATTTTAATGCCTATCGGCTTCTATATCTGAAATGCCTATCGGCACCTATTTTTAAAATGCCAATCGGCAACTATATCTGAAATGCCTATCGGCACCTATATCTGAAATGCCTATCGGCACCTATTTTTGAAATGCCTATCGGAAACTACATCTGAAAAGCCTATCAGCACTTATATTTAAAATGCCTATCGGCAACCATATCTGGAATGCCTATCGGCACCTATATTTGAAATGCCTATCGGCTTCTATATCTGAAATGCCTATCGGCACCTATTTTTAAAATGCCAATCGGCAACTATATCTGAAATGCCTATCGGCACCTATATCTGAAATGCCTATCGGCACCTATTTTTGAAATGCCTATCCGAAACTACATCTGAAATGCCTATCAGCACCTATATTTGAAATGAATATCGGCAACCATATCTGAAATGCCTATCGACACCTATATTTGAAATACCTATCGGCTTATATATCTGAAATGCCTATCGGCACCTATTTTTAAAATGCCAATCAGTAACTATATCTGAAATACCTATCGGCTTCTATATCTGAAATGCCTATCGGCACCTATTTTCAAAATGCCAATCGGCAACCATATCTGAAATGCCTATCGGCACCTATATCTGAAATGCCTATCGGCACCAATTTTTAAAATGCCTATCGGAAACTACATCTTAAATGCCTATCGGCACCTATTTTTAAAATGCCAATCGGCAACTATATCTGAAATGCCTATCGGCACCAATTTTTGAAATGCCTATCGGAAACTACATCTGAAATGCCTATCAGCACCTATATTTGAAATGCCTATCGACAACAATATCTGGAATGCCTATCGGCACCTATATCTGAAATGCCTATCGGCACCTATTTTTGAAATGCCTATCGGAAACTACATCTGAAATGCCTATCAGCACTTATATTTAAGATGCCTATCGGCAACCATATCTGGAATGCCTATCGGCACCTATATTTGAAATGCCTATCGGCTTCTATATCTGAAATGTCTATCGGCACCTATTTTTAAATTGCCAATCGGCAACTATATCTGAAATGCCTATCGGCACCTATATCTGAAATGCCTATCGACACCTATTTTTGAAATGCCTATCGGAAACTACATCTGAAATGCCTATCAGCACCTATATTTGAAATGCGTATCGGCAACCATATCTGAAATGCCTATCGACACCTATATTTGAAATACCTATCGGCTTCTATATCTAAAATGCCTATCGGCACCTATTTTTAAAATGCCCATCGGCAACTATATCTAAATTGCCTATCGGCAACTATATCTGAAATGCCTATCGGCACCTATTTTTGAAATACCTATCGGAAACTACATCTGAAATGCCTATCAGCACCTATATTTGAAATGCCTATCGGCAACCATATCTGAAATGCCTATCGACACCTATATTTGAGATACCTATCGGCTTCTATATCTGAAATGCCTATCGGCTCCTATTTTTAAAATGCCAATCGGCAACTATATCTGAAATGCCTATCGGCACCTATATCTGAAATGCCTATCGGCACCAATTTTTGAAATGCCTATCGGAAACTACATCTGAAATGCCTATCAGAACCTATATTTAAAATGCCTATCGGCAACCATATCTGGAATGCCTATCGGCACCTATATTTGAAATGCCTATCGGCTTCTATATCTGAAATGCCTATCGGCACCTATTTTTAAAATTCCAATCGGCAACTATATCTGAAATGCCTATCGGCACCTATATCTAAAATGCTTATCGGCACCTATTTTTGAAATGCCTATCGGAAACTACATCTGAAATGCCTATCAGCACCTATATTTGAAATGCCTATCGGCAACCATATCTGAAATGCCTATCGACACCTATATTTGAAATACCTATCGGCTTATATATCTGAAATGCCTATCGGAACCTATTTTTAAAATGCCAATCAGTAACTATATCTGAAATGCCTATCGGCACCTATATCTGAAATGCCTATCGGCACCAATTTTTGAAATGCCTATCGGAAACTACATCTGGAATGCCTATCAGCACCTATATTTGAAATGCCTATCGGCAACCATATCTGGAATGCCTATCGGCACCTATATTTGAAATGCCTATCGGCTTCTATATCTGAAATGCCTATCGACACCTATTTTTAAAATGCCAATCGGCAACTATATCTGAAATGCCTATGGGCACCTATATCTGAAATGCCTATCGGCACCTATTTTTGAAATGCCTATCGGAAACTACATCTGAAATGCCTATCAGCACCTATATTTGAAATGATTATCGGCAACCATATCTGAAATGCCTATCGACACCTATATTTGAAATACCTATCGGCTTCTATATCTGAAATGCCTATCGGCACCAATTTTTGAAATGCCTATCGGAAACTACATCTGAAATGCCTATCAGCACCTATATTTGAAATGCCTATCGGCAACCATATCTGGAATGCTTATCGGCACCTATATTTTAATGCCTATCGGCTTCTATATCTGAAATGCCTATCGGCACCTATTTTTAAAATGCCAATCGGCAACTATATCTGAAATGCCTATCGGCACCTATATCTGAAATGCCTATCGGTACCTATTTTTGAAATGCCTATCGGAAACTACCTTTGAAATGCCTATCAGCACCTATATTTGAAATGCCTATCGACAACCATATCTGGAATGCCTATTGGCACCTATATTTGAAGTGCCTATCGGCTTCTATATCTGAAATGCCTATCGGCACCTATTGTTAAAATGCCAATCGGCAACTATATCTGAAATGCCTATCGGCACCTATATCTGAAATGCCTATCGGCACCTATTTTTGAAATGCCTATCGGAAACTACATCTGAAATTCCTATCAGCACCTATATTTGAAATGCCTATCGGCAACCATATCTAGAATGCCTATCGGCATCTATATTTGAAATGCCTATCGGCTTCTATATCTGAAATGTCTATCGGCACCTATTTTCAAAATGCCAATCGGCAACTATATCTTTAATGCCTATCGGCACCTATATCTGAAATGCCTATCGGCACCTATTTTTGAAATGCCTATCGGAAACTACATCTGAAATGCCTATCAGCACCAATATTTGAAATGCCTATCGGCAACCATAATGAAATGCCTATCGGCACCTATATTTGAAATACCTTTCGGCATTTATATCTGAAATGCCAATCGACACCTATATTTGAAATGCCTATCGGCACCTATATAAAATAGGTGCCGATAGGCATTCCAGATATAGGTGCCGATAGGCATTTCAGATATAATTGCCGATTGGCATTTTAAAAATAGGTGCCGATAGGCATTTTAGATATAGTTGCCGATTGGCATTTTAAAAATAGGTGCCGATAGGCATTTCAGATATAGAAGCCGATAGGTATTTCAAATATAGGTGTAGATAGGCATTTCAGATATGGTTGCCGATAATCATTTCAAATATAGGTGCTGATAGGCATTTCAGATGTAGTTTCCGATAGGCATTTCAAAAATAGGTGCCGATAGGCATTTCAGATATAAGTGCCGATAGGCATTTAAGATATAGTTGCCGATTGGCATTTTAAAAATTGGTGTCGATAGGCATTTCAGATATAGAAGCCGATAGGCATTTCAAATATAGGTGCCGATAGGCATTCCAGATATGGTAGCCGATTGGCATTTCAAATATAGGTGCTGATAGGCATTTCAGATGTAGTTTCCGATAGGTATTTCAAAAATAGGTGCCGATAGGCATTTCAGATATAGGTGCCGATAGGCATTTCAGATATAGTTGCCGATGGGCATTTTAAAAATAGGTGCCGATAGGCATTTTAGATATAGAAGCCGATAGGTATTTCAAATATAGGTGTCGATAGGCATTCCAGATATGGTTGCCGATACGCATTTCAAATATAGGTGCTGATAGGCATTTCAGATGTAGTTTCCGATAGGCATTTCAAAAATAGGTGCCGATAGGCATTTCAGATATAGGTACCGATAGGCATTTCAGATATAGTTGCCGATTGGCAATTTAAAAATAGGTGCCGATAGGCATTTCAGATATAGAAGCCGATAGGCATTTCAAATATAGGTGCCGATAGGCATTCCAGATATGGTTGCCGATAGGCATTTCAAATATAAGTGCTGATAGGCATTTCAGATGTAGTTTCCGATAGGCATTTTAAAAATAGGTACCGATAGGCATTTCAGATATAGGTGCCGATAGGCATTTCAGATATAGTTGCCAATTGACATTTTAAAAATAGGTGTCGATAGGCATTTCAGATATAGAAGCCGATAGGCATTTCAAATATAAGTGCCGATAGGCATTCCAGATATGGTTGCCGATAGGCATTTCAAATATAAGTGCTGATAGGCATTTCAGATGTAGTTTCTGATAGGCATTTCAAAAATAGGTACCGATAGGCATTTCAGATATAGGTGCCGATAGGCATTTCAGATATAGTTGCCGATTGGCATTTTAAAAATAGGTGCCGATAGGCATTTTAGATGTAGTTTCCGATAGGCATTTCAAAAATAGGTGCCGATAGGCATTTTAGATATAGGTGCCGATAGGCATTTCAGATATAGTTGCCAATTGGCATTTTAAAAATAGGTGTCGATAGGCATTTCAAATATAGAAGCCGATAGGCATTTCAAATATAGGTGCCGATAGGCATTCCAGATATGGTTGCCGATAGGCATTTCAAATATAGGTGCTGATAGGCATTTCAGGTGTAGTTTCCGATAGGCATTTCAAAAATAGGTGCCGATAGGCATTTCAGATATAGGTGCCGATAGGCAATTTAGATATAGTTGCCGATTGGCATTTTAAAAATATTTGCCGATAGGCATTTTAGATGTAGTTTCCGATAGTCATTTCAAAAATAGGTGCCGATAGGCATTTTAGATATAGGTGCCGATAGGCATATCAGATATAGTTGCCGATAAGCATTTAAAATATAGGTGCCGATAGGCATTTCAAATATAGGTGTCGATAGGGATTTCAAATATAAATGCCGAAAGGCATTTCAGATATAGGTGCCGATAGGCATTTCTGATGTGGTTGCCGATAGGCATTTCAAATATTGGTGCTGATAGGCATTTCAGATGTAGTTTCCAATAGGCATTTCAAAAATAGGTGCCGATAGGCATTTCAGATATAGGTGCCGATAGGCATTTCAGATATAGTTGCCGATTGGCATTTTAAAAATAGGTGCCGATAGGCATTTCAGATATAGTTGCCGATTGGCATTTTAAAAATAGGTGCCGATAGGCATTTTAGATATAGAAGCCGATAGGTATTTCAAATATAGGTGTAGATAGGCATTTCAGATATGGTTGCCGATAATCATTTCAAATATAGGTGCTGATAGGCATTTCAGATGTAGTTTCCGATAGGCATTTCAAAAATAGGTGCCGATAGGCATTTCAGATATAGGTGCCGATAGGCATTTAAGATATAGTTGCCGATTGGCATTTTAAAAATAGGTGTCGATAGGCATTTCATCTATAGAAGCCGATACGCATTTCAAATATAGGTGCCGATAGGCATTCCAGATATGGTTGCCGATAGGCATTTCAAATATAGGTGGTGATAGGCATTCCAGGTGTAGTTTTCTATAGGCATTTCAAAAATTAGTGCCGATAGGCATTTCAGATATAGGTGCCGATAGGCATTTCAGATATAGTTACCGATTGGCATTTTAAAAATAGGTGCCGATAGGCATTTCAGATATAGAAGCCGATAGGTATTTCAAATATAGGTGTCGATAGGCATTTCAGATATGGTTGCCGATAGGCATTTCAAATATAGGTGCTGATAGGCATTTCAGATGTAGTTTCCGATAGGCATTTCAAAAATAGGCGCCGATAGGCATTTCAGATATAGGTGCCGATAGGCATTTTAGATATAGTTGCCGATTGGCATTTTAAAAATAGGTGCCGATAGGCATTTCAGATATAGAAGCCGATAGGCATTTCAAATATATGTTGCCGATAGCCATTCCAGATATGGTTGCCGATAGACATTTCAAATATAGGTGCTGATAGGCATTTCAGATGTAGTTTCCGATAGGCATTTCAAAAATTGGTGCCGATAGGCGTTTCAGATATAGGTGCCGATAGGCATTTCAGATATAGTTGCCGATTGGCAATTTAAAAAGAGGTGCCGATAGGCATTTCAGATATAGAAGCCGATAGGTATTTCAATTATAGGTGTCGATAGGCATTTCAGATATGGTTGCCGATAGGCATTTCAAATATAGGTGCTGATAGACATTTCAGATGTAGTTTCCGATAGGCATTTCAAAAATAGGTGCCGATAGCCATTTCAGATATAGGTACCGATAGGCATTTCAGATATAGTTGCTGATTGGCATTTTAAAAAAAAGGTGCCGATGGGCATTTTAGATGTAGTTTCCGATAGGCATTTCAAAAATAGGTGCCGATAGGCATCTTAGATATAGGTGCCGATAGGCATATCAGATATAGTTGCTGATAGGCATTTAAAATATAGGTGCCGATAGGCATTTCAAATATAGGTGTCGATAGGCATTTCAGAAATAAATGCCGAAAGGCATTTCAGATATAGGTGACGATAGGCATTTCTGATGTGGTTTCCGATAGACATTTCAAAAATAGGTGAAGATAGGCATTCCAGATATAGGCGCCGATAGGCATTTCAGATATAGTTGCCGATTGGCATTTTAAAAAGAGGTGCCGATAGGCATTTCAGATATAGAAGCCGATAGGCATTTCAAATATAGGTGCCGATAGGCATTCCAGATATAGTTGCCGATAGGCATTTCAAATATAGGTGCTGATAGGCATTTCAGATGAAGTTTATTTTAGGCATTTCAAAATTTGGTGCCGATAGGCATTTCAGATATAGGTGCCGATAGGCATTTCAGATATAGTTGCCGATTGGCATTTTAAAAATAGGTGCCGATAGGCATTTCAGATATAGAAGCCGATAGGTATTTCAAATATAGGTGTCGATAGGCATTTCAGATATGTTTGCTGATAGGCATTTCAAATATAGGTGCTGATAGGCATTTCAGATGTAGTTTCCGATAGGCATTTCAAAAATAGGTGCCGATAGGCATTTCAGATATAAGCGCCGATAGGCATTTCAGATATAAGTGCCGATAGGCATTTCAGATATAGTTGCCAATTGGCATTTTAAAAATAGGTGTCGATAGGCATTTCAGATATAGAAGCCGATAGGCATTTCAAATATAGGTTGCCGATAGGCATTCCAGATATGGTTGCCGATAGGCATTTCAAATATAGGTGCTGATAGGCATTTCAAATGTAGTTTCCGATATGCATTTCAAAAATTGGTGCCGATAGCCATTTCAGATATAGGTGCCGATAGGCATTTTAGATATAGTTGCCGATTGGCATTTTAAAAAGAGGTGCCGATAGACATTTCAGATATAGAAGCCGATAGGTAATTCAAATATAGGTGTCGATGGGCATTTCAGATATGGTTGCCGATAGGCATTTCAAATATAGGTGCTGATAGGCATTTCAGATGTAGTTTCCGATAGGCATTTCAAAAATAGGTGCCGATAGGCATTTCAGATATAGGTACCGATAGGCATTTCAGATATAGTTGCCGATTTCCATTTTAAAAATAGGTGCCGATAGGCATTTTAGATGTAATTTCCGATAGGCATTTCAAAAATAGGTGCCGATAGGCATTTCAGATATAGGTGCCGATAGGCATATCAGATATAGTTGCCGATAGGCATTTAAAATATAGGTGCCGATAGGCATTTCAAATATAGGTGTCGATAGGCATTTCAGATATAAATGCCGAAAGGCATTTCAAAAATAGATGAAGATAGGCATTTTTGATGTGGTTTCCGATAGGCATTTCAAAAATGGGAGAAGATAGGCATTTCAGATATAGTTGCCGATTGGCATTTTAAAAAGAGGTGCCGATAGGCATTTCAGATATAGAAGCCGATAGGCATTTCAAATATAGGTGCCGATAGGCATTCCAGATATAGTTGCCGATAGGCATTTCAAATATAGGTGCTGATAGGCATTTCAGACGTAGTTTATTTTAGGCATTTTAAAATTTGGTGCCGATAGGCATTTCAGATATAAGTGCCGATAGGCATTTCAGATATAGTTGCCGATTGGCATTTTAAAAATAGGTGCCGATAGGCATTTCAGATATAGAAGCCGATAGGTATTTCAAATATAGGTGTCGATAGGCATTTCAGATATAGTTGCTGATAGGCATTTCAAATATAGGTGCTGATAGGCATTTCAGATGTAGTTTCCGATAGGCATTTCAAAAATAGGTGCCGATAGGCATTTCAGATATAAGTGCCGATAGGCATTTAAGATATAGTTGCCGATTGGCATTTTAAAAATTGGTGTCGATAGGCATTTCAGATATAGAAGCCGATAGGCATTTCAAATATAGGTGCCGATAGGCATTCCAGATATGGTAGCCGATTGGCATTTCAAATATTGGTGCTGATAGGCATTTCAGATGTAGTTTCCGATAGGTATTTCAAAAATAGGTGCCGATAGGCATTTCAGATATAGGTGCCGATAGGCAATTTAGATATAGTTGCCGATTGGCATTTTAAAAATATTTGCCGATAGGCATTTTAGATGTAGTTTCCGATAGTCATTTCAAAAATAGGTGCCGATAGGCATTTTAGATATAGGTGCCGATAGGCATATCAGATATAGTTGCCGATAAGCATTTAAAATATAGGTGCCGATAGGCATTTCAAATATAGGTGTCGATAGGGATTTCAAATATAAATGCCGAAAGGCATTTCAGATATAGGTGCCGATAGGCATTTCTGATGTGGTTGCCGATAGGCATTTCAAATATTGGTGCTGATAGGCATTTCAGATGTAGTTTCCAATAGGCATTTCAAAAATAGGTGCCGATAGGCATTTCAGATATAGGTGCCGATAGGCATTTCAGATATAGTTGCCGATTGGCATTTTAAAAATAGGTGCCGATAGGCATTTCAGATATAGTTGCCGATTGGCATTTTAAAAATAGGTGCCGATAGGCATTTTAGATATAGAAGCCGATAGGTATTTCAAATATAGGTGTAGATAGGCATTTCAGATATGGTTGCCGATAATCATTTCAAATATAGGTGCTGATAGGCATTTCAGATGTAGTTTCCGATAGGCATTTCAAAAATAGGTGCCGATAGGCATTTCAGATATAGGTGCCGATAGGCATTTAAGATATAGTTGCCGATTGGCATTTTAAAAATAGGTGTCGATAGGCATTTCATCTATAGAAGCCGATACGCATTTCAAATATAGGTGCCGATAGGCATTCCAGATATGGTTGCCGATAGGCATTTCAAATATAGGTGGTGATAGGCATTCCAGGTGTAGTTTTCTATAGGCATTTCAAAAATTAGTGCCGATAGGCATTTCAGATATAGGTGCCGATAGGCATTTCAGATATAGTTACCGATTGGCATTTTAAAAATAGGTGCCGATAGGCATTTCAGATATAGAAGCCGATAGGTATTTCAAATATAGGTGTCGATAGGCATTTCAGATATGGTTGCCGATAGGCATTTCAAATATAGGTGCTGATAGGCATTTCAGATGTAGTTTCCGATAGGCATTTCAAAAATAGGCGCCGATAGGCATTTCAGATATAGGTGCCGATAGGCATTTTAGATATAGTTGCCGATTGGCATTTTAAAAATAGGTGCCGATAGGCATTTCAGATATAGAAGCCGATAGGCATTTCAAATATATGTTGCCGATAGCCATTCCAGATATGGTTGCCGATAGACATTTCAAATATAGGTGCTGATAGGCATTTCAGATGTAGTTTCCGATAGGCATTTCAAAAATTGGTGCCGATAGGCGTTTCAGATATAGGTGCCGATAGGCATTTCAGATATAGTTGCCGATTGGCAATTTAAAAAGAGGTGCCGATAGGCATTTCAGATATAGAAGCCGATAGGTATTTCAATTATAGGTGTCGATAGGCATTTCAGATATGGTTGCCGATAGGCATTTCAAATATAGGTGCTGATAGACATTTCAGATGTAGTTTCCGATAGGCATTTCAAAAATAGGTGCCGATAGCCATTTCAGATATAGGTACCGATAGGCATTTCAGATATAGTTGCTGATTGGCATTTTAAAAAAAAGGTGCCGATGGGCATTTTAGATGTAGTTTCCGATAGGCATTTCAAAAATAGGTGCCGATAGGCATCTTAGATATAGGTGCCGATAGGCATATCAGATATAGTTGCTGATAGGCATTTAAAATATAGGTGCCGATAGGCATTTCAAATATAGGTGTCGATAGGCATTTCAGAAATAAATGCCGAAAGGCATTTCAGATATAGGTGACGATAGGCATTTCTGATGTGGTTTCCGATAGACATTTCAAAAATAGGTGAAGATAGGCATTCCAGATATAGGCGCCGATAGGCATTTCAGATATAGTTGCCGATTGGCATTTTAAAAAGAGGTGCCGATAGGCATTTCAGATATAGAAGCCGATAGGCATTTCAAATATAGGTGCCGATAGGCATTCCAGATATAGTTGCCGATAGGCATTTCAAATATAGGTGCTGATAGGCATTTCAGATGAAGTTTATTTTAGGCATTTCAAAATTTGGTGCCGATAGGCATTTCAGATATAGGTGCCGATAGGCATTTCAGATATAGTTGCCGATTGGCATTTTAAAAATAGGTGCCGATAGGCATTTCAGATATAGAAGCCGATAGGTATTTCAAATATAGGTGTCGATAGGCATTTCAGATATGTTTGCTGATAGGCATTTCAAATATAGGTGCTGATAGGCATTTCAGATGTAGTTTCCGATAGGCATTTCAAAAATAGGTGCCGATAGGCATTTCAGATATAAGCGCCGATAGGCATTTCAGATATAAGTGCCGATAGGCATTTCAGATATAGTTGCCAATTGGCATTTTAAAAATAGGTGTCGATAGGCATTTCAGATATAGAAGCCGATAGGCATTTCAAATATAGGTTGCCGATAGGCATTCCAGATATGGTTGCCGATAGGCATTTCAAATATAGGTGCTGATAGGCATTTCAAATGTAGTTTCCGATATGCATTTCAAAAATTGGTGCCGATAGCCATTTCAGATATAGGTGCCGATAGGCATTTTAGATATAGTTGCCGATTGGCATTTTAAAAAGAGGTGCCGATAGACATTTCAGATATAGAAGCCGATAGGTAATTCAAATATAGGTGTCGATGGGCATTTCAGATATGGTTGCCGATAGGCATTTCAAATATAGGTGCTGATAGGCATTTCAGATGTAGTTTCCGATAGGCATTTCAAAAATAGGTGCCGATAGGCATTTCAGATATAGGTACCGATAGGCATTTCAGATATAGTTGCCGATTTCCATTTTAAAAATAGGTGCCGATAGGCATTTTAGATGTAATTTCCGATAGGCATTTCAAAAATAGGTGCCGATAGGCATTTCAGATATAGGTGCCGATAGGCATATCAGATATAGTTGCCGATAGGCATTTAAAATATAGGTGCCGATAGGCATTTCAAATATAGGTGTCGATAGGCATTTCAGATATAAATGCCGAAAGGCATTTCAAAAATAGATGAAGATAGGCATTTTTGATGTGGTTTCCGATAGGCATTTCAAAAATGGGAGAAGATAGGCATTTCAGATATAGTTGCCGATTGGCATTTTAAAAAGAGGTGCCGATAGGCATTTCAGATATAGAAGCCGATAGGCATTTCAAATATAGGTGCCGATAGGCATTCCAGATATAGTTGCCGATAGGCATTTCAAATATAGGTGCTGATAGGCATTTCAGACGTAGTTTATTTTAGGCATTTTAAAATTTGGTGCCGATAGGCATTTCAGATATAAGTGCCGATAGGCATTTCAGATATAGTTGCCGATTGGCATTTTAAAAATAGGTGCCGATAGGCATTTCAGATATAGAAGCCGATAGGTATTTCAAATATAGGTGTCGATAGGCATTTCAGATATAGTTGCTGATAGGCATTTCAAATATAGGTGCTGATAGGCATTTCAGATGTAGTTTCCGATAGGCATTTCAAAAATAGGTGCCGATAGGCATTTCAGATATAAGTGCCGATAGGCATTTAAGATATAGTTGCCGATTGGCATTTTAAAAATTGGTGTCGATAGGCATTTCAGATATAGAAGCCGATAGGCATTTCAAATATAGGTGCCGATAGGCATTCCAGATATGGTAGCCGATTGGCATTTCAAATATTGGTGCTGATAGGCATTTCAGATGTAGTTTCCGATAGGTATTTCAAAAATAGGTGCCGATAGGCATTTCAGATATAGGTGCCGATAGGCATTTCAGATATAGTTGCCGATGGGCATTTTAAAAATAGGTGCCGATAGGCATTTTAGATATAGAAGCCGATAGGTATTTCAAATATAGGTGTCGATAGGCATTCCAGATATGGTTGCCGATACGCATTTCAAATATAGGTGCTGATAGGCATTTCAGATGTAGTTTCCGATAGGCATTTCAAAAATAGGTGCCGATAGGCATTTCAGATATAGGTACCGATAGGCATTTCAGATATAGTTGCCGATTGGCAATTTAAAAATAGGTGCCGATAGGCATTTCAGATATAGAAGCCGATAGGCATTTCAAATATAGGTGCCGATAGGCATTCCAGATATGGTTGCCGATAGGCATTTCAAATATAAGTGCTGATAGGCATTTCAGATGTAGTTTCCGATAGGCATTTTAAAAATATGTACCGATAGGCATTTCAGATATAGGTGCCGATAGGCATTTCAGATATAGTTGCCAATTGACATTTTAAAAATAGGTGTCGATAGGCATTTCAGATATAGAAGCCGATAGGCATTTCAAATATAGGTGCCGATAGGCATTTTAAAAATAGGTGCCGATAGGCATTTCAGATATAGAAGCCGATAGGCATTTCAAATATAAGTGCCGATAGGGATTCCAGATATGGTTGCCGATAGGCATTTCAAATATAAGTGCTGATAGGCATTTCAGATGTAGTTTCTGATAGGCATTTCAAAAATAGGTACCGATAGGCATTTCAGATATAGGTGCCGATAGGCATTTCAGATATAGTTGCCGATTGGCATTTTAAAAATAGGTGCCGATAGGCATTTTAGATGTAGTTTCCGATAGGCATTTCAAAAATAGGTGCCGATAGGCATTTTAGATATAGGTGCCGATAGGCATTTCAGATATAGTTGCCAATTGGCATTTTAAAAATAGGTGTCGATAGGCATTTCAAATATAGAAGCCGATAGGCATTTCAAATATAGGTGCCGATAGGCATTCCAGATATGGTTGCCGATAGGCATTTCAAATATAGGTGCTGATAGGCATTTCAGGTGTAGTTTCCGATAGGCATTTCAAAAATAGGTGCCGATAGGCATTTCAGATATAGGTGCCGATAGGCAATTTAGATATAGTTGCCGATTGGCATTTTAAAAATATTTGCCGATAGGCATTTTAGATGTAGTTTCCGATAGTCATTTCAAAAATAGGTGCCGATAGGCATTTTAGATATAGGTGCCGATAGGCATATCAGATATAGTTGCCGATAAGCATTTAAAATATAGGTGCCGATAGGCATTTCAAATATAGGTGTCGATAGGGATTTCAAATATAAATGCCGAAAGGCATTTCAGATATAGGTGCCGATAGGCATTTCTGATGTGGTTGCCGATAGGCATTTCAAATATTGGTGCTGATAGGCATTTCAGATGTAGTTTCCAATAGGCATTTCAAAAATAGGTGCCGATAGGCATTTCAGATATAGGTGCCGATAGGCATTTCAGATATAGTTGCCGATTGGCATTTTAAAAATAGGTGCCGATAGGCATTTCAGATATAGTTGCCGATTGGCATTTTAAAAATAGGTGCCGATAGGCATTTTAGATATAGAAGCCGATAGGTATTTCGAATATAGGTGTAGATAGGCATTTCAGATATGGTTGCCGATAATCATTTCAAATATAGGTGCTGATAGGCATTTCAGATGTAGTTTCCGATAGGCATTTCAAAAATAGGTGCCGATAGGCATTTCAGATATAGGTGCCGATAGGCATTTAAGATATAGTTGCCGATTGGCATTTTAAAAATAGGTGTCGATAGGCATTTCATCTATAGAAGCCGATACGCATTTCAAATATAGGTGCCGATAGGCATTCCAGATATGGTTGCCGATAGGCATTTCAAATATAGGTGGTGATAGGCATTCCAGGTGTAGTTTTCTATAGGCATTTCAAAAATTAGTGCCGATAGGCATTTCAGATATAGGTGCCGATAGGCATTTCAGATATAGTTACCGATTGGCATTTTAAAAATAGGTGCCGATAGGCATTTCAGATATAGAAGCCGATAGGTATTTCAAATATAGGTGTCGATAGGCATTTCAGATATGGTTGCCGATAGGCATTTCAAATATAGGTGCTGATAGGCATTTCAGATGTAGTTTCCGATAGGCATTTCAAAAATAGGCGCCAAAAGGCATTTCAGATATAGGTGCCGATAGGCATTTTAGATATAGTTGCCGATTGGCATTTTAAAAATAGGTGCCGATAGGCATTTCAGATATAGAAGCCGATAGGCATTTCAAATATATGTTGCCGATAGCCATTCCAGATATGGTTGCCGATAGACATTTCAAATATAGGTGCTGATAGGCATTTCAGATGTAGTTTCCGATAGGCATTTCAAAAATTGGTGCCGATAGGCGTTTCAGATATAGGTGCCGATAGGCATTTCAGATATAGTTGCCGATTGGCAATTTAAAAAGAGGTGCCGATAGGCATTTCAGATATAGAAGCCGATAGGTATTTCAATTATAGGTGTCGATAGGCATTTCAGATATGGTTGCCGATAGGCATTTCAAATATAGGTGCTGATAGACATTTCAGATGTAGTTTCCGATAGGCATTTCAAAAATAGGTGCCGATAGCCATTTCAGATATAGGTACCGATAGGCATTTCAGATATAGTTGCTGATTGGCATTTTAAAAAAAAGGTGCCGATGGGCATTTTAGATGTAGTTTCCGATAGGCATTTCAAAAATAGGTGCCGATAGGCATCTTAGATATAGGTGCCGATAGGCATATCAGATATAGTTGCTGATAGGCATTTAAAATATAGGTGCCGATAGGCATTTCAAATATAGGTGTCGATAGGCATTTCAGAAATAAATGCCGAAAGGCATTTCAGATATAGGTGACGATAGGCATTTCTGATGTGGTTTCCGATAGACATTTCAAAAATAGGTGAAGATAGGCATTCCAGATATAGGCGCCGATAGGCATTTCAGATATAGTTGCCGATTGGCATTTTAAAAAGAGGTGCCGATAGGCATTTCAGATATAGAAGCCGATAGGCATTTCAAATATAGGTGCCGATAGGCATTCCAGATATAGTTGCCGATAGGCATTTCAAATATAGGTGCTGATAGGCATTTCAGATGAAGTTTATTTTAGGCATTTCAAAATTTGGTGCCGATAGGCATTTCAGATATAGGTGCCGATAGGCATTTCAGATATAGTTGCCGATTGGCATTTTAAAAATAGGTGCCGATAGGCATTTCAGATATAGAAGCCGATAGGTATTTCAAATATAGGTGTCGATAGGCATTTCAGATATGTTTGCTGATAGGCATTTCAAATATAGGTGCTGATAGGCATTTCAGATGTAGTTTCCGATAGGCATTTCAAAAATAGGTGCCGATAGGCATTTCAGATATAAGCGCCGATAGGCATTTCAGATATAAGTGCCGATAGGCATTTCAGATATAGTTGCCAATTGGCATTTTAAAAATAGGTGTCGATAGGCATTTCAGATATAGAAGCCGATAGGCATTTCAAATATAGGTTGCCGATAGGCATTCCAGATATGGTTGCCGATAGGCATTTCAAATATAGGTGCTGATAGGCATTTCAAATGTAGTTTCCGATATGCATTTCAAAAATTGGTGCCGATAGCCATTTCAGATATAGGTGCCGATAGGCATTTTAGATATAGTTGCCGATTGGCATTTTAAAAAGAGGTGCCGATAGACATTTCAGATATAGAAGCCGATAGGTAATTCAAATATAGGTGTCGATGGGCATTTCAGATATGGTTGCCGATAGGCATTTCAAATATAGGTGCTGATAGGCATTTCAGATGTAGTTTCCGATAGGCATTTCAAAAATAGGTGCCGATAGGCATTTCAGATATAGGTACCGATAGGCATTTCAGATATAGTTGCCGATTGGCATTTTAAAAATAGGTGCCGATAGGCATTTTAGATGTAATTTCCGATAGGCATTTCAAAAATAGGTGCCGATAGGCATTTCAGATATAGGTGCCGATAGGCATATCAGATATAGTTGCCGATAGGCATTTAAAATATAGGTGCCGATAGGCATTTCAAATATAGGTGTCGATAGGCATTTCAGATATGAATGCCGAAAGGCATTTCAAAAATAGATGAAGATAGGCATTTTTGATGTGGTTTCCGATAGGCATTTCAAAAATAGGAGAAGATAGGCATTTCAGATATAGTTGCCGATTGGCATTTTAAAAAGAGGTGCCGATAGGCATTTCAGATATAGAAGCCGATAGGCATTTCAAATATAGGTGCCGATAGGCATTCCAGATATAGTTGCCGATAGGCATTTCAAATATAGGTGCTGATAGGCATTTCAGACGTAGTTTATTTTAGGCATTTCAAAATTTGGTGCCGATAGGCATTTCAGATATAAGTGCCGATAGGCATTTCAGATATAGTTGCCGATTGGCATTTTAAAAATAGGTGCCGATAGGCATTTCAGATATAGAAGCCGATAGGTATTTCAAATATAGGTGTCGATAGGCATTTCAGATATAGTTGCTGATAGGCATTTCAAATATAGGTGCTGATAGGCATTTCAGATGTAGTTTCCGATAGGCATTTCAAAAATAGGTGCCGATAGGCATTTCAGATATAAGCGCCGATAGGCATTTCAGATATAGTTGCCGATTGGCATTTTAAAAAGAGGTGCCGATAGGCATTTCAGATATAGAAGCCGATAGGCATTTCAAATATAGGTGCCGATAGACATTCCAGATATAGTTGCCGATTGGCATTTCAAATATAGGTGCTGATAGGCATTTCAGATGTAGTTTCCGATAGGCATTTCAAAAATAGGTGCCGATAGGCATTTCAGATATAGGTGCCGATAGGCATTTCAGATATAGTTGCCGATTATCATTTTAAAAATAGGTGCCGATAGGCATTTTAGATGTAGTTTCCGATAGGCATTTTAAAAATAGGTGCCGGTAGGCATTTCGGATATAGGTGCCGATAGGCATATCAGATATAGTTGCCGATAGGCATTTAAAATATAGGTGTCGATAGGCATATCAGATATAAATGCCGAAAGGCATTTCAGATATAGGTGCCGATAGGCATTTTTTATGTGGTTGCCGATAGGCATTTCAAATATAGGTGCTGATAGGCATTTCAGATCTAGTTTTCGATTGGCATTTCAAAAATAGGTGCCGATAGGCATATTAGATATAGGTGCCGATAGGCACTTCAGATATAGTTGCCGATTGGCATTTTAAAAATAGGTGCCGATAGGCATTTCAGATATAGAAGCCGATAGGCATTTCAAATATAGGTGCCGATAGGTATTCCAGATATGTTTGCCGATAGGCATTTCATATAGGTGCTGATAGGCATTTCAGATGTAGTTTCCGATAGGCATTTCAAAAATAGGTGCCGATAGGCATTTCAGATATAGCTGCCGATAGGCATTTCAGATATAGTTGCCGATTGGCATTTTAAAAATAGGTGTCGATAAGCATTTCAGATATATAAGTCGATAGGCATTTCAAATATAGGTGCCGATAGGCATTCCAGATATGGTTTCCGATAGGCATTTCAAATATAGGTGCTGATAGGCATTCCAGATGTAGTTTCCGATAGGCATTTCGAAAATTAGTGCCGATAGGCATTTCAGATATAGGTGCCGATAGGCATTTCAGATATAGTTACCGATTGGCATTTTAAAAATAGGTGCCGATAGGCATTTCAGATATAGAAGCCGATAGGTATTTCAAATATAGGTGTCGAAAGGCATTTTAGATATGGTTGCCGATAGGCATTTCAAATATAGGTGCTGATAGGCATTTTAGATGTAGTTTCCGATAGGCATTTCAAAAATAGGTGCCGATAGGCATTTCAGATATAGGTGCCGATAGGCATTTCAGATATAGTTGCCGATTGGCATTTTACAAATAGGTGCCGATAGGCATGTCAGATATAGAAGCCGATAGGCATTACAAATATAGGTGCCGATAGGCATTCCAGATATGGTTGCCGATTGGCATTTCAAATATAGGTGCTGATAGGCATTTCAGATGTAGTTTCCGATAGGCATTTCAAAAATTGGTGCCGATAGGCATTTTAGATATAGGTGCCGATAGGCATTTCAGATATAGTTGCCGATTGGCATTTTAAAAATAGGTGCCGATAGGCATTTCAGATATAGAAGCCGATAGGTATTTCAAATATAGGTGTAGATAGGCATTTCAGATATGGTTGCCGATAATCATTTCAATTATAGGTGCTGATAGGCATTTCAGATGTAGTTTCCGATAGGCATTTCAATAATACGTGCCGATAGGCATTTCAGATATAGGTGCCGATAGGCATTCCAGATATGGTTGCCGATAGGCATTTAAATATAGGTGCTGATAGGCATTCCAGATGTAGTTTCCTATAGGCATTTCAAAAATTGGTGCCGATAGGCATTTCAGATATAGGTGCAGATAGGCATTTCAGATATAGTTACCGATTGGCATTTTAAAAAAAGGTGCCGATAGGCATTTCAGCTATAGAAGCCGATAGGTATTTCAAATTTAGGTGTCGATAGGCATTTTAGATATGGTTGCCGATAGGCATTTCAAATATAGGTGCTGATAGGCATTTCAGATGTTGTTTCCGATAGGCATTTCAAAAATAGGTGCCGATAGGCATTTCAGATATAGGTGCCGATAGGCATTTCAGATATAGTTGCCGATTGGCATTTTAAAAATAGGTGCCGATAGGCATTTCAGATATAGAGGCCGATAGGCATTTCAAATATAGGTGCCGATAAGTATTGCAGATATGGTTGCCGATAGGCATTTCAAATATAAGTGCTGATAGGCATTTTAGATGTAGTTTCCGATAGGCCTTTCAAAAATAGGCGCCGATAGGCATTTCAGATATAGGTGCCGATAGGCATTTCAGATATAGTTGCCGATTAGCATTTTAAAAATAGGTGCCGATAGGCATTTCAGATATAGAAGCCGATAGGCATTTAAAATATAGGTGCCGATAGGCATTTCAAATATAAATGCTGATAGGCATTTCAAATGTAGTTTCCGATAGGCATTTCAAAAATAGGTACCGATAGGCATTTCAGATATAGGTGCCGATAGGCACTTCAGATATAGTTGCCGATTGGCATCTTAAAAATAGGTGCCGATAGGCATTTTAGATATAGAAGCCGATAGGCATTTCAAATATAGGTGCCGATAGGCATTCCAGATATGTTTGCCGATAGGCATTTCAAATATAGGTGCTGATAGGCATTTCAGATGTAGTTTCCGATAGGCATTTCAAAAATAGGTGCCGATAGGCATTTCAGATATAGGTGCCGATAGGCATTTCAGATATAGTAGCCGATTGGCATTTGAAAAATAGGTGCCGATAGGCATTTCAGATATAGAAGCCGATAGGCATTTCAAATATAGGTGCCGATAGGCATTCCGGATATGGTTGCCGATAGGCATTTCAAATATAGGCGCTGATAGGCATTTCAGATGTAGTTTCCGATAGGCATGTCAAAAATAGGTGCCGATAGGCATTTCAGATATAGCTGCCGATAGGCATTTCAGATATAGTTGCCGATTGGCATTTTAAAAATAGGTGCCGATAGGCATTTCAGATATAGAAGCCGATAGGTATTTCAAATATAGGTGTCGAAAGGCATTTCAGATATGGTCGCCGATAGGCATTTCAAATATAGGTGCTGATAGGCATTTTAGATGTAGTTTCCGATAGGCATTTCAAAAATAGGTGCCGATAGGCATTTCAGATATAGGTGCCGATAGGCATTTCAGATATAGTTGCCGATTGGCATTTTACAAATAGGTGCCGATAGGCATGTTAGATATAGAACCCGATAGGCATTACAAATATAGGTGCCGATAGGCATTCCAGATATGGTTGCCGATTGGCATTTCAAATATAGGTGCTGATAGGCATTTCAGATGTAGTTTCCGATAGGCATTTCAAAAATTGATGCCGATAGGCATTTCAGATATAGAAGCCGATAGGCATTTCAGATATAGTTGCCGATTGGCAATTTAAAAATAGGTGCCGATAGGCATTTCAGATATAGAAGCCGATAGGCATTTCAAATATAGGTGCCGATAGGCATTCCAGATATGGTTGCCGATAGGCATTTCAAATATAGGTGCTGATAGGCATTCCAGATGTATTTTCCGATAGGCATTTCAAAAATTGGTGCCGATAGGCATTTCAGATATAGGTGCCGATAGGCATTTCAGATATAGTTACCGATTGGCATTTTAAAAATAGGTGCCGATAGGCATTTCAGATATAGAAGCCGATAGGTATTTCAAATATAGGTGTCGATAGGCATTTCAGATATGGTTAACGATAGGCATTTCAAATATAGGTGCTGATAGGCATTTCAGATGTAGTTTCCGATAGGCATTTCAAAAGTAGGTGCCAATAGGCATTTCAGATAGAGGTGCCGATAGGCATTTCAGATATAGTTGCCAATTGGCATTTTAAAAATAGGTGCCGATAGGCATTTTAGATATAGAAGCCGATAGGCATTTTAAATATAGGTGCCGATAGGCATTCCAGATATGGTTGCCGATAGGCATTTCAAATATAGGTGCTGATAGGCATTTTAGATGTAGTTTCCGATAGGCATTTCAAAAATTGATGCCGATAGGCATTTCAGATATAGGTGCCGATAGGCATTTCAGATATAGTTGCCGATTGGCATTTTAAAAACAGGTGCCGATAGGCATTTCAGATATAGAAGCCGATAGGTATTTCGAATATAGGGGTCGATAGGCATTTTAGATATGGTTGCCGATAGGCATTTCAAATATAGGAGCAGATAGGCATTTCAGATGTAGTTTCCGAAAGACATTTCAAAAATAGGTGCCGATAGGCATTTCAGATATAGAAGCCGATAGGCATTTCAAATATAGGTGCCAATAGGCATTCCAGATATGGTTGCCGATAGGCATTTCAAATATAGGTGCTGATAGGCATTTCAGATGTAGTTTCCAATAGGCATTTCAAAAATTGGTGCCGATTGGCATTTTAGATATAGGTGCCGATAGGCATTTCAGATATAGTTGCCGATTGGTATTCTAAAAATAGGTGCCGATAGGCATTTTAGATATAGAAGCCGATAGGTATTTCAAATATAGGTGTCGATAGGCATTTCAGATATGGTTGCCGATAGACATTTCAAATATAGGTGCTGGTAGGCATTTCAGATGTAGTTTCCGATAGGCATTTAAAAAATTGGTGCCGATTGGCATTTCAGATATAGGTGCAGATAGGCATTTCATATATAGTTGCCGATTGGCATTTTAAACATAGGTGCCGATAGGCATTTCAGATATAGAAGCCGATAGGTATTTCAAATATAGGTGTCGATAGGCATTTCAGATATGGTTGCCGATAGGCATTTCAAATATAGGTGCTGATAGGCATTTCAGATGTAGTTTCCGATAGGCATTTCAAAAATAGGTGCCGATAGGCATTTCAGATATAGGTGCCGATAGGCATTTCAGATATAGTTGCCGATTGGCATTTTAAAAATAGATGCCGATAGGCATTTTAGATGTAGTTTCCGATAGGTATTCAAAAATAGGTGCCGATAGGCATTTCAGATATAGGTGCCGATAGGCATTTCAGATATAGTTGCCGATTGGCATTTTAAAAATAGGTGCCGATAGGCATTTCAGATATAGAAGCCGATAGGCATTTCAAATATAGGTGCCGATAGGCATTCCAGATATGGTTGCCGATAGGCATTTCAAATATAGGTGCCGATAGGCATTTCAGATGTAGTTTCCGATAGGCAGTTCAAAAATAGGTGCCGATAGCCATTTCAGATATAGGTGCCGATAGGCATTTCAGATATAGTTGCCGATAGCCGTTTTAAAAATAGGTGCCGATAGGCATTTCAGATATAGAAGCCGATAGGCATTTCAAATATAGGTGCCAATAGGCATTCCAGATACGGTTGCCGATAGGCATTTCAAATATAGGTGCTGATAGGCATTTCAGATGTAGTTTCCGATAGGCATTTCAAAAATAGGTGCCGATAGGCATTTCAGATATAGGTGCCGATAGGCATTTCAGATATAGTTGCCGATAGCCGTTTTAAAAATAGGTGCCGATAGGCATTTCAGATATAGAAGCCGATAGGCATTTCAAATATAGGTGCCGATAGGCATTCCAGATATGGTTGCCGATAGGCATTTCAAATATAGGTGCTGATAGGCATTTCAGATGTAGTTTTCGATAGGCATTTTAAAAATAGGTGCCGATAGGCATTTCAGATATAGAAGCCGATAGGCATTTCAAATATAGGTGCCGATAGGCATTCCAGATATGGTTGCCGATAGGCATTTCAAATATAGGTGCTGATAGGCATTTCAGATGTATTTTCCGATAGGCATTTAAAAAATTGGTGCCGATAGGCATTTCAGTTATGGGTGCTGATAGGCATTTCAGATATAGTTGCCGATTGGCATTTTAAAAATAGGTGCCGATAGGCATTTCAGATATAGAAGCCGATAGGCATTTCAAATATAGGTGCCGATAGGCATTTCAGATATGGTTGCCGATAGGCATTTCAAATATAGCTGCTGATAGGCATTTCAGATGTAGTTTCCGATAGGCATTTCAAAAATAGGTGCCGATAGGCATTTCAGATATAGGTGCCGATAGGCATTTCAGACAAAGTTGCCGATTGGCATTTTAAAAATAGGTGCCGATAGGCATTTCAGATATAGAAGCTGATAGGTATTTCAAATATAGGTGTCGAAAGGCATTTCAGATATGGTTGCCGATAGGCATTTCAAATATAGGTGCTGATAGGCATTTCAGATGTAGTTTCCGATAGGCATTTCAAAAATAGGTGCCGATAGGCATTTCAAATATAGGTGCCGATAGGCATTCCAGATATGTTTGCCGATAGGCATTTCAAATATAGGTGCTGATAGGCATTTCAGATGTAGTTTCCGATAAGCATTTAAAAAATTGGTGTGATAGGCATTTCAGATATAGGTGCCGATAGGCATTTCAGATATAGTTGCCGATTGGCATTTTAAAAAAAGGTGCCGATAGGCATTTCAGATATAGAAGCAAATAGGTATTTCAAATATAGGTGTCGATAGGCATTTCAGATATGGTTGCCGATAGGCATTTCAAATATAGGTGCTGATAGGCATTTCAGATGTAGTTTCCGATAGGCATTTCAAAAATAGGTGCCGATAGGCAATTCAGATATAGGTGCCGATAGGCATTTCAGATATAGTTGCCGTTTGGCATTTTAAAAATAGGTGCCGATAGGCATTTTAGATGTAGTTTCCGATAGTCATTTCAAAAATAGGTGCCGATAGGCATTTCAGATATAAGTGCCGATAGGCATAGCAGATATAGTTTCCGATTGACATTTTAAAAATAGGTGCCGCTAGGCATTTCAGATATAGAAGCCGATAGGCATTTTCAAATATAGGTGCCGATAGGCATTCCAAATAAGGTTGCCGATAGGCATTTCAAATATAGGTGCTGATAGGCATTTCAGATGTAGTTTCCGATAGGCATTTCAAAAATAGGTGCCGATAGGCATTTCAGATATAGGTGCCGATAGGCATTTCAGATATAGTTGCCGATTGGCATTTTAAAAATAGGTGCCGATAGGCATTTAAGATGTAGTTTCCGATAGGCATTTCAAAAATAGGTGCCGATAGGCATTTCAGATATAGGTGTCGATAGGCATTTCAGATATAAATGCCGAAAGGCATTTCAGATATAGGTGCCGATAGGCATTTCCGATGTGGTTGCCGATAGGCATTTCAAATATAGGTGCTGATAGGCATTTCAGATGTAGTTTTCGATAGGCATTTCAAAAATAGGTGCCGATAGGCATTTCAGATATAGGTGCCGATAGGCACTTCAGATATAGTTGCCGATTGGCATTTTAAAAATAGGTGCCGCTAGGCGTTTCAGATATAGAAGCCGAAAGCATTTCAAATATAGGTGCCGATAGGCATTCCAAATATGGTTTCCGATAGGCATTTCAAATATAGGTGCTGATAGGCATTTCAGATGTAGTTTCCGATAGGCATTTCAAAAATAGGTGCCGATAGGCATTTCAGATATAGAAGCCGATAGGCATTTCAAATATAGGTGCCGATAGGCATTCCAGATATGGTTGCCGATAGGCATTTCAAATATAGGTGCTGATAGGTATTTCAGATGTAGTTTCCGATAGGCATTTCAAAAATAGGTGCCGATAGGCATTTCAGATATAGGTGCCAATAGGCATTTCAGATATAGTTGCCGATTGGCATTTTAAAAATAGGGGCCGATAGGCATTTCAGATATAGAAGCCGATAGGCATTTCAAATATAGGTGCCGATAGGCATTCCAGATATGGTTGCCGATAGGCATTTCAAATATAGGTGCTGATAGGTATTTCAGATGTAGTTTCCGATAGGCATTTCAAAAATAGGTGCCGATAGGCATTTCAGATATAGGTGCCAATAGGCATTTCAGATATAGTTGCCGATAGCCATTTTAAAAATAGGTGCCGATAGGCATTTCAGATATAGAAGCCGATAAGCATTTCAAATATAGGTACCGATAGGCATTCTAGATATGGTTGCCGATAGGCATTTCAAATATAGGTGCTGATAGACATTTCAGATGTAGTTTCCGATAGGCATTTCAAAAATAGGTGCCGATAGGCATTTCAGATATAAGTGCCGATAGGCATTTCAGATATAGCTGCCGATTGGCATTTTAAAAATAGGTGCCGATAGGCATTTCAGATATAGAAGCCGATAGGCATTTCAAATATAGGTGCCGATAAGCATTCCAGATATGGTTGCCGATAGGCATTTCAAATATAGGTCCTGATAGGCATTTCAGATGTAGTTTCCGATAGGCATTTCAAAAATTGGTGCCGATAGGCATTTCAGATATAGGTGCCGATAGGCGTTTCAGATATAGTTGCCGATTGGCATTTTAAAAATAGGTGTTGATAGGCATTTCAGATATAGAAGCCGATAGGTATTTCAAATATAGGTGTCGATAGGCATATCAGATATGGTTCCCGATAGGCATTTCAAATATAGGTGCTAAAAGGCATTTCAGATGTAGTTTCCGATAGGCATTTCAAAAATAGGTGACAATAGGCATTTCAGATATGGGTGCCGATAGGCATTTTAGATATAGTTGCCGATTGGCATTTTAAAAATAGGTGTCGATAGGCATTTCAGATATAGGTGCCGATAGGCATATCAGATATAGTTGCCGATAGGCATTTAAAATATAGGTGCCGATAGGCATTTCAAATATAGGTGTCGATAGGCATTTCAGATATTGGTGCCGATAGGCATTTCTGATGTGGTTGCCGATAGGCATTTCAAATATAGGTGCTGATAGGCATTTTAGATGTAGTTTTCGATAGGCATTTCAAAAATAGGTGCCGATAGGCATTTCAGATATAGGTGCCGATTGGCACTTCAGATTTAGTTGCCGATTGGCATTTTAAAAATAGGTGCCGCTAGGCATTTCAGATATAGAAGCCGATAGGCACTTCAAATATAGGTGCCGATAGGCATTCCAAATAAGGTTGCCGATAGGCATTTCAAATATAGGTGCTGATAGGCATTTCAGATGTAGTTTCCAATAGGCATTTTAAAAATAGGTGCCGATAGGCATTTCAGATATAGGTGCCGATAGGCATTTCAGATATAGTTGCCGATTGGCATTTTAAAAATAGGTGCCGATAGGCATTTTAGATATAGAAGCCGATAGGCATTTCAAATATAGGTGCCGATAGGCATTCCAGATATGGTTGCCGATAGGCATTTCAAATATAGGTGCTGATAGGTATTTCAGATGTAGTTTCCGATAGGCATTTTAAAAATAGGTGCCGATAGGCAATTCAGATATAGGTGCCGATAGGCATTTCAGATATAGTTGCCGATTGGCATTTTAAAAATAGGTGCCGATAGGCATTTCAGATATAGAAGCTGATAGGTATTTCAAATATAGGTGTCGAAAGGCATTTCAGATATGGTTGCCGATAGGCATTTCAAATATAGGTGCTGATAGGCATTTCAGATGTAGTTTCCGATAGGCATTTCAAAAATAGGTGCCGATAGGCATTTCAGATATAGGTGCCGATAGGCATAGCAGATATAGTTTCCGATTGACATTTTAAAAATAGGTGCCGCTAGGCATTTCAGATATAGAAGCCGATAAACATTTCAAATATAGGTGCCGATAGGCATTCCAAATAAGGTTACGGATAGGCATTTCAAATATAGGTGCTGATAGGCATTTCAGATGTAGTTTCCGATAGGCATTTTAAAAATAGGTGCCGATAGGCATTTCAGATATAGGTGCCGATAGGCATTTCAGATATAGTTGCCGATTGGCATTTTAAAAATAGGTGCCGATAGGCATTTTAGATATAGAAGCCGATAGGCATTTCAAATATAGGTGCCGATAGGCATTCCAGATATGGTTGCCGATAGGCATTTCAAATATAGGTGCTGATAGGTATTTCAGATGTAGTTTCCGATAGGCATTTTAAAAATAGGTGCCGATAGGCATTTCAGATATAGGTGCCGATAGGCATTTCAAATATAGGTGCTGATAGGCATTTCAGATGTAGTTTCCGATAGGCATTTCAAAAATAGGTGCCGATAGGCATTTCAGATATAGGTGCCGATAGGCATAGCAGATATAGTTTCCGATTGACATTTTAAAAATACGTGCCGATAGGCATGTCAGATATAGAAGCCGATAGGCATTTCAAATATAGGTGCCGATAGGCATTCCAGATATTGTTGCCGATAGGCATTTCAAATATAGGTGCTGATAGGCATTTCAGATGTAATTTCCGATAGGCAATTCAAAAATAGGTGCCGATAGGCATTTCAGATATAGGTGACGATAGGCATTTCAGATATAGTTGCCAATTGGCATTTTAAAAATAGGTGCCGATAGGCATTTCAGATATAGAAGCCGATAGGCATTTTAAATATAGGTGCCGACAGGCATTCCAGATATTGTTGCCGATAGGCATTTCAAATATAGGTGCTGATAGGCATTTCAGATGTAGTTTCCGATAGGCAATTCAAAAATAGGTGCCGATAGGCATTTCAGATATAGGTGACGATAGGCATTTCAGATATAGTTGCCGATTGGCTTTTTAAAAATAGGTGTCGATAGGCATTTCAGATATAGAAGCCGATAGGCATTTCAAATATAGGTGCCGATAGGCATTCCAGATATGGTTGCCGATAGGCATTTCAAATATAGGTGCTGATAGGCATTCAAGATGTAGTTTCCGATAGGCATTTCAAAAATTTGTGACGATAGGCATTTCAGATATAGGTGCCGATAGGCATTTCAGATATAGTTACCGATTGGCATTTTAAAAATAGGTGCCGATAGGCATTTCAGATATAGTTACCGATTGGCATTTTAAAAATAGGTGTCGATAGGCATTTCAGATGTGGTTGCCGATAGGCATTTCAATTATAGGTGCTGATAGGCATTTCAGATCTAATTTTCGGTAGGCATTTCAAAAATAGGTGTTGTCGTGGAATCAGAACACGACATATTTATTACCTCTGTAATAAATAAGAACCTCTGGTTCACTTGTCAAGAGCAAGACAATTTAGCTTTAAATGAATAGTGATAATTCCATCATTCCGCGAAAACTTGTAAGTGTCCACTACGCGCCAAACAAGTTAGTATTTTGTCGCCCGGCATCGCCACAACTTGCTCCGTGAATCAAATGTAGACTCGTAATCACATAAGTTATTGCAGAGGTTCACGTATCCTGAAATTAATCTTCCCATCGCGGATTTGTTAGATAAGTAAACATTTATTATTAATATATAAGTTTTATTAATAAATTTTAAAAATATAAAAATAGTCATTTAGATTAATGCATGTTAATATTTAAGAAAATATATTTCTAAACGCTTATTAGTAAGTAATAGTTAGATATAAATTAATTTTTTTTTCTTTCTCTTCATTCGATTAATTGCTCGAACATTGATTTACCCTTATCAATCGAGTTTGGGTGTGGTTCATATCCACGTGACCTTGAACAAAAATTTTATACATCTATAAAAAATGGCGTACTGTTCCTTGATATAACTTGATAAATTGAAATTAAATATTAAAACTTTTAGTAATCATTTATGATAAAAACAAGTATAAATAAATTGAAACTAACAATTAACCATAATAATTGGATTCATACATTTATTATATTCAAGAATTACGGCAATCAATTAATTATTAGCGTACATTTGGTGCGGCGACTTTTAATGTGTTAATATGTCAGATTACATTTTTTAGAAATATTATCCATCAGATAATACAAAAAGGAACTGAATACAAATTACAATAATCATAACCTTAATTACAACAAAGTAGAGGTATTTGTAAGATAATGCCGATCTTATAGCTGAGTAACAATTTTTCTATAATCTTTATTTGCATTAATATTCATCATTATTTTGAGCTACTTACCTTTTATTTGACGATCTTCTTCCGGACATTGCATTTAAATAATAGTACAATAGACGGTAGTTCCTCGTCGTTCTCCCTACATAATAACAATTTAACATCTCAACTTCGGTATCATTACTAACTACTAATATAAAGGAATTAAAATAAATAATAATATACTTACGTACTTCGGGTCCTTGCTAACACCTAACTTCCAATCAATCCTGTAGAGATGATTTGACCTTGGACGCCTATCGACTGCATCTTTCTTCGACTTGTTATTTTATTATTTCCTTATTGTTTAAGATATGCTATCACTTTATATGATATGAATTTATTTCAGTTACTCCGATCTTAATTTTGTTATTTGTCTAACTCCTTGTAATCTGACTTTTATTATTGTTGTACGGGATCACATCATTAGTGAACCGTCTGTTTATATATACATAGTATTGTATGGTTTATAATCGAATTTTAAAATATATATCTATATCAACCAATCAAAGATTTCATTAATTTATTTTACTAAATAATTCGCAACGGTCAGTAGTCCTTATAGGAGACCTATCAATTCGTAACCTCCATTTTTTTTATCCGTCAGATGATAAACGCTGATGGTATCTTATTGTGGCGGATGACTCTTGGTTACCACCCGATTAAAGTATAACATTCAACGATACTTATAATTCCACCACATATAAATGGCGACCGTGACAGGACATGAGTTGTTTAGGACTCTCTGAGGAATGCTCTTATAAGGAATACAGTTAATTACTAGTTAAATTATACATTCAAATTGTGTAACGACAAAGAATTTAAAATGTTCAATACACCACCCAGACCAAATTCTCGCAGCTCTAGTATTGGAGAAGATACTAATATAAATACTTCAAGAAATGTTTTAGGGCAGACGACGGAAACTTTCGGACGTCTGGATTGTCGAAGACTTTACGAATTAAATGATGATCCAACAGGACAAGGATCCAGGGAGGGTCAGACATACACTGCGGTGGCTGCAGGTACATCGGCGACTCCCACTACCCTCATAAATTCGGAATTTACTACATCATATCAAAATTTAAACCAAAATATGCCAAATAGTACCCGGATTGCGAGTACTTACAATGCTTTCTACCCTACATCTGGAAATCAACACGTTGTGTTCGTAGATAACCTTGGAATGCGAATGACTTCAGGTATCCAGCCTCCGGAACATAACAACCTAACGGGTAACGACCAGACGAGAAGCACGGGTATGAATCAAAATTTTTCTAATGATTACAAATATCTTAATCCAAACATAAATTTGCACAACCCTAACAATCAAAGCGGTCCCAACTGGGAAAACCAAATAAGCAACAATGGCTTTAGTAATAATCACCTAACGAGAAATAGCCAAATTCAAATTCCTAAGTTTTCGGGAAAAAGTTCCGAAAATCCGGTTGAATTCATAGAGAAACTAGAAGCATATTTGCATTGTACGCAAATTCCTCCACATTTACAATTGTACCAAATCGAACAGACCTTTGAAGGGCATGCAGCCTTGTGGTTTGATGAATTCAAAAACATGTTTTTGAATTTTGATACGTTTAAACATATTTTTTTGGACGAATTTTGGAACTTCAACCAACAGCAAAAGGTTCGATTAGAACTTTATAATAACCGTTACCAACAAACCAAGGGTCAAACTATGTCACAATATCTGTTAGAAAATCACAAAAAATCTAAACAATTTTACCCACCCATGGGGGAAATAGAATTTATTATGATTATGAAAAAGCATTTCCCGATTCATGTACAACGTGTTTTGTTAACAGTAAATTTACATACATTTCTGGATTTTTATAAAATTCTACGAGAGCTTGATGAGGTCGAATCTCAACGAAATAGTAACTTTATAAAACCTGTTTCATTCAATGCTGTACAAGAACCTGGAATGACAACTAGCGAGTGTAATACATCTAAATTCAATAAAAATTCGTTCGTAAAATCTCCCATGTCTAATCATACAAACAGTAAATATTCTGCAACTAAATCTTCTCCCCAAGTTCATTTTATTGAAGTGAATGAGGACGAAGAATCTTGTGAAAGTGATCCAAAAAACGGGTTGGATCCCTGTCTCAACGTAATGTTCGGACAGGGGGAAGAATAATTAATAATTATAATTCACTAAAATCATACTCATTAAAAAGAACGGATTTAGGAAGCGATGAAGTGCCATACATCAAAACAAATATTGGTGAATTTGATACCACAGCACTCATTGACACCGGAAGTCAAATTTCAGCTATTTCAAATGAATTTTGGTTATACATTTCGAAAAAATATCAAATACCGTTTATTCCTATCAGGAACTGCCGGGTTGTCAGCGCAGTTGGTCAAAGAAGTTCTGCTATTAAAAAGCAAGCATTTATAAAGTTGACTTGTAACTCAGTCTTTTTCAATGTAAAAGCATTTATTGTAGACGGATTGAAAAGTAATATTATTCTCGGGGCTGATTTCTTGAACGAATATAGTGCTTATATTAACTTTGACAACAGAATTGTGCAATTTTATGTAGACAACCGCTTATACACGGAAGTCAATTTTTGTAATAAAAATAATACGTCCAACAATCTTGACACGGGTGTTCCAAATTCGCTTATAAACGAAGAGGAGCAACACATAAAAACCGATTTCAATAACGAAACCAATATTAAGACTGTAATCAAGTCGGAAAACTCCATAAATTGCCTCACTAGGTCGATGCATGCGTACGAGAGCTCCAATTCCAATCTCGAGGTGTCAGATCCTAGCAAACCTGAGTGTAGGCGATTAGGGTTACGTACCGGTTATGCGAGTATGCAAAACCAACGTCCCGACTATAAATCGTCGACTGTGAAATACAGCTCGAACGATTTGACTATGGTCCCGGTGTTATCTGGGATTATATTGAAAGACTCAGTTGAGACTCTTTCGAACAACGATGAAGTTCATTCAATAACAAATGAAAACGACAACTTGCAGTCGTGTACTACACCATATTCTGGGTATGATTGTCCGATGTTTGAGAAAAGGGGTCACCTCGCCGCTGATCGATCTAGTGAGATTTGTCACGCGAACAAAGAAAAGGTGCAAACTTCCACGTGTGCTGCTCTCTCCGTGAAGTATTCTGATGACGGATATTTGTATCAAGAGATTCTGGGGAAAATAGAACCTTTAAATTTAAATAATGATCAAAAGATTTCATTAACTAACTTAATTTACCAGAATCGTGACATTTTCAGTGAACAACCGGGCTTGGCTAATTGCTATACCCATGATTTGAAATTATCTGATACTTCGGCGTTCAGGGGTGGTCTATATAAAATCCCGTACAACATTAGAGACGCGGTAAATATAGAAATAAAAAATATGCTTAAACAAGGAATCATTACCAGAAAAAATACTGCTTATCTTAATCCGATTCATGCTGTTCCCAAAAAAGACGGCGACATTCGTATTGTTTTAGACGCTCGTCAACTCAATAAAAGAATTATACCGGAAACCAACCGCGCCGAGAACCTAGAAACAATTTTACAACGTTTTGAAACGATTAAATACATGTCAGTTTTTGACTTAACAAAAAGCTTCTGGCAAATTGGACTAAATCCAGACCATCAAAAATACACAGGGTTTTTGGTGAATGGCAAATCATATGTCTTTCAAAGAGTGCCCTTTTGCATCTCTACTGCTACTTCTGCACTTGTTTGCTGCCTACATGAAGCACTAGGCGATTTGACACACTCGTTCGCTGTTGTTTATGTTGATGATGTTTTAATAATTTCTAGCGATTATGAACAACATTTGAATCATTTGTCGCAATTATTTGAAAAATTACGTAATGCAAATTTGAAGTTAAATTTTACCTTCGTATATGGTGGTGTTGATCCAATAGAATGTCACAGTAAAGGAAGATTTGGTTTGAGGATCATAAATAAATAAGCTTTACCAAATTTTCGCTAATGGCCAACGTTTCGAGAATTATATTCACATCATCAGGGCCTATGAACATGTATATAAGAAAAGAAAAATTAGAACATTTTTACCAAGAGTTCTAAGTATAACAACACCAAATCATTATGTTTTGGTAAATTGTAGTAAAATAATAGAAATCTTATTACCTTAAGCTAGTCGAATAGTGGTAAATTGTTCTACTAATATATACATGATCATATTATAAGATTAATACAATTTTAACATCACAACACATTAAAAAATTAATTCAATAGTAATAAACTGTCACCAATTAAAAAATTATTAAAAAAAAAAAAATATTATTACTTTTTCGAATATTGTGCACAACTAAATTTGTACTGATGAAATATGTGGTTAAAACAATATTTTTAGAATGCCGTTATTAATTGCTTGTTACAAAGTGTCAAATTTTGTTAATTATAGTGCCATAGATATGATTTAACCCTTCAGTGTCCGTTCTTTTGTTTACGCTATTGATCTTTTTCTTTATGTAAATCATTTCTATAAATAATCTTTTTGATAAATTAGATTCTCTATGTAATACGGTCGGTTCATGAAAATTAAAATTGTGATTATTGGTGATGGAGTGGTGAACCAGGGCTGAACTATTATTAATATCGTTATGTGTATTCGGAAAATTTTTTACATCATTTTTATGTTGATTTACGCGATTTTTTAAATACTGAGAGGTTTGACCCACATATATGGCACTACAGTTATTACACTGCAAACTATATATCAAATTAGAATCCAACAATTTGGAGTGTTTATGTTTGGTTCTGGAAAAGAAATGGTCTGATATACGATTACAATTTCTGTAAGTTAACTTTATATTTTGTTTAAAAACTTTCTTTAATTTTTCAGACAATTCTGAGATGTATGGAATGGAAAAATATTGTTCTGTGTTGATATTGTCGTTGTCGAGTTTATTTGTGTCTGTGTGTGTTTGATTGTTTGGGGACATATGTGTTGATGTTGTGTCAGAGTGAGATATATTTGTATGTGTGTTATTGATGTTCGGTGAGATATGAATTTGTGTTGTGTTTGGAAGGGATGTATTCATATGTGTCGTTTTTATAGTTTTATTATGGAGTGTGTGTATAATATTTTTATATATGGATTTTGGATAAGAATTATTTTTCAAAAATTGTTCGATGATCAGAAGATTTTCATTCCAAAAACTAGGATGAGCTATATTTTTCATTCTGTAAACCAGGTTTTGAATTATATTAATTTTTTGGCACCAAGGACTTTGAGAGTTGAAATTTAGGTAACGGCCAGAATGTGAAGGTTTTAAATACCAGTTAGTTACCAGTGTATTGTCCATAGATCTTATGAATTTGATATCCAAAAATGATAAGGATCTATTTGATTCTACTTCAATGGTAAATTGAAGTTTTTTATGAAAGCTATTGAATACGTTAAGTGTTACGTCCGTCATATTTACAGGAATAGCACACAAGATGTCGTCTACGTAACGTTTAAAAAAAGGTATTTTAAAAGGGAGTTTTTTTATGCAACCATTTTGTAATTCCGACATAACAATGTCGCTGATAATAGGACTAAGGGGATTTCCCATTGCTAAGCCCATTTTTTGTAAGTAATAACGGTCATTATATACAAAATACCCCGTAGTTATACAGAATTTCAAAATTTCCATAAAATTGGTTCTAGATATTTCTGTATGTGATTTTATTAGATCCCATCTGTCATTAATTATTGTAATAGCTAAATCGGTTGGTATGTTGGTAAACAGGGATACTACGTCGTAGTTTCCCTGTTAAATTTTACCAAAAGCGTGCTTTGTTCTCAAAAAGTAAAATTTTTAGGGTACACTCTCACCAATACTGGGATTTTCCCAGATCAGGAAAGAATTATGGCGATACAAAACTTCCCAATACCCAGAAATCGAAAAAATATCCAACAATTTTTGGGACTTTGTAATTTTGATCGACGTTTTATAGATAGGTTTGCAGATGTCGCGAAACCTTTATATGATATGCTTAAGTTGAAGCAGCTCCCCTTTAAATGGTCTGACGATTTAGATCATGCTTTTAATAATTTAAAAAAGGCCTTTACAAAAATCACGTTATTACACCATCCACAAATTGGTAATAAATATTTCATTCAAACCGATGCGTCACGTTATGCAATCTCGGGTATTTTATTCCAAGTATCTGTAAATTCGGATATAAATACCTCAGCCTTTTACAGCAAAATCTTAAAACCAGCTCAGTTAAACTATTCATCGGTAGAGAAAGAACTTTTAGCTATCGTCGAAGCTGTAGATAAATGGCACACTTATATCTACGGTGAAGAAGTTACTGTATACACCGATTGTCAAGCACTTTCATTCGTTTTAAATAAAAGCAAATTTTATAACAATCGGATTCTAAAATGGGTATTAAAATTACAGGGGTATAATATTAATATAATTTATTGTCCTGGAAAATCCAACCTGGCAGCCGATTGTTTATCGAGGTATTTCCACCCCGATGACATTAATGTAACGTCTAATGATAATGAATTTCATATGTTTGGAATAAAAAAATTGTGGCATTTAATCGATTTCGATCAACATAATCATTTTTCTTCTCAGGAGATACTTGTCTCACAGCAGTGTATGTCTGAACCTCAATTGGGCAACGTTACGGTAACAGAGTATAATACTTATAATTTTCTAGCAATGCAATTTTCATACAATGGAGCTTACAGCTGTATCGACCCGTTTAACCATGATAATATTAACTACTAGTTGACCTGTGCAAAACCTTTTCGCAGGCAACTTAACACCACTTTCAAAGATCAATGTTTTTGGTATGGGTCTGCAGAAAAATTTTTTTTTTTACAATTTTTTTTTCCATCCGTTTTTGCGATGGTTTGTAAAGATCACTATGTGATTTGAATCACGCCTGCGGCGCCAATTATCTTTAACGGGGTACACAAAACTTTTTTAAATGTGTTTCTACAATAGTTTTCCAATATCGATGTGTTTAGAATCACACCTGCGGCGCCAATTACCATTGCTGGCATACACAAAACTTTTTTGAATGTGTCTTTAGAATAGTTCTCCAATATCAAAGTGTTATAAAATTTGTCTGGGACCCAATAATTACTCGGCCTAACGGCCTCGCCATATGGTCCCAAAAAAATTCGTCTGCGATTACTCGGTCTTACGACCTCGCCGTTAGGCCCAAAAGCGAATTAGGGCACGGCGGGCCTTCGGCCCGCAATAAATTGGTCTGCAACTCAATATCTACTCGCTCTTACGACCTCGGCATTAGGCCCAAAAAAAAAATAAGGCGCGGCGGGCCTTCGGCCCGCAATAAATTGGTCTGCGGCTCAATATCTACTCCGTCTTACGACCTCGCCATTAGGCCCAAAAAGAAATTAAGGCGCGGCGGGCCTTCGGCCCGCAATAAATTGGTCTGCGACTCAATATCTACTCGGTCTTACGACCTCGTCATTAGGCCCAAAAAGAAAATAAGGCGCGGCGGGCCTTCGGCCCGCAATAAATTGGTCTGCGACTCAATATCTACTCGGTCTTACGACCTCGCCATTAGGCCCAAAATAAATTAAAATAAAAATAAAATAGTTTATGAAATTTTCAGATATCCTCATAAATAAAAAAGTTATGGCTAGTTTTCCTAAATGGCAATTTTCACTATTTTCTGAATAAATTCATTTTTCTGCACTACTTTGCCTATTCAACCGACTTTCTATCTCCACTAATAACAAAGTTACCCGTGTTAGCCCACGTCGGTTGAGACAGCCTGTATATATTATGTGTAAATAAAGTGAATTTGACTTTTCGCTTTAATATTCAAATTTTAAAGAAATAGGGTATTTTTCGTCAGATTTTATCTATTTTTACACTTGTTAAGCTTTTTTAAGCCTGTGTAAAAAGCGGAGTCCTTACAGGATCACTCTTGTGTCTATCTTTTAGTTTGTCACAGCTCTCTCCGATTCTACGGGACGAAAAGTGTTCAAATTTGATTCTTATATAAATGTCAGATGACGCAATGACGGATGTATAGCGTAAATAAACGAATTCCGAGTTTAGGGTAAATTTTAGGGGCTAAATTAGAAAATATATATTTCAAGTGCATCATGGACTTATCATATGAAAGGGTTCGCTATGAGAAATACAAATATATTTCCTTTATAATTTTAGAATGCGTAGCTCGAAAGATATTGAAAAAAATATACAAAAATCGAGCGTTAACCCTCTACCCCATCACAGTGAAAACGGAACTTCAAGTATGGAAGAAAAATATAGTCTGTAACGATACATTTACTGCATGATTTTGAAAGTTTTTTTTGACGTCAACTTCTGGAAAAAATACATATGAGGAGTATATTTACTTTTTTTTTACAGATTTTAACTATCTATATTCATAGTAATGGTTTTTGAAACGACTTAACAATGAAACATTTTTTGAAATTCGCCCACTCGTACAATTAGTAATAATTCATTGAATGCAGTAATTTGACAACGATGCCTAAGTGAAGGCTTCTGTCTTGATCAATAATCATCTTTGTTCGACGTACTCCTTTTCAGTTAATCGCAAATTAATTCAAATGTATCATACTTTGTCTATGAATTTATTGCAATTTCGAAGGCAATTATATCTGTTTCTGTATTGAGAGCAAACTATTTTTATTATTTAAAAAAGAATTATTAGAAAAAATGCGTAATTACTTCAAACATTATCAATAAAAATAACTTTATTAACAATTGTTCAGAAATGATTGTTACAATTAACATCGAAGTTATAACAAATAAGAGAAAAAATACATAACCTCATTTTTAACAGCATAATATTAATGTCAAATAAATGTTGTAGTTATTAAATACGATAATTTTTTTTAAACAATTCCGACTGACCAATGTAGTATATTTGTTTTAAAATTCCAATGGTGTCTTTCCAACAATTCGCATTCATTATAAGTACATTTTCCAGAATACGTAGATATAAATTTATAACCCTTTTTCGGCATCTGTAAATATTTTTAAATATGAACTAATTCACATAAGAAGTGTATAATATTTAAGAAAAAATGTTTAAACAAACCGTATTATAATTTTCTATATTCCAAATTGCAGCTCTATAATTTTTTTCTTCTTTAATTTGACACATGGAACGTATGTTCACGTCTGACATCTAATTGTGCGTTCAGTACACGACAACCTACACAAAGTGCTTACTTCGCCAATAAACGATATATTATATTTACCATTATAATATTATGTCGAATTATCTTAAATTTCGCTTTTAAATAACGATAGTCTACCGCTTACTGATTAGAAACTTTGAATTATCGTCGTTTACAAAAAATTGAGATTGAGATCACAATTATATGTCCGTCTCTATCTTACTAATTGTTTATATTATGTCATCCTTTTGGCCCAATTAAATTTGAAGATTTCTCAGCAAAAATTATCGAGTCTGTCTCGGGTGTCTGTCAAAAGGTTCTATAATTAATAATTTACATGATTTTAGCAAAAAATTTACGGTCGATGGTCACAATTTTGTTAAATAATGTTAAAAACCAACCGTTTGACAGATAAATTCAATGTCATTGTTTGTTAGTCGTTTGTTTAAAATTGCAAATGTGTAAGATTTGTGGCCGTACTCAAAATTATAAGCCCGTCTCTTTCTTACTAACTACTTATATGGCAGGTCCTTGGCGAAATTATTTTTCGAGATATCTCAGCAAAAATTACCGGATTTGTCTCGAGCGTCTGTCAAAAGGTTCTATAATTATCAATGTACATGATTTTGGCAAAAAGTTTATGCCAGATGGCCATAAATTATTTCGCTAAATAATGTCAAAAGTCAACCATTTGACAGCTATAAAATTATCATAATTTTTCAATCTTTTGTTTTTTATTTTACATGTCAAAATAGAAATTGATTTGTTCGACGAATGAACATGCGACAAAAAATAAACTTCTGTCCCCGTCAGTTTCATGTGATTTAGCGACGTATGTTTTTCAAAACTATCGGTTCGACTGATCGCATGTTAACTTCCCGCTTAAGTTAGACTGTGACTTTTATTTTTTTTTGTTATTGGCCTAGCAAAATGACTGTTTCACAGTCTAAACGACAGAAAAAAAAAGAGAAACGAATACTTTTATCGGCGAATTAAATACTTGAAAAAAGTCGCTTCGAACGCATCTTTTGCACTTTTCAGTTAGTCTTTTTGCTACTAAATCGTTTAAAATGCGTCCCGACGTCGTACGACCAAAAATGGCCGAGATATGAGCAATTAAAATTTCCCCATGTTAAACGTCCTATGGTGACTCTGCGCGGGTCCGAACTTTTGGCTTTGGCGGCCGAACCGCACGCTCGAATTTCGCGTTCGAAGCGTCTCGTAAAAATAGAAAAATGAGCGAAAATCGTCCCAAAAGCGCATCCTCGTGCGATTTTTTTAACTATTTTAGCCGTCGATTTCAAATCGGCCCAATGCGTTTCAAATGGGGCCGAGGCCCTGTTTGAAAAATCGCCCCGACCGCGCCCCTAAAATGCAAAAAAAGCCCACCCCCTATACAATAGAGCGTCGCGAGCTCTACAACCGGTAATTTTCCTGAATTTTTTCGTCCAAAAATGTAAATTTGTATAAACATGAAACTTTTTGCCCCTAAATTTAAGCGTTTTAATATATAAGACTAGTTGACCTGTGCAAAACCTTTTTGCAGGCAACTTAACACCGCTTTCAAAGATCAATGTTTTTGGTATGGGTCTGCGGGAAAAATTTTTTTTTACAAATTTTTTTTTTTACATTCGTTTTTGCCATGGTTTGTAAAGATCACTGTGATTTGAATTACGCCTGCGGCGCCAATTATCTTTAACGGGGTACGCAAAACTTTTTTAAATGTGTTTCTCCAATAGTTTTCTAATATCGATGTGTTTAGAATCACGCCTGCGGCGCCAATTACCATTGCTGGCATACACAAATCTTTTTTGAATGTGTCTTTAGAATAGTTCTCCAATATCAAAGTGTTATAAAATTTGTCTGGGACCCAATAATTACTCGGCCTAACGGCCTCGCCATGTAGTCCCAAAAAAATTCATCTGCGATTACTCGGTCTTAGACCCAAAAAAAAATTAAGGCACGGCGGGCCTTCGGCCCGCAATAAATTGGTCTGCAACTCAATATCTACTCGGTCTTACGACCTCGGCATTAGGCCCAAAAAGAAAATAAAGCGCGGCGGGCCTTCGGCCCGCAATAAATTGGTCTGCGACTCAATATCTACTCGGCCTTACGACCTCGCCATTAGGCCCAAAAAGAAATTAAGGCGCGGCGGGCCTTCGGCCCGCAATAAATTGGTCTGCGACTCAATATCTACTCGGTCTTACGACCTCGTCATTAGGCCCAAAAAGAAAATAAGGCGCGGCGGGCCTTCGGTCCGCAATAAATTGGTCTGCGGCTCAATATCTACTCGGTCTTACGACCTCGCCATTAGGCCCAAAAAGAAATTAAGGCACGGCGGGCCTTCGGCCCGCAATATATTGGTCTGCGACTCAATATCTACTCGGTCTTACGACCTCGTCATTGGGCCCAAAAAGAAAATAAGGCGCGGCGGGCCTTCGGCCCGCATAAATTGCTCTGCGGCTCAATATCTACTCGGTCTTACGACCTCGCCATTAAAGCCAAAAAGAATATAAGGCGCGGCGGGCCTTCGGCCCGCAATAAATTGGTCTGCGACTCAATATCTACTCGGTTTACGATCTCGCCGATCAGTCCAAGATGACAGTTTTTGTTTTTTTATATCTGTCTAAATAAAATAATTTTCACTTATACCATTTATTTACTTTAGTATCCAAATAGACGACCTTTGCAAAACCTTGCGAGTTTACACCGTTTTCAATGATCAATGTTTTTAGACGGGCCTTTAAGATACTTTTTTTATACCTATTCTGCAAGTTGTCTCGTTGACTTTTCTCCATTAATTTCAAAGCTTGCTAAAACTAATTCGTCTTCACAGTGTTGAATGTTGCTTTTTTTCTTTGAAAATAAACCGTATACCATTAAATTTCTATTCTGCTTGAACCCACGTGGTGTTTTTGTTACGCTGAATGTGTGCGCAAAAATAGCTCGTTTCTTCAAATTTGAAAATGCTTGAGCCATCTTAGAGAGTAAATCAAACAAAATGAATTAGCAAAACTGTAGCGATCGCTCGACAGATTGTTAACCTGTCGGTATGTATTTGTTTCAACAAATTTTGTTTTACACGGCACACTGATCAGTATGGATAACGTCAAAAAGCTATTTTGGTCAGTTTTGTAGCTTCTGGTTCGTTTAGATATAGGATGTGCTATGTCAAATTATTCAAAAAAATAAGCAGAATTTGAATATCTGAAACTCCAAAACAGCGTCCATAAGAAAAAAAAAAAATATATATATATATATATATATATTTCAAGTGCATCATGGACGTATCATATGAAAGGGTTCGCTATGAGAAATACTAATATATTTCCTTTATAATTTTAAAATGCGTAGCTCGAAAGATATTAAAGAAAATATACAAAAATCGAGCGTTAACCATCTCCCCCATCACGGTGAAAACTGAACTTCAATTTTAGAAAATAGGAAATATAGTTTATAGGAAAACCTAAACGAAAATCCAAGTCTTAAAGATCTCACGGAAAACTGAATGGTATCGAACCATCTTCACGCGAGCTCGACTCATTCTTGCTCGGTTTTTTTCTCATCTGTGAGATACAGATGTAAATTTATCACAATGAAGTCTGTATTTGAGCGTTGATTTTTTTTTTTTGATATTCTGAAAAAAAACCTTCATTGATTTTTAAAGAGATAGGGGCCGATTTTTTTAAATGTTCGATTCGAAAAAAATCTGTAAATATGATGCCATTTATTTATATGGTAGCCAATTTTGAGCCATTATAATTCATCGGCGCCTTTTCCCCTATGTTAACCTCGGTGACCACCCTCTGTAAATTTCGGCGTCATTTTGAAATTTACCATCTTTTATTTACATGAAAAATACCACTCGTAAGTTGGTCTCTATTTGATTAAATGAACGGTGTGTTTTCAAACCAACTATAAAATTTGATGGCCATCCGAGTTGAAAATTATTTTAAAATAACAGATACGTCTCTTAATCTCATTTCACGGATTATTCTATGTAATAAAAAAGGAATGCTGTTCACTGGTAGGCACAGCACTTGAAAACGGCAGGACCGATTTGGCTAATTTTTTCTCAAAATCAGAATAATATTGATTAATATTTTCTATGGTATCTATTCTTCTTATATCCATGCCAAAGCCCCACGAGGCTAAACTAATATGCTTAAGCCGGCGGCTCTACTATTGTTGTTGTTGTTGTCGAGCAGGTCGCTGCCCCGAGAAGCAAATTATAATATGGTAGAAACGAAGGCTCCACTACTGCTGTACAATCACAAAAATTAAATGCTGTCAGTAATAATAGAATCATATACAGCGTGTTCAAAAAATTCGAAAACGCTAAAATATCGCAAAGAAATAGTATTTTTTGGAAAATGTTTCGAATAAGAGTTTCTCAATTCCAATCAACGCTTATTTTGATGACAAATATTTCCCCTTTAGGGGGTACACTTGCGGGGGACTGAGGTCAACTCTAAAATTTCATATGGTAAACACTATTTTTCTCTATTAGGTCGTATTCAAAGTAAATTGATTAGAGCTCATATGATCCAAAAGATGAATTTCGGTTGAAAAAACTATCAGAATCGTGTAATTACATTGCAAATAACCATAACATTTTCTGGCAAAAGTAAAAACCCTAATTGCGATTTATCTTAAAACTGACATTTTGCAAATACTTCGATGGCTAATATTTATACGCATATTAATTTCATAATTTATCACAATCATCATTATTTTGTATTGCAACTCTGTATACCATTGCAAAAAGAAATATGTATATGAGGATTTGTCAAAATAAAATAATTTAAATTTTCATGAACATATCTTTGTAACAAATTCAGCTCCTACTCTTGTTTGCTAAGATCCTTATCACAAATGCTAAGCCACGATGTCCTTCTGACCACATAATATCATGCTTATGTCACCTCAATTTCAAAATACAGTATAATCTTTTGGGGAAGCTCCAAACACCTAATCAAACTGTTCAGACTACAAAAAAATGCATTCGCATCATCATGAAAGTCGGCTATAGAGACTCGTGTATTCCGCTATTCAAAAAACTTAAAATACTACCTTTGCCGTCAATATATATATTTGAATGCGCCTGTTACGTTAAGAAACATTTTGAATAGGTACTTTGTAGTTTGTACTACACATAAACGGACATAACTACCAAACACGACACAAAATAGACTTATATGCAGGACCTAACATATCATACTGTGTTATTAACAATTAAATAAATATCTACAATAACGTACCAGCGGACATAAAAAATCTTGAGCTTGAAAGATATAAAACAGTGCTATATCAACATTTAGTTAACAATTGCTTTTACAGTGTCAGTGACTTCACTGTTCAGCTCCAACAAAAATAACAATATTTTAATCTATATCCATATTTTATATAAATTGTAATATTTCATAGACGGTGACAGTCGTTTGAAAATATTTTTTTCTTATATAGCATTGTAACAATGGTTGTTTCTCAACAAATATTGCTAACGATCGCTATTATACTGCCGATTATGTTTAATCTATTACTTGGCTATAATATATGAACATTAACTTATATTTTAATAGTTATTTAATATTTTATATATTTTTTAATTTTCTAATGTAGGTACAAAATGTATGACATATTCAATGGCTTTGCCTTTGTTGAATAAATATTATTATTGTTATGCACTACCGTCTCTTAACATTCCACGGGCCTTCCATTAGCGTCTAGCTTATACATAGTTGACTAATTTTGTACCACAAAACACGCTGAATTAAAGCAATTTCGAACGCAGTTACCTATATCTGTTTCGGTATTGAGAGCGAACTATTTTCATTATTTTAAAGGAAAAACATATTTAAAAAAATGCGTAATTCAAATATTATCAATAAAAATAATTTTATTAACAATTGTCAAATCATAACAAAAAGAAATATTTACATAGCCTCACATTTTTAAAAACATAATTCATGACAAATAATATTATATATACGATAATATCGTTATCATATTTAATAACGATATTATCGTATATATCATATTTAATAACGATATTATCGTATATATAATATTATTTGTCATGAATTATGTTTTTAAAAATGTGAGGCTATGTAAATATTTCTTTTTGTTATGATTTGACAATTGTTAATAAAATTATTTTTATTGATAATATTTGAATTACGCATTTTTTTAAATATGTTTTTCCTTTAAAATAATGAAAATAGTTCGCTCTCAATACCGAAACAGATATAGGTAACTGCGTTCGAAATTGCTTTAATTCAGCGTGTTTAAATATGATTATATTTTGCAACAAATCCGACTATGTAGTCTTCTCGTTTAAAATTCCAATCTTCTCATTCCATCAATTTCACACATTCGAATTCACTGTAGGTAAATATTCAAAATATATAATAGGTAGAAGATACAGGATATCAATTTGTAATCTGTTTCAATAGATCTGTAAATAAATTCGTATATGACTAATTTCTATATTTTAGGAAACAAAATATTAGTTTTCATATTATAACCAAAAAATTATCAAGGTTAAAAAATGTTTTTTTTTTCTTAATCGTTATACAAAAAGTTAATAATATATAAAATAACGTATAAACAAACCGTTTTATAATTGAAAATTTCCCAAAATACATCAATTTCCATAGTAAGATGTGTATTTATTTTCATAGAGCTGTCAAAATAATCTCACGCCATTTTTAATTTTATCTAAACGGCTCACAGACATACGTCGTAATCGACATTACGCGACTCGATTTTATACGTCGTCGCTTTCTAACCAATTGCATATATGGCGACCTCTTGGCGGAATAATTTTTCGAAATATCTTAGCAAAAATCACCGGATTTGTCTCGGACGTCAGTCAAAATGTTCTATAATTATCAATTTACACGATTTTGGCAAAAAGTTTACGTCCTATGGGTATGATTTCGCTAAACAATGTTAAAAACCAATTCAAATTTTATCAATCATTTGTTTTAAATTCCGCATTTCAAAATAGAATTGACTCATTTCACGAATCAAAATGCGACAAAAAATAAACTTCTGTCCCCGTCACTTTCATGTAGTTTAGCGACATATGTTTTTAAAAAAATTTGATCGATTTGTCGCGTGTTAATTTCGCATTTAAGTTAGACTGTGACTTTTAATTTTTTTTGCCATGCTAGGTGAGAACCCCACACGGTCACCGTCATAGGAACGGAACAAAAAAACAATAACGCCGACTTTTATTTGCGAATTAACGGCATTGAAAAAGTCGTTTTCGACGCGTCTTTTGCACTTTGCAGTTAGAGTTTTTTCTCGCGCTTCGTTTAAAACCGGTCTCGACGTCGTGCGACGAAAACTCGCCGAGATACGACCGATTCCGGACGACGGGTTAATCAAATGGGACTTTTTTGTTTCCGCGTCGGCGCCCGAATTTTCGCCGAAAACCGTCCGCGCGAAAACTCTTTAAAAAGAGGCGAAAAAAGTCTGCAAATCAAGACCGCCCTCGCCGCTGGGCGATTTTTTTACGATTTTAGCCGGGCGATTGAAAATTTTTTCAACGTTAAGAGATAGGCGATCGGGCGCCCCTTTAAAAAATCGCCCTGTGGCCTCCCTCGAAACGCAAATTTTGCCGATGCGACGTTGAGATGTAGAAATAATGCGCCCTCGTCGTAATTTTTTTTCGTAAAAATCCCTCAAAAATTGCACTTTTCTATAGACCGCCCGTTTGTACCTCGAAAAATTTTTCAGCTTTAATATAAGGGGACTAGTTGACCTGTGCAAAACCTTTTTGCAGGCAACTTAACACCCCTTTCAAAGATCAATGTTTTTGGTATGGGTCTGCGGAAAAAAAATTTTTTACAAAAAAAAAAATTTTTTTACATCCGTTTTTGCCATGGTTTGTACAGATCACTGTGTTTTGAATCACGCCTGCGGCGCCAATTATCTTTAACGGGGTACGCAAAACTTTTTTAAATGTGTTTCTACAATTGTTTTCCAATATCGATGTGTTTGGAATCACGCCCGCGGCGCCAATTACGATGGCTGGCGTGCACAAAACTTTTTTGAATGTGTCTTTAGAATAGTTCTCCAATATCAAAGTGTTATGAAATTGGTCTGCGACCCAATAATTACTCGGCCTAACGGCCTCGCCATATTGTTCCAAAAGGACAATAGGCGGGCCTCCGGCCCGCCATGTTGCCTTATTTTCATTTTTTTTTATATGTCTAAATAAAATAGTTTTCACTTTTACCATTTATTAACTTAAGTATTCAAATAGATGACCTGTGCAAAACTTTTTTGCAGGCAACTTAACACCCTTTTCAAAGATCAATGTTTTTGGTATGGGCCTGCGGAAAAAAAAAATTTTACAAATTTTTTTTTTTTGCATCCGTTTTTGCCATGGTTTACAAAGATCACTGTGTTTTTTATCACGCCTGCGGCGCAAATTATCTTTAACGGGGTACGCAAAACTTTTTTAAATGTGTTTCTACAATAGTTTTCCAATATCGATGTGTTTAGAGTCACGCGTGCGGCGCCAATTATCATTGCTGGCGTACACAAAACTTTTTTGAATGTGTCTTTAGAATAGTTCTCCAATATCAAAGTGTTATGAAATTGGTCTGCGACCCAATAATTACTCGGCCTAACGGCCTCGCCATATTGTCCCAAAAGGACAAATAGCGGGCCTCCGGCCCGCAATGTTACCTTATTTTCATTTTTTTTTATATCTGTCTAAATAAAATAGTTTTCACTTTTACCATTTATTAACTTTAGTATTCAAACAGATGACCTTTGCAAAACATTTTTACAGGCGACTTTACACCGTTTTCAAATGTCAATGTGTTTAGTAAGGGCCTGTGGCACACAGTTTCTTTGCAAAAAAAACTTGGTTGCATCTGTTTTTGCCATGGTTTGTAAAGATCGTTGTGTTTTGAATCACGCCTGCGGCGCCAATTACCATTGGTAACGTACGCAAAACTTTTTTTAATGTATCTCTCCAATAGTTTTTCAATATCGAGGTGTCACGAAATTGATCTGCGACCCAATATCTACTCGGTCTTACGACCTCGCCGATAGGTCCAAGGCCGTAAGCGAGCCTTCGGCCCGCAATAAATTGGTCTACGCCCCAATATTTACTCGGTCTTGCGACCTCGCCGATAGGTCCAAAAAGACAGTATATTTCCTAATATTGTTTTTTCGAATATCGATGTGTCACAAAATTGGTCTGCAGCTCGATATCTACTAAAATTGCCCAACACTCACCCAAAACTGCCCAACACACACTCACCCATCAAAAATTGCCCAACATATGCCCACCCACAATTGCCCAACACTCACCCACCCACCAAAAATTGCACAACACCCATCCACCCATTTAAGTAATTTTAACCTTATAATCAAGTGCAGAATTATCAAGTCTTAGTAACAATTATTTTCTGTATCCGTTCAAAAAAGGGTTTTTTTTGTCATTTGCTATTAGATATGAATTTGTTTTCTTTCAAAATTGAAAATCAACTATGGGTACATGTAAAGATGACATTATTCAATCATTGTTTAGATTTATAATAAATTAACAGAATACATTTTATACGATATATTTTAATCGATCATTACATTAATTACAATTTTAACTTGTGTATATATTTACCGGCAATGAAATAGTTATAAAATAATTATGTGTAAATGGATACATTTCATAATATATGCGAGCCAGGTCGTTTTTCTTTCATCGATCGTTGTATTTGTTGGTGATTGAAATTTTCTTTGCTGTTTGCGTCTGCTTCTTGACATCCTTCTTGATCTAGAAGCTGTTATGTTTGGAACCATAGAAACCTAGAACAATAAAACAAAAGCAAGCAGACATATCCTTATTTTACGAAAAATTTTTACTTTAAACTTTATAACTGTACATTAATATCAAAATAATGTTTCATTTTAAAATAAAACTTTTATGACAATTTTCCACACCACCCTCTTGAGGTATTGTCAAGGCGCGTTACTCTTTTTTTTTACATGGTAGAGTTCCCCGGGAGGCCTATAAACCATAGAAGTTAAAAAAACGATTTTAACTTACTTATTTGGTGCTTCCGAAAACATGCTGGACGCATGTCAATGACTCCATGCCGGTGTTGTAAGCCTGTAAAACAACAAAAATGCATTATTTCTATAATATTAGTACGCTATATTATACTTCAGCACGTTTATTTAAGCACGTTACAATTCGCGTAGTAACGTGCCACACGCTTTTTGAGCCGTTTCCCCACATTCGTGATATCGACCATGGGGCAAACAAAGCGTATGATTTTTTTGTTTTTTATTTTTCATTCACGGTTATTTAAGGCGCGTTATGATTCCCGTCGACCGTACTAACGTGCCATACACATCTCAAGAGCCCACACATTTCGAAGAATCGACTATGTGGCGAACAGAGAGCGTACGATTTTTTTTAAATTTTTCATTCACGGTTATTTAAGGCACGTTATGATTCCCGTCGACCGTACTAACGTGCCATACACATCTCAAGAGCCCACACATTTCGAAGTATCGACTATGTGGCGAACAGAGAGCATATGATTGTTTTTTAAGTTTCTAACACTTCCTTGTACACAATGTTCGCAGTATACGACGTGTCGCTTCCCTCGATGAGTTTTCCCTGTTTCGAACCTTCTAAAATCTGAACGCGTACGGCGTTCAACGCGCGCGCTCTCGAGAATGCGACGTACAGTTGACCGTGCGCGAATACAGGCTTCGATAGATATATGCCCACTTTTTCTAGGGTCGATCCTTGTGCCTTGTTTATAGTCATCGCGTAGGCAGGACGAATGGGAAACTGCCGCCTTTTCAATTTAAAAGGCATGTCGCTTTCAGTCGACGTCAGATCCAATCTCGGAATAAAAATTCTGTTGCCTTGAAACCGTCCGGTTATTATTTCTGCATCTATGCAATTTTCCATCAAGTTTTTAACAATCAGTCTTGTACCGTTACAAAGACCTTGCCTAACTTGCAAGTTCCTCAGCAGCATAATTATGGTGCCGGTTTTCAACGTTAATTTGTGCGGCGGCAGTCCCGACGGCGTTATTGAATTTAGGAATTCGACGCTGAAATTGCTCTGTTCTTCCTCGTCGTCGGTCACTATGGAATCTACGCTGTTATAGGCTTTGGCCTGACCGTCGAGCAATTCAATTATTCTATCGTTCAATAGCGTACAGTCGTCATTTCGCGGGCACAATATGGCTCTCTTATAGACTGATCCGGCAGTCACTAACGCGTTTTCGCTAAATATCTCCGATACTACGTCGTCTACCATACACACGTCTGGTATGGCAACGGTCTCATTCGATAAATCGATGTGGTTTTCGAGTTTTCCTTCTCCGAGCTCTCGAAGCCAATTTGAAAAATCCGTTTCGTCTGCGTTCGCTCGCATATTCCTCGTGAGCGAAAACGTTTGAAAGTGCGCCCATAAATGACAATTTTTTACGCAATTTTCCACGACTTTTTTACCTGTTCGCGTTACGGACTACAGGTAGGCACTGGCGAAAATCACCGCCGAGAAGAACGACTTTACCCCCGAATGGTCTTTCCACGCGCGTTATGTCTCTTAACACCCTGTCGACGGCTGTCAGAGACGTGGCCGGTGCCATTGTGATTTCGTCCCAGATTATTATCTTGCCGCGTCGATTGCCAGTGCCTGCGGTGTGCCGGGCTTTAAACCGGACGTCGACGTGTCCAGTAACGGTACCGGCAGTTTGAACTGTGAATGGCATGTTCTGCCTCCCTTCAGCAGTAACGACGCGATTCCCGTCCACGCAACCGCGATTACCGAAACGCCCTTTCCCCGCAATGCGCTGATGAGTGCGTTATACAAAAACGTTTTTCCCGCGCCGCCTACACCATCAAGGTAAAAGTACCGGGCTCGTATTTCGGCGTTTTCGACGGTTCTCATCACTTCCTCGAAGACCGTAAGCTGATCTGCGTTCAGCATTGCTCTCATACGATCGGCTTCCGTACGCTCGATTTCCGCATCGAAATCGTCTTCCGGACGTTGTACGACGTGTTCCCGCGGTTGTTCAAATCCGAAATCCGTCAATCTATGCCCGGGCAAAGCGAGGTTATTCTGAATGTCACTCAGAGCGAGATCTTCCGCGATTCGTCTTTCGTGAGTGCGCGCGAAATCGTCGATTAGATCGTCCTTGAATTGCTCCCACAATATTTGAGGCTCGTTGAGTTCGCAATAGATCAAAATTGTCGCGAATAGGGATCTTAACTGGCGCGGCATTTTGAACGTTGCCGCTTCACGCATACATCTCGTCCATTCATTATCGTCGGCCAGCAGATTTCGTTGTCTCGCGGCATCTTTAAACGTCAGACACACCTCGCCGTTTACCGTTCGCACGTCCTCAAACGACGTAGCTCCTCTAACGTGCAACAAAAGCAGTCTGAGATAGTACCTCTCTTCATCTCTCGGACTGACCGTATAGATTCGCGAAATTACGTCGACGCGTTTTTTCCTGTCGGTCCATATTTTTTTGTTGAATACGTAATGCGTTGGAATCTCCGTATACAGATATTCTCTGGCAGCGGGATTTCGTATGTTCAATTTGAACCAAGCCGTTAGCGTCGTCTCTCCTGCGGCTGCCCTTTCAACGGCGTGCTGTTCGTTTCCCTCTTGGAAATAAACGGCTTGTTGAAACGGTAGATGCACCGCCAATCGTTTGATCGCGTGGCTCCTGTCATGCATCTTAAATTCGAATATTCTCCACAGCGCTTCCGGTGCGCTAACATAGCGCGCATCTACAAACGTTTCGAGTTCGTCCCAATTTAAAACGTTGTCTTCGTTGCCGATCTGTAAGCAAGCGCAGTCGTGTCCTTTGTACACATACTTGCATATGTACTTGACGCTCTTTATCGAAGAGCAAATTTCCACATTTATGTGCGCGTTGTATTTTTTCAACAGCCATTTATTATACGGCACGACGTACCTGTTGTCAACTTCGTGACCTCTAACACGAACGGTTCGACCCGTGTCTCGCCGTTTATATTTCGGATATCCGTTTTCGTTCACTACGGTCTCATCCCTAAATTCTTTGGGGAACTCCTTGCTGCATTTTCCCTCACTCATACACGGAGAGTTGGGAGCGAGTGTACCGCAGGGTCCGTGTATCATCGTAGTGCTAACGATCGCGTAAAGTTCGGGTTCGGTGACGGCGTCCGGAATCTCGGCACTTACGATTCTATCGACTTGTTCCGATTCTCGCGGCTTATCTTCGGCGCGCAAAATTATTAAAATGTGGCAATGTGGCAACCCGCGCTTCTGAAACTCGATGACGTGCAGATGGGCGACCGGTACGCCCAAAACGTGTTTGACGCGAATGTCATTTAAAAATTCTCTGAGTTTCAAATGAAATACTCTGGCTGTCAGATCCGGCCTGTGTTCAGCCTTTTGCCACGGTTCTAAATTCTCTGTAATCTCTCTCCATTTCGGATTACACGTGAACGTAATAAATAGATCGGGTCGACCGTACTTTGTGACGATTGTCATTGCATCCTGAAAATGTTGGTGCATGTTCCTAGGACTTCCCTCAAATGTCGGCGGTAGTATCACCATTCTACCGACTCTTGTTCGGTTTTCTACCGCAGCGTCGTGCAAATAGTCCATCAGTCCTTGATACATTTCCACGCGGAGTCGTTGTTGGTTCTCTCGGAAATATTGAAGTCTCGAACCCTCGACTTTCACATACCAATCGACTGCAAACTGTTGCGTCAGTTTGCCGGCATTCAATATCGCGTTGAAATATCCTACTCTAATAGCAAATTGGTAGCTGCAATATTACAGCATCGATACATTTTCTCTTCGAGCCGTTCTTTGTCTGTACGGCATATTCGGTTGCCAACCGGGCTCCCCTCGCGGAAATAGCAACGGATAGCTCATCGGGTCGCAGTTTGGGCTCAGTATCGATATTTTCCGCAATAATCCCCTTCTCGAGTATAACCTTATCTCACGTTCCAGAGGCGGAGCACCGTCGTCGCTTCGAAATACCACGGCCACTTCGTTGGCCGTCGGTAAATTATATCTACGTAGATCGCGTCGACGGTCTTCGAAAATGCTCATTATTATTTCAGACGTATTTCGACCTTCTGCTTCCGCTCTTTGATTTTCTTCGACTTCCACCTCTTTCAAAAATTTATACGCCTCCGCAAACGGGTTTATTTCACGAAGTAACCTATCTAACTCGTCCATTAATTCCGGAATACACTCTCGGTTTTCCTGTCGTCGCAATCTGTGATTCTGTGCATCGGCTGAATCTAGAAAATAAAGTTGCCCGTAACTTATATTACCTACCGGTCGCTCGACGTGAGCTATTTGATGGTAAATCTGTCCGTGAATCCTGAAACAGTAAGGTCCTCGTCCTGCAGGCATATCAATGTTGACGCCTGTCGACGCAAACGCAAACGCACTGTTATACTGCCGTATGTTCTGCAGAAAGTTGTCAGAATGTACATGCCGTCCGGACAATAGATCTTCCAACAGTTGCGGGCAGTCTCTCGGTTCGAACAGTACCTTTCCTTTTCGACAACATTGCGTAAATTTTCCGTCGGGTGGCCGTTCGGCCGAAAAATGCATAGCCTGACACTCGAAACATATCGCGTTCATATTACCGGAATAAAACTCTTCAACTTCTCTCTCCAACGCAAACAAATAGGTCGCCACCTGTCCCACCCTTCGACGCTGATCCAAAAGATCTCGCTCAATTCCGGCTTCGGCTTCGATCTCGAAATCATTGTCGCGGACTTCGATCGGTCACGGCTGTGTAACCGAAGACTCAGCTCGGATGGACATCGACTCATCGCTTGACGTGTTTTGCAGGTTGAGAGACGGTTGCGGCACGATCTGAAAAGGTTCATCGGAAATTAATGACTCGTCGCTCGACGTTTCAAACTGTCTTAAAAACGGTTCCTGTATGTTCCGCAGCGGTTCATCGGGCCGATGCGACGGTCCCGCGATCGGAGATACTGGTCGCACGATGATCCGCTCCGGTCGATCGACATTTGGCACTGGCAGGTCGATCTCTCTGACGTTCGATGTCGATTGAACAACAATCTGTGCCGGTTCGTCGGGGACTTGAGTCGCTCCCGGTTCAGCCCGGGTGACCGGAACGGCGTGTTCTCCACCTTGTTGAACGCCTTTTCGCGTGGTGAGACGTGTCCTTTTCTTTGGCGGCATTATGTTCTAAATCCTGAAAAAATAAAACAAATCCAAGCACACACACACTCAACGCCTTTCACGCACAGATTCAAACTGCCATTCATACAAAACTTTAGTTATTGATTACATACACTTCAACAATCTATTGAGACATTTGTAAATTTTGATCAAGTATACTCAATTAATAAACTGTAGTTCAGGAATGGCGTGTCATTGGCGGCACGCGACAGAATATTGTCGGGGCACGGTGATTGAGATAAATAATCGAAATAACATACAGGATGTTTATTAATGATTTATTCCAGCAAGCAAATAAATAACGGTTCCAGTGTAGATTTGATTATTAATTCCACTGTTATGTTATGGCCATTATTTTTATAAATGTACCATGTTTTTGCGAAAATATGATTTTATTATGTAAATGGCACGCACGCTGAAACACTGTTTATATTAAAGAAATGATAATCACTTTCTGTTAAAAAAGTTTCAACTATTTTTGGATAATGAAGCACATAAAAATTTCATAAATGTCACTTACCGTTCACAATCACACAGATTAAATGCGTTCAGTAATAATAGAATAATATAGATGACAAACCACAAAAACAACAATATTTTTCGCTTTGAATATAATATGAAATATATATTTCACAATAATTTTATAAGCTTCTATATGAACCAAGTCCGTATGGTGAATCGCTTGCCTATTGCCAACTTTGATCGTACTATATGCACTGATATAAGCATTTATTGGTGAATACTGGATAGTGAACGTACGAAAATATAATACCGGCAGCTATTTAAAATAAATAGCCGCGGATATTTAACCGGCTAGTTACCTTTTACATTAGTAAATAAGTATCGATAACTGCTTGACAAATCATTTATAACACATAAAATCAAATGAAATTGACAATTACTGTACGATCTAAAACCGAATTTTATACTCAGTCGAGTCGTTAAATTATGATACCGAAACGATATATTTTAACTTTATGATATATGTGCTTTCAGATCCAGTATATATTATAATTATATTTTTTTAGAGGACTGTGGATCAATCAATTAATAATGCTATATATATATGTATATCCAGTCGCAACGTTTAATTTTTTATATTGTATTTAAACATACGTATATGTAAATTTTTGAGTATTTTGTAGAGCCTGAAGAAGTTTTTGAAAATAAAAAACGAAACGTTGGGACTGGATATTGATAGCATTATTAATTGATTGATCCACAGTCCTCTAAAAAAAATATAATTTTAACTTTATATTAACACAAATTAATACTTCTGAAAGCAATTTGTAAAACAAAATGAGAGACTTCTTACACCACAAAATTGATTTGAAAATTCGTGCTGTTTAGACATTATACGGTCGACAAAGAATGTCCGGAGTGTAAAAAACCACTAAATCAAACAGTTTCTTACTATATAACAGCCGTCAGTTTAGACTACAAAGTACAAATGGTTTGATTTTTTTTTATTCAAAGAAATTGCAAACTGAATTATATTGTCGTTCACAAATTTAATCAAATATCCAAATATGGAAACATTAGATATGAAACGCTTGTCGATGAACATTTTCTTACACCTTCGCTCGATGCTATATGTATATTTATTTTTTTAAACAGGCCACCAGTAAATTTGACAGATGAAAGAAATCTTACATGCTATTAAATATAATATGTAGAAAAATAATTAAAAAAAAACACCAATATTCCCCAAATTTCATGCTTCAAAAATTTATAGTATGGAAAAAAAGTATAGTCTGTAACAATACATTTATTGCATTATTTTGAAAGCTTTTTTTGACGTCAAGTTCTGGAAAAAAATACATATGAGTATATTTACTTTTTTTTACAGATTTTAACTATCTATTCATAGTAATAGCTTTTGAAACGTCTTAACAATGAAACATTTTTTGAAATTCGCACACTCGTACAGTGAGTAATAATTCATTGCATGCAGTAATTTGACAACGATGCCTAAGTGAAGGCTTCTTTCTTGATCGATACTACTCATCTTTGTTCGACGTATTTTTTTCAGTTAATCGCAAATTAATTCAAATACTTTGAATCGGCTCCAAAATATAGACACACATCATCGTATCAACAGAAGATGTAATAAAAATTCCTTCGATGCTAAAAGATGATTCAAGCTTACATTATTTCAAATAAATTTATAAAAAACAAATGCGTAATTATCTCAAATATTATTGTTGAAAGCAACTTTACCGATGGCAAATTGACCCGCCGATGCCTACGAAATCGCTTCGGTCTTGACCGATAGTTATCTATAATAGAAATTTCTTTGATGCTCATAGTTATATTTAACTTACACTATTAGTCTATGAATTTATTGCAATTTCGAAGGCAATTATATCTGTTTCTGTATTGAGAGCAAACTATTTTCATTATTTAAAAAAAGAATTATTAGAAAAAATGCGTAATTACTTCAAATATTATCAATAAAAATAAGTTTATAAACATTTATTTAAAAATATTGTTACAATAATATCAAAAATATTTAACTTACACTATTAGTCTATGAATTTATTGCAATTTCGAAGGCAATGATATCTGTTTCTGTATTGAGAGCAAACTATTTTCATTATTTAAAAAAAGAATTATTAGAAAAAATGCGTAATTACTTCAAATATTATCAATAAAAATAAGTTTATAAACATTTATTCAAAAAATATTGTTACAATAATTACAAAAATTAACTAAAAAAGAAAAAATATACATAACCTCATTTTTAACAGCATAACTTACGTCAAAAAAATGTTGTGGTTATTAAATACGATAATTTTTTAAAACAAATCCGACTGACAAATGTAGTATTTATGTTTTAAAATTCCAATATATTGTCATTTCAACAATTCTTTACATTCGCATTCATTATAAGTAAGTAAATAATTTCCAAAATACAGGAATGAATTTATAACCTTATTTCGTGATCTGTAAATAAATTTGAATATGAACTATTTCAACTATTTCAAGAAGTATATAATAATTAAGAAAAAATGTTTAAACAAACCGTATTATAATTTTCTATATTCCAAAAATCATCTCACACATAGAACGTATAGGGTACGTTTGACATCTGATTGTGTGTTTATCAATCGGCTTATCGGCCTCGCCAAATTGTCCCAAAAAATAGGTCTGCGACCCAATAATCACTCGGCCTAACGGCCTCGCCATATTGTCGCAAAAAATTGGTCTGCGACCTAATAATCACTCGGCCTAACGGCCTCGCCATATTGTCCTAAAAAATTGGTCTGCTACCGAATAATCCCTCGGCCTAACGGCCTCACCATATTGTCCCAAAAAATTGGTCCGCGACCCAATAATCACTCGGCCTGACGGCCTCGCCATATTGTCCCAAAAAATTGGTCTGCGACCTAATAATCACTCGACCTAACGGCCTCGCCATATTGTCCTAAAAAATTGGTCTGCGACCCGATAATGCGTTGTACCTCTAGCGGTTCTAAAGATATTGACAAAAAACGATTTTTTTTCTCAACTTTGGCACCCTGTGCGTCTGCGGACCCATGTTTATACAATTTTTTTTTCATAGTTTTGGACAAACTATCTTCCTCTAAAGTCCTGCGCATCTTTTATGAATCACTCTGTAGATAAGTAAGTCATTTGTTGAAATGTGGCTTTATATATACGTTGCTATCACTCATTTAGAACTATTGAGACAAATACTGGTGACTATTTGTTGTAAAAAAGGCTGTTGGGTCAATAATGCCCCCGCCGAATATTTTCGAAACAAAATCTTCCGCCTGTGTTTTTAACTACAAAACATAAATATTAACATTTTTACCTTACCTGTTCATGGCGGAAAATGTAATTTAATTTTCGCGGATTCAGCGTCTTAGTTACACATCAAAACATGCGCAGTACACAGAATATAACCTTATTTTGGCTTAAAAATTACAAATACTGAATAAGTATATGAGGTGCTGACATCTCGTGGATATATATTTAATTGCTTATTACTGAATCACAAAAATTTCAATGTTATTCGGAACGTATTTATGCCAAAAGAGAAGAGAACTATTCGATGGGACATAATATGTGTCGCGTCAGAAGCGAAAGGGTAAAAAAAATTTCGGCTATTTTTGGATAATGAAACATACATAAACATTTCTAAAGTCTCACTTACCGTTCAGTTTGCTCTTGACAATCACACAGATTAAATGCGATCAGTAATAATAGAATAATATAGATAGCAAACCGCAAAAACAACAATATTTTTCGCTTTGTATATGTATATCAAATATATAATTGACAATAATTATTATACAGCCTCTATATGAACCAAGTTCGTATTATGAATCGCTTAGCCTCTTGCCAATTTTAAGTCAAAACATCGTACAATAGGTATTCACTGATATAAACATTTATTGGTGGATACTGGATAGTGAACGTAAAAAAATATAATACCGACAGCTATTTAAAATAAATAGCCGCGGATATTTAACCGGCTATTTACCTATTTATTTACGTATCGATAACTGCTTGACATATCGTTTATAACACATTAATACTTTTGAAGGCAATTTGTAAAACAAAATGAGAGACTTCTTACGCCAAAAAAATGATTTGAAAATTCGTGGTGTTTAGATATTATACGGTCGAAAGAGATTGTCCGTAATGTAAAAAACTACTAAACAGTTCCTTACTATGTAATAGCCGTCAGTTTAGACTACAAAGTACAAATGGTTTGATATTTTTGTTTATTCAAAAAAATAGCAAACTGAATTATATTATCCCAAGACTCAGTCGTTCACAAATTTAATCAAGTATTTTATACAGATTTTAACTATCTATTCATAGTAATAGTTTTTGAAACGTCTTAACAGTGAAACATTTTTTGAAATTCGCACTTGTACAGTGAGTAATAATTCATTGCATGCAGTAATTTGACAACGATGCCTAAGTGAAGGCTTCTTTCTTGATCGATAATCATCTTTGTTGGACGTATTTTTTTTTTCAGTTAATCGCAAAATTAATTCAAATGTATCATACTTTGAATCGACTCCAAAATATAGACACACATCATCGTATCAACAGAAGATGTAATAAAAATTCCTTCGATGCTAAAAGATGATTCAAGCTTACATTATTTCAAATAAATTTATAAGAAACAAATGCGTAATTATCTCAAATATTATTGTTGAAAGCAACTTTACCGATGGCAAATTGACCCGCCGATGCCTAAGAAATCGCTTCGGTCTTGACCGATAGTTATCTATAATAGAAATTTCTTTGATGCTCATAGTTATATTTAACTTACACTATTAGTCTATGAATTTATTGCAATTTCGAAGGCAATTATATCTGTTTCTGTATTGAGAGCAAACTATTTTCATTATTTAAAAAAAGATTTTATTAGAAAAAATGCGTAATTACTTCAAATATTATCAATAAAAATAAGTTTATAAACATTTATTCAAAAAATATTGTTACAATAATATCAAAAATATTTAACTTACACTATTAGTCTATGAATTTATTGCAATTTCGAAGGCAATTATATCTGTTTCTGTATTGAGTGCAAACTATTTTCATTATTTAAAAAAAGAATTATTAGAAAAAATGCGTAATTACTTCAAAAATTATCAATAAAAATAAGTTTATAAACATTTATTTAAAAATATTGTTACAATAATATCAAAAATATTTAACTTACACTATTAGTCTATGAATTTATTGCAATTTCGAAGGCAATGATATCTGTTTCTGTATTGAGAGCAAACTATTTTCATTATTTAAAAAAAGAATTATTAGAAAAAATGCGTAATTACTTCAAATATTATCAATAAAAATAAGTTTATAAACATTTATTCAAAAAATATTGTTACAATAATTACAAAAATTAACTAAAAAAGAAAAAATATACATAACCTCATTTTTAACAGCATAACTTACGTCAAAAAAATGTTGTGGTTATTAAATACGATAATTTTTTAAAACAAATCCGACTGACAAATGTAGTATTTATGTTTTAAAATTCCAATATATTGTCATTTCAACAATTCTTTACATTCGCATTCATTATAAGTAAGTAAATAATTTCCAAAATACAGGAATGAATTTATAACCTTATTTCGTGATCTGTAAATAAATTTGAATATGAACTATTTCAACTATTTCAAGAAGTATATAATAATTAAGAAAAAATGTTTAAACAAACCGTATTATAATTTTCTATATTCCAAAAATCAGCTTTGATAGTTTTGTATTCAATCATCTCACACATAGAACGTATAGGGTACGTTTGACATCTGATTGTGTGTATAGTACACGACAATCCACACTAAATGCTTAATTCGCCAATAAATAATATAAATACCATTATAATATGTCAAATTATCTTAAATTTCGTTTTTAAATAACGAAAAGCTACCGCTTACTGTTTAGAGACTTTGAATTATCATTTATAAAAAAGTTTCCGCCTGTCAGATTAACCTTTCATATGTATCAGATGTCAGACTGTGTACAATGATCAAAATAAGATCAAAATTATATGTCCGTCTCTATCTTACTAATTGTATATATTATGTCATCCTTTTGGACGAATTAAATTTGAAGATTTCTCAGCAAAAATTATCGAGTCTGTCTCAGGTGTCTGTCAAAAAGTTTTATAATTAATAATTTACATGATTTTGGCAAAAAAATTACGGTCGATGGTCACAATTTCGTTAAATAATGTTAAAAACCAACCGTTTGACAGATAAATTATATGTCATTGTTTGTAGTTGTTTGTTTAAAATGTCAAATGTGTAAGATTTGTGGCCGTACTCAAAATTATATGTCTGTCTCTTTCTTACTAACTACTTATATGGCAGGTCCTTGGCGAAATTATTTTTCGAGATATCTCAGCAAAAATCACCGGATTTGTCTCGGGCGTGTGTCAAAAGGTTCTATAATTGTCAATTTACATGATTTTGGCAAAAAGTTTACGCCCGATGGCCGTAATTTCGCTAAACAATGTTAAAAACCAATTCAACTGACAGCTAGAAAAAATTCAAATTTTATCAATCATTTGTTTTAAATTTGACATTTCAAAATAGAATTGACTCGTTTCACGAATCAAAATGCGACAAAAAATAAACTTCTGTCCCCGTCACTTTCATGTAGTTTAGCGACGTATGTTTTTAAAAAAATTTGATCGATTTGTCGCGTGTTAATTTCGCATTTAAGTTAGACTGTGTCTTTTAATTTTTTTTGCCATGCTAGGTGAGAACCCCACACGGTCACCGTCATAGGAACGGAACAAAAAAACAATAACGCCGACTTTTATTTGCGAATTAACGGCGTTAAAAAAGTCGTTTTCGACGCGTCTTTTGCACTTTGCAGTTAGAGTTTTTTCTCGCGCTTCGTTTAAAACCGTTCTCGACGTCGTGCGACGAAAAGTCGCCGAGATACGACCGATTCCGGACGACGGGTTAATCAAATGGGACTTTTTTGTTTCCGCGTCAGCGCCCGAATTTTCGCCGAAAACCGTCCGCACGAAAACTCTTTAAAAAGAGGCGAAAAAAGTCTGCAATTCAAGACCGCCCTCGCCGCTGGGCGATTTTTTTACGATTTTAGCCGGGCGATTGAAAATTTTTTCAACGTTAAGAGATAGGCGATCGGGCGCCCCTTTAAAAAATCGCCCTGCGGCCCCCCTCGAAACGCAAATTTTGCCGATGCGACGTTGCGATGTAGAAATAATGCGCCCTTGTCGTAATTTTTTTTCGTAAAAATCCGTCCATAACTGCACTTTTCTATAGACCGCGGGATTTGGGGTTTGGAAAATTTTTCAACTTTAATATATGGGACTAGTTGACCAGTGCAAAACCTTTTTGCAGGCAACTTAACACCGCTTTCAAAGATCTATGTTTTTGGTATGGGTCAGCGGAAAAAAATTTTTTTACAAAAAAAAAAAATGTTTACATCCGTTTTTGCCATGGTTTGCAAAGATCACTGTGTTTTGAATCACGCCTGCGGCGCCATTTATCTTTAACGGGGTACGCAAAACTTTTTTAAATGTGTTTCTACAATAGTTTTCCAATATCGATGTGTTTAGAATCACGCCTGCGGCGCCAATTACGATTGCTGGCGTTCACAAAACTTTTTTGAATGTATCTTTAGAATAGTTCTCCAATATCAAAGTGTTATGAAATTGGTCTGCGACCCAATAATTACTCGACCTAACGGCCTCGCCATATTGTCCAAAAAGGACAATGGGCGGGCCTCCGGCCCGCATTGTACCCTTATTTTCATTTTTTTTATATCTACCTAAATAAAATAGTTTTCACTTTTAACATTTAATAACTTTAGTATTCAAATAGATGACCTGTGCAAAACCTTTTTGCAGGCAACTAAACACCGCTTTCAATGATCAATGTTTTTGGTATAGGTCTGCGGAAAAAAATTTTTTTTTTAATTTTTTTTTTGCATCCGTTTTTGCCATGGTTTGTAAAGATCACTGTGTTTGGAATCACGCCTGCGGCGCCAATTATTTTTAACGGGGTGCGCAAAACTTTTTTAAATGTGTTTCTACAATAGTTTTCCAATATCGGTGTGTTTAGAATCACGCCTGCGGCGCCAATTATTGCTAGCGTATACAAAACTTTTTTGAACGTGTCTTTAGAATAGTTCTCCAATATCAAAATGTTATGAAATTGGTCTGCGACCCAATAAGCACTCGGCCTGACAGCCTCGCCATATTGTCCCAAAAAATTGGTCTGCGACTCAATAATCACTCGGCCTAACGGCCTCGCCATATTGTCCCAAAAAATTGGTCTGCGACCCAATAATCACTCGGCCTATCGGCCTCGCCATATTGTCCCAAAAAATAGGTCTGCGACCCAATAATCACTCGGCCTAACGGCCTCGCCATATTGTCCCAAAAAATTGGTTTGCGACCTAATAATCACTCGGTCTAACGGCCTCGCCATATTGTCCTAAAAAATTGGTCTGCTACCGAATAATCCCTCGGCCTAACGGCCTCACCATATTGTCCCAAAAAATTGGTCCGCGACCCAATAATCACTCGGCCTGACGGCCTCGCCATATTGTCCCAAAAAATTGGTCTGCGATCTTATAATCACTCGGCCTAACGGCCTCGCCATATTGTCCTAAAAAATTGGTCTGCGACCCGATAATGCGTTGTACCTCTAGCGGTTCTAAAGATATTGACAAAAAACGATTTTTTTTCTCAACTTTGGCACCCTGTGCGTCTGCGGACCCATGTTTATACAATTTTTTTTTCATATTTTTGGACAAACTATCTTCCTCTAAAGTCCTGCGCATCTTTTATGAATCACTCTGTAGATAAGTAAGTCATTTGTTGAAATGTGGCTTTATATATACGTTGCTATCACTCATTTGGAACTATTGAGACAAATACTGGTGACTATTTGTTGTAAAAAAGACTGTTGGGACAATAATGCCCCCGCCGAATATTTTCGAAACAAAATCTTCCGCCTGTGTTTTTAACTACAAAACATATAAATATTAACATTTTTAACTTACCTGTTCATGGCGGAAAATGTAATTTAATTTTCGCGGATTCAGCGTCTTAGTTACACTTCAAAACATGCGCAGTACACAGAATATAACCTTATTTTGGCTTAAAAATTACAAATACTGAATAAGTATATGAGGTGCTGACATCTCGTGGATATATATTTAATTGCTTATTACTGAATCACAAAAATTTCAATGTTATTCGGAACGTATTTATGCCAAAAGAGAAGAGAACTATTCGATGGGACATAATATGTGTCGCGTCAGAAGCGAAAGGGTTAAAAAAATTTCGGCTATTTTTGTATAATGAAACATACATAAACATTTCTAAAGTCTCACTTACCGTTCAGTTTGCTCTTGACAATCACACAGATTAAATGCGATCAGTAATAATAGAATAATATAGATAGCAAACCGCAAAAACAACAATATTTTTCGCTTTGTATATGTATATCAAATATATAATTGACAATAATTATTATACAGCCTCTATATGAACCAAGTTCGTATTATGAATCGCTTAGCCTCTTGCCAACTTTAAGTCAAAACATCGTACAATAGGTATTCACTGATATAAACATTTATTGGTGGATACTGGATAGTGAACGTAAAAAAATATAATACCGACAGCTATTTAAAATAAATAGCCGCGGATATTTAACCGGCTATTTACCTATTTATTTACGTATCGATAACTGCTTGACATATCGTTTATAACACATTAATACTTTTGAAGGCAATTTGTAAAACAAAATGAGAGACTTCTTACGCCAAAAAAATGATTTGAAAATTCGTGGTGTTTAGATATTATACGGTAGAAAGAGATTGTCCGTAATGTAAAAAACTACTAAACAGTTCCTTACTATGTAATAGCCGTCAGTTTAGACTACAAAGTACAAATGGTTTGATATTTTTGTTTATTCAAAAAAATAGCAAACTGAATTATATTATCCCAAGACTCAGACGTTCACAAATTTAATCAAGTATTTTTTACAGATTTTAACTATCTATTCATAGTAATAGTTTTTGAAACGTCTTAACAGTGAAACATTTTTTGAAATTCGCACTTGTACAGTGAGTAATAATTCATTGCATGCAGGAATTTGACAACGATGCCTAAGTGAAGGCTTCTTTCTTGATCGATACTCATCTTTGTTGGACGTATTTTTTTTTCAGTTAATCGCAAATTAATTGAAATGTATCATACTTTGAATCGACTCCAAAATATAGACACACATCATCGTATCAACAGAAGATGTAATAGAAATTCCTTCGATGCTAATAGATATCTCAAACTTACATTATTTCAAATAAATTTATAAAAAACAAATGCGTAATTATCTCAAATATTATTGTTGAAAGCAACTTTACCGATGGCAATTTGACCCGATGCCTACGAAATCGCTTCGGTCTTGACCGATAGCTATCTATAATAGAAATTTCTTTGATGCTCATAGTTATATTTAACTTACACTATTAATCTATGAATTTATTGCAATTTCGAAGGCAATGATATCTGTTTCTGTATTGAGAGCAAACTATTTTCATTATTTAAAAAAAGAATTATTAGAAAAAATGCGTAATTACTTCAAATATTATCAATAAAAATAAGTTTATAAACATTTATTCAAAAAATATTGTTACAATAATTACAAAAATTAACTAAAAAAGAAAAAATATACATAACCTCATTTTTAACAGCATAACTTACGTCAAAAAAATGTTCTGGTTATTAAATACGATAATTTTTTAAAACAAATCCGACTGACAAATGTAGTATTTATGTTTTAAAATTCCAATATATTGTCATTTCAACAATTCTTTACATTCGCATTCATTATAAGTAAGTAAATAATTTCCAAAATACAGGAATGAATTTATAACCTTATTTCGTGATCTGTAAATAAATTTTAATATGAACTATTTCAACTATTTCAAGAAGTATATAATAATTAAGAAAAAATGTTTAAACAAACCGTATTATAATTTTCTATATTCCAAAAATCAGCTTTGATAGTTTTGTATTCAATCATCTCACACATAGAACGTATAGGGTACGTTTGACATCTGATTGTGTGTTTAGTACACGACAATGACACACTAAATGCTTAATTCGCCAATAAATAATATAAATACCATTATAATATGTCAAATTATCTTAAATTTCGTTTTTAAATAACGATAAGCTACCGCTTACTGGTTAGAAACTTTGAATTATCATTTATAAAAAAGTTTCCGCCTGTCAGATTAACCTTTCATATGTATCAGATGTCAGACTGTGTACAATGATCAAAATAAGATCAAAATTATATGTCCGTCTCTATCTTACTAATTGTATATATTATGTCATCCTTTTGGCCGAATTAAATTTGAAGATTTCTCAGCAAAAATTATCGAGTCTGTCTCAGGTGTCTGTCAAAAAGTTTTATAATTAATAATTTACATGATTTTGGCAAAAAAATTACGGTCGATGGTCACAATTTCGTTAAATAATGTTAAAAACCAACCGTTTGACAGATAAATTATATGTCATTGTTTGTTAGTCGTTTGTTTAAAATGTCAAATGTGTAAGATTTATGGCCGTACTCAAAATTATATGTCTGTCTCTTTCTAACCAATTGCATATATGGCGACCTCTTGGCGGAATAATTTTTCGAAATATCTCAGCAAAAATTACCGGATTTGTCTCGGACGTCTGTCAAAAGGTTCTATAATTATCAATTTACACGATTTTGGCAAAAAGTTTACGCCCGATGGCCGTAATTTCGCTAAACAATGTTAAAAACCAATTCAACTGACAGCTAGAAAAAATTCAAATTTTATCAATCATTTGTTTTAAATGATTTACTGTATTCATATCCATATTAATAAATGATTGTTAATGTTCATAGGTATTTGGATTGACAAGACTTGAATTAATTAAAAATAATTCTTTAATATTTTATACAACGTTTCGTCTCTCTCGAGACTTCTTCAGGTACTATAATTAAAAAACACAAAAAATTTATTAAATTATTTTTTGTGTTTTTTAATTATAGTACCTGAAGAAGTCTCGAGAGAGACGAAACGTTGTATAAAATATTAAAGAATTATTTTTCATTAATTCAAGTCTTGTCAATCCAAATACCTATGAACATTAACAATCATTTGTTTTAAATTTGACATTTCAAAATAGAATTGACTCGTTTCACGAATCAAAATGCGACAAAAAATAAACTTCTGTCCCCGTCACTTTCATGTAGTTTAGCGACGTATGTTTTTAAAAAAATTTGATCGATTTGTCGCGTGTTAATTTCGCATTTAAGTTAGACTGTGACTTTTAATTTTTTTTGCCATGCTAAGTGAGGACCCTACACGGTCACCGTCATAGGAACGGAACAAAAAAACAATAACGCCGACTTTTATTTTCGAATTAACGGCGTTAAAAAAGTCGTTTTCGACGCGTCTTTTGCACTTTGCAGTTGGAGTTTTTTCTCGCGCTTCGTTTAAAACCGGTCTCGACGTCGTGCGACGAAAACTCGCCGAGATACGACCGATTCCGGACGACGGGTTAATCAAATGGGACTTTTTTGTTTCCGCGTCGGCGCCCGAATTTTCGCCGAAAACCGTCCGCGCGAAAACTCTTTAAAAAGAGGCGAAAAAAGTCTGCAATTCAAGACCGGCCTCGCCGCTGGGCGATTTTTTTACGATTTTAGCCGGGCGATTGAAAATTTTTTCAACGTTAAGAGATAGGCGATCGGGCGCCCCTTTAAAAAATCGCCCTGCGGCCCCCCTCGAAATGCAAATTTTGCCGATGCGACGTTGAGATGTAGAAATAATGCGCCCTCGTCGTAATTTTTTTTCGTAAAAATCCCTCAAAAATTGCACTTTTCTATAGACCGCCCGTTTGTACCTCGAAAAATTTTTCAGCTTTAATATAAGGGGACTAGTTGACCTGTGCAAAACCTTTTTGCAGGCAACTTAACACCGCTTTCAAAGATCAATGTTTTTGGTATGGGTCTGCAGAAAAAATTTTTTTTTACAAAATTTTTTTTTTGCATTTGTTTTTGCCATGGTTTGTAAAGATCACTGTGATTTAAATCACGCCTGCGGCGCCAATTATCTTTAACGGGGTACGCAAAACTTTTTTAAATGTGTTTCTCCAATAGTTTTCTAATATCGATGTGTTTAGAATCACGCCTGCGGCGCCAATTACCATTGCTGGCATACACAAAACTTTTTTGAATGTGTCTTTAGAATAGTTCTCCAATATCAAAGTGTTATAAAATTTGTCTGGGACCCAATAATTACTCGGCCTAACGGCCTCGCCATATGATCCCAAAAAATTCGTCTGCGATTACTCGGTCTTACGACCTCGCCGTTAGGCCCAAAAAGAAATTTAGGCACGGCGGGCCTTCGGCCCGCAATAAATTGGTCTGCAACTCAATATCTACTCAGTCTTACGACCTCGGCATTAGGCCCAAAAAGAAAAAAAGGCGCGGCGGGCCTTCGGCCCGCAATAAATTGGTCTGCGACTTAATATCTACTCGGTCTTACGACTTTGCCATTAGGCCCAAAAAAAAATTAGGCCGCGGCGGGCCTTCGGCCCGCAATAAATTGGTCTGCGACTCAATATCTACTCGGTCTTACGACCTCGTCATTAGGCCCAAAAAGAAAATAAGGCGCGGCGGGCCTTCGGCCCGCAATACATTGGTTTGCGACTCAATATCTACTCAGTCTTACGACCTCGCCATTAGGCCCAAAAAGAAATTTAGGCGCGGCGGGCCTTCGGCCCACAATAAATTTGTCTGCAGCTTAATATCTACTAGGCCTTACGACCTCGCCATTAGACCTCAAAAAAAAATAAGGCGCGGCGGGCCTTCGGCCCGCAATAAATTGGTCTGCGACTCAATATCTACTCGGTCTTAAGATCTCGCCGATCAGTCCAAGAAGACAGTTTTTGTTTTTTTATATCTGTCTAAATAAAATAATTTTCACTTATACCATTTATTTACTTTAGTATCCAAATAGACGATCTTTGCAAAACCTTGCGAGTTTACACCGTTTTCAATGATCAATGTTTTTAGTACGGGCCTTTAACATACGTTTTTTATACATTTTTTTATACCTATTCTGCAAGTTGTCTCGTTGACTTTTCTCCATTAATTTCAAAGCTTGCCAAAACTAATTCGTCTTCACATTGTTGAATGTTGCTTTTTTTCTTTGAAAATAAACCGTATACCATTAAATTTCTATTTAAGTTCCTTAAAGTTATGGAATAAGGTTGTCGCTTTTCTGGATAAACGTTTAAGTATTCTGCTTGAACCCATGTGGTGTTTTTGTTACGCTGAATGTGTGCGCAAAAATAGCCTGTTTTTCAAATTTGAAAATGCTTGAGCCATCTTAGAGAGTAAATCAAACAAAATGAATTAGCAAAACTGTAGCGATCGCTCGACAGATTGTTAACCTGTCGGTATGTATTTGTTTCAACAAATTTTGTTTTACACGGCACACTGATCTGTATGGATAACGTCAAAAAGCTATTTTAGTCAGTTTTGTAGCTTCTGGTTCGCTTAGATATAGGATGTGCTATATCAAATAATTCAAAAAAATAAGCAGAATTTGAATATCTGAAAACCCAAAACAGCGTCCATAAGAAAAATCAAAGTTCATATCAATATCTCATTACGTAGTGGAAATAAAAAAAATAAATTTACGTCACTGAAAAGACCTTAAAAAGTTATTATAAAATGGTTAATGAAATTTTCAGATATCTTAATAAATAAAAAAGTTATGGCCAGTTTTTCTAAATGGAAATTTTCACTATTTTCTGAATAAATTAATTTTTCTGCACTACTTTGCCTCTTTAACCGACTTTCTATCTCCACTAACAACAAAGTTACCCGTGTTAGCCCACGTCGGTTGAAACACCCTGTATATATTATGTATAAATAAAGTGAATTTGACTTCTCGCATTAATATTCAAATTTTAAAGAAATCGGGTATTTTTCGTCAGATTTTGTGTATTTCTACACTTGTTAACTTTTTTAAGCCTGTGTACCGAATACTAACTTCATCGAAGCATAGTTAGGGCTCCGTATATCCGATGAAAAAGCGGAGTCCTTATAGGATCACTCTTGTGTCTGTCTTTTCGTTTGTCACAGCTCTCTCCGATTCTACGGGACGAAAAGTGTTGAAATTTTATTCTTATATAAATGTTAGATGACGCAATGACGGTTGTATAGCGTAAATAAACGAATTCCGAGTTTAGGGTAAATTTTGGGGGCTAAATTAGAAAAAAAAAATATATATATATTATGGACGTATCATATTAAAGGGTTCGCTATGAGAAATACAAATATATTTCCTTTATAATTTTAAAATGCGTAGCTCGAAAGATATTAAAGAAAATATACAAAAATCGAGCGTTAACCCTCTCCCCCATCACCGTGAAAACTGAAGTTCAATTTTAGAAAATAGGAATTATAGTTTATAGGAAAACCTAAACAAAAATCCAAGGCTTAAAGATCTCGCGGAAAACTGAATGGTACCAAACCATCTTCACGCGAGTTCGTCTCATTCTTGCCCGGTTTTTTCTCATCTGTGACGTACAGAGGCAAATTTATCACAATGAAGTCTATATTTGAGCATCGATTTTTTTTTTGATATTCTGAAAAAAAATCCATCATCGATTTTTAAAGAGATAGGAGCCGATTTTTTTAAATGTTCGATTCGAAAAAAATCTGTAAATATGATGCTATTTATTTATATGGTAGCAAATTTTGAGCCTTTAAATTCATCGGCGCCTTTTCCCCTAAGTTAACCTCGGTGACCACCCTCTGTAAATTTCGGCGTCATTTTGAAATTTACCATCTTTTATTTACATGAAAAATACCACTCGTAAGTTGGTCTCTATTTGATTAAATGAACGGTGTGTTTTCAAACCAACTATAAAATTTGATAGCCATCCGAGTTGAAAATATTTTAAAATAACAGATACGTCTCTTAATCTCATTTCACGGATTATTCTATGTAATAAAAAAGGAATGCTGTTCACTGGTAGGCACAGCACTTGAAAACGGCAGGACCGATTTGGCTAATTTTTTCTCAAAATCAGAAAAATATTGATTATTATTTTCTATGGTATCTATTCTTATTATATCCATGTCAAAGCCCCGCGAGGCTAAACTAATATGCTTGAGCCGGCGACTCTACTATTGTTGTTGTTGTCGAGCAGGTCGCAGCCCCGAGAGGCAAATTATAATATGAATTACTTCAAATATTATCAATAAAAATAAGTTTATAAACATTTATTCAAAAAATATTGTTACAATAATATCAAAAATAAACTAAAAAAGAAAAAATATACATAACCTCATTTTTAACAGCATAACTTACGTCAAAAAAATGTTGTGGTTATTAAATACGATAATTTTTTAAAACAAATCCGACTGACAAATGTAGTATTTATGTTTTAAAATTCCAATATATTGTCATTTCAACAATTCTTTACATTCGCATTCATTATAAGTAAGTAAATAATTTCCAAAATACAGGAATGAATTTATTAACCTTATTTCGTGATCTGTAAATAAATTTGAATATGAACTATTTCAACTATTTCAAGAAGTATATAATAATTAAGAAAAAATGTTTAACCAAACCGTATTATAATTTTCTATATTCCAAAAATCTGCTTTGATAGTTTTGTATTCAATCATCTCACACATAGAACGTATAGGGTACGTTTGACATCTGATTGTGTGTTTAGTACACGACAATCCACACTAAATGCTTAATTCGCCAATAAATAATATAAATACCATTATAATATGTCAAATTATCTTAAATTTCGTTTTTAAATGACGATAAGCTACCGCTTACTGGTTAGAGACTTTGAATTATCATTTATAAAAAAGTTTCCGCCTGTCAGATTAACCTTTCATATGTATCAGATGTCAGACTGTGTACGATGATCAAAATAAGATCAAAATTATATGTCCGTCTCTATCTTACTAATTGTATATATTATGTCATCCTTTTGGCCGAATTAAATTTGAAGATTTCTCAGCAAAAATTATCGAGTCTGTCTCGGGTGTCTGTCAAAAAGTTTTATAATTAATAACTTACATGATTTTGGCAAAAAAATTACGGTCGATGGTCACAATTTCGTTAAATAATGTTAAAAACAAACCGTTTGACAGATAAATTAAATGTCATTGTTTGTTAGTCGTTTGTTTAAAATGTCAAATGTGTAAGATTTATGGCCGTACTCAAAATTATATGTCTGTCTCTTTCTAACCAATTGCATATATGGCGACCTCTTGGCGGAATAATTTTTCGAAATATCTCAGCAAAAATCACCCGATTTGTCTCGAACGTCTGTCAAAATGTTCTATAATTATCAATTTACACGATTTTGGCAAAAAGTTTACGTCCGATGGGTATAATTTCGCTAAACAATGTTAAAAACCGATTCGACTGACAGCTTGAAAAAATTCAAATTTTATCAATCATTTGTTTTAAATTTCGCATTTCAAAATAGAATTGACTCGTTTCACGAATCAAAATGCGACAAAAAATAAACTTGTGTCCCCGTCACTTTCATGTAGTTTAGCGACATATGTTTTTAAAAAAATTTGATCGATTTGTCGCGTGTTAATTTCGCATTTAAGTTAGACTGTGACTTTTAATTTTTTTTGCCATGCTAAGTGAGAACCCCACACGGTCACCGTCATAGGAACGGAACAAAAAAACAATAACGCCGACTTTTATTTGCGAATTAACGGCGTTAGAAAAGTCGTTTTCGACGCGTCTTTTGCACTTTGCAGTTGGAGTTTTTTCTCGCGCTTCGTTTAAAACCGGTTTTGACGTCGTGCGACGAAAACTGGCCGAGATACGACCGATTCCGGACGACGGGTTAATCAAATGGGAGTTTTTTGTTTCCGCGTCGGCGCCCGAATTTTCGCCGAAAACCGTCCGCACGAAAACTCTTAAAAAAGAGGCGAAAAAAGTCTGCAATTCAAGACCGGCCTCGCCGCTGGGCGATTTTTTTTCGATTTTAGCCGAGCGTTTAAAGACGCCTCTCAACGTTATCCTTACGGGAGACGGGGTCGAGTTTGAAAAATCGCCGGGGCTACGCCCCGCAAACGCAAGACACCCGAATAGCGCTACGCATCGAGTCAAAAAGTCCTCTCTGAGCACTTTTTTTAGCGAATTTTTTCGTCCAAAAATGCGAATTTGTATAGCTGCAAAATTTTTTTTTTTCATTTTTTGCCTTTTAATACAAGTGGACTAGTTGACCTGTGCAAAACCTTTTTGCAGGCAACTTAACACCGCTTTCAAAGATCAATGTTTTTGGTATGGGTCTGCGGAAAAAATTTTTTTTTACAAATTTTTTTTTTGCATTCGTTTTTGCCATGGTTTGTAAAGATCACTGTGATTTGAATCACGCCTGCGGCGCCAATTATCTTTAACGGGGTACGCAAAACTTTTTTAAATGTGTTTCTCCAATAGTTTTCTAATATCGATGTGTTTAGAATCACGCCTGCGGCGCCAATTACCATTGCTGGCATACACAAAACTTTTTTGAATGTGTCTTTAGAATAGTTCTCCAATATCGAAGTGTTATAAAATTTGTCTGGGACCCAATAATTACTCGGCCTAACGGCCTCGCCATGTGGTCCCAAAAAAATTCATCTGCGATTACTCGGTCTTAGACCCAAAAAAAAATTAGGGCACACGGGCCTTCGGCCCGCAATAAATTGGTCTGCAATTCAATATCTACTCGGTCTTACGACCTCGGCATTAGGCCCAAAAAGAAAATAAGGCGCGGCGGTCCTTCGGCCCGCAATAAATTTGTGCGGCTCAATATCTACTCGGCCTTACGACCTCGCCATTAGGCTCAAGAGGAAATTAAGGTGCGGCGGGCCTTCGGCCCGCAATAAATTGGTCTGCGACTCAATATCTACTCGGCCTTACGACCTCGTCATTAGGCCCAAAAAGAAAATAAGGCGCGGCGGGCCTTCGGCCCGCAATAAATTGGTCTGTGGCTCAATATCTACTCGGTCTTACGACCTTGCCATTAGGCCCAAAAATAAATTAAGGCGCGGCGGGCCTTCGGCCCGCAATATATTGATCTGCGACTCAATATCTACTCGGTCTTACGACCTCGCCATTAGAGCTAAAAAGAATATAAGGCGCGGCGGGCCTTCGGCCCGCAATAAATTGGTCTGCGACTCAATATCTACTCGGTCTTACGATCTCGCCGATCAGTCCAAGAAGACAGTTTTTGTTTTTTTATATCTGTCTAAATAAAATAATTTTCACTTATACCATTTATTTACTTTAGTATACAAATAGACGACCTTTGCAAAACCTTGCGAGTTTACACCGTTTTCAATGATCAATGTTTTTAGACGGGCCTTTAAGATACGTTTTTTATACATTTTTTTATACCTATTCTGCAAGTTGTCTCGTTGACTTTTCTCCATTAATTTCAAAGCTTGCTAAAACTAATTCGTCTTCACAGTGTTGAATGTTGCTTTTTTTCTTTGAAAATAAACCGTATACCATTAAATTTCTATTCTGCTTGAACCCACGTGGTGTTTTTGTTACGCTGAATGTGTGCGCAAAAATAGCTCGTTTCTTCAAATTTGAAAATGCTTGAGCCATCTTAGAGAGTAAATCAAACAAAATGAATTAGCAAAACTGTAGCGATCGCTCGACAGATTGTTAACCAGTCGGTATGTATTTGTTTCAACAAATTTTGTTTTACACGGCACACTGATCAGTATGGATAACGTCAAAAAGCTATTTTGGTCAGTTTTGTAGCTTTTGGTTCGTTTAGATATAGGATGTGCTATGTCAAATTATTCAAAAAAATAAGCAGAATTTGAATATTTGAATCTCCAAAACAGCCTCCATAAGAAAAGAAAAAAAAAAAAAAATATATATATATATATATATATATATATATATATATATTTCAAGTGCATCATGGACGTATCATATGAAAGGGTTCGCTATGAGAAATACTAATATATTTCCTTTATAATTTTAAAATGCGTAGCTCGAAAGATATTAAAGAAAATATACAAAAATCGAGCGTTAACCATCTCCCCCATCACGGTGAAAACTGAACTTCAATTTTAGAAAATAGGAAATATAGTTTATAGGAAAACCTAAACGAAAATCCAAGTCTTAAAGTTCTCACGGAAAACTGAATGGTATCGAACCATCTTCACGCGAGCTCGACTCATTCTTGCTCGGTTTTTTTCTCATCTGTGACATACAGAGGTAAATTTATCACAATGAAGTCTGTATTTGAGCGTTGATTTTTTTTTTGATATTCTGAAAAAAAAATCCTTCATCGATTTTTAAAGAGATAGGGGCCGATTTTTTTAAATGTTCGATTCGAAAAAAATCTGTAAATATGATGCCATTTATTTATATGGTAGCCAATTTTGAACCATTATAATTCATCGGCGCCTTTTCCCCTAAGTTAACCTCGGTGACCACCCTCTGTAAATTTCGGCGTCATTTTGAAATTTACCATCTTTTAATTACATGAAAAATACCACGCGTAAGTTGGTCTCTATTTGATTAAATGAACGGTGTGTTTTCAAACCAACTATAAAATTTGATGGCCATCCGAGTGGAAATTTATTTTAAAATAACAGATACGTCTCTTAATCTCATTTCACGGATTATTCTATGTAATAAAAAAGGAATGCTGTTCACTGGTAGGCACAGCACTTGAAAACGGCAGGACCGATTTGGCTAATTTTTTCTCAAAATCAGAAAAATATTGATTAATATTTTCTATGGTATCTATTCTACTTATATCCATGCCAAAGCCCCGCGAGGCTAAACTAATATGCTTGAGCCGGCGGATCTACTATTGTTGTTGTTGTTGTCGAGCAGGTCGCTGCCCCGAGAGGCAAATTATAATATGGTAGAAACGAAGGCTCCACTACTGCTGTGCAATCACACAAATTAAATGCTGTCAGTAATAATAGAATCATATACAGCGTGTTCAAAAAATTCGGAAACGCTAAAATATCGCAAAGAAATAGTTTTTTTTGGAAAATGTTTCGAATAAGAGTTTCTCAATTCCAATCAACGCTTATTTTGATGACAAATATTTCCCCTTTAGGGGGTACACTTGCGGGGGACTGAGGTCAACTCTAAAATTTCATATGGTAAACACTATTTTTCTCTATTAGGTCGTATTAAAAGTAAATTGATTAGAGCTCATATGATCCAAAAGATGAATTTCGGTTGAAAAAACTATCAGAATCGTGTAATTACATTGCAAATAACCATAACATTTTCTGGCAAAAGTAAAAACCCTAATTGCGATTTATCTCAAAACTGACATTTTGCAAATACTTCGATGGCTAATATTTACACGCATATTAATTTCATAATTTATCACAATCATCATTATTTTGTATTGCAACTCTGTATACTATTGCAAAAGGAAATATGTATATGAGGATTTGTCAAAATAAAATAATTTAAATTTTCATAAACATATCTTTGTAACAAAGTCAGCTCCTACTCTTGTTTGCTAAGATCCTTATCACAAATGCTAAGCCACGATGTCCTTCTGACCACATAATATCATGCTTATGTCACCTCAATTTCAAAATACAGTATAATCTTTTTGGGAAGCTCCAAACACCTAATCAAACTGTTCAGACTACAAAAAAATGCATTCGCATCATCATGAAAGTCGGCTATAGAGACTCGTGTATTCCGCTATTCAAAAAACTTAAAATACTACCTTTGCCGTCAATATATATATTTGAATGCGCCTGTTACGTTAAGAAACATTTTGAATAGGTACTTTGTAGTTTGTACTACACATAAACGGACATAACTACCAAACACGACACAAAATAGACTTATATGCAGGACCTAACATATCATACAGTGTTATTAACAATTAAATATATATCTACAATAACGTACCAGCGGACATAAAAATTCTTGAGCTTGAAAGATATAAAACAGTGCTATATCAACATTTAGTTAATAATTGCTTTTACAGTGTCAGTGACTTCACTGTTCAGCTCCAACAAAAATAACAATATTTTAATCTATATCCATATTTTATATAAATTGTAATATTTCATAGACGGTGACAGTCGTTTGAAAATATTTTTTTCTTATATAGCATTGTAACAATGGTTGTTTCTCAACAATTATAGCTAACGATCGCTATTATACTGCCGATTATTATTATTACTTGGCTATAATATATGAACATTAACTTATATTTTAATAGTTATTTGATATTTTATATATTTTTTAATAATCTAATGTACAAAATGTATGACATATTCAATGGCTTTGCCTTTGTTGAATAAATATTATTATTGTTATGCACTACCGTCTCTTAACATTCCACGGGCCTTATATTAGCGTCTAGCTTATACATAGTTGACTAATTTTGTACCACAAAACACGCTGAATTAAAGCAATTTCGAACGCAGTTACCTATATCTGTTTCGGTATTGATAGATCTGTAAATAAATTCGTATATGACTAATTTCTATATTTTAGGAAACAAAATATTAGTTTTCATATTACCTATAACCAAAAAATTATCAAGGTTAAAAAATGTTTTTTTTTTCTTAATCGTTATACAAAAAGTTAATAATATATAAAATAACGTATAAACAAACCGTTTTATAATTGAAAATATCCCAAAATACATCAATTTCCATAGTAAGATGTGTATTTATTTTCATAGAGCTGTCAAAATAATCTCACGCCATTTTTAATTTTATCTAAACTGCTCACAGACATACGTCGTAATCGACATTACGCGACTCGATTTTATACGTCGTCTCTTTCTAACCAATTGCATATATGGCGACCTCTTGGCGGAATAATTTTTCGAAATATCTCAGCAAAAATCACCGGATTTGTCTCGGGCGTGTGTTAAAAGGTTCTATAATTGTCAATTTACACGATTTTGGCAAAAAGTTTACGTCCGATGGCCGTAATTTCGCTAAACAATGTTAAAAACCAATTCAACTGACAGCTAGAAAAAATTTAAATTTTATCAATCATTTGTTTTAAATTTGACATTTCAAAATAGAATTGACTCGTTTCACGAATCAAAATGCGACAAAAAATAAACTTCTGTCCCCGTCACTTTCATGTAGTTAACCGACGTATGTTTTTAAAAAAATTTGATCGATTTGTCGCGTGTTAATTTCGCATTTAAGTTAGACTGTGACTTTTAATTTTTTTTGCCATGCTAAGTGAGAACCCCACACGGTCACCGTCATAGGAACGGAACAAAAAAACAATAACGCCGACTTTTATTTGCGAATTAACGGCGTTAAAAAAGTCGTTTTCGACGCGTCTTTTGCACTTTGCAGTTAGAGTTTTTTCTCGCGCTTCGTTTAAAACCGGTCTCGACGTCGTGCGACGAAAACTCGCCGAGATACGACCGATTCCGGACGACGGGTTAATCAAATGGGAGTTTTTTGTTTCCGCGTCGGCGCCCGAATTTTCGCCGAAAACCGTCCGCGCGAAAACTCTTTAAAAAGAGGCGAAAAAAGTCTGCAATTCAAGACCGCCCTCGCCGCTGGGCGATTTTTTTACGATTTTAGCCGAGCGTTTAAAGACGCCTCTCAACGTTATCCTTACGGGAGACGGGGTCGACATTGAAAAATCGCCGGGGCTACGCCCCGCAAACGCAAGACACCCGAATAGCGCTACGCATCGAGTCAAAAAGTCCTCTCTGAGCAGTTTTTTTAGCGAATTTTTTCGTCCAAAAATGCGAATTTGTATAGCTGCAAAAGTTTTTTTTTTCATTTTTTGCCTTTTAATACAAGTGGACTAGTTGACCTGTGCAAAACCTTTTTGCAGGCAACTTAACACCGCTTTCAAAGATCAATGTTTTTGGTATGGGTCTGCGGAAAAAATTTTTTTTTACAAAATTTTTTTTTTGGATTCGTTTTTGCCATGGTTTGTAAAGATCACTGTGATTTGAATCACGCCTGCGGCGCCAATTATCTTTAACGGGGTAGGCAAAACTTTTTTAAATGTATTTCTCCAATAGTTTTCTAATATCGATGTGTTTAGAATCACGCCTGCGGCGCCAATTACCATTGCTGGCATACACAAAACTTTTTTGAATGTGTCTTTAGAATAGTTCTCCAATATCAAAGTGTTATAAAATTTGTCTGGGACCCAATAATTACTCGGCCTAACGGCCACGTCATGTGGTCCCAATAAATTGGTCTGCAACTCAATATCTACTCGGTCTTACGACCTCGGCATTAGGCTCAAAAAGAAAATAAGGCGCGGCGGGCCTTCGGCCCGCAATAAATTGGTGCGGCTCAATATCTACTCGGTCTTACGACCTCGTCATTAGGCCCAAAAAGAAAATAAGGCGCGGCGGGCCTTCGGCCCGCAATAAATTGGTCTGCGACTCAATATCTACTCGGTCTTACGACCTCGCCATTAGAGCCAAAAAGAATATAAGGCGCAGCGGGCCTTCGGCCTGCAATAAATTGGTCTGCGACTCAATATCTACTCAGTCTTACGATCTCGCCGATCAGTCCAAGAAGACAGTTTTTGTTTTTTTATATCTGTCTAAATAAAATAATTTTCACTTATACCATTTATTTACTTTAGTATCCAAATAGACGACCTTTGCAAAACCTTGCGAGTTTACACCGTTTTAAATGATCAATGTTTTTAGACGGGCCTTTAAGTTACGTTTTTTATACATTTTTTTATACCTATTCTGCAAGTTGTCTCGTTGACTTTTCTCCATTAATTTCAAAGCTTGCTAAAACTAATTCGTCTTCACAGTGTTGAATGTTGCTTTTTTTCTTTGAAAATAAACCGTATACCATTAAATTTCTATTCTGCTTGAACCCACGTGGTGTTTTTGTTACGCTGAATGTGTGCGCAAAAATAGCTCGTTTCTTCAAATTTGAAAATGTTTGAGCCATCTTAGAGAGTAAATCAAACAAAATGAATTAGCAAAACTGTAGCGATCGCTCGACAGATTGTTAACCTGTCGGTATGTATTTGTTTCAACAAATTTTGTTTTACACGGCACACTGATCAGTATGGATAACGTCAAAAAGCTATTTTGGTCAGTTTTGTAGCTTTTGGTTCGTTTAGATATACGATGTGCTATGTCAAATTATTCAAAAAAATAAGCAGAATTTGAATATCTGAAACTCCAAAACAGCGTCCATAAGAAAAAAAAAAAAAAAAAAAATATATATATATATATATATTTTGAACTTAAATATACGAAGCATAAATAAAAACATTGACGAACTACTTATATTATTACAAACATTTATTAACATTAACATACACTTTGATATTGTTGTTTTGACAGAATGCTGGCTTAATGAATTTTATATTGAAAAGAAAATTAAAGGATACGCCAGTGTATGGACAAAACAACACTATAACCAGAACGATGGTATAATTGTGTACGTAAAAAATTCTATTAGTATCAAAACTACCGAGCTTATTATTAATGGAGCCAATTGCTTGCAAATAACTTTAGATGATACAACCCTTCTAGCCCTATATCGATCCCCAGCCGGCCGAGACATCACCAAATTCTTGATAGACATGCGACAAATATTAGATAACATAAAGGAAGGAGACATTGTACTTACAGGTGACCTAAACATAAATATTCTAGACAGTAACAAACACCCACAAGCTGACGACTACATGGACATGTTAACAGAGTACAAAATATTACCAGCTATTATGAAACCGACTAGGGTAACTACTGATACAAGAACATGCATTGATCACATTATGGTAAAGACAAGAAAACCAGCACGAGCTGCTGTTTTCGAAACGAATATAACTGATCATTACGCCACCATATTATTCTCAGAAACAGCAACATCACCTAACAATAACAAAAATTTGTACAAACACAACACTGTACTAAAAACTCACATACAACACTTAAATGAAATTTTGAAACAAGAAACATGGACTGAAACTTTACATGCAGAAGATATAAATTCAGCGACAAATAACTTTATTAACACATTGCAAGGTCATATTACAGCATGTACGCACACACAAACACTGCCACACAAACATATTGCACTTAAACCCTGGATCACGCCCGGAATCCTACACTCAATACATAGACGCAACAAATTACACAAACAGACCTCAAGATTCCCAAATAATACTACACTGAAAAGCTATTACCACCGATATAAAAATATATGTAACAGATTAATCAAAATATCTAAGGTGAAGTACTACAGAGAACAAATAAAAACAAATTCTGGTAACATGCAGAAAACGTGGAATATAATAAAAGAAATAACACATACACAGAAAAACCAAACTAACATAATACAAGAAGTACACACGTCAAACAATAAAATCAGTGCATATGATGATCCTAAAGCAACAGCAGATGCGTTCAACATATTTTTTGTAGAGGTAGGTGACCAGTTGGCAGATAAAATATTAAACGTAATGAAAACTACCGAAGACAAACTAGCTGACTCCATTAGGAATCCTTATAATCACAGGTATCCAAACTCCTTGTTCCTAACTCCTATCACACCAATGGAAATCACTGAACTAATTGACGAATTAAAAACAAATAGCGCGCCTGGACCAGACACATTACGGACGAAATTACTAAAAGACATAAAATACAATATATCTGTTCCCCTAGCTCACATATTCAATAAAAGTATAACAGACGGGCGAGTACCAGACCATTTTAAAGAATCGAAAGTAAGTCCAATATTTAAAACAGGAGATAAAACAAAACTAACGAACTATAGACCGATTTCACTACTAAACACCATTACCAAAATTCTAGAAAAAGCAATAAAAAGACGACTCATAAAATACCTAGACGTAAACAAAATCCTATCTCAAAACCAATACGGTTTCAGAGAAAATTTAGGAACAAATGACACGATAATACACTTAACGACACAAATAGTAACAGACATTGACAACAACAAGAAAAGTTTAGCGATTTTCATAGATTTGACAAAAGCTTTTGACACGGTTTCCCACAAAATCCTTATACAGAAATTATTTAATATTGGTATTCGAGGAATAGTTCTTAAATGGTTCATAAGTTACCTCACGGGTAGGTCTCAGGTTTCGGTAGTGAATGGAGTATGTAGTGATAAGCGATTTATTAAATTCGGAGTTCCACAAGGCACAGTTCTTGGTCCTATTCTCTTTTTAATATATATAAACGATCTGTGCAACATGGAAATCAATGGCACCTTGGTGTCATTTGCTGACGACACGGTGCTCTATTTTTCTGGCGAAACCTGGGACGAGGCTATAGCTAAGGCACAAGAAAGTGTCAATAGAGTACACACGTGGCTTAATAACAACCTACTGACACTCAACGTTACAAAAACCAAATACCTAACTTTTAGTCCAACAATTTCTGGGCAGCCAAAAGACACAACAATTACTTTACACACCTGTAGACATGAACAGACAATCTGTACTTGTAAAACTATTGACAGAACTGAAAAAATAAAATATTTAGGACTTACAATGGACTACAACTTAAAATGGACACATCACATAGTTGACCTAACGAAGCGACTGCGTAAACTCGCATACATTTTCATAATCTTAAGAGACTTTTTAACAATACCGCAGCTAAAAACCGTATACTTCGCACTTTGCCAATCGTTACTTAGCTATGGTATTGCTGCCTGGGGTGGTGCTTATAGAACCACATTAACCCCATTGGTTAATGTACAGAAGCTACTCCTCCGAATACTAATGCGTAAACCTCCATTATCTTCATCCAAAGAATTGTTCCAGCAACTCAACATATTAAATATACAGCAAATATACATGGGAACAATTCTATCTATATTCCATAAACGCGTTACCTTAAATCCAGCATCACATCCCTATTCAACCAGAACACAAGCCAACAACCCTAGTACCGTCCCTAAAATGTCAAAAGCTTTTGGACAAAAACACATGGTTTTCCTTGCTCCCAGGTTGTATAACAAGTTACTTGCAGATATAAAGAATTTTAAAAATGCAAAAAAGTTAAAAAAAAAAGTTTCTGAATGGCTTATAACAATAGGTGAAGATAGAATGAACGATATGTGTAATATCCTCGTATAATCCTGTTTAATCCTGTATAATCAAGATAGTCTGCAAAATCTGTATGGTCTATATAAAGTTGTATGAATGTATATATATATATATATATATATCTATTATTACGGGCATATACACGTCCGGAAAAAAAAAAAAAAAAAACCACTACCCTAGCACTGGCTACTGCCAAGTTGGGTAGGAGTATTTCTATCAAATAATATAAATAATATGTATATCTTTGTAATAAAAGAAAATAATAAATAAATAAATATATATATATATATATATATATATATATATATATATATATATATATTTCAAGTGCATCATGGACGTATCATATGAAAGGGTTCGCTATGAGAAATACTAATATATTTCCTTTATAATTTTAAAATGCGTAGCTCGAAAGATATTAAAGAAAATATACAAAAATCAAACGTTAACCATCTCCCCCATCACGGTGAAAACTGAACTTCAATTTTAGAAAATAGGAAATATAGTTTATAGGAAAACCTAAACGAAAATCCAAGTCTTAAAGATCTCACGGAAAACTGAATGGTATCGAACCATCTTCACGCGAGCTCGACTCATTCTTGCTCGGTTTTTTTCTCATCTGTGACATACAGAGGTAAATTTATTACAATGAAGTCTGTATTTGAGCGTTGATTTTTTTTTTGATATTCTGAAAAAAAAATCCTTCATCGATTTTTAAATAGATAGGGGCCGATTTTTTTAAATGTTCGATTCGAAAAAAATCTGTAAATATGATGCCATTTATTTATATGGTAGCCAATTTTGAGCCATTATAATTCATCGGCGCCTTTTCCCCTAAGTTAACCTCGGTGACCACCCTCTGTAAATTTCGGCGTCATTTTGAAATTTACCATCTTTTATTTACATGAAAAATACCACTCGTAAGTTGGTCTCTATTTGATTAAATGAACGGTGTGTTTTCAAACCAACTATAAAATTTGATGGCCATCCGAGTTGAAAATTATTTTAAAATAACAGATACGTCTCTTAATCTCATTTCACGGATTATTCTATGTAATAAAAAAGGAATGCTGTTCACTGGTAGGCACAGCACTTGAAAACGGCAGGACCGATTTGGCTAATTTTTTCTCAAAATCAGAAAAATATTGATTAATATTTTCTATGGTATCTATTCTTCTTATATCCATGCCAAAGCCCCGCGAGGCTAAACTAATATGCTGGAGCCGACGGCTCTACTATTGTTGTTGTTGTTGTCGAGCAGGTCGCTGCCCCGAGAGGCAAATTATAATATGGTAGAAACGAAGGCTCCACTACTGCTGTACAATCACACAAATTAAATGCTGTCAGTAATAATAGAATCATATACAGCGTGTTCAAAAAATTCGGAAACGCTAAAATATCGCAAAGAAATAGTATTTTTTGGAAAATGTTTCGAATAAGAGTTTCTCAATTCCAATCAACGCTTATTTTGATGACAAATATTTCCCCTTTAGGGGGTACACTTGCGGGGGACTGAGGTCAACTCTAAAATTTCATATGGTAAACACTATTTTTCTCTATTAGGTCGTATTAAAAGTAAATTGATTAGAGCTCATATGATCCAAAAGATGAATTTCGGTTGAAAAAACTATCAGAATCGTGTAATTAAATTACAAATAACCATAACATTTTCTGGCAAAAGTAAAAACCCTAATTGCGATTTATCTCAAAACTGACATTTTGCAAATACTTCGATGGCTAATATTTACACGCATATTAATTTCATAATTTATCACAATCATCATTATTTTGTATTACAACTCTGTATACTATTGCAAAAGGAAATATGTATATGAGGATTTGTCAAAATAAAATAATTTAAATTTTCATAAACATATCTTTGTAACAAAGTCAGCTCCTACTCTTGTTTGCTAAGATCCTTATCACAAATGCTAAGCCACGATGTCCTTCTGACAACATAATATCAAGCTTATATCACCTCAATTTCAAAATACAATATAATCTTTTGGGGAAGCTCCAAACACACAATCAAACTGTTCAGACTACAAAAAAATGCATTCGCATCATCATGAAAGTCGGCTATAGAGACTCGTGTATTCCGCTATTCAAAAAACTTAAAATACTACCTTTGCCGTCAATATATATATCTGAATGCGCCTGTTACGTTAAGAAACATTTTGAATAGGTACTTTGTAGTTTGTACCACACATAAACGGACATAACTACCAAACACGACACAAAATAGACTTATATGCGGGACCTAACATATCATACAGTGTTATTAACAATTAAATAAATATCTACAATAACGTACCAGCGGACATAAAAATTCTTGAGCTTGAAAGATATAAAACAGTGCTATATCAACATTTAGTTAACAATTGCTTTTACAGTGTCAGTGACTTCACTGTTCAGCTCCAACAAAAATAACAATATTTTAATCTATATTCATATTTTATATAAATTGTAATATTTCATAGACGGTGACAGTCGTTTGAAAATATTTTTTTCTTATATAGCATTGTAACAATGGTTGTTTCTCAACAATTATAGCTAACGATCGCTATTATACTGCCGATTATGTTTAATCTATTACTTGGCTATAATATATGAACATTAACTTATATTTTAATAGTTATTTAATATTTTATATATTTTTTAATAATCTAATGTACAAAATGTATGACATATTCAATGGCTTTGCCTTTGTTGAATAAATATTATTATTGTTATGCACTACCGTCTCTTAACATTCCACGGGCCTTCCATTAGCGTCTAGCTTATACATAGTTGACTAATTTTGTACCACAAAACACGCTGAATTAAAGCAATTTCGAACGCAGTTACCTACTATATCTGTTTCGGTATTGAGAGCGAACTATTTTCATTATTTTAAAGGAAAAACATATTTAAAAAAATGCGTAATTTAAATATTATCAATAAAAATAATTTTATTAACAATTGTCAAATCATAACAAAAAGAAATATTTACATAGCCTCACATTTTTAAAAACATAATTCATGACAAATAATATTATATATACGATAATATCGTTATTAAATATGATTATATTTTGCAACAAATCCGATTGACAAATGTAGTCGTCTCGTTTAAAATTCCAATCTTCTCATTCCATCAATTTCACACATTCGAATTCACTGTAGGTAAATATTCAAAATATATAATAGGTAGAAGATACAGGATATCAATTTGTAATCTGTTTCAATAGATCTGTAAATAAATTCGTATATGACTAATTTCTATATTTTAGGAAACAAAATATTAGTTTTCATTTTGTAACAAAAAAATTATCAAGGTTAAAAAATGTTTTTTTTTTCTTAATCGTTATACAAAAAGTTAATAATATATAAAATAACGTATAAACAAACCGTTTTATAATTGAAAATATCCCAAAATACATCAATTTCCATAGTAAGATGTGTATTTATTTTCATAGAGCTGTCAAAATAATCTCACGCCATTTTTAATTTTATCTAAACTGCTCACAGACATACGTCGTAATCAACATTACGCGACTCGATTTTATACGTCGTCTCTTTCTAACCAATTGGCGACCTCTTGGCGGAATAATTTTTCGAAATATCTCAGCAAAAATCACCCGATTTGTCTCGGACGTCTGTCAAAATGTTCTATAATTATCAATTTACACGATTTTGGCAAAAAGTTTACGTCCGATGGGTATGATTTCGCTAAACAATGTTAAAAACCAATTCGACTGACAGCTAGAAAAAATTCAAATTTTATCAATCATTTGTTTTAAATTTTGCATTTCAAAATAGAATTGACTCGTTTCACGAATCAAAATGCGACAATTATAAACTTCTGTCCCCGTCACTTTCATGTAGTTTAGCGACGTATGTTTTTAAAAAAATTTGATCGATTTGTCGCGTGTTAATTTCGCATTTAAGTTAGACTGTGACTTTTAATTTTTTTTGCCATGCTAAGTGAGAACCCCACACGGTCACCGTCATAGGAACGGAACAAAAAAACAATAACGCCGACTTTTATTTGCGAATTAACGGCGTTAAAAAAGTCGTTTTCGACGCGTCTTTTGCACTTTCCAGTTAGAGTTTTTTCTCGCGCTTCGTTTAAAACCGGTCTCGACGTCGTGCGACGAAAAGTCGCCGAGATACGACCGATTCCGGACGACGGGTTAATCAAATGGGACTTTTTTGTTTCCGCGTCGGCGCCCGAATTTTCGCCGAAAACCGTCCGCACGAAAACTCTTTAAAAAGAGGCGAAAAAAGTCTGCAATTCAAGACCGCCCTCGCCGCTGGGCGATTTTTTTACGATTTTAGCCGAGCGTTTAAAGACGCCTCTCAACGTTATCCTTACGGGAGACGGGGTCGACTTTGAAAAATCGCCGGGGCTACGCCCCGCAAACGCAAGACACCCGAATAGCGCTACGCATCGAGTCAAAAAGTCCTCTCTGAGCAGTTTTTTTAGCGAATTTTTTCGTCCAAAAATGCGAATTTGTATAGCTGCAAAAGTTTTTTTTTTTCATTTTTTGCCTTTTAATACAAGTGGACTAGTTGACCTGTGCAAAACCTTTTTGCAGGCAACTTAACACCGCTTTCAAAGATCAATGTTTTTGGTATGGGTCTGCGGAAAAAATTTTTTTTACAAATTTTTTTTTTGCATTCGTTTTTGCCATGGTTTGTAAAGATCACTGTGATTTGAATCACGCCTGCGGCGCCAATTATCTTTAACGGGGTACGCAAAACTTTTTTAAATGTGTTTCTCCAATAGTTTTCTAATATCGATGTGTTTAGAATCACGCCTGCGGCGCCAATTACCATTGCTGGCATACACAAAACTTTTTTGAATGTGTCTTTAGAATAGTTCTCCAATATCAAAGTGTTATAAAATTTGTCTGGGACCCAATAATTACTCGGCCTAACGGCCTCGCCATGTAGTCCCAAAAAAATTCATCTGCGATTACTCGGTCTTAGACCCAAAAAAAAATTTAGGCACACGGGCCTTCGGCCCGCAATAAATTGGTCTGCAACTCAATATCTACTCGGTCTTATGACCTCGGCATTAGGCCCGAAAAGAAAATAAGGCGCGGCGGGCCTTCGGCCCGCAATAAATTGGTGCGGCTCAATATCTACTCGGCCTTACGACCTCGCCATTAGGCCCAAAAGGAAATTAAGGCACGGCGGTCCTTCGGCCCGCAATAAATTGGTCTGCGGCTCAATATCTACTCGGTCTTACGACCTCGCCATTAGGCCCAAAAAGAAAATAAGGCGCGGCGGGTCTTCGGCCCGCAATATATTGGTCTGCGACTCAATATCTACTCGGTCTTACGACCTCGTCATTAGGCCCAAAAAGAAAATAAGGCGCGGCGGGCCTTCGGCCCGCAATAAATTGATCTGCGACTCAATATCTACTCGGTCTTACGACCTCGCCATTAGAGCCAAAAAGAAAATAAGGCACGGCGGGCCTTCGGCCCGCATAAATTGGTCTGCGGCTCAATATCTACTCGGTCTTACGACCTCGCCATTAGGCCCAAAAAGAAATTAAGGTGCGGCGGGCCTTCGGCCCGCAATAAATTGGTCAGCGACTCAATATCTACTCGGTCTTACAATCTCGCCGATCAGTCCAAGAAGACAGTTTTTGTTTTTTTATATCTGTCTAAATAAAATAATTTTCACTTATACCATTTATTTACTTTAGTATACAAATAGACGACCTTTGCAAAACCTTGCGAAATTACACCGTTTTCAATGATCAATGTTTTTAGACGGGCCTTTAAGATACGTTTTTTATACATTTTTTTATACCTATTCTGCAAGTTGTCTCGTTGACTTTTCTCCATTAATTTCAAAGCTTGCTAAAACTAATTCGTCTTCACAGTGTTGAATGTTGCTTTTTTTCTTTGAAAATAAACCGTATACCATTAAATTTCTATTCTGCTTGAACCCACGTGGTGTTTTTGTTACGCTGAATGTGTGCGCAAAAATGGCTCGTTTCTTCAAATTTGAAAATGCTTGAGCCATCTTAGAGAGTAAATCAAACAAAATGAATTAGCAAAACTGTAGCGATCGCTCGACAGATTGTTAACCTGTCGGTATGTATTTGTTTCAACAAATTTTGTTTTACACGGCACACTGATCAGTATGGATAACGTCAAAAAGCTATTTTGGTCAGTTTTGTAGCTTTTGGTTCGTTTAGATATAGGATGTGCTATGTCAAATTATTCAAAAAAATAAGCAGAATTTGAATATCTGAAACTCCCAAACAGCGTCCATAAGAAAAAAAAAAATATATATATATATTTCAAGTGCATCATGGACGTATCATATGAAAGGGTTCGCTATCAGAAATACTAATATATTTCCTTTATAATTTTAAAATGCGTAGCTCGAAAGATATTAAAGAAAATATACAAAAATCGAGCGTTAACCATCTCCCCCATCACGGTGAAAACTGAACTTCAATTTTAGAAAATAGGAAATATAGTTTATAGGAAAACCTAAACGAAAATCCAAGTCTTAAAGATCTCACGGAAAACTGAATGGTATCGAACCATCTTCACGCGAGCTCGACTCATTCTTGCTCGGTTTTTTTCTCATCTGTGACATACAGAGGTAAATTTATCACAATAAAGTCTGTATTTGAGCGTTGATTTTTTTTTTGATATTCTGAAAAAAAAATCCTTCATCGATTTTTAAAGAGATAGGGGCCGATTTTTTTAAATGTTCGATTCGAAAAAAATCTGTAAATATGATGCCATTTATTTATATGGTAGCCAATTTTGAGCCATTATAATTCATCGGCGCCTTTTCCCCTAAGTTAACCTCGGTGACCACCCTCTGTAAATTTCGACGTCATTTTGAAATTTACCATCTTTTATTTACATGAAAAATACCACTCGTAAGTTGGTCTCTATTTGATTAAATGAACGGTGTGTTTTCAAACCAACTATAAAATTTGATGGCCATCCGAGTTGAAACTTATTTTAAAATAACAGATACGTCTCTTAATCTCATTTCACGGATTATTCTATGTAATAAAAAAGGAATGCTGTTCACTGGTAGGCACAGCACTTGAAAATCGGCAGGACCGATTTGGCTAATTTTTTCTCAAAATCAGAAAAATATTGATTAATATTTTCTATGGTATCTATTCTTCTTATATCCATGCCAAAGCCCCGCGAGGCTAAACTAATATGCTTGAGCCGGCGGCTCTACTATTGTTGTTGTTGTTGTCGAGCAGGTCGCTGCCCCGAGAGGCAAATTATAATATGGTAGAAACGAAGGCTCCACTACTGCTGTACAATCACACAAATTAAATGCTGTCAGTAATAATAGAATCATATACAGCGTGTTTAAAAAATTCGGAAACGCTAAAATATCGCAAAGGAATAGTATTTTTTGGAAAATGTTTCGAATAAGAGTTTCTCAATTCCAATCAACGCTTATTTTGATGACAAATATTTCCCCTTTAGGGGGTACACTTGCGGGGGACTGAGGTCAACTCTAAAATTTCATATGGTTAACACTATTTTTCTCTATTAGGTCGTATTAAAAGTAAATTGATTAGAGCTCATATGATCCAAAAGATGAATTTCGGTTGAAAAAACTATCAGAATCGTGTAATTACATTGCAAATAACCATAACATTTTCTGGCAAAAGTAAAAACCCTAATTGCGATTTATCTCAAAACTGACATTTTGCAAATACTTCGATGGCTAATATTTACACGCATATTAATTTCATAATTTATCACAATCATCATTATTTTGTATTGCAACTCTGTATACTATTGCATAAGGAAATATGTATATGAGGATTTGTCAAAATAAAATAATTTAAATTTTCATAAACATATCTTTGTAACAAAGTCAGCTCCTACTCTTGTTTGCTAAGATCCTTATCACAAACATAATATCATGCTTATGTCACCTCAATTTCAAAATACAGTATAATCTTTTGGGGAAGCTCCAAACACCTAATCAAACTGTTCAGACTACAAAAAAATGCATTCGCATCATCATGAAAGTCGGCTATAGAGACTCGTGTATTCCGCTATTCAAAAAACTTAAAATACTACTTTTGCCGTCAATATATTATATATTTGAATGCGCCTGTTACGTTAAGAAACATTTTGAATAGGTACTTTGTAGTTTGTACTACACATAAACGGACATAACTACCAAACACGACACAAAATAGACTTATATGCGGGACCTAACATATCATACAGTGTTATTAACAATTAAATAAATATCTACAATAACGTACCAGCGGACATAAAAATTCTTGAGCTTGAAAGATATAAAACAGTGCTATATCAACATTTAGTTAACAATTGCTTTTACAGTGTCAGTGACTTCACTGTTCAGCTCCAACAAAAATAACAATATTTTAATCTATATCCATATTTTATATTAATTGTAATATTTCATAGACGTTGACAGTCGTTTGAAAATATTTTTTTCTTATATAGCATTGTAACAATGGTTGTTTCTCAACAATTATAGCTAACGATCGCTATTATACTGCCGATTATGTTTAATCTATTACTTGGCTATAATATATGAACATTAACTTATATTTTAATAGTTATTTAACATTTTATTGTTAGATAAACGTGCTTTATCGGCCTATATTTGTTAATTTTGCATTTTGTTTAATGTCAAGTTGAATAAACAATTGATTTGTATCAAGCCGCCGCTCGTCAGTTATTATTCATTCTCTTATGAGCAATAGAAGGAATAGCTGCTGAGATTACACGGCCGCTGCTGTATTACCATTGTTTTGTAATTAATTGTTGTCAATTAAAATTATACCACAAGGATAACAATTTTCTTTTGTTAAATTATCTAACATCAGAAGTGGGATAGTGCTCAAGTTCGCGTGTGAATCTTGATTTAAAAAAAAAAAAAAAAAAAAAAAAAAAGTAAATTGCAAAATGGAGGAGTTGGTATCTGAGCTGGTGAAGGCTCTGAAGGCGAACAAATCAACATCTGATCAAGTCGACCTGCCAATATTTCATCCGGAGACCAGCGACGCAGTGAAATGGTTGGAGCAAGTGGAGAAGATCAAAAACGAGCTGAGTTGGTCTAACGTGGAGATACTGGTACGAGCTGGTCGCTATTTGATCCAAAATGCACGAAAATGGTTCGACGACTGGTCACCAGAGGTAAGAGATTGGAGTACATTTAAACGAGATTTTACCGACGCTTTCCCACCGCGCCGTAATTTGGGTCGCTTATTGAGCGATGCTGCTAATTTTGACAGTAATCAATGTAATACTTACGATGCTTATGTTCATAAAAAGTCATCTTTGTTGAAAAACTTGCGAGTTACCTGGCAAGAACAAGACCTAGTAGAGTTAATTGTTCATGGTATTAGCGAGTCACATGTTCGCGATGCCGCGATGTCGAGAGATTGTAAAACCGTATCAGAACTGCTTTCTTATTTGACTGCTTTTACAAAAAGGGTACGCGACAATATTGACACTAGCTCTGAAATGAAATCTAAAAAACGTAAACTTCCGTTGTCGTCAGATAGTGGTCGCAAAGACGTTAAATGCCATAACTGCGGTAAATTGGGACATTTCCGACGACAGTGTCGTGCGAACATTTACTTAAATACTGAAACCCGTAATGTTAAACCTGTAACTGAATCAAACAGTAGTAATCGGGACACATGCTCCTTTTGTGCAAAACCTGGGCACTCTGAAAAAGATTGTTTCACTAAAAGAGCAATTGAACAAAGGCGCAAAGTTAATTTTTGCACTATAGGCAGGACCGCGCTCCCCACGTGTGTGAAATTAGACGGCGTGCAATTTCAAGGTCTAATCGATACAGGTTCCGATGTGTCACTAATTTCGGACCAACATCGCCGGTTGTTTAAAAGCAAAATTGAACCTTGTGTATCTGTAATCAGGGGAATAGCATCGGGGAAATTAGAGATTACAGAACAAATTAAAGCAAATGTCGAAATTACTGGAACTAAAACCGAATTAACATTTCTAGTAGTCCCCGACGGTATTCTGGATTTCGACGTATTAGTTGGTTGTAATTTATACCAAGACCCCAGTTTAGTTACCATCACCGACGCCACTGGTACGATTATACACAGGAAACAGATGCCTGGCATTCGGCGAGTGTTTGACGACTCGTCAGCAAAATTTCAATCTTATGATTCAATTGTACCGGCAGAATATGCGGAGAAGGTCAACTCACTGTTAGCCAAATATAGTGACTTAATAACATTGGGATTTAATGTGCCGGCAATTAAAACTGCAGCTCTAAGCATTAAACTTATTGATAACCATGTTGTAAACAGACCTCCACCGCGTTTGTCGTTATCTGAAAGAGCCGTTGTTCGCGAAATAGTGCAAGAACTATTAAGTTATAAAATAATCAGAGAAAGTGAGTCACCGTATGCTAGCCCTACTCTTTTAGTGCGAAAAAGGATGGAAGCTATCGTATGTGCGTAGACTATCGCGAACTCAACGCGCACACAATAAAAGATCGCTATCCGTTGCCTGTGATTCAAGACCAGTTAGATCGGTTGGGAAAAGGGAAATACTTTACGTCATTGGATCTAGCATCTGGCTTTCATCAGATCCCTATAGATCCGGAGTCCGTAGAGAAAACTGCATTCATTACCCCCGACGGGCATTATGATTATTTACGCATGCCGTTTGGTCTTGCAAACGCACCTGCCGTGTTTCAACGAGCCCTGATGAAAGCGTTAGGTCACCTTAAGGATACCGTGGCGTTAGTGTATCTTGATGATATCCTGATACCCTCTGAAACACCGGAACAGGGAATAAAATCACTCGAGTTAGTCCTCGAAGCTTTGCGAAAAGCTGGTTTTTCACTCAATGCATCAAAATGTAAATATCTGCAAAATAGTGTCGAATATTTGGGTCGTAAAATATCTGCTGAAGGCGTACGTCCAGACTCGAATAAAGTTCTAGCATTGGTGCATTCACCGATACCTAAAACTGTCAAACAAGTTCGTCAGTTTATGGGACTTGCGGGTTATTTTCGTAAATTTGTACCGAATTTCGCAGCAGTTACGTCCTGCATCACAAAACTAACAAAACACAATGAACCGTATGTCTGGGGCAAAGCACAACAAGACGCTCGCGATTACGTCATTAACCACTTAGTGTCAGAGCCCTTGCTCGTTGTTTACGATCCAGACCTGCCGACAGAGTTACACACCGACGCAAGTTCAATGGGTTATGGTGGAATTTTGATTCAAAAGAAAAATGGTCAAAACGGAGTTATCGGTTACTTCAGTAAACGTACTAGCCCTGCTGAAGAAAAATATCACTCTTACGAACTCGAGACATTGGCAATAGTGAACTCAATTAAGCATTTTCGAGTTTATCTTTTGGGAATCCATTTCACCATTGTGACCGATTGTAATGCTGTCAAGTCAACCGCTAATAAAAACTCAATACTACCACAGGTTGCGCGCTGGTGGTCCTATATGCAGGATTTTAATTTCAATTTGGTGTATCGTAAGGGCAGTTCCTTACCACATGTAGATTTCCTCAGTAGAAACCCCTCTGTAAATGTAAGACGCGTTGCTCACAATGACTGGTTGCGTATAGCACAAAAAGGCAATGCGGAAACACAAAATATGTTAACAATGCTGAAAGAAGGAAAATTAGACTCTAACCAATATGTCGAAAAGGACGGTATGCTTTTGCATCAAGAAATGCAATCGAACGGGCCTAAAATATTACGATGGGTTGTACCTAGACAGAGCCGGTTAGGTCTTTTGCGCATTTTTCACGATGAACAGTGTCATGTTGGTCCCGAGAAAACCCTTAGCAGTATAAAACAACACTTTTGGTTTCCTAGAATGCGAAATTTTGTAAACAGTTATGTAAAACATTGTTTAGTCTGCGCAGTCAAAAAGACACGCACGGGTCCACTGCAGGGTTTTGTCGGACAGTTGCCTAAGCCCGATGAACCCTTCCATACAGTGCATGTTGACTGTTTAGGTCCATTAAATAGTACGATTGACGGTTACAAACACGTACTGGTGCTTGTAGATGCATTCACAAAATATTGTTTATTGTTACCTCTAAAAACTGTAACATCCAAAGAAACGAAAAGTCAGTTACAAAATTTCTTCTCACTCTTTGGCGCACCTAAACGGATAGTAGCCGATGCAGGGCGCAATTTTCAAAATTTAGACATCGCGCGGTATCTCGACTTGTGGGGCGTTCGTTATCATTATGTGACACCTGACGTGCACCGTGGAAACGGGCAAGTTGAAAGGTATATGCGTACAATCATGAATTTATTGCGTGTAGAGTCAGAGGTGAAGTCAGAATGGTCGAACTGTTTGTGGAAAATACAACTGGTTTTGAATTCCACAATTCAGAAAACAATACAGATGACTCCCATACAAGCCCTAGTAGGGATTTCAGCAGCCACACCTCTAATTCAATCTGTTATACAAGATTTGGCGGACGACATTCGTCCTGTACGAAATCTTAATGTTGATCGAGAAAGGGTAAGGAAAGCGTTGGAAAACAATACTCCAAATCTCGAGAAAGTAAACGCGAGACGGCGTGATAACTTTCAATTTAAAATTGGTGACGTCGTACTGATGCATAGACATTCCACTATGCATAAAAGTAAAATGAACTACGAGTTCATGGGGCCATACGAAATAGTTGGTTTCACAAACGAGGGCCGATATGAAGTACGCCGATTGGGCAAGAATCTGATAACAAAGGCGGCCAAAGAGCAACTGCGTTTGTGGCCTTCCGAATGGTCGGTCGAATGTGAAATGGAAGGTTTGCTCGAATTATTGGAATCTGATACCACAGGTTAATTGTAAGTATACGGTATAATCGGAGTTTAAGCTTATGTTGCAAATAATTGATTGATTTTGTTATAGTGGTGTGATGACGTCAGCGTTGTAGAACCTGACGGCGCAACACACTAAAACAAGGATTGCCATCTAATCACGTCGGTATGTGTATTACCGGACGGAACTGCAGATGTAAAATCCTTGTGGTAGGTCCAACACGTCTGCGGACGGAATGACCTTGTGACAGTAACGACATTGAGTGCCAAACGCCGGTGAATGTTTCACTGGTGGAAAGCCGAGCACTTGATAAGCACGTCTCAGGACGGAATAATGATATTTGTGTGCCAAACGCTAGTGAGTGTTTCACTAGTGGAAAGCCGAGCACTTGATAAGCACGTCTCAGGACGGAATAATGATATTTGTGTGCCAAACGCTAGTGAGTGTTTCACTAGTGGAAAGCCGAGCACTTAATTTGCACGTCTTAGGACGGAATAGTTATTTGGGGTGCCAAACGTCAGTGAATGTTTCACTGATGGAAAGCCGCGCACTTACCCAAATAATGTAAACGAGGGCGGACGTATCACAGTGGTGATACTCGAGTAAAAATGTCACTGCATATGCAGGTGCAAGCTTATATGTATGAGTTGTGATTATTTTTGTCTAAATGCTGTGTTGCATTTCAGATCACTGACCATGGACAATGCTTCGAGAGCGAAGATTCCGTCAGGATGGTCGTGTTAGATAAACGTGCTTTATCGGCCTATATTTGTTAATTTTGCATTTTGTTTAATGTCAAGTTGAATAAACAATTGATTTGTATCAAGCCGCCGCTCGTCAGTTATTATTCATTCTCTTATGAGCAATAGAAGGAATAGCTGCTGAGATTACACGGCCGCTGCTGTATTACCATTGTTTTGTAATTAATTGTTGTCAATTAAAATTATACCACAAGGATAACAATTTTCTTTTGTTAAATTATCTAACATTATATATTTTTTAATAATCTAATGTACAAAATGTATGACATATTCAATGGCTTTGCCTTTGTTGAATAAATATTATTATTGTTATGCACTACCGTCTCTTAACATTCCACGGGCCTTCCATTAGCGTCTAGCTTATACATAGTTGACTAATTTTGTACCACAAAACACGCTGAATTAAAGCAATTTCGAACGCAGTTACCTATATCTGTTTCGGTATTGAGAGCGAACTATTTTCATTATTTTAAAGGAAAAACATATTTAAAAAAATGCGTAATTCAAATATTATCAATAAAAATAATTTTATTAACAATTGTCAAATCATAACAAAAAGAAATATTTACATAGCCTCACATTTTTAAAAACATAATTCATGACAAATAATATTATATATACGATAATATTGTTATTAAATATGATTATATTTTGCAACAAATCCGATTGACAAATGTAGTCTTCTCGTTTAAAATTCCAATCTTCTCATTCCATCAATTTCACACATTCGAATTCACTGTAGGTAAATATTCAAAATATATAATAGGTAGAAGATACAGGATATCAATTTGTAATCTGTTTCAATAGATCTGTAAATAAATTCGTATATGACTAAATTCTATATTTTAGGAAACAAAATATTAGTTTTCATATTATAACCAAAAAATTATCAAGGTTAAAAAATGTTTTTTTTTTTTCTTAATCGTTATACAAAAAGTTAATAATATATAAAATAATGTATAAACAAACCGTTTTATAATTGAAAATATCCCAAAATACATCAATTTCCATAGTAAGATGTGTATTTATTTTCATAGAGCTGTCAAAATAATCTCACGCCATTTTTCATTTTATCTAAACTGCTCACAGACATACGTCGTAATCGACATTACGCGACTCGATTTTATACGTCGTCTCTCTCTAACCAATTGCATATATGGCGACCTCTTGGCGGAATAATTTTTCGAAATATCTCAGCAAAAATCACCGGATTTGTCTCGGACGTCTGTCAAAATGTTCTATAATTATCAATTTACACGATTTTGGCAAAAAGTTTACGTCCGATGGCCGTAATTTCGCTAAACAATGTTAAAAACCAATTCAACTGACAGCTAGAAAAAATTAAAATTTTATCAATCATTTGTTTTAAATTTGACATTTCAAAACAGAATTGACTCGTTTCACGAATCAAAATGCGACAAAAAATAAACTTCTGTCCCCGTCACTTTCATGTAGTTTAGCGACGTATGTTTTTAAAAAAATTTGATCGATTTGTCGCGTGTTAATTTCGCATTTAAGTTAGACTGTGACTTTTAATTTTTTTTGCCATGCTAAGTGAGAACCCCACACGGTCACCGTCATAGGAACGGAACAAAAAAACAATAACGCCGACTTTTATTTGCGAATTAACGGCGTTAAAAAAGTCGTTTTCGACGCGTCTTTTGCACTTTGCAGTTGGAGTTTTTTCTCGCGCTTCGTTTAAAACCGGTCTCGACGTCGTGCGACGAAAACTCGCCGAGATACGACCGATTCCGGACGACGGGTTAATCAAATGGGACTTTTTTGTTTCCGCGTCGGCGCCCGAATTTTCGCCGAAAACCGTCCGCGCGAAAACTCTTTAAAAAGAGGCGAAAAAAGTCTGCAATTCGAGACCGCCCTCGCCGCTGGGCGATTTTTTTACGATTTTAGCCGGGCGATTGAAAATTTTTTCAACGTTAAGAGATAGGCCCCCCTAAATATGCAAATTTTGCCGATGCGACGTTGAGATGTAGAAATAATGCGCCCTCGTCGTAATTTTTTTTCGTAAAAATCCCTCAATAATTGCACTTTTCTATAGACCGCCCGTTTGTACCTCGAAAAATTTTTCAGCTTTAATATAAGGGGACTAGTTGACCTGTGCAAAACCTTTTTGCAGGCAACTTAACACCGCTTTCAAAGATCAATGTTTTTGGTATGAGTCTGCGGAAAAATTTTTTTTTTACAAATTTTTTTTTTTTTGCATCCGTTTTTGCCATGGTTTGTAAAGATCACTGTGATTTGAATCACGCCTGCGGCGCCAATTATCTTTAACGTGGTACGCAAAACTTTTTTAAATGTGTTTCTACAATAGTTTTCCAATATCGATGTGTTTAGAATCACGCCTGCGGCGCCAATTACCATTGCTGGCATACACAAAACTTTTTTGAATGTGTCTTTAGAATAGTTCTCCAATATCAAAGTGTTATAAAATTTGTCTGGGACCCAATAATTACTCGGCCTAACGGCCTCGCCATATGGTCCCAAAAAATTCGTTTGCGATTACTCGGTCCTACGACCTCGCCGTTAGGCCGAAAAAGAAATTAGGGCACAGCGGGCCTTCGGCCCGCAATAAATTGGTCTGCAACTCAATATCTACTCGGTCTTACGACCTCGCAATTAGGCCCAAAAAGAAATTAAGGCGCGGCGGGCCTTCGGCCCGCAATAAATTGGTCTGCGACTCAATATCTACTCGGTCTTACGACCTCGCCATTAGGCCCAAAAAGAAATTAAGGTGCGGCGGGCCTTCGGCCCGCAATAAATTGGTCTGCGACTCAATATCTACTCGGTCTTACGACCTCGCCGATCAGTCCAAGAAGACAGTTTTTGTTTTTTTATATCTGTCTAAATAAAATAATTTTCACATATACCATTTATTTACTTTAGTATCCAAATAGACGACCTTTGCAAAACCTTGCGAGTTTACACCGTTTTCAATGATCATTGTTTTTAGTACGGGCCTTTAACATACGTTTTTTTATACATTTTTATACCTATTCTGCAAGTTGTCTCGTTGACTTTTCTCCATTAATTTCAAAGCTTGCTAAAACTAATTCGTCTTCACAGTGTTGAATGTTGTTTTTTTTCTTTGAAAATAAACCGTATACCGTTTCTATTTAAGTTCCTTAAAGTTATGGAATAAGGTTGTCGCTTTTCTGGATAAACGTTCAAGTATTCTGCTTGAACCCACGTGGTGTTTTTGTTACGCTGAATGTGTGCGCAAAAATAGCCTGTTTTTCAAATTTGAAAATGCTTGAGCCATCTTAAAGAGTAAATCAAACAAAATGAATTAGCAAAACTCGCTCGACATATTGTTAACCTGTCGGTATGTATTTGTTTCAACAAATTTTGTTTTACACGGCACACTGATCAGTATGGATAACGTCAAAAAGCTATTTTGGTCAGTTTTGTAGCTTCTGGTTCGTTTAGATATAGGATGTGCTATGTCAAATTATTTATAACAATAAGCAGATTTTAAATATCTGAAAATCCAAAACAGCGTCTATAAGAAAAATCAAAGTTCATGTCAATATCTCATTACGTAGTGGAAATAAAAAAATTAAATTTACGCCACTGAAAAGACCTTAAAAAGTTATCATAAAATGGTTAATGAAATTTTCATATATCTTCATAAATAAAAAAGTTATGGTCAGTTTTTCTAAATGGAAATTTTCACTATTTTCTGAATAAATTAATTTTTCTGCACTACTTTGCCTCTTTAACCGACTTTCTATCTCCACTAACAACAAAGTTACCCGTGTCAGCCCACGTCGGTTGAAACACCCTGTATATATTATGTGTAAATAAAGTGAATTTGACTTCTCGCATTAATATTCAAATTTTAAAGAAATCGGGTATTTTTCGTCAGATTTTGTGTATTTCTACACTTGTTAACTTTTTTAAGCCTGTGTACCGAATACTAACTTCATCGAAGCATAGTTAGGGCTCCGTATATCCGATGAAAAAGCGGAGTCCTTATAGGATCACTCTTGTGTCTGTCTTTTCGTTTGTCACAGCTCTCTCCGATTCTACGGGACGAAAAGTGTTGAAATTTTATTCAAAAATTCCTTCGATGCTAAAAGATGATTCAAGCTTACATTATTTCAAATGAATTTATAAAAAACAAATGCGTAATTATCTCAAATATTATTGTTGAAAGCAGCTTTACCGATGGCAATTTGACCCGATGCCTACGAAATCGCTTCGGTCTTGACCGATAGCTATCTATAATAGAAATTTCTTTGATGCTCATAGTTATATTTAACTTACACTATTAGTCTATGAATTTATTGCAATTTTGAAGGCAATTATATCTGTTTCTGTATTGAGAGCAAACTATTTTCGTTATTTAAAAAAAGAATTATTAGAAAAAATGCGTAATTACTTCAAATATTATCAATAAAAATAAGTTTATAAACATTTATTCAAAAAATATTGTTACAATAATATCAAAAATAAACTAAAAAAGAAAAAATATACATAACCTCATTTTTAACAGCATAACTTACGTCAAAAAAATGTTGTGGTTATTAAAAACGATAATTTTTTAAAACAAATCCGACTGACGAATGTAGTATTTATGTTTTAAAATTCCAATATATTGTCATTTCAACAATTCTTTACATTCGCATTCATTATAAGTAAGTAAATAATTTCCAAAATACAGGAATGAATTTATAACCTTATTTCGTGATCTGTAAATAAATTTGAATATGAACTATTTCAACTATTTCAAGAAGTATATAATAATTAAGAAAAAATGTTTAAACAAACCGTATTATAATTTTCTATATTCCAAAAATCAGCTTTGATAGTTTTGTATTCAATCATCTCACACATAGAACGTATAGGGTACGTTTGACATCTGATTGTGTGTTTAGTACACGACAATCCACACTAAATGCTTAATTCGCCAATAAATAATATAAATACCATTATAATATGTCAAATTATCTTAAATTTCGTTTTTAAATAACGATAAGCTACCGCTTACTGGTTAGAGACTTTGAATTATCATTTATAAAAAAGTTTCCGCCTGTCAGATTAACCTTTCATATGTATCAGATGTCAGACTGTGTACAATGATCAAAATAAGATCAAAATTATATGTCCGTCTCTATCTTACTACTTGTATATATTATGTCATCCTTTTGGCCGAATTAAATTTGAAGATTTCTCAGCAAAAATTATCGAGTCTGTCTCGGGTGTCTGTCAAAAAGTTTTATATTTAATAATTTACATGATTTTGGCAAAAAAATTACGGTCGATGGTCACAATTTCGTTAAATAATGTTAAACACCAACCGTTTGACAGATAAATTATATGTCATTGTTTGTTTAAAATGTCAAATGTGTAAGATTTGTGGCCGTACTCAAAATTATATGTCTGTCTCTTTCTTACTAACTACTTATATGGCAGGTCCTTGGCGAAATTATTTTTCGAGATATCTCAGCAAAAATCACCGGATTTGTCTCGGGCGTGTGTCAAAAGGTTCTATAATTGTCAATTTACATGATTTTGGCAAAAAGTTTACGTCCGATGGCCGTAATTTCGCTAAACAATGTTAAAAACCAATTCGACTGACAGCTAGAAAAAATTAAAATTTTATCAATCATTTGTTTTAAATTTGACATTTCAAAATAGAATTGACTCGTTTCACGAATCAAAATGCGACAAAAAATAAACTTCTGTCCCCGTCACTTTCATGTAGTTTAGCGACGTATGTTTTTAAAAAAATTTGATCGATTTGTCGCGTGTTAATTTCGCATTTAAGTTAGACTGTGACTTTTAATTTTTTTTGCCATGCTAAGTGAGAACCCCACACGGTCACCGTCATAGGAACGGAACAAAAAAACAATAACGCCGACTTTTATTTGCGAATTAACGGCGTTAAAAAAGTCGTTTTCGACGCGTCTTTTGCACTTTGCAGATAGAGTTTTTTCTCGCGCTTCGTTTAAAACCGGACTCGACGTCGTGCGACGAAAACTGGTCGAGATACGACCGATTCCGGACGACGGGTTAATCAAATGGGAGTTTTTTGTTTCCGCGTCGGCGCCCGAATTTTCGCCGAAAACCGTCCGCACGAAAACTCTTAAAAAAGAGGCGAAAAAAGTCTGCAATTTAAGACCGTCGGCGAGGTCGTGCGATTTTTTTTCGATTTTAGCCGAGCGTTTAAAGACGCCTCTCAACGTTATCCTTACGGGAGACGGGGTCGACTTTGTAAAATCGCCGGGGCTACGCCCCGCAAACGCAAGACACCCGAATAGCGCTACGCATCGAGTCAAGAAGTCTTCTCTGAGCACTTTTTTTAGCGAATTTTTTCGTCCAAAAATGCGAATTTGTATAGCTGCAAAAGTTTTTTTTTTTTCATTTTTTGCCTTTTAATACAAGTGGACTAGTTGACCCGTGCAAAACCTTTTTGCAGGCAACTTAACACTGCTTTCAATGATCAATGTTTTTGGTATGGGCTGCGGAAAAATTTTTTTTTACAAAATTTTTTTTTTGCATCCGTTTTTGCCATGGTTTGTAAAGATCACTGTGATTTGAATCACGCCTGCGGCGCCAATTGTCTTTAACGTGGTACGCAAAACTTTTTTAAATGTGTTTCAACAATAGTTTTTCAATATCGATGTGTTTAGAATCACGCCTGCGGCGCCAATTACCATTGCTGGCATACACAAAACTTTTTTGAATGTGTCTTTAGAATAGTTCTCCAATATCAAAATGTTATAAAATTTGTCTGGGACCCAATAATTACTTGGCCTAACGGCCTCGCCATGTGGTCACAAAAAAATTCATCTGCGATTACTCGGTCTTAACCCAAAAAAAAGGTTAGGGCACGGCGGGCCTTCGGCCCGCAATAAATTGGTCTGCAACTCAATATCTACTCGGTCTTACGACCTCGGCATTAGGCCCAAAAAGAAAATAAGGCGCGGCGGGCCTTCGGCCCGCATAAATTGGTCTGCGGCTCAATATCTGCTCGGTCTTACGACCTCGCCATTAGGCCCAAAAAGAATTAAGGCGCGGCGGGCCTTCGGCCCGCAATAAATTGATCTGCGGCTCAATATCTACTCGGTCTTACGACCTCGTCATTAGGCCCAAAAAGAAAATAAGGCGCGGCGGGCCTTTCGGCCCGCATAAATTGGTCTGCGGTTCAATATCTGCTCGGTCTTACGACCTCGCCATTAGGCCCAAAAAGAAATTAAAGTGCGGCGGGCCTTCGGCCCGCAATAAATTGGTCTGCGACTCAATATCTACTCGGTCTTACGACCTCGTCATTACGCCCAAAAAGAAAATAAGGCGCGGCGGGCCTTCGGCCCGCATAAATTGGTCTACGGCTCAATATCTACTCGGTCTTACGACCTCGCCATTAGAGCCAAAAAGAAAATAAGGCGCGGCGGGCCTTCGGCCCGCAATAAATTAGTCTGCGACTCAATATCTACTCGGTCTTACGATCTCGCCGATCAGTCCAAGAAGACAGTTTTTGTTTTTTTATATCTGTCTAAATAAAATAATTTTCACTTATACCTTTTATTTACTTTAGTATCCAAATAGACGACCTTTGCAAAACCTTGCGAGTTTACACCGTTTTCAATGATCAATATTTTTAGTACGGGCCTTTAAGATATGTTTTTTCTACATTTTTTTATACCTATTCTGCAAGTTGTCTCGTTGACTTTTCTCCATTAATTTCAAAGCTTGCTAAAACTAATTCGTCTTCACAGTGTTGAATGTTGCTTTTTTTCTTTGAAAATAAACCGTATACCATTAAATTTCTATTCTGCTTGAACCCACGTGGTGTTTTTGTTACGCTGAATGTGTGCGCAAAAATAGCCCGTTTCTTCAAATTTGAAAATGCTTGAGCCATCTTAGAGAGTAAATCAAACAAAATGAATTAGCAAAACTGTAGCGATCGCTCGACAGATTGTTAACCTGTCGGTATGTATTTGTTTCAACAAATTTTGTTTTACACGGCACACTGATCAGTATGGATAAAGTCAAAAAGATATTTTGGTCAGTTTTGTAGCTTCTGGTTCGTTTAGATATAGGATGTGCTATGTCAAATTATTCAAAAAAATAAGCAGAATTTGAATATCTGAAACTTCAAAACAGCGTCCATAAGGAAAAAAAATAATATATATATATATATATATATGTGTCAAGTGCATCATGGACGTATCATATGAAAGGGTTCGCTATTAGAAATACAAATATATTTCCTTTATAATTTTAAAATGCGTAGCTCGAAAGATATTAAAGAAAATATACAAAAATCGAGCGTTAACCATCTCCCCCATCACGGTGAAAACTGAACTTCAATTTTAGAAAATAGGAAATATAGTTTATAGGAAAACTTAAACGAAAATCCAAGTCTTAAAGATCTCACGGAAAACTGAATGGTACCGAACCATCTTCACGCGAGCTCGTCTCATTCTTGCCCGGTTTTTTTCTCATCTGTGACATACAGAGGTTTATTTATCACAATGAAGCCTGTATTTGAGTGTTGATTTTTTTTTTGATATTCTGAAAAAAAATCCTTCATCGGTTTTTAAAGAGATAGGAGCCGATTTTTTTAAATGCTCGATTCGAAAAAAATCTGTAAATATAATGCCATTTATTTATATGGTAGCCAATTTTGAGCCATTATAATTCATCGGCGCCTTTTCCCCTAAGTTAACCTCGGCGACCACCCTCTGTAAATTTTGGCGTCATTTTGAAATTTACCATCTTTTATTTACATGAAAAATACCACTCGTAAGTTGGTCTCTATTTGATTAAATGAACGGTGTGTTTTCAAACCAACTATAAAATTTGATGGCCATCCGAGTTGAAAATTATTTTAAAATAACAGATACGTCTCTTAATCTCATTTCACGGATTTTTCTATGTAATAAAAAAGGAATGCTGTTCACTGGTAGGCACAGCACTTGAAAACGGCAGGACCGATTTGGCTAATTTTTTCTCAAAATCAGAAAAATATTGATTATTATTTTCTATGGTATCTATTCTTCTTATATCCATGCCAAAGCCCCGCGAGGCTAAACTAATATGCTTGAGCCGGCGGCTCTACTATTGTTGTTATTGTTGTCGAGCAGGTCACAGCCCCGAAAGGCAAATTATAATATGGTAGAAACGAAGGCTCCACTACTGCTGTACAATCACACAAAAATGCTGTCAGTAATAATAGAATCATATACAGCTGTTCATTAAGTTCGGAAACGCTATAATATCGCAAAGAAATAGTATTTTTTGGAAAATGTTTCGAATAAAAGTTTCTCAATTCCAATCAACGCTTATTTTGATGACAAATATTTCCCCTTTAGGGGGTACACTTGCGGGGGACTGAGGTCAACTATAAAATTTCATATGGTAAACACTATTTTTCTCTATAAGGTCGTATTAAAAGTAAATTGATTAGAGCTCATATGATCCAAAAGATGAATTTCGGTTGAAAAAACTGTCAGAATCGTGTAATTACATTGCAAATAACCATAACATTTTCTGGCAAAAGTAAAAACCCCAATTGCGATTTATCTCAAAACTGACATTTTGCAAATATTTCGATGGCTAATATTTACGCGCATATTAATTTCATAATTTATCACAATCATCATTATTTTGTTTTGCAACTCTGTATACTATTGCAAAAGGAAATATGTATATGAGGATTTGTCAAAATAAAATAATTTAAATTTTCATAAACATATCTTTGTAACAAAGTCAGCTCCTACTCTTGTTTGCTAAGATTCTTATCACAAATGCTAAGCCACGATGTCCTTCTGACAACATAATATCATGCTTATGTCACCTCAATTTCAAAATACAGTATAATCTTTTGGGGAAGCTCCAAACACCTAATCAGACTGTTCAGACTACAAAAAAAATGCATTCCCATCATCATGAAAGTCGGCTATAGAGACTCGTGTATTCCGCTATTCAAAAAACTTAAAATACTACCTTTGCCGTCAATATATATATTTGAATGTGCCTGTTACGTTAAGAAACATTTTGAATAGGTACTTTGTAGTTTGTACTACACATAAACGGCCATAACTACCAAACACGAAACAAAATAGACTTATATGCAGGACCTAACATATTATACAGTATTATTAACAATTAAATAAATATCTACAATAACGTACCAGCGGACATAAAAATTCTTGAGCTTGAAAGATATAAAACAGTGCTATATCAACATTTAGTTAACAATTGCTTTTACAGTGTCAGTGACTTCACTGTTCAGCTCCAACAAAAATAACAATATTTTAATCTATATCCATATTTTATATAAATTGTAATATTTCATAGACGGTGACAGTCGTTTGAAAATATTTTTTTCTTATATAGCATTGTAACAATGGTTGTTTCTCAACAATTATAGCTAACGATCGCTATTATACTGCCGATTATGTTTAATCTATTACTTGGCTATAACATATGAACATTTACTTATATTTTAATAGTTATTTAATATTTTATATATTTTTCAATAATCTAATGTACAATATGTATGACATATTCAATGGCTTTGCCTTTGTTGAATAAATATTATTATTGTTATGCACTACCGTCTCTTAACATTCCACGGGCCTTCCATTAGCGTCTAGCTTATACATAGTTGACTAATTTTGTACCACAGAACACGCTGAATTAAAGCAATTTCGAACGCAGTTATATCTGTTTCGGTATTGAGAGCGAACTATTTTCATTATTTTAAAGGAAAAACATATTTAAAAAAATGCCTAATTACTTCAAATATTATCAATAAAAATAATTTTATTAACAATTGTCAAATCATAACAGAAAGAAATATTTACATAGCCTCACATTTTTAAAAACATAATTCATGACAAATAATATTATATATACGATAATATCGTTATTAAATATGATTATATTTTGCAACAAATCCGATTGACCAATGAAGTCTTCTCATTTAAAATTCCAATCTTGTCATTCCATCAATTTCACACATTCGAATTCACTGTAGGTAGAAGACACAGGAAATCAATTTGTAATCTGTTTCAATAGATCTGTAAATAAATTCATATATGACTAATTTCTATATTTTAGGAAACAAAAAATTATCACTGTTAAAAAATGTTTTTTTTTCTTAATCGTTATACAAAAAGCTAATAATATATATAATAACGTATAAACAAACCGTTTTATAATTGAAAATATCCCAAAATACATCAATTTCCCTAGTAAGATGTGTATTTATTTTCATAGAGCTGTCAAAATAATCTCACGCCATTTTTACTTTTATCTGAACTGCTCATAGACATACGTCGTAATCGACATTACGCGACTCGATTTTATACGTCGTCTCTTTCTAACCAATTGCATATATGGCGACCTCTTGGCGGAATAATTTTTCGAAATATCTCAGCAAAAATCACCCGATTTGTCTCGGACGTCTGTCAAAATGTTCTATAATTATCAATTTACACGATTTTGGCAAAAAGTTTACGTCCGATGGGTGTAATGTCGCTAAACAATGTTAAAAACCAATTCGACTGACAGCTAGAAAAAATTCAAATTTTATCAATCATTTGTTTTAAATTTCGCATTTCAAAATAGAACTGACTCGTTTCACGAATCAAAATGCGACAAAAAATAAACTTCTGTCCCCGTCACTTTCATGTAGTTTAGCGACGTATATTTTTAAAAAAATTTGATTGATTTGTCGCGTGTTAATTTCGCATTTAAGTTAGACTGTGACTTTTAATTTTTTTTGCCATGCTAAGTGAGGACCCCACACGGTCACCGTCATAGGAACGGAACAAAAAAACAATAACGCCGACTTTTATTTGCGAATTAACGGCGTTAAAAAAGTCGTTTTCGACGCGTCTTTTGCACTTTGCAGTTAGAGTTTTTTCTCGCGCTTCGTTTAAAACCGGTCTCGACGTCGTGCGACGAAAAGTCGCCGAGATACGACCGATTCCGGACGACGGGTTAATCAAATGGGAGTTTTTTGTTTCCGCGTCGGCGCCCGAATTTTCGCCGAAAACCGTCCGCGCGAAAACTCTTTAAAAAGAGGCGAAAAAAGTCTGCAATTCAAGACCGAACTCGCCGCTGGGCGATTTTTTTACGATTTTAGCCGAGCGTTTAAAGACGCCTCTCAACGTTATCCTTACGGGAGACGGGGTCGACTTTGAAAAATCGCCGGGGCTACGCCCCGCAAACGCAAGACACCCGAATAGCGCTACGCATCGAGTCAAAAAGTCCTCTCTGAGCAGTTTTTTTAGCGAATTTTTTCGTCCAAAAATGCGAATTTGTATAGCTGCAAAAGTTTTTTTTTTTCAAATTTTTGCCTTTTAATACAAGTGGACTAGTTGACCTGTGCAAAACCTTTTTACAGGCAACTTAACACCGCTTTCAAAGATCAATGTTTTTGGTATGGGTCTGTGGAAAAAATTTTTTTTTACAAAATTTTTTTTTTGCATTCGTTTTGGCCATGGTTTGTAGAGATCACTGTGATTTGAATAACGCCTGCGGCGCCAATTATCTTTAACGGGGTACGCAAAACTTTTTTAAATGTGTTTCTCCAATAGTTTTCTAATATCGATGTGTTTAGAATCACGCCTGCGGCGCCAATTACCATTGCTGGCATACACAAAACTTTTTTGAATGTGTCTTTAGAATAGTTCTCCAATATCAAAGTGTTATAAAATTTGTCTGGGACCCAATAATTACTCGGCCTAACGGCCTCGCCATGTGATCCCAAAAAAATTCATCTGCGATTACTCGGTCTTAGACCCAAAAAAAAATTAGGGCACACGGGCCTTCGGCCCGCAATGAATTGGTCTGCAACTCAATATCTACTCGGTCTTACGACCTCGGCATTAGGCCCAAAAAGAAAATAAGGCGCGGCGGGCCTTCGGCCCGCAATAAATTGGTGCGGCTCAATATCTACTCGGCCTTACGACCTCGCCATTAGGCCCAAAAGGAAATTAAGGCGCGGCGGGCCTTCGGCCCGCAATAAATTGGTCTGCAGCTCAATATCTACTCGGTCTTACGACCTCGCCATTAGGCCCAAAAAGAAATTAAGGCGCGGCGGGCCTTCGGCCCGCAATAAATTGGTCTGCGACTCAATATCTACTCAGTCTTACGACCTCGCCATTAGAGCCAAAAAGAAAATAAGGCGCGGCGGGCCTTCGGCCCGCATAAATTGGTCTGCGGCTCAATATCTACTCGGTCTTACGACCTCGCCATTAGAGCCAAAAAGAATATAAGGCGCAGCGGGCCTTCGGCCCGCAATAAATTGGTCTGCGACTCAATATCTACTCGGTCTTACGATCTCGCCGATCAGTCCAAGAAGACAGTTTTTGTTTTTTTATATCTGTCTAAATAAAATAATTTTCACTTATACCATTTATTTACTTTAGTATCCAAATAGACGACCTTTGCAAAACCTTGCGAGTTTACACCGTTTTCAATGATCAATGTTTTTAGACGGGCCTTTAAGATACGTTTTTTATACATTTTTTTATACCTATTCTGCAAGTTGTCTCGTTGACTTTTCTCCATTAATTTCAAAGCTTGCTAAAACTAATTCGTCTTCACAGTTTTGAATGTTGCTTTTTTTCTTTGAAAATAAACCGTATACCATTAAATTTCTATTCTGCTTGAACCCATGTGGTGTTTTTGTTACGCTGAATGTGTGCGCAAAAATAGCTCGTTTCTTCAAATTTGAAAATGCTTGAGCCATCTTAGAGAGTAAATCAAACAAAATGAATTAGCAAAACTGTAGCGATCGCTCGACAGATTGTTAACCTGTCGGTATGTATTTGTTTCAACAAATTTTGTTTTACACGGCACACTGATCAGTATGGATAACGTCAAAAAGCTATTTTGGTCAGTTTTGTAGCTTTTAGTTCGCTTAGATATAGGATGTGCTATGTCAAATTATTCAAAAAAATAAGCAGAATTTGAATATCTGAAACTCCAAAACAGCGTCCATAAGAAAAAAAAAAAAAAAAATATATATATATATATATATATATATATATATATATATATATATATATATATATATATATTTCAAGTGCATTATGGACGTATCATATGAAAGGGTTCGCTATGAGAAATACTAATATATTTCCTTTATAATTTTAAAATGCGTAGCTCGAAAGATATTAAAGAAAATATACAAAAATCGAGCGTTAACCATCTCCCCCATCACGGTGAAAACTGAAATTCAATTTTTGAAAATAGGAAATATAGTTTATAGGAAAACCTAAACGAAAATCCAAGTCTTAAAGATCTCACGGAAAACTGAATGGTATCGAACCATCTTCACGCGAGCTCGACTCATTCTTGCTCGGTTTTTTTCTCATCTGTGACATACAGAGGTAAATTTATCACAATGAAGTCTGTATTTTTGCGTTGATTTTTTTTTTTTGATATTCTGAAAAAAAAATCCTTCATCGATTTTTAAAGAGATAGGGGCCGATTTTTTTAAATGTTCGATTCGAAAAAAATCTGTAAATATGATGCCATTTATTTATATGGTAGCCAATTTTGAGCCATTATAATTCATCGGCGCCTTTTCCCCTAAGTTAACCTCGGTGACCACCCTCTGTAAATTTCGGCGTCATTTTGAAATTTACCATCTTTTATTTACATGAAAAATACCACTCGTAAGTTGGTCTCTATTTGATTAAATGAACGGTGTGTTTTCAAACCAACTATAAAATTTGATGGCCATCCGAGTTGAAAATTATTTTAAAATAACAGATACGTCTCTTAATCTCATTTCACGGATTATTCTATGTAATAAAAAAGGAATGCTGTTCACTGGTAGGCATAGCACTTGAAAACGGCAGGACCGATTTGGCTAATTTTTTCTCAAAATCAGAAAAATATTGATTAATATTTTCTATGGTATCTATTCTTCTTATATCCATGCCAAAGCCCCGCGAGGCTAAACTAATATGCTTGAGCCGGCGGCTCTACTATTGTTGTTGTTGTTGTCGAGCAGGTCGCTGCCCCGAGAGGCAAATTATAATATGGTAGAAACGAAGGCTCCACTACTGCTGTACAATCACACAAATTAAATGCTGTCAGTAATAACAGAATCAGCATGTTCAAAAAATTCGGAAACGCTAAAATATCGCAAAGAAATAGTATTTTTTGGAAAATGTTTCGAATAAGAGTTTCTCAATTCCAATCAACGCTTATTTTGATGACAAATATTTCCCCTTTAGGGGGTACACTTGCGTGGGACTGAGGTCAACTCTAAAATTTCATATGGAAAACACTATTTTTCTCTATTAGGTCGTATTAAAAGTAAATTGATTAGAGCTCATATGATCCAAAAGATGAATTTCGGTTGAAAAAACTATCAGAATCGTGTAATTACATTGCAAATAACCATAACATTTTCTGGCAAAAGTAAAAACCCTAATTGCGATTTATCTCAAAACTGACATTTTGCAAATACTTCGATGGCTAATATTTACACGCATATTAATTTCATAATTTTTCACAATCATCATTATTTTGTATTTCAACTCTGTATACTATTGCAAAAGGAAATATGTATATGAGGATTTGTCAAAATAAAATAATTTAAATTTTCATAAACATATCTTTGTAACAAAGTCAGCTCCTACTCTTGTTTGCTAAGATTCTTATCACAAATGCTAAGCCACGATGTCCTTCTGACCACATAATATCATGCTTATGTCACCTCAATTTCAAAATACAGTATAATCTTTTGGGGAAGCTCCAAACACCTAATCAAACTGTTCAGACTACAAAAAAATGCATTCGCATTATCATGAAAGTCGGCTATAGAGACTCGTGTATTCCGCTATTCAAAAAACTTAAAATACTACCTTTGCCGTCAATATATATATTTGAATGCGCCTGTTACGTTAAGAAACATTTTGAATAGGTACTTTGTAGTTTGTACTACACATAAACGGACATAATTACCAAACACGACACAAAATAGACTTATATGCAGGACCTAACATATCATACAGTGTTATTAACAATTAAATAAATATCTACAATAACGTACCAGCGGACATAAAAATTCTTGAGCTTGAAAGATATAAAACAGTGCTGTATCAACATTTAGTTAACAATTGCTTTTACAGTGTCAGTGACTTCACTGTTCAGCTCCAACAAAAATAACAATATTTTAATCTATATCCATATTTTATATAAATTGTAATATTTCATAGACGGTGACAGTCGTTTGAAAATATTTTTTTCTTATATAGCATTGTAACAATGGTTGTTTCTCAAAAATTATAGCTAACGATCGCTATTATACTGCCGATTATGTTTAATCTATTACTTGGCTATAATATATGAACATTAACTTATATTTTAATAGTTATTTAACATTTTATATATTTTTTAATAATCTAATGTACAAAATGTATGACATATTCAATGGCTTTGCCTTTGTTGAATAAATATTATTATTGTTATGCACTACCGTCTCTTAACATTCCACGGGCCTTCCATTAGCGTATAGCTTATACATAGTTGACTAATTTTGCACCACAAAACACGCTGAATTAAAGCAATTTCGAACGCAGTTACCTATATCTGTTTCGGTATTGAGAGCGAACTATTTTCATTATTTTAAAGGAAAAACATATTTAAAAAAATGCATAATTCAAATATTATCAATAAAAATAATTTTATTAACAATTTATTGTCAAATCATAACAAAAAGAAATATTTACATAGCCTCACATTTTTAAAAACATAATTCATGACAAATAATATTATATATACGATAATATCGTTATTAAATATGATTATATTTTGCAACAAATCCGATTGACCAATGAAGTCTTCTCGTTTAAAATTCCAATCTTGTCATTCCATCAATTTCACACATTCGAATTCACTGTAGGTAGAAGACACAGGAAATCAATTTGTAATCTGTTTCAATAGATCTGTAAATAAATTCATATATGACTAATTTCTATATTTTAGGAAACAAAAAATTATCACTGTTAAAAAATGTTTTTTTTTCTTAATCGTTATACAAAAAGCTAATAATATATATAATAACGTATAAACAAACCGTTTTATAATTGAAAATATCCCAAAATACATCAATTTCCCTAGTAAGATGTGTATTTATTTTCATAGAGCTGTCAAAATAATCTCACGCCATTTTTACTTTTATCTGAACTGCTCATAGACATACGTCGTAATCGACATTACGCGACTCGATTTTATACGTCGTCTCTTTCTAACCAATTGCATATATGGCGACCTCTTGGCGGAATAATTTTTCGAAATATCTCAGCAAAAATCACCCGATTTGTCTCGGACGTCTGTCAAAATGTTCTATAATTATCAATTTACACGATTTTGGCAAAAAGTTTACGTCCGATGGGTGTAATGTCGCTAAACAATGTTAAAAACCAATTCGACTGACAGCTAGAAAAAATTCAAATTTTATCAATCATTTGTTTTAAATTTCGCATTTCAAAATAGAACTGACTCGTTTCACGAATCAAAATGCGACAAAAAATAAACTTCTGTCCCCGTCGCTTTCATGTAGTTTAGCGACGTATATTTTTAAAAAAATTTGATCGATTTGTCGCGTGTTAATTTCGCATTTAAGTTAGACTGTGACTTTTAATTTTTTTTGCCATGCTAAGTGAGGACCCCACACGGTCACCGTCATAGGAACGGAACAAAAAAACAATAACGCCGACTTTTATTTGCGAATTAACGGCGTTAAAAAAGTCGTTTTCGACGCGTCTTTTGCACTTTGCAGTTAGAGTTTTTTCTCGCGCTTCGTTTAAAACCGGTCTCGACGTCGTGCGACGAAAAGTCGCCGAGATACGACCGATTCCGGACGACGGGTTAATCAAATGGGAGTTTTTTGTTTCCGCGTCGGCGCCCGAATTTTCGCCGAAAACCGTCCGCGCGAAAACTCTTTAAAAAGAGGCGAAAAAAGTCTGCAATTCAAGACCGAACTCGCCGCTGGGCGATTTTTTTACGATTTTAGCCGAGCGTTTAAAGACGCCTCTCAACGTTATCCTTACGGGAGACGGGGTCGACTTTGAAAAATCGCCGGGGCTACGCCCCGCAAACGCAAGACACCCGAATAGCGCTACGCATCGAGTCAAAAAGTCCTCTCTGAGCAGTTTTTTTAGCGAATTTTTTCGTCCAAAAATGCGAATTTGTATAGCTGCAAAAGTTTTTTTTTTCAAATTTTTGCCTTTTAATACAAGTGGACTAGTTGACCTGTGCAAAACCTTTTTACAGGCAACTTAACACCGCTTTCAAAGATCAATGTTTTTGGTATGGGTCTGCGGAAAAAATTTTTTTTTACAAATTTTTTTTTTTGCATTCGTTTTGGCCATGGTTTGTAGAGATCACTGTGATTTGAATAACGCCTGCGGCGCCAATTATCTTTAACGGGGTACGCAAAACTTTTTTAAATGTGTTTCTCCAATAGTTTTCTAATATCGATGTGTTTAGAATCACGCCTGCGGCGCCAATTACCATTGCTGGCATACACAAAACTTTTTTGAATGTGTCTTTAGAATAGTTCTCCAATATCAAAGTGTTATAAAATTTGTCTGGGACCCAATAATTACTCGGCCTAACGGCCTCGCCATGTGATCCCAAAAAAATTCATCTGCGATTACTCGGTCTTAGACCCAAAAAAAAATTAGGGCACACGGGCCTTCGGCCCGCAATGAATTGGTCTGCAACTCAATATCTACTCGGTCTTACGACCTCGGCATTAGGCCCAAAAAGAAAATAAGGCGCGGCGGGCCTTCGGCCCGCAATAAATTGGTGCGGCTCAATATCTACTCGGCCTTACGACCTCGCCATTAGGCCCAAAAGGAAATTAAGGCGCGGCGGGCCTTCGGCCCGCAATAAATTGGTTTGCGACTCAATATCTACTCGGTCTTACGACCTCGTCATTAGGCCCAAAAAGAAAATAAGGCGCGGCGGGCCTTCGGCCCGCAATAAATTGGTCTGCAGCTCAATATCTACTCGGTCTTACGACCTCGCCATTAGGCCCAAAAAGAAATTAAGGCGCGGCGGGCCTTCGGCCCGCATAAATTGGTCTGCGGCTCAATATCTACTCGGTCTTACGACCTCGCCATTAGAGCCAAAAAGAATATAAGGCGCAGCGGGCCTTCGGCCCGCAATAAATTGGTCTGCGACTCAATATCTACTCGGTCTTACGATCTCGCCGATCAGTCCAAGAAGACAGTTTTTGTTTTTTTATATCTGTCTAAATAAAATAATTTTCACTTATACCATTTATTTACTTTAGTATCCAAATAGACGACCTTTGCAAAACCTTGCGAGTTTACACCGTTTTCAATGATCAATGTTTTTAGACGGGCCTTTAAGATACGTTTTTTATACATTTTTTTATACCTATTCTGCAAGTTGTCTCGTTGACTTTTCTCCATTAATTTCAAAGCTTGCTAAAACTAATTCGTCTTCACAGTTTTGAATGTTGCTTTTTTTCTTTGAAAATAAACCGTATACCATTAAATTTCTATTCTGCTTGAACCCATGTGGTGTTTTTGTTACGCTGAATGTGTGCGCAAAAATAGCTCGTTTCTTCAAATTTGAAAATGCTTGAGCCATCTTAGAGAGTAAATCAAACAAAATGAATTAGCAAAACTGTAGCGATCGCTCGACAGATTGTTAACCTGTCGGTATGTATTTGTTTCAACAAATTTTGTTTTACACGGCACACTGATCAGTATGGATAACGTCAAAAAGCTATTTTGGTCAGTTTTGTAGCTTTTAGTTCGCTTAGATATAGGATGTGCTATGTCAAATTATTCAAAAAAATAAGCAGAATTTGAATATCTGAAACTCCAAAACAGCGTCCATAAGAAAAAAAAAAAAAATATATATATATATATATATATATATATATATATATATTTCAAGTGCATCATGGACGTATCATATGAAAGGGTTCGCTATGAGAAATACTAATATATTTCCTTTATAATTTTAAAATGCGTAGCTCGAAAGATATTAAAGAAAATATACAAAAATCGAGCGTTAACCATCTCCCCCATCACGGTGAAAACTGAAATTCAATTTTTGAAAATAGGAAATATAGTTTATAGGAAAACCTAAACGAAAATCCAAGTCTTAAAGATCTCACGGAAAACTGAATGGTATCGAACCATCTTCACGCGAGCTCGACTCATTCTTGCTCGGTTTTTTTCTCATCTGTGACATACAGAGGTAAATTTATCACAATGAAGTCTGTATTTTTGCGTTGATTTTTTTTTTTTGATATTCTGAAAAAAAAATCCTTCATCGATTTTTAAAGAGATAGGGGCCGATTTTTTTAAATGTTCGATTCGAAAAAAATCTGTAAATATGATGCCATTTATTTATATGGTAGCCAATTTTGAGCCATTATAATTCATCGGCGCCTTTTCCCCTAAGTTAACCTCGGTGACCACCCTCTGTAAATTTCGGCGTCATTTTGAAATTTACCATCTTTTATTTACATGAAAAATACCACTCGTAAGTTGGTCTCTATTTGATTAAATGAACGGTGTGTTTTCAAACCAACTATAAAATTTGATGGCCATCCGAGTTGAAAATTATTTTAAAATAACAGATACGTCTCTTAATCTCATTTCACGGATTATTCTATGTAATAAAAAAGGAATGCTGTTCACTGGTAGGCATAGCACTTGAAAACGGCAGGACCGATTTGGCTAATTTTTTCTCAAAATCAGAAAAATATTGATTAATATTTTCTATGGTATCTATTCTTCTTATATCCATGCCAAAGCCCCGCGAGGCTAAACTAATATGCTTGAGCCGGCGGCTCTACTATTGTTGTTGTTGTTGTCGAGCAGGTCGCTGCCCCGAGAGGCAAATTATAATATGGTAGAAACGAAGGCTCCACTACTGCTGTACAATCACACAAATTAAATGCTGTCAGTAATAACAGAATCAGCATGTTCAAAAAATTCGGAAACGCTAAAATATCGCAAAGAAATAGTATTTTTTGGAAAATGTTTCGAATAAGAGTTTCTCAATTCCAATCAACGCTTATTTTGATGACAAATATTTCCCCTTTAGGGGGTACACTTGCGTGGGACTGAGGTCAACTCTAAAATTTCATATGGAAAACACTATTTTTCTCTATTAGGTCGTATTAAAAGTAAATTGATTAGAGCTCATATGATCCAAAAGATGAATTTCGGTTGAAAAAACTATCAGAATCGTGTAATTACATTGCAAATAACCATAACATTTTCTGGCAAAAGTAAAAACCCTAATTGCGATTTATCTCAAAACTGACATTTTGCAAATACTTCGATGGCTAATATTTACACGCATATTAATTTCATAATTTTTCACAATCATCATTATTTTGTATTTCAACTCTGTATACTATTGCAAAAGGAAATATGTATATGAGGATTTGTCAAAATAAAATAATTTAAATTTTCATAAACATATCTTTGTAACAAAGTCAGCTCCTACTCTTGTTTGCTAAGATTCTTATCACAAATGCTAAGCCACGATGTCCTTCTGACCACATAATATCATGCTTATGTCACCTCAATTTCAAAATACAGTATAATCTTTTGGGGAAGCTCCAAACACCTAATCAAACTGTTCAGACTACAAAAAAATGCATTCGCATCATTATGAAAGTCGGCTATAGAGACTCGTGTATTCCGCTATTCAAAAAACTTAAAATACTACCTTTGCCGTCAATATATATATTTGAATGCGCCTGTTACGTTAAGAAACATTTTGAATAGGTACTTTGTAGTTTGTACTACACATAAACGGACATAATTACCAAACACGACACAAAATAGACTTATATGCAGGACCTAACATATCATACAGTGTTATTAACAATTAAATAAATATCTACAATAACGTACCAGCGGACATAAAAATTCTTGAGCTTGAAAGATATAAAACAGTGCTGTATCAACATTTAGTTAACAATTGCTTTTACAGTGTCAGTGACTTCACTGTTCAGCTCCAACAAAAATAACAATATTTTAATCTATATCCATATTTTATATAAATTGTAATATTTCATAGACGGTGACAGTCGTTTGAAAATATTTTTTTCTTATATAGCATTGTAACAATGGTTGTTTCTCAACAATTATAGCTAACGATCGCTATTATACTGCCGATTATGTTTAATCTATTACTTGGCTATAATATATGAACATTAACTTATATTTTAATAGTTATTTAACATTTTATATATTTTTTAATAATCTAATGTACAAAATGTATGACATATTCAATGGCTTTGCCTTTGTTGAATAAATATTATTATTGTTATGCACTACCGTCTCTTAACATTCCACGGGCCTTCCATTAGCGTATAGCTTATACATAGTTGACTAATTTTGCACCACAAAACACGCTGAATTAAAGCAATTTCGAACGCAGTTACCTATATCTGTTTCGGTATTGAGAGCGAACTATTTTCATTATTTTAAAGGAAAAACATATTTAAAAAAATGCATAATTCAAATATTATCAATAAAAATAATTTTATTAACAATTTATTGTCAAATCATAACAAAAAGAAATATTTACATAGCCTCACATTTTTAAAAACATAATTCATGACAAATAATATTATATATACGATAATATCGTTATTAAATATGATTATATTTTGCAACAAATCCGATTGACCAATGAAGTCTTCTCGTTTAAAATTCCAATCTTGTCATTCCATCAATTTCACACATTCGAATTCACTGTAGGTAGAAGACACAGGAAATCAATTTGTAATCTGTTTCAATAGATCTGTAAATAAATTCATATATGACTAATTTCTATATTTTAGGAAACAAAATATTAGTTTTCATATTGTAACCAAAAAATTATCACTGTTAAAAAATGTTTTTTTTTCTTAATCGTTATACAAAAAGATAATAATATATATAATAACGTATAAACAAACCGTTTTAGAATTGAAAATATCCCAAAATACATCAATTTCCCTAGTAAGATGTGTATTTATTTTCATAGAGCTGTCAAAATAATCTCACGCCATTTTTACTTTTATCTGAACTGCTCATAGACATACGTCGTAATCGACATTACGCGACTCGATTTTATACGTCGTCTCTCTCTAACCAATTGCATATATGGCGACCTCTTGGCGGAATAATTTTTCGAAATATCTCAGCAAAAATCACCCGATTTGTCTCGGACGTCTGTCAAAATGTGCTATAATTATCAATTTACACGATTTTGGCAAAAAGTTTACGTCCGATGGGTGTAATTTCGCTAAACAATGTTAAAAACCAATTCGACTGACAGCTAGAAAAAATTCAAATTTTATCAATCATTTGTTTTAAATTTTACATTTCAAAATAGAATTGACTCGTTTCACGAATCAAAATGCGACAAAAAATAAACTTGTGTCCCCGTCACTTTCATGTAGTTTAGCGACGTATGTTTTTAAAAAAATTGATCGATTTGTCGCGTGTTAATTTCGCATTTAAGTTAGACTGTGACTTTTAATTTTTTTTGCCATGCTAAGTGAGAACCCCACACGGTTACCGTCATAGGAACGGAACAAAAAAACAATAACGCCGACTTTTATTTGCGAATTAACGGCGTTAAAAAAGTCGTTTTCGACGCGTCTTTTGCACTTTGCAGATAGAGTTTTTTCTCGCGCTTCGTTTAAAACCGGTCTCGAAGTCGTGCGACGAAAACTCGCCGAGATACGACCGATTCCGGACGACGGGTTAATCAAATGGGAGTTTTTTGTTTCCGCGTCGGCGCCCGAATTTTCGCCGAAAACCGTCCGCACGAAAACTCTTTAAAAAGAGGCGAAAAAAGTCTGCAATTCAAGACCGGCCTCGCCGCTGGGCGATTTTTTTTCGATTTTAGCCGAGCGTTTAAAGACGCCTCTCAACGTTATCCTTACGGGAGACGGGGTCGACTTTGAAAAATCGCCGGGGCTACGCCCCGCAAACGCAAGACACCCGAATAGCGCTACGCATCGAGTCAAAAAGTCCTCTCTGAGCACTTTTTTTAGCGAATTTTTTCGTCGAAAAATGCGAATTTGTATAGCTGCAAAAGTTTTTTTTTTTTCATTTTTTGCCTTTTAATACAAGTGGACTAGTTGACCTGTGCAAAACCTTTTTGCAGGCAACTTAACACCGCTTTCAAAGATCAATGTTTTTGGTATGGGTCTGCGGAAAAATTTTTTTTTTACAAAATTTTTTTTTTGCATTCGTTTTTGCCATGATTTGTAAAGATCACTGTGATTTGAATCACGCCTGCGGCGCCAATTATCTTTAACGGGGTACGCAAAACTTTTTTAAATGTGGTTCTCCAATAGTTTTCTAATATCGATGTGTTTAGAATCACGCCTGCGGCGCCAATTACCATTGCTGGCATACACAAAACTTTTTTGAATGTGTCTTTAGAATAGTTCTCCAATATCAAAGTGTTATAAAATTTGTCTGGGACCCAATAATTACTCGGCCTAACGGCCTCGCCATGTGGTCCCTAAAAAATTCATCTGCGATTACTCGGTCTTAGACCCAAAAAAAAATTAGGGCACACGGGCCTTCGGCCCGCAATAAATTAGTCTGCGACTCAATATCTACTCGGTCTTACGACCTCGCCATTAGAGCCAAAAAGAAAATAACGCGCGGCGGGCCTTCGGCCCGCATAAATTGGTCTGCGGCTCAATATCTACTCGGTCTTACGACCTCGCCATTAGAGCCAAAAAGAATATAAGGCGCGGCGGGCCTTCGGCCCGCAATAAATTGGTCTGCGACTCAATATCTACTCGGTCTTACGATCTCGCCGATCAGTCCAAGAAGACAGTTTTTGTTTTTTTATATCTGTCTAAATAAAATAATTTTCACTTATACCATTTATTTACTTTAGTATCCAAATAGACGACCTTTGCAAAACCTTGCGAGTTTACACCGTTTTCAATGATCAATGTTTTTAGACGGGCCTTTAAGATACGTTTTTTATACATTTTTTTATACCTATTCTGCAAGTTGTCTCGTTGACTTTTCTCCATTAATTTCAAAGTTTGCTAAAACTAATTCGTCTTCACAGTGTTGAATGTTGCTTTTTTTCTTTGAAAATAAACCGTATACCATTAAATTTCAATTCTGCTTGAACCCACGTGGTGTTTTTGTTACGCTGAATGTGTGCGCAAAAATAGCTCGTTTCTTCAAATTTGAAAATGCTTGAGCCATCTTAGAGAGTAAATCAAACAAAATGAATGAGGAAAACTGTAGCGATCGCTCGACAGATTGTTAACCTGTCGGTATGTATTTGTTTCAACAAATTTTGTTTTACACGGCACACTGATCAGTAAGGATAACGTCAAAAAGCTATTTTGGTCAGTTTTGTAGCTTCTGGTTCGCTTAGATATAGGATGTGCTATGTCAAATTATTCAAAAAAATAAGCAGAATTTGAATATCTGAAACTCCAAAACAGCGTCCATAAGAAAATAAGTGCATCATGGACGTATCATATGAAAGGGTTCGCTAAGAGAAACACTAATATATTTCTTTTGTAATTTTAAAATGCGTAGCTCGAAAGATATTAAAGAAAATATACAAAAATCGAGCGTTAACCATCTCCACCATCACGGTGAAAACTGAACTTCAATTTTAGAAAATAGGAAATATAGTTTATAGGAAAACCTAAACGAAAATCCAAGTCTTAAAGATCTCACGGAAAACTGAATGGTATCGAACCATCTTCACGCGAGCTCGACTCATTCTTGCTCGGTTTTTTTCTCATCTGTGACATACAGAGATAAATTTATCACAATGAAGTCTGTATTTGAGCGTTGATTTTTTTTTTGATATTCTGAAAAAAAATTTTTCATCGATTTTTAAAGAGATAGGGGCCGATTTTTTTAAATGTTCGATTCGAAAAAAATCTGTAAATATGATGCCATTTATTTATATGGTAGCCAATTTTGAGCCATTATAATTCATCGGCGCCTTTTCCCCTAAGTTAATCTCGGTGACCACCCTCTGTAAATTTCGGCGTCGTTTTGAAATTTACCATCTTTTATTTACATGAAAAATACCACTCGTAAGTTGGTTTCTATTTGATTAAATGAACGGTGTGTTTTCAAACCAACTATAAAATTTGATGGCCATCCGAGTTGAAAATTATTTTAAAATAACAGATAGGTCTCTTAATCTCATTTCACGGATTATTCTATGTAATAAAAAAGGAATGCTGTTCACTGGTAGGCACAGCACTTGAAAACGGCAGGACCGATTTGGCTAATTTTTTCTCAAAATCAGAAAAATATTGATTAATATTTTCTATGGTATCTATTCTTCTTATATCCATGCCAAAGCCCCGCGAGGCTAAACTAATATGCTTGAGCCGGCGGCTCTACTATTGTTGTTGTTGTTGTCGAGCAGGTCGCTGCCCCGAGAGGCAAATTATAATATGGTAGAAACGAAGGCTCCACTACTGCTGTACAATCACACAAATTAAATGCTGTCAGTAATAATAGAATCATATACAGCGTGTTCAAAAAATTCGGAAACGCTAAAATATCGCAAAGAAATAGTATTTTTTGGAAAATGTTTCGAATAAGAGTTTCTCAATTCCAATCAACGCTTATTTTGATGACAAATATTTCCCCTTTAGGGGGTACACTTGCGGGGGACTGAGGTCAACTCTAAAATTTCATATGGTAAACACTATTTTTCTCTATTAGGTCGTATTAAAAGTAAATTGATTAGAGCTCATATGATCCAAAAGATGAATTTCGGTTGAAAAAACTATCAGAATCGTGTAATTACATTGCAAATAACCATAACATTTTCTGGCAAAAGTAAAAACCCTAATTGCGATTTATCTCAAAACTGACATTTTGCAAATACTTCGATGGCTAATATTTACACGCATATTAATTTCATAATTTATCACAATCATCATTATTTTGTATTGCAACTCTGTATACTATTGCAAAAGGAAATATGTATATGAGGATTAGTCAAAATAAAATAATTTAAATTTTCATAAACATATCTTTGTAACAAAGTCAGCTCCTGCTCTTGTTTGCTAAGATCCTTATCACAAATGCTAAGCCACGATGTCCTTCTGACAACATAATATCATGCTTATGTCACCTCAATTTCAAAATACAGTATAATCTTTTGGGGAAGCTCCAAACACCTAATCAAACAATTCAGACTACAAAAAAATGCATTCGCATCATCATGAAAGTCGGCTATAGAGACTCGTGTATTCCGCTATTCAAAAAACTTAAAATACTACCTTTGCCGTCAATATATATATTTGAATGCGCCTGTTACGTTAAGAAACATTTTGATTAGGTACTTTGTAGTTTGTACTACACATAAACGACACAAAATAGACTTATATGCAGGACCTAACATATCATACAGTGTTATTAACAATTAAATAAATATCTACAATAACGTACCAGCGGACATAAAAATTCTTGAGCTTGAAAGATATAAAACAGTGCTATATCAACATTTAGTTAACAATTGCTTTTACAGTGTCAGTGACTTCACTGTTCAGCTCCAACAAAAATAACAATATTTTAATCTATATCCATATTTTATATAAATTGTAATATTTCATAGACGGTGGCAGTCGTTTGAAAATATTTTTTTCTTATATAGCATTGTAACAATGGTTGTTTCTCAACAAAAACGATCGCTATTATACTGCCGATTATGTTTAATCTATTACTTGGCTATAATATATGAACATTAACTTATATTTTAATAGTTATTTAATATTTTATATATTTTTTAATAATCTAATGTACAAAATGTGACATATTTAATGGCTTTGCCTTTGTTGAATAAATATTATTATTGTTATGCACTACCGTCTCTTAACATTCCACGGGCCTTCCATTAGCGTCTAGCTTATACATAGTTGACTAATTTTGTACCGCAAAACACGCTGAATTAAAGCAATTTCGAACGCAGTTATATCTGTTTCGGTATTGAGAGCGAACTATTTTCATTATTTTAAAGGAAAAACATATTTAAAAAAATGCCTAATTACTTCAAATATTATCAATAAAAATAATTTTATTAACAATTGTCAAATCATAACAAAAAGAAATATTTACATAGCCTCACATTTTTAAAAAAATAATTCATGACAAATAATATGTTTTTTTTTTCTTAATCGTTATACAAAAAGCTAATAATATATAAAATAACGTATAAACAAACCGTTTTATAATTGAAAATATCCCAAAATACATCAATTTCCATAGTAAGATGTGTATTTATTTTCATAGAGCTGTCAAAATAATCTCACGCCATTTTTAATTTTATCTAAACTGCTCACAGACATACGTCGTAATCGACATTACGCGACTCGATTTTATACGTCGTCTCTTTCTAACCAATTGCATATATGGCGACCTCTTGGCGGAATAATTTTTCGAAATATCTCAGCAAAAATCACCCGATTTGTCTCGGACGTCTGTCAAAATGTTCTATAATTATCAATTTACACGATTTTGGCAAAAAGTTTACATCTGATGGGTATAATTTCGCTAAACAATGTTAAAAACCAATTCGACTGACAGCTAGAAAAAATTCAAATTTTATCAATCATTTGTTTTAAATTTCGCATTTCAAAATAGAATTGACTCGTTTCACGAATCAAAATGCGACAAAAAATAAACTTCTGTCCCCGTCACTTTCATGTAGTTTAGCGACGTATGTTTTAAAAAAAAATTGATCGATTTGTCGCGTGTTAATTTCGCATTTAAGTTAGACTGTGACTTTTAATTTTTTTTGCCATGCTAAGTGAGAATCCCACACGGTCACCGTCATAGGAACGGAACAAAAAAACAATAACGCCGACTTTTATTTGCGAATTAACGGCGTTAGAAAAGTCGTTTTCGACGCGTCTTTTGCACTTTGCAGTTGGAGTTTTTTCTCGCGCTTCGTTTAAAACCGGTCTCGACGTCGTGCGACGAAAACTGGCCGAGATACGACCGATTCCGGACGACGGGTTAATCAAATGGGAGTTTTTTGTTTCCGCGTCGGCGCCCGAATTTTCGCCGAAAACCGTCCGCACGAAAACTCTTTAAAAAGAGGCGAAAAAAGTCTGCAATTCAAGACCGCCCTCGCCGCTGGGCGATTTTTTTTCGATTTTAGCCGAGCGTTTAAAGACGCCTCTCAACGTTATCCTTACGGGAGACGGGGTCGAATTTGAAAAATCGCCGGGGCTACGCCCCGCAAACGCAAGACACCCGAATAGCGCTACGCATCGAGTCAAAAAGTCCTCTTTAAGCACTTTTTTTGGCGAATTTTTTCGTCGAAAAATGCAAATTTGTATAGCTGCAAAAGTTTTTTTTTTTCATTTTTTGCCTTTTAATACAAGTGGACTAGTTGACCTGTGCAAAACCTTTTTGCAGGCAACTTAACACCGCTTTCAAAGATCAATGTTTTTGGTATGGGTCTGCGGAAAAATTTTTTTTTACAAAATTTTTTTTGTTGGATTCGTTTTTGCCATGGTTTGTAAAGATCACTGTGATTTGAATCACGCCTGCGGCGCCAATTATCTTTAACGGGGTACGCAAAACTTTTTTAAATGTATTTCTCCAATAGTTTTCTAATATCGATGTGTTTAGAATCACGCCTGCGGCGCCAATTACCATTGCTGGTACACACAAAACTTTTTTGAATGTGTCTTTAGAATAGTTCTCCAATATCAAAGTGTTATAAAATTTGTTTGGGACCCAATAATTACTCGGCCTAACGGCCTCGCCATGTGGTCCCAAAAAAATTCATCTGCGATTACTCGGTCTTAGACCCAAAAAAAAATTAGGTCACGGCGGGCCTTCGGCCCGCAATAAATTGGTCTGCAACTCAATATCTACTCGGTCTTCCGACCTCGGCATTAGGTCCAAAAAGAAAATAAGACGCGGCGGGCCTTCGGCCCGCAATAAATTGGTCTGCGACTCAATATCTACTCGGTTTTACGACCTCGTCATTAGGCCCAAAAAGAATATAAGGCGCGGCGGGCCTTCGGCCCGCAATAAATTGGTCTGCGGCTCAATATCTACTCGGTCTTACGACTTCGTCATTAGGCCCAAAAAGAAATTAAGGCGCGGCGGGCCTTCGGCCCGCAATATATTGGTCTGCGACTCAATATCTACTCGGTCTTACGACCTCGTCATTAGGCCCAAAAAGAAAATAAGGCGCGGCGGGCCTTCGGCCCGCAATAAATTGGTCTGCGACTCAATATCTACTCGGTCTTACGATCTCGTCGATCAGTCCAAGAAGACAGTTTTTGTTTTTTTATATCTGTCTAAATAAAATAATTTTCACTTATACCATTTATTTACTTTAGTATCCAAATAGACGACCTTTGCAAAACCTTGCGAGTTTACACCGTTTTCAATGATCAATGTTTTTAGACGGGCCTTTAAGATACGTTTTTTCTACATTTTTTTATACCTATTCTGCAAGTTGTCTCGTTGACTTTTCTCCATTAATTTCAAAGCTTGCTAAAACTAATTCGTCTTCACAGTGTTGATTGTTGCTTTTTTTCTTTGAAAATAAACCGTATACCATTAAATTTCTATTCTGCTTGAACCCACGTGGTATTTTTGTTACGCTGAATGTGTGCGCAAAAATAGCTCGTTTCTTCAAATTTGAAAATGCTTGAGCCATCTTAGAGAGTAAATCAAACAAAATGAATTAGCAAAACTGTAGCGATCGCTCGACAGATTGTTAACCTGTCGGTATGTATTTGTTTCAACAAATTTTGTTTTACACGGCACACTGATCAGTATGGATAACGTCAAAAAGCTATTTTGGTCAGTTTTGTAGCTTCTGGTTCGTTTAGATATAGGATGTGCTATGTCAAATTATTCAAAAAAATAAGCAGAATTTGAATATCTGAAACTCCAAAACAGCGTCCATAAGAAAATAAGTGCATCATGGACGTATCATATGAGAGGGTTCGCTAAGAGAAACACTAATATATTTCCTTTATAATTTTAAAATGCGTAGCTCGAAAGATATTAAAGAAAATATACAAAAATCGAGCGTTAACCATCTCCCCCATCACGGTGAAAACTGAACTTCAATTTTAGAAAATAGGAAATGTAGTTTATAGGAAAACCTAAACGAAAATCCAAGTCTTAAAGATCTCACGGAAAACTGAATAGTATCGAACCATCTTCACGCGAGCTCGACTCATTCTTGCTCGGTTTTTTTCTCATCTGTGACATACAGAGGTAAATTTATCACAATGAAATCTGTATTTGAGCGTTGATTTTTTTTTTTTGATATTCTGAAAAAAAATCCTTCATCGATTTTTAAAGAGATAGGGGCCGATTTTTTGAAATGTTCGATTCGAAAAAAATCTGTAAATATGATGCCATTTATTTATATGGTACCCAATTTTGAGCCATTATAATTCATCGGCGCCTTTTCCCCTAAGTTAACCTCGGTGACCACCCTCTGTAAATTTCGGCGTCATTTTGAAATTTACCATCTTTTATTTACATGAAAAATACCACTCGTAAGCTGGTTTCTATTTGATTAAATGAACGGTGTGTTTTCAAACCAACTATAAAATTTGATGGCCATCCGAGTTGAAAATTATTTTAAAATAACAGATACGTCTCATAATCTCATTTCACGGATTATTTTATGTAATAAAAAAGGAATGCTGTTCACTGGTAGGCACAGCACTTGAAAACGGCAGGACCGATTTGGCTAATTTTTTCTCAAAATCAGAAAAATATTGATTAATATTTTCTATGGTATCTATTATTCTTATATCCATGCCAAAGCCCCGCGAGGCTAAACTAATATGCTTGAGCCGGCGGCTCTACTATTGTTGTTATTGTTGTCGAGCAGGTCGCAGCCCCGAGAGGCAAATTATAATATGGTAGAAACGAAGGCTCCACTACTGCTGTACAATCACACAAAAATGCTGTCAGTAATAAAAGAATCATATACAGCATGTTCATTAAGTTCGGAAACGCTATAATATCGCAAAGAAATAGTATTTTTTGGAAAATGTTTCGAATAAAAGTTTCTCAATTCCAATCAACGCTTATTTTGATGACAAATATTTCCCCTTTAGGGGGTACACTTGCGGGGGACTGAGGTCAACTATAAAATTTCATATGGTAAACACTATTTATCTCTATAAGGTCGTATTAAAAGTAAATTGATTAGAGCTCATATGATCCAAAAGATGAATTTCGGTTGAAAAAACTGTCAGAATCGTGTAATTACATTGCAAATAACCATAACATTTTCTGGCAAAAGTAAAAACCCTAATTGCGATTTATCTCAAAACTGACATTTTGCAAATATTTCGATGGCTAATATTTACACGCATATTAATTTCATAATTTATCACAATCATCATTATTTTGTATTGCAACTCTGTATACTATTGCAAAAGGAAATATGTATATGAGGATTTGTCAAAATAAAATAATTTAAATTTTCATAAACATATCTTTGTAACAAAGTCAGCTCCTACTCTTGTTTGCTAAGATCCTTATCACAAATGCTAAGCCACGATGTCCTTCTGACTACATAATATCATGCTTATGTCACCTCAATTTCAAAATACAGTATAATCTTTTGGGGAAGCTCCAAACACCTAATCAGACTGTTCAGACTACAAAAAAAAAACATTCGCATCATCATGAAAGTCGGCTATAGAGACTCGTGTATTCCGCTATTCAAAAAACTTAAAATACTACCTTTGCCGTCAATATATATATTTGAATGCGCCTGTTACGTTAAGAAACATTTTGAATAGGTACTTTGTAGTTTGTACTACACATAAACGGCCATAACTACCAAACACGACACAAAATAGACTTATATGCAGGACCTAACATATTATACAGTATTATTAACAATTAAATAAATATCTACAATAACGTACCAGCGGACATAAAAATTCTTGAGCTTGAAAGATATAAAACAGTGCTATATCAACATTTAGTTAACAATTGCTTTTACAGTGTCAGTGACTTCACTGTTCAGCTCCAACAAAAATAACAATATTTTAATCTATATCCATATTTTATATAAATTGTAATATTTCATAGACGGTGACAGTCGTTTGAAAATATTTTTTTCTTATATAGCATTGTAACAATGGTTGTTTCTCAACAATTATAGCTAACGATCGCTATTATACTGCCGATTATGTTTAATCTATTACTTATATTTTAATAGTTATTTAATATTTTATATATTTTTCAATAATCTAATGTACAATATGTATCGACATATTCAATGGCTTTGCCTTTGTTGAATAAATATTATTATTGTTATGCACTACAACCGTCCCTTAACATTCCACGGGCCTTCCATTAGCGTCTAGCTTATACATAGTTGACTAATTTTGTACCACAGAACACGCTGAATTAAAGCAATTTCGAACGCAGTTATATCTGTTTCGGTATTGAGAGCGACCTATTTTCATTATTTTAAAGGAAAAACATATTTAAAAAAATGCCTAATTACTTCAAATATTATCAATAAAAATAATTTTATTAACAATTGTCAAATCATAACAAAAAGAAATATTTACATAGCCTCACATTTTTAAAAACATAATTCATGACAAATAATATTATATATACGATAATATCGTTATTAAATATGATTATATTTTGCAACAAATCCGATTGACCAACGAAGTCTTCTCATTTAAAATTCCAATCTTGTCATTCCATCAATTTCACACATTCGAATTCACTGTAGGTAGAAGACACAGGAAATCAATTTGTAATCTGTTTCAATAGATCTGTAAATAAATTCATATATGACTAATTTCTATATTTTAGGAAACAAAATATTAGTTTTCATATTGTAACCAAAAAATTATCAAGTTTAAAAAATGTTTTTTTTTTTTCTTAATCGTTATACAAAAAGCTAATAATATATATATAATAACGTATAAACAAACCGTTTTATAATTGAAAATATCCCAAAATACATCAATTTCCCTAGTAAGATGTGTATTTATTTTCATAGAGCTGTCAAAATAATCTCACGCCATTTTTACTTTTATCTGAACTGCTCATAGACATACGTCGTAATCGACATTACGCGACTCGATTTTATACGTCGTCTCTTTCTAACCAATTGCATATATGGCGACCTCTTGGCGGAATAATTTTTCGAAATATCTCAGCAAAAATCACCGGATTTGTCTCGGACGTCTGTCAAAATGTTCTATAATTATCAATTTACACGATTTTGGCAAAAAGTTTATGTCCGATGGGTGTAATTTCGCTAAACAATGTTAAAAACCGATTCGACTGACAGCTAGAAAAAATTCAAATTTTATCAATCATTTGTTTTAAATTTGACATTTCAAAATAGAATTGACTCGTTTCACGAATCAAAATGCGACAAAAAATAAACTTCTGTCCCCGTCACTTTCATGTAGTTTAGCGACGTATGTTTTTAAAAAAAATTGATCGATTTGTCGCGTGTTAATTTCGCATTTAAGTTAGACTGTGACTTTTAATTTTTTTTGCCATGCTAAGTGAGGACCCCACACGGTCACCGTCATAGGAACGGAACAAAAAAACAATAACGCCGACTTTTATTTGCGAATTAACGGCGTTAAAAAAGTCGTTTTCGACGCGTCTTTTGCACTTTGCAGTTGGAGTTTTTTCTCGCGCTTCGTTTAAAACCGGTCTCGACGTCGTGCGACGAAAACTGGCCGAGATACGACCGATTCCGGACGACGGGTTAATCAAATGGGAGTTTTTTGTTTCCGCGTCGGCGCCCGAATTTTCGCCGAAAACCGTCCGCACGAAAACTCTTAAAAAAGAGGCGAAAAAAGTCTGCAATTCAAGACCGGCCTCGCCGCTGGGCGATTTTTTTTCGATTTTAGCCGAGCGTTTAAAGACGCCTCTCAACGTTATCCTTACGGGAGACGGGGTCGACTTTGAAAAATCGCCGGGGCTACGCCCCGCAAACGCAAGACACCCGAATAGCGCTACGCATCGAGTCAAAAAGTCCTCTCTGAGCACTTTTTTTAGCGAATTTTTTCGTCCAAAAATGCAAATTTGTATAGCTGCAAAAGTTTTTTTTTTTTCATTTTTTGCCTTTTAATACAAGTGGACTAGTTGACCAGTGCAAAACCTTTTTGCAGGCAACTTAACACCGCTTTCAAAGATCAATGTTTTTGGTATGGGTCTGCGGAAAAATTTTTTTTTTACAAATTTTTTTTTTTTTTGCATCCGTTTTTGCCATGGTTTGTAAAGATCACTGTGATTTGAATCACGCCTGCGGCGCCAATTATCTTTAACGGGATACGCAAAACTTTTTTAAATGTGTTTCTACAATAGTTTTCCAATATCGATGTATTTAGAATCACGCCTGCGGCGCCAATTACCATTGCTGGCATACACAAAACTTTTTTGAATGTGTCTTTAGAATAGTTCTCCAATATCAAAGTGTTATAAAATTTGTCTGGGACCCAATAATTACTCGGCCTAACGGCCTCGCCATATGGTCCCAAAAAGATTCGTCTACGATTACTCGGTCTTACGACCTCGCCGTTAGGCCCAAAAAGAAATTAGGGCACAGCGGGCCTTCGGCCCGCAATAAATTGGTCTGCAACTCAATATCTACTCGGTCTTACGACCTCGGCATTAGGTCCAAAAAGAAAATAAGACGCGGCGGGCCTTCGGCCCGCAATAAATTGGTCTGCGGCTCAATATCTACTCGGTCTTACGACCTCGCCATTAGGCCCAAAAAGAAAATAAGGCGCGGCGGGCCTTCGGCCCGCAATAAATTGGTCTGCGACTGAATATCTACTCGGTCTTACGACCTCGTCATTAGGCCCAAAAAGAAAATAAGGCGAGGCGGGCCTTCGGCCCGCAATAAATTAGTCTGCGACTCAATATCTACTCGGTCTTACGTCCTCGCCATTAGGCCCAAAAAGAAATTAAGGCGCGGCGGGCCTTCGGCCCGCAATAGATTGGTCTGCGACTCAATATCTACTCGGTCTTACGACCTCGTCATTAGGCCCAAAAAGAAAATAAGGCGAGGTGGGCCTTCGGCCCGCAATAAATTGGTCTGCGACTCAATATCTACTCGGTCTTAGCACCTCGCCATTAGGCCCAAAAAGAAATTAAGACGCGGCGGGCCTTCGGCCCGCAATAAATTGGTCTGCGGCTCAATATCTACTCGGTCTTACGACCTCGCCATTAGGCCCAAAAAGAAATTAAGGTGCGGCGGGCCTTCGGCCCGCAATAAATTGGTCTGCGACTCAATATCTACTCGGTCTTACGATCTCGCCGATCAGTCCAAGAAGACAGTTTTTGTGTTTTTATATCTGTCTAAATAAAATAATTTTCACTTATACCATTTATTTACTTTAGTATCCAAATAGACTACCTTTGCAAAACCTTGCGAGTTTACACCGTTTTCAATGATCAATGTTTTTAGTACGGGCCTTTAACATACGTTTTTTTATACATTTTTTATACCTATTCTGCAAGTTGTCTCGTTGACTTTTCTCCATTAATTTCAAAGCTTGCTAAAACTAATTCGTCTTCACAGTGTTGAATGTTGTTTTTTTTCTTTGAAAATAAACCGTATACCGTTTCTATTTAAGTTCCTTAAAGTTATGGAATAAGGTTGTCGCTTTTCTGGATAAACGTTCAAGTATTCTGCTTGAACCCACGTGGTGTTTTTGTTACGCTGAATGTGTGCGCAAAAATAGCCTGTTTTTCAAATTTGAAAATGCTTGAGCCATCTTAGAGAGTAAATCAAACAAAATTAGCAAAACTCGCTCGACATATTGTTAACCTGTCGGTATGTATTTGTTTCAACAAATTTTGTTTTACACGGCACACTGATCAGTATGGATAACGTCAAAAAGCTATTTTGGTCAGTTTTGTAGCTTCTGGTTCGTTTAGATATAAGATGTGCTATGTCAAATTATTCAAAACAATAAGCAGATTTTGAATATCTGAAAATCCAAAACAGCGTCTATAAGAAAAATCAAAGTTCATGTCAATATCTCATTACGTAGTGGAAATAAAAAAATTAAATTTTCGCCACTGAAGAGACCTTAAAAAGTTATCATAAAATGGTCAATGAAATTTTCAGATATCTTCATAAATAAAAAAGTTATGGCCAGTTTTTCTAAATGGAAATTTTCACTATTTTCTGAATAAATTAATTTTTCTGCACTACTTTGCCTCTTTAACCGACTTTCTATCACCACTAACAACAAAGTTACCCGTGTTAGCCCACGTCGGTTGAAACACCCTGTATATATTATGTGTAAATAAAGTGAATTTGACTTCTCCCATTAATATTCAAATTTTAGAGAAATCGGGTATTTTTCGTCAGATTTTATGTATTTCTACACTTGTTAACTTTTTTAAGCCTGTGTACCGAATACTAACTTCATCGAATCAATGGCTTTGCCTTTGTTGAATAAATATTATTATTATTATGCACTACCGTCTCTTAACATTCCACGGGCCTCCCATTATCGTCTAGCTTATACATAGCTGACTAATTTTGTACCACAGAACTCGCTGAATTAAAGCAATTTCGAAAGCAGTTATATCTGTTTCGGTATTGAGAGCGAACTATTTTCATTATTTCAAAGGAAAAACATATTTAAAAAAATGCGTAATTACTTCAAATATTATCAATAAAAATAATTTTATTAACAATTGTCAAATCATAACAAAAAGAAATAATTACATAACCTCACATTTTTAAAAACATAATTCATGACAAATAATATTATATATATAATAATATCGTTATTAAATATTATATTTTGCAACAAATCCGATTGACCAATGTAGTCTCTCGTTTAAAATTCCAATTTTGTCATTTCATCAATTTAACACAATATTCGAATATTCGAATATACTTAGTATAATAGGTAGAAGATACAGGAAATCAATTTGTAATCTGTTTCAATAGATCTGTAAATAAATGTATATATATATGAATAATTTCTATATTTTAGGAACCAAAATATTAGTTTTCATATTATAACCAAATAATTTTCAAGGTTAAAAAATGTTTTTTTTTTCTTAATCGTTATACAAAAAGTTAATAATATATAAAATAACGTATAAACAAACCGTTTTATAATTGAAAATATCCCAAAATACATCAATTTCCATAGTAAGATGTGTATTTATTTTCATAGAGCTGTCAAAATAATCTCACGCCATTTTTAATTTTATCTAAACTGCTCACAGACATACGTCGTAATCGACATTACGCGACTCGATTTTATACGTCGTCTCTTTCTAACCAATTGCATATATGGCGACCTCTTGGCGGAATAATTTTTCGAAATATCTCAGCAAAAATCACCCGATTTGTCTCGGACGTCTGTCAAAATGTTCTATAATTATCAATTTACACGATTTTGGCAAAAAGTTTACGTCCGATGGGTATGAATTCGCTAAACAATGTTAAAAACCAATTCGACTGACAGCTAGAAAAAATTCAAATTTTATCAATCATTTGTTTTAAATTTCGCATTTCAAAATAGAATTGACTCGTTTCACGAATCAAAATGCGACAAAAAATAAACTTCTGTCCCCGTCACTTTCATGTAGTTTAGCGACGTATGTTTTTAAAAAAATTTGATCGATTTGTCGCGTGTTAATTTCGCATTTAAGTTAGACTGTGACTTTTAATTTTTTTTGCCATGCTAAGTGAGAACCCCACACGGTCACCGTCATAGGAACGGAACAAAAAAACAATAACGCCGACTTTTATTTGCGAATTAACGGCGTTAGAAAAGTCGTTTTCGACGCGTCTTTTGCACTTTGCAGATAGAGTTTTTTCTCGCGCTTCGTTTAAAACCGGTCTCGACGTCGTGCGACGAAAAGTCGCCGAGATACGACCGATTCCGAACGACGGGTTAATCAAATGGGAGTTTTTTGTTTCCGCGTCGGCGCCCGAATTTTCGCCGAAAACCGTCCGCACGAAAACTCTTTAAAAAGAGGCGAAAAAAGTCTGCAATTCAAGACCGCCCTCGCCGCTGGGCGATTTTTTTACGATTTTAGCCGAGCGTTTAAAGACGCCTCTCAACGTTATCCTTACGGGAGACGGGGTCGACTTTGAAAAATCGCCGGGGCTACGCCCCGCAAACGCAAGACACCCGAATAGCGCTACGCATCGAGTCAAAAAGTCCTCTCTGAGCACTTTTTTTAGCGAATTTTTTCGTCCAAAAATGCAAATTTGTATAGCTGCAAAAGTTTTTTTTTTTTCATTTTTTGCCTTTTAATACAAGTGGATAGTTGACCTGTGCAAAACCTTTTTGCAGGCAACTTAACACCGCTTTCAAAGATCAATGTTTTTGGTATGGGTCTGCGGAAAAATTTTTTTTACAAATTTTTTTTTTTGCATTCGTTTTTGCCATGGTTTGTAAAGATCACTGTGATTTGAATCACGCCTGCGGCGCCAATTATCTTTAACGGGGTACGCAAAACTTTTTTAAAAGTGTTTCTCCAATAGTTTTCTAATATCGATGTGTTTAGAATCACGCCTGCGGCGCCAATTACCATTGCTGGCATACACAAAACTTTTTTGAATGTGTCTTTAGAATAGTTCTCCAATATCAAAGTGTTATAAAATTTGTCTGGGACCCAATAATTACTCGGCCTAACGGCCTCGCCATGTGGTCCCAAAAAAATTCATCTGCGATTACTCGGTCGTAGACCCAAAAAAAAATTAGGGCACACGGGCCTTCGGCCCGCAATAAATTGGTCTGCAACTCAATATCTACTCGGTCTTACGACCTCGGCATTAGGCCCAAAAAGAAAATAAGGCGCAGCGGGCCTTCGGCCCGCAATAAATTGGTGCGGTTCAATATCTACTCGGCCTTACGACCTCGCCATTAGGCCCAAAAGGAAATTAAGGCGCGGCGGGCCTTGGGCCCGCAATATATTGGTCTGCGACTCAATATCTACTCGGTCTTACGATCTCGCCGATCAGTCCAAGAAGACAGTTTTTGTTTTTTTATATCTGTCTAAATAAAATAATTTTCACTTATACCATTTATTTACTTTAGTATCCAAATAGACGACCTTTGCAAAACCTTGCGAGTTTACACCGTTTTCAATGATCAATGTTTTTAGACGGGCCTTTAAGATACGTTTTTTATACATTTTTTTATACCTATTCTGCAAGTTGTCTCGTTGACTTTTCTCCATTAATTTCAAAGCTTGCTAAAACTAATTCGTCTTCACAGTGTTGATTGTTGCTTTTTTTCTTTGAAAATAAACCGTATACCATTAAATTTCTATTCTGCTTGAACCCACGTGGTATTTTTGTTACGCTGAATGTGTGCGCAAAAATAGCTCGTTTCTTCAAATTTGAAAATGTTTGAGCCATCTTAGAGAGTAAATCAAACAAAATGAATTAGCAAAACTGTAGCGATCGCTCGACAGATTGTTAACCTGTCGGTATGTATTTGTTTCAACAAATTTTGTTTTACACGGCACACTGATCAGTATGGATAACGTCAAAAAGCTATTTTGGTCAGTTTTGTAGCCTCTGGTTCGTTTAGATATAGGATGTGCTATGTCAAATTATTCAAAAAAATAAGCAGAATTTGAATATCTGAAACTCCAAAACAGCGTCCATAAGAAAAAAAAAATATATATATATATATATATATATATATATATATATATAAATATATATATATATATATATATATTTCAAGTGCATCTTGGACGTATCATATGAAAGGGTTCGCTATGAGAAATACTAATATATTTCCTTTATAATTTTAAAATGCGTAGCTCGAAAGATATTAAAGAAAATATACAAAAATCGAGCGTTAACCATCTCCCCCATCACGGTGAAAACTGAACTTCAATTTTAGAAAATAGGAAATATAGTTTATAGGAAAACCTAAACGAAAATCCAAGTCTTAAAGATCTCACGGAAAACTGAATGGTATCGAACCATCTTCACGCGAGCTCGACTCATTCTTGCTCGGTTTTTTTCTCATCTGTGACATACAGAGGTAAATTTATCACAATGAAGTCTGTATTTGAGCGTTGATTTTTTTTTTTGATATTCTGAAAAAAAAATCCTTCATCGATTTTTAAAGAGATAGGGGCCGATTTTTTTAAATGTTCGATTCGAAAAAAATCTGTAAATATGATACCATTTATTTATATGGTAGCCAATTTTGAGCCATTATAATTCATCGGCGCCTTTTCCCCTAAGTTAACCTCGGTGACCACCCTCTGTAAATTTCGGCGTCATTTTGAAATTTACCATCTTTTATTTACATGAAAAATACCACTCGTAAGTTGGTCTCTATTTGATTAAATGAACGGTGTGTTTTCAAACCAACTATAAAATTTGATGGCCATCCGAGTTGAAAATTATTTTAAAATAACAGATACGTCTCTTAATCTCATTTCACGGATTATTCTATGTAATAAAAAAGGAATGCTGTTCACTGGTAGGCACAGCACTTGAAAACGGCAGGACCGATTTGGCTAATTTTTTCTCAAAATCAGAAAAATATTGATTAATATTTTCTATGGTATCTATTCTTCTTATTATTATCCATGCCAAAGCCCCGCGAGGCTAAACTAATATGCTTGAGCCGGCGGCTCTACTATTGTTGTTGTTGTTGTCGAGCAGGTCGCTGCCCCGAGAGGCAAATTATAATATGGTAGAAACGAAGGCTCCACTACTGCTGTACAATCACACAAATTAAATGCTGTCAGTAATAATAGAATCATATACAGCGTGTTCAAAAAATTCGGAAACGCTAAAATATCGCAAAGAAATAGTATTTTTTGGAAAATGTTTCGAATAAGAGTTTCTCAATTCCAATCAACGCTTATTTTGATGACAAATATTTCCCCTTTAGGGGGTACACTTGCGGGGGACTGAGGTCAACTCTAAAATTTCATATGGTAAACACTATTTTTCTCTATTAGGTCGTATTAAAAGTAAATTGATTAGAGCTCATATGATCCAAAAGATGAATTTCGGTTGAAAAAATATCATGCTTATGTCACCTCAATTTCAAAATACAGTATAATCTTTTGGGGAAGCTCCAAACACCTAATCAAACTGTTCAGACTACAAAAAAATGCATTCGCATCATCATGAAAGTCGGCTATAGAGACTCGTGTATTCCGCTATTCAAAAAACTTAAAATACTACCTTTGCCGTCAATATATATATTTGAATGCGCCTGTTACGTTAAGAAACATTTTGAATAGGTACTTTGTAGTTTGTACTACACATAAACGGACATAACTACCAAACACGACACAAAATAGACTTATATGCAGGACCTAACATATACAGTGTTATTAACAATTAAATAAATATCTACAATAACGTACCAGCGGACATAAAAATTCTTGAGCTTGAAAGATATAAAACAGTGCTATATCAACATTTAGTTAACAATTGCTTTTACAGTGTCAGTGACTTCACTGTTCAGCTCCAACAAAAATAACAATATTTTAATCTATATCCATATTTTATATAAATTGTAATATTTCATAGACGGTGACAGTCGTTTGAAAATATTTTTTTCTTATATAGCATTGTAACAATGGTTGTTTCTCAACAATTATAGCTAACGATCGCTATTATACTGCCGATTATGTTTAATCTATTACTTGGCTATAATATATGAACATTAACTTATATTTTAATAGTTATTTAATATTTTATATATTTTTTAATAATCTAATGTACAAAATGTATGACATATTCAATGGATTTGACTTTGTTGAATAAATATTATTATTGTTATGCACTACCGTCTCTTAACATTCCACGGGCCTTCCATTAGCGTCTAGCTTATACATAGTTGACTAATTTTGTACCACAAAACACGCCGAATTAAAGCAATTTCGAACGCAGTTACCTATATCTGTTTCGGTATTGAGAGCGAACTATTTTCATTATTTTAAAGGAAAAACATATTTAAAAAAATGCGTAATTCAAATATTATAAATAAAAATAATTTTATTAACAATTGTCAAATCATAACAAAAAGAAATATTTACATAGCCTCACATTTTTAAAAACATAATTCATGACAAATCATATTATATATACGATAATATCGTTATTAAATATGATTATATTTTGCAACAAATCCGATTGACCAATGTGTAGTCTTCTCGTTTAAAATTCCAATCTTCTCATTCCATCAATTTCACACATTCGAATTCACTGTAGGTAAATATTCAAAATATATAATAGGTAGAAGATACAGGATATCAATTTGTAATCTGTTTCAATAGATCTGTAAATAAATTCGTATATGACTAATTTCTATATTTTAGGAAACAAAATATTAGTTTTCATATTGTAACCAAAAAATTATCAAGGTTAAAAAATGTTTTTTTTTTTCTTAATCGTTATACAAAAAGTTAATAATATATAAAATAACGTATAAACAAACCGTTTTATAATTGAAAATATCCCAAAATACATCAATTTCCATAGTAAGATGTGTATTTATTTTCATAGAGCTGTCAAAATAATCTCACGCCATTTTTAATTTTATCTAAACTGCTCACAGACATACGTCGTAATCGACATTACGCGACTCGATTTTATACGTCGTCTCTTTCTAACCAATTGCATATATGGCGACCTCTTGGCGGAATAATTTTTCGAAATATCTCAGCAAAAATCACCCGATTTGTCTCGGACGTCTGTCAAAATGTTCTATAATTATCAATTTACACGATTTTGGCAAAAAGTTTACGTCCGATGGGTGTAATTTCGCTAAACAATGTTAAAAACCAATTCGACTGACAGCTAGAAAAAATTCAAATTTTATCAATCATTTGTTTTAAATTTCGCATTTCAAAATAGAATTGACTCGTTTCACGAATCAAAATGCGACAAAAAATAAACTTCTGTCCCCGTCACTTTCATGTAGTTTAGCGACGTATGTTTTTAAAAAAAATTGATCGATTTGTCGCGTGTTAATTTCGCATTTAAGTTAGACTGTGACTTTTAATTTTTTTTGCCATGCTAAGTGAGAACCCCACACGGTCACCGTCATAGGAACGGAACAAAAAAACAATAACGCCGACTTTTATTTGCGAATTAACGGCGTTAAAAAAGTCGTTTTCGACGCGTCTTTTGCACTTTGCAGATAGAGTTTTTTCTCGCGCTTCGTTTAAAACCGGTCTCGACGTCGTGCGACGAAAAGTCGCCGAGATACGACCGATTCCGGACGACGGGTTAATCAAATGGGAGTTTTTTGTTTCCGCGTCGGCGCCCGAATTTTCGCCGAAAACCGTCCGCACGAAAACTCTTTAAAAAGAGGCGAAAAAAGTCTGCAATTCAAGACCGGCCTCGCCGCTGGGCGATTTTTTTTCGATTTTAGCCGAGCGTTTAAAGACGCCTCTCAACGTTATCCTTACGGGAGACAGGGTCGACTTTGAAAAATCGCCGGGGCTACGCCCCGCAAACGCAAGACACCCGAATAGCGCTACGCATCGAGTCAAAAAGTCCTCTTTAAGCACTTTTTTTAGCGAATTTTTTCGTCCAAAAATGCAAATTTGTATAGCTGCAAAAGTTTTTTTTTTCATTTTTTGCCTTTTAATACAAGTGGATGGATAGTTGACCTTTGCAAAACCTTTTTGCAGGCAACTTAACACCGCTTTCAAAGATCAATGTTTTTGGTATGGGTCTGCGGAAAAAAAATTTTTTTTCAAAATTTTTTTTTTTGCATTCGTTTTTGCCATGGTTTGTAAAGATCACTGTGATTTGAATCACGCCTGCGGCGCCAATTATCTTTAACGGGGTACGCAAAACTTTTTTAAATGTGTTTCTCCAATAGTTTTCTAATATCGATGTGTTTAGAATCACGCCTGCGGCGCCAATTACCATTGCTGGCAAACACAAAACTTTTTTGAATGTGTCTTTAGAATAGTTCTCCAATATCAAAGTGTTATAAAATTTATCTGAGACCCAATAATTACTCGGCCTAACGGCCTCGCCATATGATCCCAAAAAATTTGTCTGCGATTACTCGGTCTTACGACCTCGCCGTTAGGCCCAAAAAGAAATTTAGGCACAGCGGGCCTTCGGCCCGCAATAAATTGGTCTGCAACTCAATATTTACTCGGTCTTACGACCTCGGCATTAGGCCCAAAAAGAAAATAAGGCGCGGCGTGCCTTCGGCCCGCAATAAATTGGTCTGCGACTCAATATCTACTCGGTCTTACGACTTTGCCATTAGGCCCAAAAAAAAATTAGGCCGCGGCGGGCCTTCGGCCTGCAATAAATTGGTCTGCGACTTATTATCTACTCGGTCTTACGACCTCGTCATTAGGCCCAAAAAGAAAATAAGGCGCGGCGGGCCTTCGGCCCGCAATAAATTGGTTTGCGACTCAATATCTACTCAGTCTTACGACCTCGCCATTAGGCCCAAAAAGAAATTAAGGTGCGGCGGGCCTTCGGCCCGCAATAAATTGGTCTGCAGCTTAATATCTACTCGGTCTTACGACCTCGCCATTAGACCCCAAAAAAAAATAAGGCGCGGCGGGCCTTCGGCCCGCAATAAATTGGTCTGCCACTCAATATTTACTCGGTCTTAAGATCTCGCCGATCAGTCCAAGAAGACAGTTTTTGTTTTTTTATATCTGTCTAAATAAAATAATTTTCACTTATACCATTTATTTACTTTAGTATCCAAATAGACGATCTTTGCAAAACCTTGCGAGTTTACACCGTTTTCAATGATCAATGTTTTTAGTACGGGCCGTTAACATACGTTTTTTTATACATTTTTTTATACCTATTCTGCAAGTTGTCTCGTTGACTTTTCTCCATTAATTTCAAAGCTTGCCAAAACTAATTCGTCTTCACATTGTTGAATGTTGCTTTTTTTCTTTGAAAATAAACCGTATACCATTAAATTTCTATTTAAGTTCCTTAAAGTTATGGAATAAGGTTGTCGCTTTTCTGGATAAACGTTCAAGTATTCTGCTTGAACCCATGTGGTGTTTTTGTTACGCTGAATGTGTGCGCAAAAATAGCCCGTTTCTTCAAATTTGAAAATGCTTGAGCCATCTTAGAGAGTAAATCAAACAAAATGAATTAGCAAAACTGTAGCGATCGCTCGACAGATTGTTAACCTGTCGGTATGTATTTGTTTCAACAAATTTTGTTTTACACGGCACACTGATCAGTATGGATAAAGTCAAAAAGATATTTTGGTCAGTTTTGTAGCTTCTGGTTCGTTTAGATATAGGATGTGCTATGTCAAATTATTCGAAAAAATAAGCAGAATTTGAATATCTGAAACTCCAAAACAGCGTCCATAAGGAAAACAAAAATATATATATATATGTATATATATATATATATATATATATATATATATATATATATATATATATATATGTGTGTGTGTGTGTCAAGTGCATCATGGACGTATCATATGAAAGGGTTCGCTATGAGAAATACAAATATATTTCCTTTATAATTTTAAAATGCGTAGCTCGAAAGATATTAAAGAAAATATACAAAAATCGAGCGTTAACCATCTCCCCCATCACGGTGAAAACTAAACTTCAATTTTAGAAAATAGGAAATATAGTTTATAGGAAAACCTAAACGAAAATCCAAGTTTTAAAGATCTCACGGAAAACTGAATGGTACCGAACCATGTTCACGCGAGCTCGTCTCATTCTTGCCCGGTTTTTTTCTCATCTGTGACATACAGAGGTTTATTTATCACAATGAAGCCTGTATTTGAGTGTTGATTTTTTTTTGATATTCTGAAAAAAAATGCTTCATCGGTTTTTAAAGAGATAAGAGCCGATTTTTTTAAATGCTCGATTCGAAAAAAATCTGTAAATATGATGCCATTTATTTATATGGTAGCCAATTTTGAGCCATTATAATTCATCGGCGCCTTTTCCCCTAAGTTAACCTCGGCGACCACCCTCTGTAAATTTTGGCGTCATTTTGAAATTTACCATCTTTTATTTACATGAAAAATACCACTCGTAAGTTGGTCTCTATTTGATTAAATGAACGGTGTGTTTTCAAACCAACTATAAAATTTGATGGCCATCCGAGTTGAAAATTATTTTAAAATAACAGATACGTCTCTTAATCTCATTTCACGGATTTTTCTATGTAATAAAAAAGGAATGCTGTTCACTGGTAGGCACAGCACTTGAAAACGGCAGGACCGATTTGGCTAATTTTTTCTCAAAATCAGAAAAATATTGATTATTATTTTCTATGGTATCTATTCTTCTTATATCCATGCCAAAGCCCCGCGAGGCTAAACTAATATGCTTGAGCCGGCGGCTCTACTATTGTTGTTATTGTTGTCGAGCAGGTCGCAGCCCCGAGAGGCAAATTATAATATGGTAGAAACAAAGGCTCCACTACTGCTGTACAATCACACAAAAATGCTGTCAGTAATAATAGAATCATATACAGCATGTTCATTAAGTTCGGAAACGCTATAATATCGCAAAGAAATAGTATTTTTTGGAAAATGTTTCGAATAAAAGTTTCTCAATTCCAATCAACGCTTATTTTGATGACAAATATTTCCCCTTTAGGGGGTACACTTGCGGGGGACTGAGGTCAACTATAAAATTTCATATGGTAAACACTATTTTTCTCTATAAGGTCGTATTAAAAGTAAATTGATTAGAGCTCATATGATCCAAAAGATGAATTTCGGTTGAAAAAACTGTCAGAACCGTGTAATTACATTGCAAATAACCATAACATTTTCTGGCAAAAGTACAACCCTAATTGCGATTTATCTCAAAACTGACATTTTGCAAATATTTCGATGGCTAATATTTACACGCATATTAATTTCATAATTTATCACAATCATCATTATTTTGTATTGCAACTCTGTATACTATTGCAAAAGGAAATATGTATATGAGGATTTGTCAAAATAAAATAATTTAAATTTTCATAAACATATCTTTGTAACAAAGTCAGCTCCTACTCTTGTTTGCTAAGATCCTTATCACAAATGCTACGATGTCCTTCTGACAACATAATATCATGCTTATGTCACCTCAATTTCAAAATACAGTATAATCTTTTGGGGAAGCTCCAAACACCTAATCAGACTGTTCAGACTACAAAAAAAATGCATTCGCATCATCATGAAAGTCGGCTATAGAGACTCGTGTATTCCGCTATTCAAAAAACTTAAAATACTACCTTTGCCGTCAATATATATATTTGAATGCGCCTGTTACGTTAAGAAACATTTTGAATAGGTACTTTGTAGTTTGTACTACACATAAACGGACATAACTACCAAACACGACACAAAATAGACTTATATGCAGGACCTAACATATACAGTGTTATTAACAATTAAATAAATATCTACAATAACGTACCAGCGGACATAAAAATTCTTGAGCTTGAAAGATATAAAACAGTGCTATATCAACATTTAGTTAACAATTGCTTTTACAGTGTCAGTGACTTCACTGTTCAGCTCCAACAAAAATAACAATATTTTAATCTATATCCATATTTTATATAAATTGTAATATTTCATAGACGGTGACAGTCGTTTGAAAATATTTTTTTCTTATATAGCATTGTAACAATGGTTGTTTCTCAACAATTATAGCTAACGATCGCTATTATACTGCCGATTATGTTTAATCTATTACTTATATTTTAATAGTTATTTAATATTTTATTTATATTTTTCAATAATCTAATGTACAATATGTATGACATATTCAATGGCTTTGCCTTTGTTGAATAAATATTATTATTGTTATGCACTACCGTCTCTTAACATTCCACGGGCCTTGCATTAGCGTCTAGCTTATACATAGTTGACTAATTTTGTACCACAGAACACGCTGAATTAAAGCAATTTCGAACGCAGTTATATCTGTTTCGGTATTGAGAGCGACCTATTTTCATTATTTTAAAGGAAAAACATATTTAAAAAAATGCCTAATTACTTCAAATATTATCAATAAAAATAATTTTATTAACAATTGTCAAATCATAACAAAAAGAAATACTTACATAGCCTCACATTTTTAAAAACATAATTCATGACAAATAATATTATATATACGATAATATCGTTATTAAATATGATTATATTTTGCAACAAATCCGATTGACCAATGAAGTCTTCTCATTTAAAATTCCAATCTTGTCATTCCATCAATTTGACACATTCGAATTCACTGTAGGTAGAAGACACAGGAAATCAATTTGTAATCTGTTTCAATAGATCTGTAAATAAATTCATATATGACTAATTTCTATATTTTAGGAAACAAAATATTAGTTTTCATATTGTAACCAAAAAATTATCACTGTTAAAAAATGTTTTTTTTTTCTTAATCGTTATACAAAAAGCTAATAATATATATAATAACGTATAAACAAACCGTTTTATAATTGAAAATATCCCAAAATACATCAATTTCCCTAGTAAGATGTGTATTTATTTTCATAGAGCTGTCAAAATAATCTCACGCCATTTTTAATTTTATCTAAACTGCTCACAGACATACGTCGTAATCGACATTACGCGACTCGATTTTATACGTCGTCTCTTTCTAACCAATTGCATGTATGGCGACCTCTTGGCGGAATAATTTTTCGAAATATCTCAGCAAAAATCACCCGATTTGTCTCGAACGTCTGTCAAAATGTTCTATAATTATCAATTTACACGATTTTGGCAAAAAGTTTACGTCCGATGGGTATAATTTCGCTAAACAATGTTAAAAACCGATTCGACTGACAGCTTGAAAAAATTCAAATTTTATCAATCATTTGTTTTAAATTTTACATTTCAAAATAGAATTGACTCGTTTCACGAATCAAAATGCGACAAAAAATAAACTTGTGTCCCCGTCACTTTCATGTAGTTTAGCGACGTATGTTTTTAAAAAAATTTGATCGATTTGTCGCGTGTTAATTTCGCATTTAAGTTAGACTGTGACTTTTAATTTTTTTTGCCATGCTAAGTGAGAACCCCACACGGTCACCGTCATAGGAACGGAACAAAAAAACAATAACGCCGACTTTTATTTGCGAATTAACGGCGTTAAAAAAGTCGTTTTCGACGCGTCTTTTGCACTTTGCAGATAGAGTTTTTTCTCGCGCTTCGTTTAAAACCGGTCTCGACGTCGTGCGACGAAAACTGGCCGAGATACGACCGATTCCGGACGACTGGTTAATCAAATGGGAGTTTTTTGTTTCCGCGTCGGCGCCCGAATTTTCGCCGAAAACCGTCCGCACGAAAACTCTTAAAAAAGAGGCGAAAAAAGTCTGCAATTCAAGACCGGCCTCGCCGCTGGGCGATTTTTTTTCGATTTTAGCCGAGCGTTTAAAGACGCCTCTCAACGTTATCCTTACGGGAGACGGGGTCGACTTTGAAAAATCGCCGGGGCTACGCCCCGCAAACGCAAGACACCCGAATAGCGCTACGCATCGAGTCAAAAAGTCCTCTTTAAGCACTTTTTTTAGCGAATTTTTTCGTCCAAAAATGCAAATTTGTATAGCTGCAAAAGTTTTTTTTTTTTCATTTTTTGCCTTTTAATACAAGTGGACTAGTTGACCTGTGCAAAACCTTTTTGCAGGCAACTTAACACCGCTTTCAAAGATCAATGTTTTTGGTATGGGTCTGCGGAAAAAATTTTTTTTTACAATTTTTTTTTTTTTGGATTCGTTTTTGCCATGGTTTGTAAAGATCACTGTGATTTGAATCACGCCTGCGGCGCCAATTATCTTTAACGGGGTAGGCAAAACTTTTTTAAATGTATTTCTCCAATAGTTTTCTAATATCGATGTGTTTAGAATTACGCCTGCGGCGCCAATTACCATTGCTGGCATACACAAAACTTTTTTGAATGTGTCTTTAGAATAGTTCTCCAATATCAAAGTGTTATAAAATTTGTTTGGGACCCAATAATTACTGGGCCTAACGGCCTCGCCATGTGGTCCCAAAAAAATTCATCTGCGATTACTCGGTCTTAGACCCAAAAAAAAATTAGGGCACGGCGGGCCTTCGGCGTGCATTAAATTAGTCTGCAACTCAATATCTACTCGGTCTTCCGACCTCGGCATTAGGTCCAAAAAGAAAATAAGGCGCGGCGGGCCTTCGGCCCGCAATAAATTGGTCTGCGACTCAATATCTACTCGGTCTTACGACCTCGTCATTAGGCCCAAAAAGAATATAAGGCGCGGCGGGCCTTCGGCCCGCAATAAATTGGTCTGCGGCTCAATATCTACTTGGTCTTACGACCTCGTCATTAGGCCCAAAAAGAAATTAAGGCGCGGCGGGCCTTCGGCCCGCAATATATTGGTCTGCGACTCAATATCTACTCGGTCTTACGACCTCGTCATTAGGACCAAAAAGAAAATAAGGCGCGGCGGGCCTTTGGCCCGCAATAAATTGGTCTGCGACTCAATATCTACTCGGTCTTACGACCTCGCCATTAGAGCCAAAAAGAAAATAAGGCGCGGCGGGCCTTCGGCCCGCATAAATTGGTCTGCGGCTCGATATCTACTCGGTCTTACGACCTCGCCATTAGAGCCAAAAAGAAAATAAGGCGCGGCGGGCCTTCGGCCCGCATAAATTGGTCTGCGGCTCGATATCTACTCGGTCTTACGACCTCGCCATTAGAGCCAAAAAGAATATAAGGCGCGGCGGGCCTTCGGCCCGCAATAAATTGGTCTGCGACTCAATATCTACTCGGTCTTACGATCTCGCCGATCAGTCCAAGAAGACAGTTTTTGTTTTTTTATATCTGTCTAAATAAAATAATTTTCACTTATACCATTTATTTACTTTAGTATCCAAATAGACGACCTTTGCAAAACCTTGCGAGTTTACACCGTTTTCAATGATCAATGTTTTTAGACGGGCCTTTAAGATACGTTTTTTATACATTTTTTTATACCTATTCTGCAAGTTGTCTCGTTGACTTTTCTCCATTAATTTCAAAGCTTGCTAAAACTTATTCGTCTTCACAGTGTTGATTGTTGCTTTTTTTCTTTGAAAATAAACCGTGTACCATTAAATTTCTATTCTGCTTGAACCCACGTGGTATTTTTGTTACGCTGAATGTGTGCGCAAAAATAGTTCGTTTCTTTAAATTTGAAAATGCTTGAGCCATCTTAGAGAGTAAATCAAACAAAATGAATTAGCAAAACTGTAGCGATCGCTCGACAGATTGTTAACCTGTCGGTATGTATTTGTTTCAACAAATTTTGTTTTACACGGCACACTGATCAGTATGGATAACGTCAAAAAGCTATTTTGGTCAGTTTTGTAGCTTCTGGTTCGTTTAGATATAGGATGTGCTATGTCAAATTACTCAAAAAAATAAGCAGAATTTGAATATCTGAAACTCCAAAACAGTGTCCATAAGAAAATAAGTGCATCATGGACGTATCATATGAAAGGGTTCGCTAAGAGAAACACTAATATATTTCCTTTGTAATTTTAAAATGCGTAGCTCGAAAGATATTAAAGAAAATATACAAAAATCGAGCGTTAACCATCTCCCCCATCACGGTGAAAACTGAACTTCAATTTTAGAAAATAGTAAATATAGTTTATAGGAAAACCTAAACGAAAATCCAAGTCTTAAAGATCTCACGGAAAACTGAATAGTATCGAACCATCTTCACGCGAGCTCGACTCATTCTTGCTCGGTTTTTTTCTCATCTGTGACATACAGAGGTAAATTTATCACAATGAAATCTGTATTTGAGCGTTGATTTTTTTTTTTGATATTCTGAAAAAAAATCCTTCATCGATTTTTAAAGAGATAGGGGCCGATTTTTTGAAATGTTCGATTCGAAAAAAATCTGTAAATATGATGCCATTTATTTATATGGTACCCAATTTTGAGCCATTATAATTCATCGGCGCCTTTTCCCCTAAGTTAACCTCGGTGACCACCCTCTGTAAATTTCGGCGACATTTTGAAATTTACCATCTTTTATTTACATGAAAAATACCACTCGTAAGCTGGTTTCTATTTGATTAAATGAACGGTGTGTTTTCAAACCAACTAAAAAATTTGATGGCTATCCGAGTTGAAAATTATTTTAAAATAACAGATACGTCTCTTAATCTCATTTCACGGATTATTCTATGTAATAAAAAAGGAATGCTGTCCACTGGTAGGCACAGCACTTGAAAACGGCAGGACCGATTTGGCTAATTTTTTCTCAAAATCAGAAAAATATTGATTAATATTTTCTATGGTATCTATTCTTCTTATATCCATGCCAAAGCCCCGCGAGGCTAAACTAATATGCTTGAGCCGGCGGCTCTACTATTGTTGTTGTTGTTGTCGAGCAGGTCGCTGCCCCGAGAGGCAAATTATAATATGGTAGAAACGAAGGCTCCACTACTGCTGTACAATCACACAAATTAAATGCTGTCAGTAATAATAGAATCATATACAGCGTGTTCAAAAAATTCGGAAACGCTAAAATATCGCAAAGAAATAGTATTTTTTGGAAAATGTTTCGAATAAGAGTTTCTCAATTCCAATCAACGCTTATTTTGATGACAAATATTTCCCCTTTAGGGGGTACACTTGCGGGGGACTGAGGTCAACTCTAAAATTTCATATGGTAAACACTATTTTTCTCTATTAGGTCGTATTAAAAGTAAATTGATTAGAGCTCATATGATCCAAAAGATGAATTTCGATTGAAAAAACTATCAGAATCGTGTAATTACATTGCAAATAACCATAACATTTTCTGGCAAAAGTAAAAACCCTAATTGCGATTTATCTCAAAACTGACATTTTGCAAATACTTCGATGGCTAATATTTACACGCATATTAATTTCATAATTTATCACAATCATCAATATTTTGTATTGCAACTCTGTATACTATTGCAAAAGGAAATATGTATATGAGGATTTGTCAAAATAAAATAATTTAAATTTTCATAAACATATCTTTGTAACAAAGTCAGCTCCTACTCTTGTTTGCTAAGATCCTTATCACAAATGCTAAGCCACGATGTCCTTCTGACAACATAATATCATGCTTATGTCACCTCAATTTCAAAATACAGTATAATCTTTTGGGGAAGCTCCAAACACCTAATCAAACTGTTCAGACTACAAAAAAATGCATCGGCATCATCATGAAAGTCGGCTATAGAGACTCGTGTATTCCGCTATTCAAAAAACTTAAAATACTACCTTTGCCGTCAATATAGATATTTGAATGCGCCTGTTACGTTAAGAAACATTTTGAATAGGTACTTTGTAGTTTGTACTACACATAAACGGACATAACTACCAAACACGACACAAAATAGACTTATATGCGGGACCTAACATATCATACAGTGTTATTAACAATTAAATAAATATCTACAATAACGTACCAGCGGACATAAAAATTCTTGAGCTTGAAAGATATAAAACAGTGCTATATCAACATTTAGTTAACAATTGCTTTTACAGTGTCACTGACTTCACTATTCAGCTCCAACAAAAATAACAATATTTTAATCTATATCCATATTTTATATAAATTGTAATATTTAATAGACGGTGACAGTCGTTTGAAAATATTTTTTTCTTATATAGCATTGTAACAATGGTTGTTTCTCAACAATTATAGCTAACGATCGCTATTATACTGCCGATTATGTTTAATCTATTACTTGGCTATAACATATGAACATTTACTTATATTTTAATAGTTATTTAATATTTTATATATTTTTCAATAATCTAATGTACAATATGTATGACATATTCAATGGCTTTGCCTTTGTTGAATAAATATTATTATTGTTATGCACTACCGTCTCTTAACATTCCACGGGCCTTCCATTAGCGTCTAGCTTATACATAGTTGACTAATTTTGTACCACAGAACACGCTGAATTAAAGCAATTTCGAACGCAGTTATATCTGTTTCGGTATTGAGAGCGAACTATTTTCATTATTTTAAAGGAAAAACATATTTAAAAAAATGCCTAATTACTTCAAATATTATCAATAAAAATAATTTTATTAACAATTGTCAAATCATAACAAAAAGAAATATTTACATAGCCTCACATTTTTAAAAACATAATTCATGACAAATAATATTATATATACGATAATATCGTTATTAAATATGATTATATTTTGCAACAAATCCGATTGACCAATGAAGTCTTCTCATTTAAAATTCCAATCTTGTCATTCCATCAATTTCACACATTCGAATTCACTGTAGGTAGAAGACACAGGAAATCAATTTGTAATCTGTTTCAATAGATCTGTAAATAAATTCATATATGACTAATTTCTATATTTTAGGAAACAAAAAATTATCACTGTAAAAAATGTTTTTTTTTCTTAATCGTTATACAAAAAGCTAATAATATATATAATAACGTATAAACAAACCGTTTTATAATTGAAAATATCCCAAAATACATCAATTTCCCTAGTAAGATGTGTATTTATTTTCATAGAGCTGTCAAAATAATCTCACGCCATTTTTACTTTTATCTGAACTGCTCATAGACATACGTCGTAATCGACATTACGCGACTCGATTTTATACGTCGTCTCTTTCTAACCAATTGCATATATGGCGACCTCTTGGCGGAATTATTTTTCGAAATATCTCAGCAAAAATCACCCGATTTGTCTCGGACGTCTGTCAAAATGTTCTATAATTATCAATTTACACGATTTTGGCAAAAAGTTTACGTCCGATGGGTATGATTTCGCTAAACAATGTTAAAAACCAATTCGACTGACAGCTAGAAAAAATTCAAATTTTATCAATCATTTGTTTTAAATTTCGCATTTCAAAATAGAATTGACTCGTTTCACGAATCAAAATGCGACAAAAAATAAACTTGTGTCCCCGTCACTTTCATGTAGTTTAGCGACGTATGTTTTTAAAAAAATTTGATCGATTTGTCGCGTGTTAATTTCGCATTTAAGTTAGACTGTGACTTTTAATTTTTTTTGCCATGCTAAGTGAGAACCCCACACGGTCACCGTCATAGGAACGGAACAAAAAAACAATAACGCCGACTTTTATTTGCGAATTAACGGCGTTAGAAAAGTCGTTTTCGACGCGTCTTTTGCACTTTGCAGATAGAGTTTTTTCTCGCGCTTCGTTTAAAACCGGTCTCGACGTCGTGCGACGAAAACTCGCCGAGATACGACCGATTCCGGACGACGGGTTAATCAAATGGGACTTTTTTGTTTCCGCGTCGGCGCCCGAATTATCGCCGAAAACCGTCCGCACGAAAACTCTTTAAAAAGAGGCGAAAAAAGTCTGCAATTCAAGACCGCCCTCGCCGCTGGGCGATTTTTTTACGATTTTAGCCGAGCGTTTAAAGACGCCTCTCAACGTTATCCTTACGGGAGACGGGGTCGACTTTGAAAAATCGCCGGGGCTACGCCCCGCAAACGCAAGACACCCGAATAGCGCTACGCATCGAGTCAAAAAGTCCTCTCTGAGCACTTTTTTTAGCGAATTTTTTCGTCCAAAAATGCGAATTTGTATAGCTGCAAAAGTTTTTTTTTTTCAAATTTTTGCCTTTTAATACAAGTGGACTAGTTGACCTGTGCAAAACCTTTTTGCAGGCGACTTAACACTGCTTTCAAAGATCAATGTTTTTGGTGCGGGTCTGCGGAAAAAAATTTTTACAAAAAAAAAATTTTTTTACATACGTTTTTGCCATGGTTTGTACAGATCACTGTGTTTTGAATCACGCCTGCGGCGCCAATTATCTTTAACGGGGTACGCAAAACTTTTTTAAATGTGTTTCTACAATAGTTTTCCAATATCGATGTGTTTAGAATCACGCCTGCGGCGCCAACTACCATTGCTGGCATACACAAAACTTTTTTGAATGTGTCTTTAGAATAGTTCTCCAATATCAAAGTGTTATAAAATTTGTCTGGGACCCAATAATTACTCGGCCTAACGGCCTCGCCATATGATCCCAAAAAATTCGTCTGCGGTTACTCGGTCTTACGACCTCGCCGTTAGGCCCAAAAAGAAATTTAGGCACGGCGGGCCTTCGGCCCGCAATAAATTGATCTGCAACTCAATATCTACTCGGTCTTACGACCTCGTCATTAGGCCCAAAAAAAAAATAAGGCCGCGGCGGGCCTTCGGCCCGCAATAAATTGGTCTGCGACTCAATATCTACTCGGTCTTACGACTCGTCATTAGGCCTAAAAAGGAAATAAGGCGCAGCGGGCCTTCGGCCCGCAATAAATTGGTCTGCGACTCAATATCTACTGAGTCTTACGACCTCGCCATTAGGCCCAAAAAGAAATTAAGGCGCGGCGGGCCTTCGGCCCGCAATAAATTGGTCTGCAGCTTAATATCTACTCGGTCTTACGACCTCGCCATTAGACCCAAAAAAAAAAATAAGGCGCGGCGGGCCTTCGGCCCGCAATAAATTGGTCTGCGACTCAATATCTACTCGGTCGTACGATCTCGCCGATCAGTCCAAGAAGACAGTTTTTGTTTTTTTATATCTGTCTAAATAAAATAATTTTCACTTATACCATTTATTTACTTTAGTGTCCAAATAGACGATCTTTGCAAATCCTTGCGAGTTTACACCGTTTTCAATGATCAATGTTTTTAGTACGGGCCTTAACATACGTTTTTTTATACATTTTTTTATACCTATTCTGCAAGTTGTCTCGTTGACTTTTCTCCATTAATTTCAAAGCTTGCCAAAACTAATTCGTCTTCACATTGTTGAATGTTGCTTTTTTTCTTTGAAAATAAACCGTATACCATTAAATTTCTATTTAAGTTCCTTAAAGTTATGGAATAAGGTTGTCGCTTTTCTGGATAAACGTTCAAGTATTCTGCTTGAACCCATGTGGTGTTTTTGTTACGCTGAATGTGTGCGCAAAAATAGCCAGTTTTTCAAATTTGAAAATGCTTGAGCCATCTTAGAGAGTAAATCAAACAAAATGAATTAGCAAAACTGTAGCGATCGCTCGACAGATTGTTAACCTGTCGGTATGTATTTGTTTCTACAAATTTTGTTTTACACGGCACACTGATCAGTATGGATAACGTCAAAAAGCTATTTTGGTCAGTTTTGTAACTTCTGGTTCGTTTAAATGTAGGATGTGCAATATCAAATTATTCAAAAAAATAAGCAGAATTTGAATATCTGAAAATCCAAAACAGCGTCCATAAGAAAAATCAAAGTTCATGTCAATATCTCATTACGTAGTGGAAATAAAAAAATAATAATAATAAATATTTTGGAACTGAACTTTAAAGATAAAAAAATTAAACTTACGCCACTGAAAAGACCTTAAAAAGTTATCATAAAATGGTTAATGAAATTTTCAAATATCTTCATAAATAAAAAAGTTATGGCCAGTTTTTCTAGATGGAAATTTTCACTATTTTCTGAATAAATTAATTTTTCTGCACTACTTTGCCTCTTTAACCGACTTTCTATCTCCACTAACAACAAAGTTACCTGTGTTAGCCCACGTCGGTTGAAACACACTGTATATATTATGTGTAAATAAAGTGAATTTGACTTCTCGCATTAATATTCAAATTTTAAAGAAATCGGGTATTTTTCGTCAGATTTTATGTATTTCTACACTTGTTAACTTTTTGAAGTCTGTGTACCGAATACTAACTTCATCGAAGCATAGTTAGGGCTCCGTATATCCGATGAAAAAGCGGAGTCCTTATAGAATCACTCTTGTGTCTGTCTTTTCGTTTGTCACAGCTCTCTCCGATTCTACGGGACGAAAAGTGTTGAAATTTTATTCTTATATAAATGTTAGATGACGCAATGACGGTTGTATAGCGTAAATAAACGAATTCCGAGTTTAGGGTAAATTTTGGGGGCTAAATTAAAAATAAAAAAAAAAATAAAATATATATATATATATATATATATATATATATATATATATATATATATATCATGGACGTATCATATGAAAGGGTTCGCTATGAGAAATACTGAAGTTCAATTTTAGAAAATAGGAAATATAGTTTATAGGAAAACCTAAACAAAAATCCAAGCCTTAAAGATCTCGCGGAAAACTGAATGGTACCAAACCATCTTCACGCGAGTTCGTCTCATTCTTGCCCGGTTTTTTTCTCATCTGTGACGTACAGAGGCAAATTTATCACAATGAAGTCTATATTTGAGCATCGATTTTTTTTTTGATATTCTGAAAAAAAATCCATCATCGATTTTTAAAGAGATAGGAGCCGATTTTTTTAAATGTTCGATTCGAAAAAAATCTATAAATATGATGCTATTTATTTATATGGTAGCAAATTTTGAGCCTTTAAATTCATCGGCGCCTTTTCCCCTAAGTTAACCTCGGTGACCACCCTCTGTAAATTTCGGCGTCATTTTGAAATTTACCATCTTTTATTTACATGAAAAATACCACTCGTAAGTTGGTCTCTATTTGATTAAATGAACGGTGTGTTTTCAAACCAACTATAAAATTTGATGGCCATCCGAGTTGAAAATTATTTTAAAATAACAGATACGTCTCTTAATCTCATTTCACGGATTATTCTATGTAATAAAAAAGGAATGCTGTTCACTGGTAGGCACAGCACTTGAAAACGGCAGGACCGATTTGGCTAATTTTTTCTCAAAATCAGAAAATATTGATTATTATTTTCTATGGTATCTATTCTTCTTATATCCATGCCAAAGCCCCGCGAGGCTAAACTAATATGCTTGAGCCGGCGACTCTACTATTGTTGTTGTTGTTGTCGAGCAGGTCGCTGCCCCGAGAGGCAAATTATAATATGGTAGAAACGAAGGCTCCACTACTGCTGTACAATCACACAAATTAAATGCTGTCAGTAATAATAGAATCATATACAGCGTGTTCATAAAGTTCGGAAACGCTAAAATATCGCAAAGAAATAGTATTTTTTGGAAAATGTTTCGAATAAAAGTTTCTCAATTCCAATCAACGCTTATTTTGATGACAAATATTTCCCCTTTAGGGGGTACACTTGCGGGGGACTGAGGTCAACTCTAAAATTTCATATGGTAAACACTATTTTTCTCTATTAGGTCGTATTAAAAGTAAATTGATTAGAGCTCATATGATCCAAAAGATGAATTTCGGTTAAAAAAACTATCAGAATCGTGTAATTACATTGCAAAGAACCATAACATTTTCTGGCAAAAGTAAAAACCCTAATTGCGATTTATCTCAAAACTGACATTTTGCAAATACTTCGATGGCTAATATTTACACGCATATTAATTTCATAATTTATCACAATCATCATTATTTTGTATTGCAACTCTGTATACTATTGCAAAAGGAAATATGTATATGGGGATTTGTCAAAATAAAATAATTTAAATTTTCATAAACATATCTTTGTAACAAAGTCAGCTCCTACTCTTGTTTGCTAAGATCCTTATCACAAATGCTAAGCCACGATGTCCTTCTGACAACATAATATCATGCTTATGTCACCTCAATTTCAAAATACAGTATAATCTTTTGGGGAAGCTCCAAACACCTAATCAAACTGTTCAGACTACAAAAAAATGCATTCGCATCATCATGAAAGTCGGCTATAGAGACTCGTGTATTCCGCTATACAAAAAACTTAAAATACTACCTTTGCCGTCAATATATATATTTGAATGCGCCTGTTACGTTAAGAAACATTTTGAATAGGTACTTTGTAGTTTGTACTACACATAAACGGACATAACTACCAAACACGACACAAAATAGACTTATATGCGGGACCTAACATATCATACAGTGTTATTAACAATTAAATATCTACAATAACGTACCAGCGGACATAAAAATTCTTGAGCTTGAAAGATATAAAACAGTGCTATATCAACATTTAGTTAACAATTGCTTTTACAGTCTCAGTGACTTCACTGTCCAGCTCCAACAAAAATAACAATATTTTAATCTATATCCATATTTTATATAAATTGTAATATTTCATAGACGGTGACAGTCGTTTGAAAATATTTTTTTTTTATATAGCATTGTAACAATGGTTGTTTCTCAACAATTATAGCTAACGATCGCTGTTATACTGCCGATTATGTTTAATTTATTACTTGGCTATAATATATGAACATTAACTTATATTTTAATAGTTATTTAATATTTTATACATTTTTTAATAATCTAATGTACAAAATGTATGACATATTCAATGGCTTTGCCTTTGTTGAATAAATATTATGATTGTTATGCACTACCGTCTCTTAACATTCCACGGGCCTTCCATTAGCGTCTAGCTTATACATAGTAGACTAATTTTGTACCACAAAACACGCTGAATTAAAGCAATTTCGAACGCAGTTACCTATATCTGTTTCGGTATTGATAGATCTGTAAATAAATTCGTATATGACTAATTTCTATATTTTAGGAAACAAAATATTAGTTTTCATATTATAACCAAAAAATTATCAAGGTTAAAAAATGTTTTTTTTTTCTTAATCGTTATACAAAAAGCTAATAATATATAAAATAACGTATAAACAAACCGTTTTATAATTGAAAATATCCCAAAATACATCAATTTCCATAGTAAGATGTGTATTTATTTTCATAGAGCTGTCAAAATAATCTCACGCCATTTTTCATTTTATCTAAACTGCTCACAGACATACGTCGTAATCGACATTACGCGACTCGATTTTATACGTCGTCTCTCTCTAACCAATTGCATATATGGCGACCTCTTGGCGGAATAATTTTTCGAAATATCTCAGCAAAAATCACCGGATTTGTCTGGGACGTCTGTCAAAATGTTCTATAATTATCAATTTACACGATTTTGGCAAAAAGTTTACGTCCGATGGGCGTAATTTCGCTAAACAATGTGAAAAACCAATTCAACTGACAGCTAGAAAAAATTCAAATTTTATCAATCATTTGTTTTAAATTTGACATTTCAAAATAGAATTGCACTTTTCTATAGACCGCGGGATTTGGGGTTTGGAAAATTTTTTAACTTTAATATATGGGATAGTTGACCTGTGCAAAACCTTTTTGCAGGCGACTTAACACTGCTTTCAAAGATCAATGTTTTTGGTGCGGGTCTGCGGAAAAATAATTTTACAAAAAAAAAAATTTTTTTACATACGTTTTTGCCATGGTTTGTACAGATCACTGTGTTTTGAATCACGCCTGCGGCGCCAATTATCTTTAACGGGGTACGCAAAACTTTTTTAAATGTGTTTCTACAATAGTTTTCCAATATCGATGTGTTTAGAATCACGCCTGCGGCGCCAATTACGATTGCTGGCATACACAAAACTTTTTTGACTGTGTCTTTAGAATAGTTCTCCAATATCAACGTGTTATGAAATTTGTCTGCGACCCAATAATTACTCGGCCTAACGGCCACGCCATATTGCCCCAAAAGGACAATAGGCGGGCCTCCGGCCCGCAATGTAGCCTTATTTTCATTTTTTTTATATCTGTCTAAATAAAATAGTTTTCACGTTTACCATTTATTAACTTTAGTATTCAAACAGATGACCTGTGCAAAACCTTTTTGCAGGCAACTTTACACCGCTTTCAAAGATCAATGTTTTTGGTATGGGTCTGCGGAAAAATTTGTTTTTTACAAAATTTTTTTTTTGCATCCGTTTTTGCAATGGTTTGTAAAGATCACTGTGATTTGAATCACGCCTGCGGCGCCAATTGTCTTTAACTGGGTACGCAAAACTTTTTTAAATGTGTTTCTACAATAGTTTTCCAATATCGATGTGTTTAGAATCACGCCTGCGGCGCCAACTACCATTGCTGGCATACACAAAACTTTTTTGAATGTGTCTTTAGAATAGTTCTCCAATATCAAAGTGTTATAAAATTTGTCTGGGACCCAATAATTACTCGGCCTAACGGCCTCGCCATATGATCCCAAAAAATTCGTCTGCGATTACTCGGTCTTACGATCTCGCCGTTAGGCCCAAAAAGAAATTAAGGCACGGCGGGCCTTCGGCCCGCAATAAGTTGGTCTGCAACTCAATATCTACTCGGTCTTACGACCTCGGCATTAGGCCCAAAAAGAAAATAAGGCGCGGCGGGCCTTCGGCCCGCAATAAATTGGTCTGCGACTCAATATCTACTCGGTCTTACGACCTCGTCATTAGGCCCAAAAAAAAATAAGGCCGCGGCGGGCCTTCGGCCCGCAATAAATTGGTCTGCGACTCAATATCTACTCGGTCTTACGACTCGTCATTAGGCCTAAAAAGAAAATAAGGCGCGGCGGGCCTTCGGCCCGCAATAAATTGGTCTGCGACTCAATATCTACTCAGTCTTACGACCTCGCCATTAGGCCCAAAAAGAAATTAAGGCGCGGCGGGCCTTCGGCCCACCATAAATTGGTCTGCAGCTTAATGTCTACTCGGTCTTACGACCTCGCCATTAGACCCAAAAAAAAAATAAGGCGCGGCGGGCCTTCGGCCCCCAATAAATTGGTCTGCGACTCAATATCTACTCGGTCTTAAGATCTCGCCGATCCGTCCAAGAAGACAGTTTTTGTTTTTTTATATCTGTCTAAATAAAATAATTTTCACTTATACCATTTATTTACTTTAGTATCCAAATAGACGATCTTTGCAAAACCTTGCGAGTTTACACCGTTTTCAATGATCAATGTTATTAGTACGGGCCTTTAACATTCGTTTTTTTATACCTATTCTGCAAGTTGTCTCGTTGACTTTTTTCCATTAATTTCAAAGCTTGCCAAAACTAATTCGTCTTCACATTGTTGAATGTTGCTTTTTTTCTTTGAAAATAAACCGTATACCATTAAATTTCTATTTAAGTTCCTTAAAGTTATGGAATAAGGTTGTCGCTTTTCTGGATAAACGTTCAAGTATTCTGCTTGAACCCATGTGGTGTTTTTGTTACGCTGAATGTGTGCGCAAAAATAGCCTGTTTTTCAAATTTGAAAATGCTTGAGCCATCTTAGAGAGTAAATCAAACAAAATGAATTAGCAAAACTGTAGCGATCGCTCGACAGATTGTTAACCTGTCGGTATGTATTTGTTTCTACAAATTTTGTTTTACACGGCACACTGATCAGTATGGATAACGTCAAAAAGCTATTTTGGTCAGTTTTGTAACTTCTGGTTCGTTTAAATGTAGGATGTGCAATATCAAATTATTCAAAAAAATAAGCAGAATTTGAATATCTGAAAATCCAAAACAGCGTCCATAGGAAAAATCAAAGTTCATGTCAATATCTCATTACGTAGTGGAAATAAAAAAATAATAATAATAAATATTTTTGAACTGAACTTTAAAGATAAAAAAATTAAACTTACGCCACTGAAAAGACCTTAAAAAGTTATCATAAACCGGTTAATGAAATTTTCAAATATCTTCATAAATAAAAAAGTTATGGCCAGTTTTTCTAGATGGAAATTTTCACTATTTTCTGAATAAATTAATTTTTCTGCACTACTTTGCCTCTTTAACCGACTTTCTATCTCCACTAACAACAAAGTTACCTGTGTTAGCCCACGTCGGTTGAAACACACTGTATATATTATGTGTAAATAAAGTGAATTTGACTTCTCGCATTAATATTCAAATTTTAAAGAAATCGGGTATTTTTCGTCAGATTTTATGTATTTCTACACTTGTTAACTTTTTGAAGTCTGTGTACCGAATACTAACTTCATCGAAGCATAGTTAGGGCTCCGTATATCCGATGAAAAAGCGGAGTCCTTATAGGATCACTCTTGTGTCTGTCTTTTCGTTTGTCACAGCTCTCTCCGATTCTACGGGACGAAAAGTGTTGAAATTTTATTCTTATATAAATGTTAGATGACGCAATGACGGTTGTATAGCGTAAATAAACGAATTCCGAGTTTAGGGTAAATTTTGGGGGCTAAATTAAAAATAAAATATATATATATATATATATATATATATATATATATATATATATATATATATATATATATATCATGGACGTATCATATGAAAGGGTTCGCTATGAGAAATACAAATATATTTCCTTTATAATTTTAAAATGCGTAGCTCGAAAGATATTAAAGAAAATATACAAAAATCGAGCGTTAACCCTCTCCCCCATCACCGTGAAAACTGAAGTTCAATTTTAGAAAATAGGAAATATAGTTTATAGGAAAACCTAAACAAAAATCCAAGTCTTAAAGATCTCACGGAAAACTGAATGGTACCAAAACATCTTCACGCGAGTTCGTCTCATTCTTGTCCGGTTTTTTTCTCATCTGTGACGTACAGAGGCAAATTTATCACAATGAAGTCTATATTTGAGCATCGATTTTTTTTTGGTATTCTGAAAAAAAATCCATCATCGATTTTTAAAGAGATAGGAGCCGATTTTTTTAAATGTTCGATTCGAAAAAAATCTGTAAATATGATGCTATTTATTTATATGGTAGCAAATTTTGAGCCTTTAAATTCATCGGCGCCTTTTCCCCTAAGTTAACCTCGGTGACCACCCTCTGTAAATTTCGGCGTCATTTTGAAATTTACCATCTTTTATTTACTTGAAAAATACCACTCGTAAGTTGGTCTCTATTTGATTAAATGAACGGTGTGTTTTCAAACCAACTATAAAATTTGATGGCCATCCGAGTTGAAAATTATTTTAAAATAACAGATACGTCTCATAATCTCATTTCACGGATTATTCTATGTAATAAAAAAGGAATGCTGTTCACTGGTAGGCACAGCACTTGAAAACGGCAGGACCGATTTGGCTAATTTTTTCTCAAAATCAGAAAAATATTGATTATTATTTTCTATGGTATCTATTCTTATTATATCCAAGCCAAAGCCCCGCGAGGCTAAACTAATATGCTTGAGCCGGCGACTCTACTATTGTTGTTGTTGTCGAGCAGGTCGCTGCCCCGAGAGGCAAATTATAATATGGTAGAAACGAAGGCTCCACTACTGCTGTACAATCACACAAATTAAATGCTGTCAGTAATAATAGAATCATATGCAGCGTGTTCATAAAGTTCGGAAACGCTAAAATATCGCAAAGAAATAGTATTTTTTGGAAAATGTTTCGAATAAAAGTTTCTCAATTCCAATCAACGCTTATTTTGATGACAAATATTTCCCCTTTAGGGGGTACACTTGCGGGGGACTGAGGTCAACTCTAAAATTTCATATGGTAAACACTATTTTTCTCTATTAGGTCGTATTAAAAGTAAATTGATTAGAGCTCATATGATCCAAAAGATGAATTTCGGTTAAAAAAACTATCAGAATCGTGTAATTACATTCCAAAGAACCATAACATTTTCTGGCAAAAGTAAAAACCCTAATTGCGATTTATCTCAAAACTGACATTTTGCAAATACTTCGATGGCTAATATTTACACGCATATTAATTTCATAATTTATCACAATCATCATTATTTTGTATTGCAACTCTGTATATTATTGCAAAAGGAAATATGTATATGAGGATTTGTCAAAATAAAATAATTTAAATTTTCATAAACATATCTTTGTAACAAAGTCAGCTCCTACTCTTGTTTGATAAGATCCTTATCACAAATGCTAAGCCACGATGTCCTTCTGACAACATAATATCATGCTTATGTCACCTCAATTTCAAAATACAGTATAATCTTTTGGGGAAGCTCCAAACACCTAATCAAACTGTTCAGACTACAAAAAAAAATGCATTCGCAACATCATGAAAGTCGGCTATAGAGACTCGTGTATTCCGCTATTCAAAAAACTTAAAATACTACCTTTGCCGTCAATATATATATTTGAATGCGCCTGTTACGTTAAGAAACATTTTGAATAGGTACTTTGTAGTTTGTACTACACATAAACGGACATAACTACCAAACACGACACAAAATAGACTTATATGCGGGACCTAACATATCATACAGTGTTATTAACAATTAAATATCTACAATAACGTACCAGCGGACATAAAAATTCTTGAGCTTGAAAGATATAAAACAGTGCTATATCAACATTTAGTTAACAATTGCTTTTACAGTGTCAGTGACTTCACTGTTCAGCTCCAACAAAAATAACAATATTTTAATCTATATCCATATTTTATATAAATTGTAATATTTCATAGACGGTGACAGTCGTTTGAAAATATTTTTTTCTTATATAGCATTGTAACAATGGTTGTTTCTCAACAATTATAGCTAACGATCGCTATTATACTGCCGATTATGTTTAATCTATTACTTGGCTATAATATATGAACATTAACTTATATTTTAATAGTTATTTAATATTTTATACATTTTTTAATAATCTAATGTACAAAATGTATGACATATTCAATGGCTTTGCCTTTGTTGAATAAATATTATTATTGTTATGCACTACCGTCTCTTAACATTCCACGGGCCTTCCATTAGCGTCTAGCTTATACATAGTTGACTAATTTTGTACCACAAAACACGCTGAATTAAAGCAATTTCGAACGCAGTTACCTATATCTGTTTCGGTATTGATAGATCTGTAAATAAATTCGTATATGACTAATTTCTATATTTTAGGAAACAAAATATTAGTTTTCATATTATAACCAAAAAATTATCAAGGTTAAAAAATGTTTTTTTTTCTTAATCGTTATACAAAAAGCTAATAATATATAAAATAACGTATAAACAAACCGTTTTATTATTGAAAATATCCCAAAATACATCAATTTCCATAGTAAGATGTGTATTTATTTTCATAGAGCTGTCAAAATAACCTCACGCCATTTTTCATTTTATCTGAACTGCTCATAGACATACGTCGTAAGCGACATTACGCGACTCGATTTTATACGTCGTCTCTTTCTAACCAATTGCATATATGGCGACCTCTTGGCGGAATAATTTTTCGAAATATCTCAGCAAAAATCACCGGATTTGTCTCGGACGTCTGTCAAAATGTTCTATAATTATCAATTTACACGATTTTGGCAAAAAGTTTACGTCCGATGGGTATAATTTCGCTAAACAATGTTAAAAACCAATTCAACTGACAGCTAGAAAAAATTCAAATTTTATCAATCATTTGTTTTAAATTTGACATTTCAAAATAGAATTGACTCGTTTCACGATTTAAAATGCGACAAAAAATAAACTTCTGTCCCCGTCACTTTCATGTAGTTTAGCGACGTATGTTTTTAAAAAAAATTGATCGATTTGTCGCGTGTTAATTTCGCATTTAAGTTAGACTGTGACTTTTAATTTTTTTTGCCATGCTAAGTGAGAACCCCACACGGTCACCGTCATAGGAACGGCACAAAAAAACAATAACGCCGACTTTTATTTACGAATTAACGGCGTTAAAAAAGTCGTTTTCGACGCGTCTTTTGCACTTTGCAGTTAGAGTTTTTTCTCGCGCTTCGTTTAAAACCGGTCTCGACGTCGTGCGACGAAAACTCGCCGAGATACGACCGATTCCGGACGACGGGTTAATCAAATGGGACTTTTTTGTTTCCGCGTCGGCGCCCGAATTTTCGCCGAAAACCGTCCGCGCGAAAACTCTTTAAAAAGAGGCGAAAAAAGTCTGCAATTCAAGACCGCCCTCGCCGCTGGGCGATTTTTTTACGATTTTAGCCGGGCGATTGAAAATTTTTTCAACGTTAAGAGATAGGCGATCGGGCGCCCCTTTAAAAAATCGCCCTGCGGCCCCCCTAAATATGCAAATTTTGCCGATGCGACCTTGCGATGTAGAAATAATGCGTCCTCGTCGTAATTTTTTTTCGTAAAAATCCGTCCAAAACTGCACTTTTCTATAGACCGCGGGATTTGGGGTTTGGAAAATTTTTCAACTTTAATATATGGGACTAGTTGACCTGTGCAAAACCTTTTTGCAGGCAACTTAACACCGCTTTCAAAGATCCATGTTTTTGCTATGGGTCTGCGGAAAAAATTTTTTTTTACAAAATTTTTTTTTTTGCATACGTTTTTGCCATGGTTTGTAAAGATCACTGTGATTTGAATCATGCCTGCGGCGCCAATTATCTTTAACGGGGTACGCAAAACTTTTTTAAATGTGTTTCTCCAATAGTTTTCTAATATCGATGTGTTTAGTATCACGCCTGCGGCGCCAATTACCATTGCTGGCATACACAAAACTTTTTTGAATGTGTCTTTAGAATAGTTCTCCAATATCAAAGTGTTATAAAATTTGTCTGGGACCCAATAATTACTCGGCCTAACGGCCTCGCTATATGATCCCAAAAAATTCGTCTGCAATTACTCGGTCTTACGACCTCGCCGTTAGGCCCAAAAAGAAATTTAGGCACGGCGGGCCTTCGGCCCGCAATAAATTGGTCTGCAACTCAATATCTACTCGGTCTTACGACCTCGGCATTAGGCCCAAAAAGAAAATAAGGCGCGGCGGGCCATCGGCCCGCAATAAACTGGTCTGCAACTCAATTTCTACTCGGTCTTACGACCTCGGCATTAGGCCCAAAAAGAAAATAAGGCGCGGCGGGCCTTCGGCCCGCAATAAATTGGTCTGCGACTCAATATCTACTCAGTCTTACGACCTCGCCATTAGGCCCAAAAAGAAATTAAGGCGCGGCGGGCCTTCGGCCCGCAATAAATTGGTCTGCGACTCAATATCTACTCGGTCTTACGATCTCGCCGATCAGTCCAAGAAGACAGTTTTTGTTTTTTTATATCTGTCTAAATAAAATAATTTTCACTTATACCATTTATTTACTTTAGTATCCAAATAGACGATCTTTGCAAAACCTTGCGAGTTTACACCCTTTTCAATGATCAATGTTTTTAGTACGGGCCTTTAACATACGTTTTTTTATACATTTTTTATACCTATTCTGCAAGTTGTCTCGTTGACTTTTCTCCATTAATTTCAAAGCTTGCTAAAACTAATTCGTCTTCACAGTGTTGAATGTTGTTTTTTTTCTTTGAAAATAAACCGTATACCGTTTCTATTTAAGTTCCTTAAAGTTATGGAATAAGGTTGTCGCTTTTCTGGATAAACGTTCAAGTGTTCTGCTTGAACCCACGTGGTGTTTTTGTTACGCTGAATGTGTGCGCAAAAATAGCCTGTTTTTCAAATTTGAAAATGCTTGAGCCATCTTAGAGAGTAAATCAAACAAAATGAATTAGGAAAACTCGCTCGACATATTGTTAACCTGTCGGTATGTATTTGTTTCAACAAATTTTGTTTTACACGGCACACTGATCAGTATGGATAACGTCAAAAAGCTATTTTGGTCAGTTTTGTAGCTTCTGGTTCGTTTAGATATAGGATGTGCTATGTCAAATTATTCAAAAAAATAAGCAGATTTTGAATATCTGAAAATCCAAAACAGCGTCCATAAGAAAAATCAAAGTTTATGTCAATATCTCATTACGTAGTGGAAATAAAAAAATTAAATTTACGCCACTGAAAAGACCTTAAAAAGTTATCATAAAATGGTTAATGAAATTTTCATATATCTTCATAAATAAAAAAGTTATGGCCAGTTTTTCTAAATGGAAATTTTCACTATTTTCTGAATAAATTAATTTTTCTGCACTACTTTGCCTCTTTAACCGACTTTCTATCTCCACTAACAACAAAGTTACCCGTGTTAGCCCACGTCGGTTGAAACACCCTGTATATATTATGTGTAAATAAAGTGAATTTGACTTCTCGCATTAATATTCAAATTTTAAAGAAATCGGGTATTTTTCGTCAGATTTTATGTATTTCTACACTTGTTAACTTTTTTAAGCCTGTGTACCGAATACTAACTTTATCGAATCAATGGCTTTGCCTTTGTTGAATAAATATTATTATTATTATGCACTACCGTCTCTTAACATTCCACGGGCCTCCCATTAGCGTCTAGCTTATACATAGCTGACTAATTTTGTACCACAGAACACGCTGAATTAAAGTAATTTCGAACGCAGTTATATCGGTTTCGGTATTGAGAGCGAACTATTTTCATTATTTCAAAGGAAAAACATATTTTAAAAAATGCGTAATTCCTTCAAATATTATCAATAAAAATAATTTTATTAACAATTGTCAAATCATAACAAAAAGAAATATTTACATAACCTCACATTTTTAAAAACATAATTCATGACAAATAATATTATATATATGATAATATCGTTATTAAATATGTTTATATTTTGCAACAAATCCGATTGACCAATGTAGTCTTCTCGTTTAAAATTCCAATCTTGTCATTCCATCAATTTCACACATTCAAATTCACTGTAGGTAAATATTCAAAATACTAAGTATAATAGGTAGAAGATAGTAAATCAAACAAAATGAATTAGCAAAACTGTAGCGATCGCTCGACAGATTGTTAACCTGTCGGTATGTATTTGTTTCAACAAATTTTGTTTTACACGGCACACTGATCAGTATGGATAACGTCAAAAAGCTATTTTGGTCAGTTTTGTAACTTCTGGTTCGTTTAAATGTAGGATGTGCTATATCAAATTATTCAAAAAAATAAGCAGAATTTGAATATCTGAAAATCCAAAACAGCGTCCATAAGAAAAATCAAAGTTCATGTCAATATCTCATTACGTAGTGGAAATAAAAATATTAAATTTACGCCACTGAAAAGACCTTAAAAAGTTATCATAAAATGGTTAATGAAATTTTCAGATATCTTCATAAATAAAAAAGTTATGGCCAGTTTTTCTAAATGGAAATTTTCACTATTTTCTGAATAAATTAATTTTTCTGCACTACTTTGCCTCTTTAACCGACTTTCTATCCCCACTAACAACAAAGTTACCCGTGTTAGCCCACGTCGGTTGAAACACCCTGTATATATTATATGTAAATAAAGTGAATTTGACTTCTCGCATTAATATTCAAATTTTAAAGAAATCGGGTATTTTTCGTCAGATTTTGTGTATTTCTACACTTGTTAACTTTTTTAAGCCTGTGTACCGAATACTAACTTCATCGAAGCATAGTTAGGGCTCCGTATATCCGATGAAAAAGCGGACTCCTTATAGGATCACTCTTGTGTCTGTCTTTTCGTTTGTCACAGCTCTCTCCGATTCTACGGGACGAAAAGTGTTGAAATTTTATTCTTATATAAATGTTAGATGACGCAATGACGGTTGTATAGCGTAAATAAACGAATTCCGAGTTTAGGGTAAATTTTGGGGGCTAAATTAGAAAATAAAAAAAAAATATATATATATATATCATGGACGTATCATATGAAAGGGTTCGCTATGAGAAATACAAATATATTTCCTTTATAATTTTAAAATGCGTAGCTCGAAAGATATTAAAGAAAATATACAAAAATCGAGCGTTAACACTCTCCCCCATCACCGTGAAAACTGAAGTTCAATTTTAGAAAATAGGAAATATAGTTTATAGGAAAACCTAAACAAAAATCCAAGTCTTAAAGATCTCACGGAAAACTGAATGGTACCAAACCATCTTCACGCGAGTTCGTCTCATTCTTGCCCGGTTTTTTTCTCATCTGTGACGTACAGAGACAAATTTATCACAATGAAGTCTATATTTGAGCATCGATTTTTTTTTTATATTCTGAACAAAAATCCATCATCGATTTTTAAAGAGATAGGAGCCGATTTTTTTAAATGTTCGATTCGAAAAAAATCTGTAAATATGATGCTATTTATTTATATGGAAGCAAATTTTGAGCCTTTAAATTCATCGGCGCCTTTTCCCCTAAGTTAACCTCGGTGACCACCCTCTGTAAATTTCGGCGTCATTTTGAAATTTTCCATCTTTTATTTACATGAAAAATACCACTCGTAAGTTGGTCTCTATTTGATTAAATGAACGGTGTGTTTTCAAACCAACTATAAAATTTGATGGCCATCCGAGTTGAAAATTATTTTAAAATAACAGATACGTCTCTTAATCTCATTTCACGGATTATTCTATGTCATAAAAAAGGAATGCTGTTCACTGGTAGGCACAGCACTTGAAAACGGCGGGACCGATTTGGCTAATTTTTTCTCAAAATCAGAAAAATATTGATTAATATTTTCTATGGTATCTATTCTTCTTATATCCATGCCAAAGCCCCGCGAGGCTAAACTAATATGTTTGAGCCGGCGGCTCTACTATTGTTGTTGTTGTTGTCGAGCAGGTCGCTGCCCCGATAGGCAAATTATAATATGGTAGAAACGAAGGCTCCACTACTGCTGTACAATCACACAAATTAAATGCTGTCAGTAATAATAGAATCATATACAGCGTGTTCAAAAAATTCGGAAACGCTAAAATATCGCAAAGAAATAGTATTTTTTGGAAAATGTTTCGAATAAGAGTTTCTCAATTCCAATCAACGCTTATTTTGATGACAAATATTTCCCCTTTAGGGGGTACACTTGCGGGGGACTGAGGTCAACTCTAAAATTTCATATGGAAAACACTATTTTTCTCTATTAGGTCGTATTAAAAGTAAATTGATTAGAGCTCATATGATCCAAAAGATGAATTTCGGTTGAAAAAACTATCAGAATCGTGTAATTACATTGCAAATAACTATAACATTTTCTGGCAAAAGTAAAAACCCTAATTGCGATTTATCTCAAAACTGACATTTTGCAAATACTTCGATGGCTAATATTTACACGCATATTAATTTCATAATTTATCACAATCATCATTATTTTGTATTGCAACTCTGTATACTATTGCAAAAGGAAATATGTATATGAGGATTTGTCAAAATAAAATAATTTAAATTTTCATAAACATATATTTGTAACAAAGTCAGCTCCTACTCTTGTTTGCTAAGATCCTTATCACAAACATAATATCATGCTTATGTCACCTCAATTTCAAAATACAGTATAATCTTTTGGGGAAGCTCCAAACACCTAATCAAACTGTTCAGACTACAAAAAAATGCATTCGCATCATCATGAAAGTCGGCTATAGAGACTCGTGTATTCCGCTATTCAAAAAACTTAAAATACTACCTTTGCCGTCAATATATATATTTGAATGCGCCTGTTACGTTAAGAAGCATTTTGAATAGGTACTTTGTAGTTTTTACTACACATAAACGGACATAACTACCAAACACGACACAAAATAGACTTATATGCAGGACCTAACATATCATACAGTGTTATTAACAATTAAATAAATATCTACAATAACGTACCAGCGGACATAAAAATTCTTGAGCTTGAAAGATATAAAACAGTGCTATATCAACATTTAGTTAACAATTGCTTTTACAGTGTCAGTGACTTCACTGTTCAGCTCCAACAAAAATAACAATATTTTAATCTATATCCATATTTTATATAAATTGTAATATTTCATAGACGGTGACAGTCGTTTGAAAATATTTTTTTCTTATATAGCATTGTAACAATGGTTGTTTCTCAACAATTATAGCTAACGATCGCTATTATACTGCCGATTATGTTTAATCTATTACTTGGCTATAATATATGAACATTAACTTATATTTTAATAGTTATTTAATATTTTATATATTTTTTAATAATCTAATGTACAAAATGTATGACATATTCAATGGCTTTGCCTTTGTTGAATAAATATTATTATTGTTATGCACTACCGTCTCTTAACATTCCACAGGCCTTCCATTAGCGTCTAGCTTATACATAGTCGACTAATTTTGTACCACAAAACACGCTGAATTAAAGCAATTTCGACCGCAGTTACCTATATCTGTTTCGGTATTGAGAGCGAACTATTTTCATTATTTTAAAGGAAAAACATATTTAAAAAAATGCGTAATTCAAATATTATCAATAAAAATAATTTTATTAACAATTGTCAAATCATAACAAAAAGAAATATTTACATAGCCTCACATTTTTAAAAACATATTTCATGACAAATAATATTATATATACGATAATATCGTTATTAAATATGATTATATTTTGCAACAAATCCGATTGACAAATGTAGTCTTCTCGTTTAAAATTCCAATCTTCTCATTCCATCAATTTCACACATTCGAATTCACTGTAGGTAAATATTCAAAATATATAATAGGTAGAAGATACAGGATATCAATTTGAAATCTGTTTCAATAGATCTGTAAATAAATTCGTATATGACTAATTTCTATATTTTAGGAAACAAAATATTAGTTTTCATATTGTAACCAAAAAATTATCAAGGTTAAAAAATGTTTTTTTTTTTTCTTAATCGTTATACAAAAAGTTAATAATATATAAAATAACGTATAAACAAACCGTTTTATAATTGAAAATATCCCAAAATACATCAATTTTCATAGTAAGATGTGTATTTATTTTCATAGAGCTGTCAAAATAATCTCACGCCATTTTTAATTTTATCTAAACTGCTCACAGACATACGTCGTAATCGACATTACGCGACTCGATTTTATACGTCGTCTCTCTCTAACCAATTGCATATATGGCGACCTCTTGGCGGAATAATTTTTCGAAATATCTCAGCAAAAATCACCCGATTTGTCTCGGACGTCTGTCAAAATGTTCTATAATTATCAATTTACACGATTTTGGCAAAAAGTTTACGTCCGATGGGTATAATTTCGCTAAACAATGTTAAAAACCAATTCAACTGACAGCTAGAAAAAATTCAAATTTTATCAATCATTTGTTTTAAATTTGACATTTCAAAATAGAATTGACTCGTTTCACGAATCAAAATGCGACAAAAAATAAACTTCTGTCCCCGTCACTTTCATGTAGTTTAGCGACGTATGTTTTTAAAAAAATTTGATCGATTTGTCGCGTCTTAATTTCGCATTTAAGTTAGACTGTGACTTTTAATTTTTTTTGCCATGCTAAGTGAGGACCCCACACGGTCACCGTCATAGGAACGGAACTAAAAAAACAATAACGCCGACTTTTATTTGCGAATTAACGGCGTTAAAAAAGTCGTTTTCGACGCGTCTTTTGCACTTTGCAGTTAGAGTTTTTTCCAGCGCTTCGTTTAAAACCGGTCTCGACGTCGTGCGACGAAAACTCGCCGAGATACGACCGATTCCGGACGACGGGTTAATCAAATGGGACTTTTTTGTTTCCGCGTCGGCGCCCGAATTTTCGCCGAAAACCGTCCGCGCGAAAACTCTTTAAAAAGAGGCGAAAAAAGTCTGCAATTCGAGACCGCCCTCGCCGCTGGGCGATTTTTTTACGATTTTAGCCGGGCGATTGAAAATTTTTTCAACGTTAGGAGATAGGCGATCGGCCGCCCCTTTAAAAAATCGCCCTGCGGCCCCCCTCGAAACGCAAATTTTGCCGATGCGACGTTGCGATGTAGAAATAATGCGCCCTCGTCGTGATTTTTTTTCGTAAAAATCCGTCCAAAATTGCACTTTTCTATAGACCGCGGGATTTGGGTTCGGAAAATTTTTCAACTTTAATATATGGGACTAGTTGACCTGTGCAAAACCTTTTTGCAGGCAACTTAACACCGCTTTCAAAGATCAATGTTTTTGGTATGGGTCTGCGGAAAAAATTTTTTTTTACAAAATTTTTTTTTTTGCATCCGTTTTTGCCATGGTTTGTAAAGATCACTGTGATTTGAATCACGCCTGCGGCGCCAATTATCTTTAACGGGGTACGCAAAACTTTTTTAAATGTGTTTCTCCAATAGTTTTCTAATATCGATGTGTTTAGAATCACGCCTGCGGCGCCAATTACCATTGCTGGCATACACAAAACTTTTTTGAATGTGTCTTTAGAATAGTTCTCCAATATCAAAGTGTTATAAAATTTGTCTGGGACCCAATAATTACTCGGCCTAACGGCCTCGCCATATGATCCCAAAAAATTCGTCTACGATTACTCGGTCTTACGACCTCGCCGTTAGGCCCAAAAGCGAATTAGGGCACGGCGGGCCTTCGGCCCGCAATAAATTGGTCTGCAACTCAATATCTACTCGGTCTTACGACCTCGGCATTAGGCCCAAAAAGAAAATAAGGCGCGGCGGGCCTTCGGCCCGCAATAAATTGGTCTGCAGCTTAATATCTACTTGGTCTTACGACTTTGCCATTAGGCCCAAAAAAAAATTAGGCCGCGGCGGGCCTTCGGCCCGCAATAAATTGATCTGCGACTCAATATCTACTCGATCTTAAGATCTCGCCGATCAGTCCAAGAAGACAGTTTTTGTTTTTTTATATCTGTCTAAATAAAATAATTTTCACTTATACCATTTATTTACTTTAGTATCCAAATAGACGATCTTTGCAAAACCTTGCGAGTTTACACCGTTTTCAATGATCAATGTTTTTAGTACGGGCCTTTAACATACGTTTTTTTATACATTTTTTTATACCTATTCTGCAAGTTGTCTCGTTGACTTTTCTTCATTAATTTCAAAGCTTGCCAAAACTAATTCGTCTTCACATTGTTGAATGTTGCTTTTTTTCTTTGAAAATAAACCGTATACCATTAAATTTCTATTTAAGTTCCTTAAAGTTATGGAATAAGGTTGTCGCTTTTCTGGATAAACGTTCAAGTATTCTGCTTGAACCCATGTGGTGTTTTTGTTACGCTGAATGTGTGCGCAAAAATAGCCTGTTTTTCAAATTTGAAAATGCTTGAGCCATCTTAGAGAGTAAATCAAACAAAATGAATTAGCAAAACTGTAGCGATCGCTCGACAGATTGTTAACCTGTCGGTATGTATTTGTTTCAACAAATTTTGTTTCACACGGCACACTGATCAAGTATGGATAACGTCAAAAAGCTATTTTGGTCAATTTTGTAGCTTCTGGTTCGTTTAGATATAGGATGTGCTATGTCAAATTATTCAGAAAAAAAAGCATATTTCGAATATCTGAAAATCCAAAATAGCGTCCATAAGAAAAATCAAAGTTCATGTCAATATCTCATTACGTAGTGGAAATAAAAAAAATAAATTTACGCCACTGAAAAGACCTTAAAAAGTTATCATAAAATGGTTAATGAAATTTTCAGATATCTTAATAAATAAAAAAGTTATGGCCAGTTTTTCTAAATGGAAATTTTCACTATTTTCTGAATAAATTAATTTTTCTGCACTACTTTGCCTCTTTAACCGACTTTCTATCTCCACTAACAACAAAGTTACCCGTGTTAGCCCACGTCGGTTGAAACACCCTGTATATATTATGTGTAAATAAAGTGAATTTGACTTCTCGCATTAATATTCAAATTTTAAAGAAATCGGGTATTTTTCGTCAGATTTTGTGTATTTCTACACTTGTTAACTTTTTTAAGCCTGTGTACCGAATACTAACTTCATCGAAGCATAGTTAGGGCTCCGTATATCCGATGAAAAAGCGGAGTCCTTATAGGATCACTCTTGTGTCTGTCTTTTCGTTTGTCACAGCTCTCTTCGATTCTACGGGACGAAAAGTGTTGAAATTTTATTCTTATATAAATGTTAGATGACGCAATGACGGTTGTATAGCGTAAATAAACGAATTCCGAGTTTAGGGTAAATTTTGGGGGCTAAATTAGAAAAAAAAAAAAAAATATATATATATATATATATATATCATGGACGTATCATATGAAAGGGTTCGCTATGAGAAATACAAATATATTTCCTTTATAATTTTAAAATGCGTAGCTCGAAAGATATTAAAGAAAATATACAAAAATCGAGCGTTAACCCTCTCCCCCATCACCGTGAAAACTGAAGTTCAATTTTAGAAAATACGAAATATAGTTTATAGGAAAACCTAAACAAAAATCCAAGTCTTAAAGATCTCGCGGAAAACTGAATGGTACCAAACCATCTTCACGCGAGTTCGTCTCATTCTTGCCCGGTTTTTTTCTCATCTGTGACGTACAGAGGCAAATTTATCACAATGAAGTCTATATTTGAGCATCGATTTTTTTTTTTATATTCTGAAAAAAAATCCATCATCGATTTTTAAAGAGATAGGAGCCGATTTTTTTAAATGTTCGATTCGAAAAAAATCTGTAAATATGATGCTATTTATTTATATGGTAGCAAATTTTGAGCCTTTAAATTCATCGGCGCCTTTTCCCCTAAGTTAACCTCGGTGACCACCCTCTGTAAATTTCGGCGTCATTTTGAAATTTACCATCTTTTATTTACATGAAAAATACCAGTCGTAAGTTGGTCTCTATTTGATTAAATGAACGGTGTGTTTTCAAACCAACTATAAAATTTGATGGCCATCCGAGTTGAAAATTATTTTAAAATAACAGATACGTCTCTTAATCTCATTTCACGGATTATTCTATGTAATAAAAAAGGAATGCTGTTCACTGGTAGGCACAGCACTTGAAAACGGCAGGACCGATTTGGCTAATTTTTTCTCAAAATCAGAAAAATATTGATTATTATTTTCTATGGTATCTATTCTTATTATATCCATGCCAAAGCCCCGCGAGGCTAAACTAATATGCTTGAGCCGGCGACTTTACTATTGTTGTTGTCGAGCAGGTCGCAGCCCCGAGAGGCAAATTATAATATGAATTACTTCAAATATTATCAATAAAAATAAGTTTATAAACATTTATTCAAAAAATATTGTTACAATAATATCAAAAATAAACTAAAAAAGAAAAAATATACATAACCTCATTTTTAACAGCATAACTTACGTCAAAAAAATGTTGTGGTTATTAAATACGACAATTTTTTAAAACAAATCCGACTGACAAATGTAGTATTTATGTTTTAAAATTCCAATATATTGTCATTTCAACAATTCTTTACATTCGCATTCATTATAAGTATTAATATATGGGATGGATGGATGGATGGATGGATGTTGATTACGAAAATGATAACAATTTCTGTATTTTTGCCATATTTTCTAAGGATGATGTTAAAGAAATTAATAAATTAATGAATCAAATTAGAACCATGCTAAAAACTGATGAAGCACTAAGTTTAATTTATAATAGACAAAAAACCTTGAATAATGACGATTATATTACCGATTCGGAATCTAACTATAAAATAAAAAATCATTACTTATTTAAATATAATACCAAATTAAAGCGTTTGCGTCTGTGCATTCCAACTCAGCTTGAAATGCGCTATATTCATTTTTGGCACATATTTTTGTGTCATCCTGGGGCATCAAAACTTTACTCAGGTATGAGACCTTTCGTCTCAATACAAAACCTTAAGAAGAAAGCAATCGAATGTGTAAATGTATGTTGGCCGTGTTTAACTGCCAAACACCCCATTGCAACCTTGCAGTGTGGTTTTAATTCTGTGATGTCATTCCATAAAAATAATTTGCTATCTATTGATATTTTGGGTCCGTTGGTTCGTGCGACTGGAGGTTCCACTGTAATCTTAGTAATACTAGATGTGTTTACTAAATATGTAACTTTGTATGCTTTACGTAAAGCAACTACAAAATCCATTTTGAATAAACTAACACAAACTTATTTTCCAGAGCATGGCACACCCAAAAGAATTCTATGCGACAATGCTTCAATTTTCCGATCCAAAAAGTTCAGTGAACCTCTATCTGAACTCGGTGTGGAAGTCACATATACTTGTCCATACACCCCTAAAGCGAATCCCGTGGAACGCTACAACCAGCAAGTAGGCGCTCTACTACGTCTATATTGCAACTCCAAGCATACGCTATGGAGCCGGCTACTGCCAAAGGTGGCATTTGGAATGAACGTCAACACCAACACATCTACTCATCATTCACCGTTCGAACTGCAACACAACCGCAAACCTGATCTACACATGACCCAGCCGATCGAGTTCCCTCATTCGGACGAAGATCACCTTCACGACAGCGAATCTGTTCGTCAACGACTTCGCAGAAACGCTACTTCCCGACAACAACAACACTTCAACACGAAGCCATCGGTGACGCTATCACCTGGTGATTTGGTCTTCCTGCGCACTCATCCACTGTCATCAGTTAGCGAAAGACGCTCAAAAAAGCTGGATATCCTATATACCGGTCCCTTCAGAATTAAAACAAAAATCAATGATAATGTTTACTTACTGATAGATCCGGACTCTAACTTAGAACTTGGCTACCATCATGTAAATCAATTTAAACTTTTTAAAGGTCATTTACCCTTGAATTATCAAGTCAATATCAAAAAAATTCGTTAATAATTCTTCTCAAGAATTTTTTTTTCTCCTGATCCGGGGATATTGTCGTGGAATCAGAACACGACATATTTATTACCTCTGTAATAAATAAGAACCTCTGGTTCACTTGTCAAGAGCAAGACAATTTAGCTTTAAATGAATAGTGATAATTCCATCATTCCGCGAAAACTTGTAATTGTCCACTACGCGCGAAACAAGTTAGTATTTTGTCGCCCGGCATCGCCACAACTTGCTCCGTGAATCAAATGTAGACTCGTAATCACATAAGTTATTGCAGAGGTTCACGTATCCTGAAATTAATCTTCCCATCGAGGATTTGTTAGATAAGTAAACATTTATTATTAATATATAAGTTTTATTAATAAAATTTAAAAATATAAAAATAGTCATTTAGATTAATGCATGTTAATATTTAAGAAAATATATTTCTAAACGCTTATTAGTAAGTAATAGTTAGATATAAATTAATTTTTTTTCTTTCTCTTCATTCGATTAATTGCTCGAACATTGATTTACCCTTATCAATCGAGTTTGGGTGTGGTTCAAATCCACGTGACCTTGAACAAAAATTTTATACATCTATAAAAAATGGCGTACTGTTCCTTGATATAACTTGATAAATTGAAATTAAATATTAAAACTTTTAGTAATCATTTATGATAAAAACAAGTATAAATAAATTGAAACTAACAATTAACCATAATAATTGGATTCATACATTTATTATATTCAAGAATTACGGCAATCAATTAATTATTAGCGTACATTTGGTGCGGCGACTTTTAATGTGTTAATATGTCAGATTACATTTTTTAGAAATATTATCCATCAGATAATACAAAAAGGAACTGAATACAAATTACAATAATCATAACCTTAATTACAACAAAGTAGAGGTATTTGTAAGATAATGCCGATCTTATAGCTCAGTAACAATTTTTCTATAATCTTTATTTGCATTAATATTCATCATTATTTTGAGCTACTTACCTTTTATTTGACGATCTTCTTCCGGACATTGCATTTAAATAATAGTACAATAGACGGTAGTTCCTCGTCGTTCTCCCTACATAATAACAATTTAACATCTCAACTTCGGTATCATTACTAACTACTAATATAAAGGAATTAAAATAAATAATAATATACTTACGTACTTCGGGTCCTTGCTAACACCTAACTTCCAATCAATCCTGTAGAGATGATTTGACCTTGGACGCCTATCGACTGCATCTTTCTTCGACTTGTTATTTTATGATTTCCTTATTGTTTAAGATATGCTATCACTTTATATGATATGAATTTATTTCAGTTACTCCGATCTCAATTTTGTTATTTGTCTAACTCCTTGTAATCTGACTTTTATTATTGTTGTACGGGATCACATCATTAGTGAACCGTCTGTTTATATATACATAGTATTGTATGGTTTATAATCGAATTTTAAAATATATATCTATATCAACCAATCAAAGATTTCATTAATTTATTTTACTAAATAATTCGCAACGGTCAGTAGTCCTTATAGGAGACCTATCAATTCGTAACCTCTATTTTTTTTATCCGTCAGATGATAAACGCTGATGGTATCTTATTGTGGCGGATGACTCTTGGTTACCACCCAATTAAAGTATAACATTCAACGATACTTATAATTCCACCACAGTGTCGATAGGCATTTCAGATATAGGTGCCGATAGGCATTTCAGATATAGTTGCCGATTGGCATTTTGAAAATAGGTACTGATAGGCATTTCAGATATAGAAGCCGATAGGCATTTCAAATATAGGTGCCGATAGGCATTCCAGATATGGTTGCTGATAGGCATTTCAAATATAGGTGCTGATAGGCATTTCAGATATAGAAGCCGATAGGCATTTCAGATATAGTTGCCGATTGGCATTTTAAAAATAGGTGTCGATAGGCATTTCAGATATAGAAGCCGATAGGCATTTCAAATATAGGTGCCGATAGGCATTTCAGATGTAGTTTCCGATAGGCATTTCAAAAATAGGTGCCGATAGGCATTTCAGATATAGGTGCCGATAGGCATTTCAGATATAGTTGCCAATTGGCATTTTAAAAATAGGTGCCAATAGGCATTTCAAATATAGGTGCCAATAGGCATTCCAGATATGGTTGCCGATAGGCATTTCAAATATAGGTGTTGATAGGCATTTTAGATGTAGTTTCCGATAGGCATTTCAAAAATTGATGCCGATAGGCATTTCAGGTATAGGTGCCGATAGGCATTTCAGATATAGTTGCCGATTGGCATTTTAAAAAAAGGTGCCGATAGGCATTTCAGATATAGAAGCCGATAGGTATTTCAAATATAGGTGTCGATAGGCATTTCAGATATGGTTGCCGATAGGCATTTCAAATATAGGAGCAGATAGGCATTTCAGATGTAGTTTCCGAAAGGCATTTCAAAAATAGGTGCCGATAGGCATTTCAGATATAGGTGCCGATAGGCATTGCAGATATGGTTGCCGATTGGCATTTCAAATATAGGTGCTGATAGGCATTTCAGATGTAGTTTCCGATAAGCATTTCAAAAATTGGTGCCGATAGACATTTTATATATAATTGCCGATAGGCATTTCAGATATAGTTGCCGATTGGCATTTTAAAAATAGGTGGCGATAGGCATTTCAGATATAGAAGCCGATAGGTATTTCAAATATAGGTGTCGATAGGCATTTCAGATATGGTTGCCGATAGGCATTTCAAATATAGGTGCTGATAGGCATTTCAGATGTAGTTTCCGATAGGCATTTCAAAAATAGGTGCCGATAGGCATTTCAGATATAGGTGCCGATAGGCATTTCAGATATAGTTGCCGATTGGCATTTTAAAAATAGGTGCCGATAGGCATTTTAGATGTAGTTTCCAAAAGGCATTTCAAAAATAGGTACCGATAGGCATTTTAGATATAGGTGCCGATAGGCATATCAGATATAGTTGCCGATAGGCATTTAAAATATAGGTGCCGATAGACATTTCAAATATAGGTGTCGATAGGCATTTCAGATATAAATACCGAAAGGCATTTCAGATATAGGTGCCGATAGGCATTTCTGATGTGGTTGCCGATAGGCATTTCAAATATAGGTGCTGATAGGCATTTCAGATGTAGTTTTCGATAGGCATCTCAAAAATAGGTGCCGATAGGCATTTCAGATATAGGTGCCGATAGGCACTTAAGATATAGTTTCCGATTGGCATTTTAAAAATAGGTGCCGATAGGCATTTCAGATATAGAAGCCGATAGGCATTTCAAATATAGGTGCCGATAGGCATTCTAGATATGGTTGCCGATAGGCATTTCAAATATAGGTGCTGATAGGCATTTCAGATGTAGTTTCCGATAGGCAATTCAAAAATAGGTGCCGATAGGCATTTCAGATAGAGGTGCCGATAGGCATTTTAAATATAGTTGCCGATTGGCATTTTAAAAATAAGTGCCGATAGGCATTTCAGATATAGAAGCTGATAGGCATTTCAAATATAGGTGCCGATAGGCATTCCAGATATGGTTGCCGATAGGCATTTCAAATATAGGTGCTGATAGGCATTTCAGATGTAGTTTCCGATAGGCATTTCAAAAATAGGTGCCAATAGGCATTTCAGATATAAGTGCCGATAGGCATTTCAGATATAGTTGCCGATTGGCATTTTAAAAATAGGTGCCGATAGGCATTTCAGATATAGAAGCCGATAGGCACTTCAAATATAGGTGCCGATAGGCATTCCAGATATGGTTGTCGATAGGCATTTCAAATATAGGTGCTGATAGGCATTTCAGATGTAGTTTCCGATAGGCATTTCAAAAATAGGTACCGATAGGCATTTCAGATATAGGTGCCGATAGGCATTTCAGATATAGGTGCCGATAGGCATTTCAGATATAGTTGCCGATTGGCATTTTAAAAATAGGTGCCGATAGGCATTTCAGATATAGTTGCCGATTGGCATTTTGAAAATAGGTGCCGATAGGCATTTCAGATATAGAAGCCGATAGGTATTTCAAATATAGGTGTCGATAGGCATTTCAGTTATGGTTGCCGATAGGCATTTCAAATATAGGTGCTGATAGGCATTTCAGATGTAGTTTCCGATAGGCATTTCAAAAATAGGTGCCGATAGGCATTTCAGATATAGGTGCCCATAGGCATTTCAGATATAGTTGCCGATTGGCATTCTAAAAATAGGTGCCGATAGGCATTTCAGATATAGAAGGAGATAGGCATTTCAAATATAGGTGCCGATAGGCATTCCAGATATGGTTGCCGATAGGCATTTCAAATATAAGTGCTGATAGGCATTTCAGATGTAGCTTTCCGATAGGCATTTCAAAAATAGGTACCGATAGGCATTTCAGATATAGGTGCCGATAGGCATTTCAGATATAGTTGGCAATTGGCATTTTAAAAATAGGTGCCGATAGGCATTTCAGATATAGAAGCCGATAGGTATTTCAAATATAGGTGTCGATAGGCATTTCAGATATGGTTGCCGATAGGCATTTCAAATATAGGTGCTGATAGGCATTTCAGATGTAGTTTCCGATAGGCATTTCAAAAATAGGTGCCGATAGGCATTTCAGATATAGGTGCCGATTGGCATTTCAGATATAGTTGCCGATTGGCATTTTAAAAATAGGTGCCGATAGGCATTTCAGATATAGAAGCCGATAGGCACTTCAAATATAGGTGCCGATAGGCATTCCAGATATGGTTGTCGATAGGCATTTCAAATATAGGTGCTGATAGGCATTTCAGATGTAGTTTCTGATAGGCATTTCAAAAATAGGTGCCGATAGGCATTTCAGATAGAGGTGCCGATAGGCATTTTAAATATAGTTGCCGATTGGCATTTTAAAAATAAGTGCCGATAGGCATTTCAGATATAGAAGCTGATAGGCATTTCAAATATAGGTGCCGATAGGCATTCCAGATATGGTTGCCGATAGGCATTTCAAATATAGGTGCTGATAGGCATTTCAGATGTAGTTTCCGATAGGCATTTCAAAAATAGGTGCCAATAGGCATTTCAGATATAAGTGCCGATAGGCATTTCAGATATAGTTGCCGATTGGCATTTTAAAAATAGGTGCCGATAGGCATTTCAGATATAGAAGCCGATAGGCACTTCAAATATAGGTGCCGATAGGCATTCCAGATATGGTTGTCGATAGGCATTTCAAATATAGGTGCTGATAGGCATTTCAGATGTAGTTTCCGATAGGCATTTCAAAAATAGGTACCGATAGGCATTTCAGATATAGGTGCCGATAGGCATTTCAGATATAGGTGCCGATAGGCATTTCAGATATAGTTGCCGATTGGCATTTCAAAAATAGGTGCCGATAGGCATTTCAGATATAGTTGCCGATTGGCATTTTGAAAATAGGTGCCGATAGGCATTTCAGATATAGAAGCCGATAGGTATTTCAAATATAGGTGTCGATAGGCATTTCAGTTATGGTTGCCGATAGGCATTTCAAATATAGGTGCTGATAGGCATTTCAGATGTAGTTTCCGATAGGCATTTCAAAAATAGGTGCCGATAGGCATTTCAGATATAGGTGCCCATAGGCATTTCAGATATAGTTGCCGATTGGCATTCTAAAAATAGGTGCCGATAGGCATTTCAGATATAGAAGCAGATAGGCATTTCAAATATAGGTGCCGATAGGCATTCCAGATATGGTTGCCGATAGGCATTTCAAATATAAGTGCTGATAGGCATTTCAGATGTAGCTTTCCGATAGGCATTTCAAAAATAGGATCCGATAGGCATTTCAGATATAGGTGCCGATAGGCATTTCAGATATAGTTGGCAATTGGCATTTTAAAAATAGGTGCCGATAGGCATTTCAGATATAGAAGCCGATAGGTATTTCAAATATAGGTGTCGATAGGCATTTCAGATATGGTTGCCGATAGGCATTTCAAATATAGGTGCTGATAGGCATTTCAGATGTAGTTTCCGATAGGCATTTCAAAAATAGGTGCCGATAGGCATTTCAGATATAGGTGCCGATTGGCATTTCAGATATAGTTGCCGATTGGCATTTTAAAAATAGGTGCCGATAGGCATTTTAGATGTAGTTTCCAAAAGGCATTTCAAAAATAGGTGCCGATTGGCATTTTAGATAAAGGTGCCGATAGGCATATCAGATATAGTTGCCGATAGGCATTTAAAATATAGGTGCCGATAGGCATTTCAAATATAGGTGTCGATAGGCATTTCAGATATAAATGCCGAAAGGCATTTCAGATATAGGTGCCGATAGGCATTTCTGATGTGGTTGCCGATAGGCATTTCAAATATAGGTGCTGATAGGCATTTCAGATGTAGATTTTGATAGGCATTTCAAAAATAGGTGCCGATAGGCATTTCAGATATAGGTGCCGATAGGCATTTCAGATATAGTTGCCGATTGGCATTTTAAAAATAGGTGCCGATAGGCATTTCAGATATAGAAGCCGATAGGCACTTCAAATATAGGTGCCGATAGGCATTCCAGATATGGTTGTCGATAGGCATTTCAAATATAGGTGCTGATAGGCATTTCAGATGTAGTTTCCGATAGGCATTTCAAAAATAGGTACCGATAGGCATTTCAGATATAGGTGCCGATAGGCATTTCAGATATAGTTGCCGATTGGCATTTTAAAAATAGGTGCCGATAGGCATTTCAGATATAGTTGCCGATTGGCATTTTGAAAATAGGTGCCGATAGGCATTTCAGATATAGAAGCCGATAGGTATTTCAAATATAGGTGTCGATAGGCATTTCAGTTATGGTTGCCGATAGGCATTTCAAATATAGGTGCTGATAGGCATTTCAGATGTAGTTTCCGATAGGCATTTCAAAAATAGGTGCCGATAGGCATTTCAGATATAGGTGCCCATAGGCATTTCAGATATAGTTGCCGATTGGCATTCTAAAAATAGGTGCCGATAGGCATTTCAGATATAGAAGCGGATAGGCATTTCAAATATAGGTGCCGATAGGCATTCCAGATATGGTTGCCGATAGGCATTTCAAATATAAGTGCTGATAGGCATTTCAGATGTAGCTTTCCGATAGGCATTTCAAAAATGGGTACTGATAGGCATTTCAGATATAGAAGCGGATAGGCATTTCAAATATAGGTGCCGATAGGCATTTCAGATATAGTTGGCAATTGGCATTTTAAAAATAGGTGTCGATAGGCATTTCAGATATAGAAGCCGATAGGCATTTCAAATATAGGTGCCGATAGGCATTCCAGATATGGTTGCCGATAGGCATTTCAAATATAGGTGCTGATAGGCATTTCAGATGTAGTTTCCGATAAGCATTTAAAAAATTGGTGTGATAGGCATTTCAGATATAGGTGCCGATAGGCATTTCAGATATAGTTGCCGATTGGCATTTTAAAAATAGGTGCCGATAGGCATTTCAGATATAGAAGCCGATAGGTATTTCAAATATAGGTGTCGTTAGGCATTTCAGATATGGTTGCCGATAGGCATTTCAAATATAGGTGCTGATAGGCATTTCAGATGTAGTTTCCGATAGGCATTTCAAAAATAGGTGCCGATAGGCATTTCAGATATAGGTGCCGATTGGCATTTCAGATATAGTTGCCGATTGGCATTTTAAAAATAGGTGCCGATAGGCATTTTAGATGTAGTTTCCAAAAGGCATTTCAAAAATAGGTGCCGATAGGCATTTTAGATAAAGGTGCCGATAGGCATATCAGATATAGTTGCCGATAGGCATTTAAAATATAGGTGCCGATAGGCATTTCAAATATAGGTGTCGATAGGCATTTCAGATATAAATGCCGAAAGGCATTTCAGATATAGGTGCCGATAGGCATTTCTGATGTGGTTGCCGATAGGCATTTCAAATATAGGTGCTGATAGGCATTTCAGATGTAGATTTTGATAGGCATCTCAAAAATAGGTGCCGATAAGCATTTCAGATATAGGTGCCGATAGGCACTTCAGATATAGTTGCCGATTGGCATTTTAAAAATAGGTGCCGATAGGCATTTCAGATATAGAAGCCGATAGGCATTTCAAATATAGGTGCCGATAGGCATTCCAGATATGGTTGCCGATAGGCATTTCAAATATAAGTGCTGATAGGCATTTCAGATGTAGTTTCCGATAGGCATTTCAAAAATAGGTGCCGATAGGCATTTCAGATATAGGTGCCGATGGGCATTTCAAATATAGTTGCCGATTGGCATTTTAAAAATAGGTGCCGATAGGCATTTCAGATGTAGAAGCCGATAGGCACTTCAAATATAGGTGCCGATAGGCATTCCAGATATGGTTGCCGATAGGAATTTCAAATATAGGTGCTGATAGGCATTTCAGATGTAGTTTCCGATAGGCATTTCAAAAATAGGTGCCGATAGGCATTTCAGATATAGAAGCCGATAGGCATTTCAAATATAGGTGCCGATAGGCATTCCAGATATGGTTGCCGATAGGCATTTCAAATATAGGTGCTGATAGGCATTTTAGTTGTAGTTTCCGATAGGCCTTTCAAAAATTGATGTCGATAGGCATTTCAGATATAGGTGCCGATATGCATTTCAGATATAGTTGCCGATTGGCATTTTAAAAACAGGTGCCGATAGGCATTTCAGATATAGAAGCCGATAGGTATTTCAAATATAGGTGTCGATAGGCATTTCAGATATGGTTGCCGATAGGCATTTCAAATATAGGAGCAGATAGGCATTTCAGATGTAGTTTCCGAAAGGCAATTCAAAAATAGGTGCCGATAGGCATTTCAGATATAGGTGCCGATAGGCATTTCAGATATAGTTGCCGATTGGCATTTTAAAAATAGGTGCCGATAAGCATTTCAGATATAGAAGCCGATAGGCAATTCAAAAATAGGTGCCGATAGGCATTTCACATATAGAAGCCGATAGGCATTTCAAATATAGGTGCCGATAGGCATTCCAGATATGGTTGCCGATAGGCATTTAAATATAGGTGCTGATAGGCATTTTAGTTGTAGTTTCCGATAGGCATTTCAAAAATTGATGCTGATAGGCATTTCAGATATAGGTGCCGATATGCATTTCAGATATAGTTGCCGATTGGCATTTTAAAAACAGGTGCCGATAGGCATTTCAGATATAGAAGCCGATAGGTATTTCAAATATAGGTGTCGATAGGCATTTCAGATATGGTTGCCGATAGGCATTTCAAATATAGGAGCAGATAGGAATTTCAGATGTAGTTTCCGAAACGCAATTCAAAAATAGGTGCCGATAGGCATTTCAGATATAGGTGCCGATAGGCATTTCAGATATAGTTGCCGATTGGCATTTTAAAAATAGGTGCCGATAGGCATTTCAGATATAGAAGCCGATAGGCATTTCAAATATAGGTGCCGATAGGCATTCCAGATATGGTTGCCGATAGGCATTTCAAATATAGGTGCTGATAGGCATTTCAGATGTAGTTTCCGATAGGCATTTCAAAAATTGGTGCCGATAGGCATTTCAGATATAGGTGCCGATAGACATTTCAGATATAGTTGCCGATTGGCATTTTAAAAATAGGTGCCGATAGACATTTCAGATATAGAGGCCGATAGGTATTTCAAATATAGGAGTCGATAGGCATTTTAGATATGGTTGCCGATAGGCATTTCAAATATAGGTGCCGATAGGCATTTCAGATATAGTTGCCGATTGGCATTTTAAAAATAGGTGTTGATAGGCATTTCAGATATAGAAGCCGATAGGCATTTCAAATATAGGTGCCGATAAGCATTCCAGATATGGTTGCCGATAGACATTTCAAATATAGGTGCCGATAGGCATTTCAGATATAAAAGCCGATAGGCATTTCAAATATAGGTGCCGATAGGCATTCCAGATATGGTTGCCAATAGGCATTTCAAATATAGGTGCTGATAGGCATTTTAGTTGTAGTTTCCGATAGGCATTTCAAAAATTGATGCCGATAGGCATTTTAGATATAGGTGCCGATATGCATTTCAGATATAGTTGCCGATTGGCATTTTAAAAACAGGTGCCGATAGGCATTTCAGATATAGAAACCGATAGGTATTTCAAATATAGGTGTCGATAGGCATTTCAGATATGGTTGCCGATAGGCATTTCAAATATAGGAGCAGATAGGCATTTCAGATGTAGTTTCCGAAAGGCAATTCAAAAATAGGTGCCGATAGGCATTTCAGATATAGGTGCCGATAGGCATTTTAGATATAGTTGCCGATTGGCATTTTAAAAATAGGTGCCGATAGGCATTTCAGATATAGACGCCGATAGGCATTTCAAATATAGGTGCCGATAGGCATTTCAGATATAGAAGCCGATAGGCATTTCAAATATAGGTGCCGATAGGCATTCCAGATATGGTTGCCGATAGGCATTTCAAATATAGGTACTGATAGGCATTTCAGATGTAGTTTCCGATAGGCATTTCAAAAATTGTTGCCGATAGGCATTTCAGATATAGGTGCCGATAGGCATTTCAGATATATTTGTCGATTGGCATTTAAAAATAGGTGCCGATAGGAATTTCAGATATAGTTGCAGATTGGCATTTTAAAAATAGTTGCCGATAGGCATTTCAAATATAGGTGTCGATAGGCAATTCAGATATAGAAGCCGATAGGTATTTCAAATATAGGTGTCGATAGGCATTTCAGATATGGTTGCCGATAGGCATTTCAAATATTGGTGCTGATGGGCATTTCAGATGTAGTTTCCGATAGGCATTTCAAAAATAGGTGCCGATAGGCATTTCAGATATAGGTGCCGATAGGCATTACAGATATAGTTGCCGATTGGCATTTTAAAAATAGGTGCCGATAGGCATTTCAGATATAGAAGCCGATAGGCATTTCAAATATAGGTGCCGATAGGCATTCCAGATATGGTTGCCGATAGGCATTTCAAATATATTTGCTGATAGGCATTTCAGATGTAGTTTCCGATAGGCATTTCAAAAATAGGTGCCGATAGGCATTTCAGATATAGGTGCCGATAGGCACTTCAGATATAGTTGCCGATTGGCATTTTAAAAATAGGTGCCGATAGGCATTTCAGATATAGAAGCCGATAGGTATTTCAAATATAGGTGTCGTTAGGCATTTCAGATATGGTTGCCGATAGGCATTTCAAATATAGGTGCTGATAGGCATTTCAGATGTAGTTTCCGATAGGCATTTCAAAAATAGGTGCCGATAGGCATTTCAGATATAGGTGCCGATTGGCATTTCAGATATAGTTGCCGATTGGCATTTTAAAAATAGGTGCCGATAGGCATTTTAGATGTAGTTTCCAAAAGGCATTTCAAAAATAGGTGCCGATAGGCATTTTAGATAAAGGTGCCGATAGGCATATCAGATATAGTTGCCGATAGGCATTTAAAATATAGGTGCCGATAGGCATTTCAAATATAGGTGTCGATAGGCATTTCAGATATAAATGCCGAAAGGCATTTCAGATATAGGTGCCGATAGGCATTTCTGATGTGGTTGCCGATAGGCATTTCAAATATAGGTGCTGATAGGCATTTCAGATGTAGATTTTGATAGGCATCTCAAAAATAGGTGCCGATAAGCATTTCAGATATAGGTGCCGATAGGCACTTCAGATATAGTTGCCGATTGGCATTTTAAAAATAGGTGCCGATAGGCATTTCAGATATAGAAGCCGATAGGCATTTCAAATATAGGTGCCGATAGGCATTCCAGATATGGTTGCCGATAGGCATTTCAAATATAAGTGCTGATAGGCATTTCAGATGTAGTTTCCGATAGGCATTTCAAAAATAGGTGCCGATAGGCATTTCAGATATAGGTGCCGATGGGCATTTCAAATATAGTTGCCGATTGGCATTTTAAAAATAGGTGCCGATAGGCATTTCAGATGTAGAAGCCGATAGGCACTTCAAATATAGGTGCCGATAGGCATTCCAGATATGGTTGCCGATAGGAATTTCAAATATAGGTGCTGATAGGCATTTCAGATGTAGTTTCCGATAGGCATTTCAAAAATAGGTGCCGATAGGCATTTCAGATATAGAAGCCGATAGGCATTTCAAATATAGGTGCCGATAGGCATTCCAGATATGGTTGCCGATAGGCATTTCAAATATAGGTGCTGATAGGCATTTTAGTTGTAGTTTCCGATAGGCCTTTCAAAAATTGATGTCGATAGGCATTTCAGATATAGGTGCCGATATGCATTTCAGATATAGTTGCCGATTGGCATTTTAAAAACAGGTGCCGATAGGCATTTCAGATATAGAAGCCGATAGGTATTTCAAATATAGGTGTCGATAGGCATTTCAGATATGGTTGCCGATAGGCATTTCAAATATAGGAGCAGATAGGCATTTCAGATGTAGTTTCCGAAAGGCAATTCAAAAATAGGTGCCGATAGGCATTTCAGATATAGGTGCCGATAGGCATTTCAGATATAGTTGCCGATTGGCATTTTAAAAATAGGTGCCGATAAGCATTTCAGATATAGAAGCCGATAGGCAATTCAAAAATAGGTGCCGATAGGCATTTCACATATAGAAGCCGATAGGCATTTCAAATATAGGTGCCGATAGGCATTCCAGATATGGTTGCCGATAGGCATTTAAATATAGGTGCTGATAGGCATTTTAGTTGTAGTTTCCGATAGGCATTTCAAAAATTGATGCTGATAGGCATTTCAGATATAGGTGCCGATATGCATTTCAGATATAGTTGCCGATTGGCATTTTAAAAACAGGTGCCGATAGGCATTTCAGATATAGAAGCCGATAGGTATTTCAAATATAGGTGTCGATAGGCATTTCAGATATGGTTGCCGATAGGCATTTCAAATATAGGAGCAGATAGGAATTTCAGATGTAGTTTCCGAAACGCAATTCAAAAATAGGTGCCGATAGGCATTTCAGATATAGGTGCCGATAGGCATTTCAGATATAGTTGCCGATTGGCATTTTAAAAATAGGTGCCGATAGGCATTTCAGATATAGAAGCCGATAGGCATTTCAAATATAGGTGCCGATAGGCATTCCAGATATGGTTGCCGATAGGCATTTCAAATATAGGTGCTGATAGGCATTTCAGATGTAGTTTCCGATAGGCATTTCAAAAATTGGTGCCGATAGGCATTTCAGATATAGGTGCCGATAGACATTTCAGATATAGTTGCCGATTGGCATTTTAAAAATAGGTGCCGATAGACATTTCAGATATAGAGGCCGATAGGTATTTCAAATATAGGAGTCGATAGGCATTTTAGATATGGTTGCCGATAGGCATTTCAAATATAGGTGCCGATAGGCATTTCAGATATAGTTGCCGATTGGCATTTTAAAAATAGGTGTTGATAGGCATTTCAGATATAGAAGCCGATAGGCATTTCAAATATAGGTGCCGATAAGCATTCCAGATATGGTTGCCGATAGACATTTCAAATATAGGTGCCGATAGGCATTTCAGATATAAAAGCCGATAGGCATTTCAAATATAGGTGCCGATAGGCATTCCAGATATGGTTGCCAATAGGCATTTCAAATATAGGTGCTGATAGGCATTTTAGTTGTAGTTTCCGATAGGCATTTCAAAAATTGATGCCGATAGGCATTTTAGATATAGGTGCCGATATGCATTTCAGATATAGTTGCCGATTGGCATTTTAAAAACAGGTGCCGATAGGCATTTCAGATATAGAAACCGATAGGTATTTCAAATATAGGTGTCGATAGGCATTTCAGATATGGTTGCCGATAGGCATTTCAAATATAGGAGCAGATAGGCATTTCAGATGTAGTTTCCGAAAGGCAATTCAAAAATAGGTGCCGATAGGCATTTCAGATATAGGTGCCGATAGGCATTTTAGATATAGTTGCCGATTGGCATTTTAAAAATAGGTGCCGATAGGCATTTCAGATATAGACGCCGATAGGCATTTCAAATATAGGTGCCGATAGGCATTTCAGATATAGAAGCCGATAGGCATTTCAAATATAGGTGCCGATAGGCATTCCAGATATGGTTGCCGATAGGCATTTCAAATATAGGTACTGATAGGCATTTCAGATGTAGTTTCCGATAGGCATTTCAAAAATTGTTGCCGATAGGCATTTCAGATATAGGTGCCGATAGGCATTTCAGATATATTTGTCGATTGGCATTTAAAAATAGGTGCCGATAGGAATTTCAGATATAGTTGCAGATTGGCATTTTAAAAATAGTTGCCGATAGGCATTTCAAATATAGGTGTCGATAGGCAATTCAGATATAGAAGCCGATAGGTATTTCAAATATAGGTGTCGATAGGCATTTCAGATATGGTTGCCGATAGGCATTTCAAATATTGGTGCTGATGGGCATTTCAGATGTAGTTTCCGATAGGCATTTCAAAAATAGGTGCCGATAGGCATTTCAGATATAGGTGCCGATAGGCATTACAGATATAGTTGCCGATTGGCATTTTAAAAATAGGTGCCGATAGGCATTTCAGATATAGAAGCCGATAGGCATTTCAAATATAGGTGCCGATAGGCATTCCAGATATGGTTGCCGATAGGCATTTCAAATATATTTGCTGATAGGCATTTCAGATGTAGTTTCCGATAGGCATTTCAAAAATAGGTGCCGATAGGCATTTCAGATATAGGTGCCGATAGGCACTTCAGATATAGTTGCCGATTGGCATTTTAAAAATAGGTGCCGATAGGCATTTCAGATATAGAAGCCGATAGGCAGTTCAAATATAGGTGCCGATAGGCATTCCAGATATAGTTGCCGATAGGCATTTCAAATATAGGTGCTGATAGGCATTTCAGATGTAGTTTCCGATAGGCATTTTAAATATAGGTGCTGATAGGCATTTCAGATGTAGTTTCCGATAGGCATTTCAAAAATAGGTGCCGATAGGCATTTTAGATATAGGTGCCGATAGGCATTTCAAATATAGTTGCCGATTGGCATTTTAAAAATAGGTGCCGATAGGCATTCCAGATATGGTTGTCGATAAGCATTTCAAATATAGGTGCTGATAGGCATTTCAGATGTAGTTTCCGATAGGCATTTCAAAAATTGGTGCCGATAGGCATTTCAGATATAGGTGCAGATAGGCATTTCAGATATAGTTGCCGATTGGCATTTTAAAAATAGGTGCCGATAGGCATTTCAGATATAGAAGCCGATAGGTATTTCAAATATAGGTGTCGATAGGCATTTCAGATATGGTTGCCGATAGGCATTTCAAATATTGGTGCTGATAAGCATTTCAGATGTAGTTTCCGATAGGCATTTCAAAAATAGGTGCCGATAGGCATTTCAGATATAGGTTCCGATAGGCATTACAGATATAGTTGCCGATTGGCATTTTAAAAATAGGTGCCGATAGGCATTTCAGATATAGAAGCCGATAGGCATTTCAAATATAGGTGCCGATAGGCATTCCAGATATGGTTGCCGATAGGCATTTCAAATATAGTTGCTGATAGGCATTTCAGATGTAGTTTCCGATAGGCATTTCAAAAATAGGTCCCGATAGGCATTTTAGATATAGGTACCGATAGGCATTTCAGATATAGATGCCGATTGGCATTTTAAAAATAGGTGCCGATAGGCATTTCAGGTATAGAAGCCGATAGGCAGTTCAAATATAGGTGCCGATAGGCATTCCAGATATAGTTGCCGATAGGCATTTCAAATATAGGTGCTGATAGGCATTTCAGATGTAGTTTCCGATAGGCATTTTAAATATAGGTGCTGATAGGCATTTCAGATGTAGTTTCCGATAGGCATTTCAAAAATAGGTGCCGATAGGCATTTTAGATATAGGTGCCGATAGGCATTTCAAATATAGTTGCCGATTGGCATTTTAAAAATAGGTGCCGATAGGCATTTCAGATATAGAAGCCGATAGGTATTTTAAATATAGGTGTCGATAGGCATTTCAGATATGGTTGCCGATAGGCATTTCAAATATAGGTGCTGATAGGCATTTCAGATGTAGTTTCCGAAAGGCATTTCAAAAATAGGTGTCGATAGGCATTTTAGATATAGGTGCCGATAGGCATTTCAGATATAGTTGCCGATTGGCATTTTAAAAATAGGTGCCGATAGGCATTTCAGATATAGAAGCCGATAGGCATTTCAAATATAGGTGCCGATAGGCATTCCAGATATAGTTGCTGATAGGCATTTCAAATATAGGTGCTGATAGGCATTTCAGATGTAGTTTCCGATAGGTATTTCAAAAATAGGTGCCGATTGGCATTTCAGATATAGGTGCCGATAGGCATTTCAGATATAGTTGCCAATTGGCATTTTAAAAATAGGTGCCGATAGGCATTTCAGATATAGAAGCCGATAGGCATTTCAGATATAGTTGCCGATTGGCATTTTAAAAATAGGTGTCGATAGGCATTTCAGATATAGAAGCCGATAGGCTTTTCAAATATAGGTGCCGATAGGCATTTCAGATGTAGTTTCCGATAGGCATTTCAAAAATAGGTGCCGATAGGCATTTCAGATATAGGTGCCGATAGGCATTTCAGATGTAGTTGCCAATTGGCATTTTAAAGATAGGTGCCGATAGGCATTTCAGATATAGAAGCCGATAGGCATTTCAAATATAGGTGCCGATAGGCATTCCAGATATGGTTGCCGATAGGCATTTCAAATATAGGTGTTGATAGGCATTTTAGATGTAGTTTCCGATAGGCATTTAAAAAATTGATGCCGATAGCCATTTCAGGTATAGGTGCCGATAGGCATTTCAGATATAGTTGCCGATTGGCATTTTAAAAACAGGTGCCGATAGGCATTTCAGATATAGAAGCCGATAGGTATTTCAAATATAGGTGTCGATAGGCATTTCAGATATGGTTGCCGATAGGCATTTCAAATATAGGAGCAGATAGGCATTTCAGATGTAGTTTCCGAAAGGCATTTCAAAAATAGGTGCCGATAGGCATTTCAGATATAGGTGCCGATAGGCGTTTCAGATATAGTTGCCGATTGGCATTTTAAAAATAGGTGCCGATAGGCATTTCAGATATAGAAACCGATAGGTATTTCAAATATAGGTGTCAGTAGGCATTCCAGATATGGTTGCCGATAGGCATTTCAAATATAGGTGCTGATAGGTATTTCAGATGTAGTTTCCGATAGGCATTTCAAAAATAGGTGCCGATAGGCATTTCAGATATAGGTGCCGATAGGCATTTCAGATATAGTTGCCAAAAGGCATTTTAAAAATAAGTCTCGATAGGCATTTCAGATATAGAAGCCGATAGGCATTTCAAATATAGGTGCCGATAGGCATTCCAGATATGGTTGCCGATAGGCATTTCAAATATAGGTGCTGATAGGCATTTTAGATGTAGTTTCCGATAGGCATTTCAAAAATTGATGCCGATAGGCATTTCAGATATAGGTGCCGATAGGCATTTCAGATATAGTTGCCGATTGGCATTTTAAAAACAGGTGCCGATAGGCATTTCAGATATAGAAGACGATAGGTATTTCAAATATAGGTGTCGATAGGCATTAGAGATATGGTTGCCGATAGGCATTTCAAATATAGGAGCAGATAGGCATTTCAGATGTAGTTTCCGAAAGGCATTTCAAAAATTGATGCCGATAGGCATTTCAGATATAGGTGCCGATAGGCATTTCAGATATGGTTGCCGATAGGCATTTCAAATATAGGAGCAGATAGGCATTTTAGATGTAGTTTCCAAAAGGCATTTCAAAGATAGGTGCCGATAGGCATTTCAGATATAGTTGCCGATTGGCATTTTCAAAATAGGTGCCGATAGGCATTTCAGATATAGGTGCCGATAGGCGTTTCAGATATAGTTGCCGATTGGCATTTTAAAAATAGGTGCCGATAGGCATTTCAGATATAGAAACCGATAGGTATTTCAAATATAGGTGTCGGTAGGCATTCCAGATATGGTTGCCGATAGGCATTTCAAATATAGGTGCTGATAGGTATTTCAGATGTAGTTTCCGATAGGCATTTCAAAAATAGGTGCCGATAGGCATTTCAGATATAGGTGCCGATAGGCATTTCAGATATAGTTGCCAAAAGGCATTTTAAAAATAAGTCTCGATAGGCATTTCAGATATAGAAGCCGATAGGCATTTCAAATATAGGTGCCGATAGGCATTCCAGATATGGTTGCCGATAGGCATTTCAAATATAGGTGCTGATAGGCATTTTAGATGTAGTTTCCGATAGGCATTTCAAAAATTGATGCCGATAGGCATTTCAGATATAGGTGCCGATAGGCATTTCAGATATAGTTGCCGATTGGCATTTTAAAAACAGGTGCCGATAGGCATTTCAGATATAGAAGACGATAGGTATTTCAAATATAGGTGTCGATAGGCATTAGAGATATGGTTGCCGATAGGCATTTCAAATATAGGAGCAGATAGGCATTTCAGATGTAGTTTCCGAAAGGCATTTCAAAAATTGATGCCGATAGGCATTTCAGATATAGGTGCCGATAGGCATTTCAGATATGGTTGCCGATAGGCATTTCAAATATAGGAGCAGATAGGCATTTTAGATGTAGTTTCCGAAAGGCATTTCAAAGATAGGTGCCGATAGGCATTTCAGATATAGTTGCCGATTGGCATTTTCAAAATAGGTGTCGATAGGCATTTCAGATATAGAAGCCGATAGGCATTTCAAATATAGGTGCCGATAGGCATGCCAGATATGGTTGCCGATAGACATTTCAAATATAGGTGCCGATAGGCATTCCAGATGAAGTTTCCAAAAGGCATTTCAAAAATTGGTGCCGATAGGCATTTCAGATATAGTTGCCAATTGGCATTTTAAAAATAGGTGTCGATAGGCATTTCAGATATAGAAGCCGATAGGCATTTCAAATATAGGTGCCGATAGGCATTCCAGATATGGTTGCCGATAGGCATTTCAAATATAGTTACTGATAGGCATTTCAGATGTAGTTTCCGATAGGCATTTCAAAAATAGGTGCCGATAGGCATTTCAGATATAGGTGCCGATAGGCATTTCAGATATAGTTGCCGATTGGCATTTTAAAAATAGGTGCCGATAGGCATTTCAGATATAAAAGCCGATAGGCATTTCAAATATAGGTGCCGATAGGCATTCCAGATATGGTTGCCGATAGGCATTTCAAATATAGGTGCTGATAGATATTTCAGATGTAGTTTCCGATAGGCATTTCAAAAATAGGTGCCATTAGGTATTTCAGATATAGGTGCCGATAGGCATTTCAGATATAGTTGCCAATTGGCATTTTAAAAATAGGTGCCGATAGGCATTTCAGATATAGAAGCCGATAGGCATTTCAAATATTGGTGCCGATAGGCATTCCAGATATGGTTGCCGATAGGCATTTCAAATATAGGTGCTGATAGGCATTTCAGATGTAGTTTCCGATAGGCATTTCAAAAATTGGTGCCGATAGGCATTTCAGATATAGGTGCCGATAGGTATTTCAGATATAGTTGCCAATTGGCATTTTAAACATAGATGTCGATAGGCATTTCAGATATAGAAGCCGATAGGCATTTCAAATATAGGTGCCAATAGGCATTCCAGATATGGTTGCCGATAGGCATTTCAAATATAGGTGCTGATAGGCATTTCAGATGAAGTTTCCGATAGGCATTTCAAAAATAGGTGCCGATAGGCAATTCAAATATAGGTGCCGATAGGCATTTCAGATATAGTTGCAGATTGGCATTTTAAAAATAGGTGCCGATAGGCATTTCAAATATAGGAGTCGATAGGCAATTCAAATATAAATGCCGAAAGGCATTTTAGATATAGGTGCCGATAGGCATTTCTGATGTGGTTGCCGATAGGCATTTCTGATATAGTTGCCGATTGGCATTTTAAAAATAGGTGTCGATAGGCATTTCAGATATAGAAGCCGATAGGCTTTTCAAATATAGGTGTAGATAGGCATTTCAGATGTAGTTTCCGATAGGCATTTCAAAAATAGGTGCCGATAGGCATTTCAGATATAGGTGCCAAAAGGCATTTCAGATATAGTTGCCAATTGGCATTTTAAAAATAGGTGCCTATGGCATTTCAGATATAGAAGCCGATAGGCATTTCAAATATAGGTGCCGATAGGCATTCCAGATATGGTTGCCGATAGGCATTTCAAATATAGGTGTTGATAGGCATTTTAGATGTAGTTTCCGATAGGCATTTTAAAAATTGATGCCGATAGGCATTTCAGGTATAGGTGCCGATAGGCATTTCAGATATAGTTGCCGATTGGCATTTTAAAAACAGGTGCCGATAGGAATTTCAGATATAGAAGCCGATAGGTATTTCAAATATAGGTGTCGATAGGCATTTCAGATATGGTTGCCGATAGGCATTTTAAATATAGGAGAAGATAGGCATTTCAGATGTAGTTTCCGAAAGGCATTTCAAAAATAGGTGCCGATAGGCATTTCAGATATAGGTGCCGATAGGCATTTCAGATATAGTTGCCGATTGGCATTTTAAAAATAGGTGCCGATAGGCATTTCAGATATAGAAGCCGATAAACATTTCAAATATAGGTGCCGATAGGCATTCCAGATATGGTTGCCGATAGGCATTTAAAATATAAGTGCTGATAGGCATTTCAGATGTAGTTTCCGATAGGCATTTCAAAAATAGGTACCGATAGGCATTTCAGATATAGGTGCCGATAGGCATTTCAGATATAGTTGCCAATTGGCATTTTAAAAATAGGTGTCGATAGGCATTTCAGATATAGAAGCCGATAGGCATTTCAAATATAGGTGCCGATAGGCATTCCAGATATGTTTGCCGATTGGCATTTCAAATATAGGTGCTGATAGGCATTTCAGATGTAGTTTCCGAAGTGCATTTCAAAAATTCGTGCCGATAGGCATTTCAGATATAGGTGCCGATAGGCATTTCAGTTATAGTTGCCGATTGGCATTTTAAAAATACGTGCCGATAGGCATTTCAGATATAGAAGCCAATAGGTATTTCAAATATAGGTGTCGATAGGCATTTCAGATATGGTTGCCGATAGGCATTTCAAATATAGGTGCTGATAGACATTTCAGATGTAGTTTCCGATAGGCATCTCAAAAATAGGTGCCGATAGGCATTTCAGATATAGTTTCCGATTGGCATTTTAAAAATAGGTGCCGATAGGCATTTTAGATGTAGTTTCCAAAAGGCATTTCAAAAATAGGTGCCGATAGGCATTTTAGATATAGGTGCCGATAGGCATATCAGATATATTTGCCGATAGGCATTTAAAATATAGGTGCCGATAGGCATTTCAAATATAGGTGTCGATAGGCATTTCAGATATAGGTGCCGGTAGGCATTTCTGATGTGGTTGCCGATAGGCATTTCAAATATAGGTGCTGATAGGCATTTCAAATGTAGTTTTCGATAGGCATCTCAAAAATAGGTGCCGATAGGCATTTCAGATATAGGCGCCGATAGGCATTTCAGATATAGTTGCCGATTGGCATTTTAAAAATAGGTGCCGATAGGCATTTCAGATATAGAAGCCGATAGGCACTTCAAATATAGGTGCCGATAGGCATTCCAGATAAGGTTGTCGATAGGCATTTCAAATATAGGTGCTGATAGGCATTTCAGATGTAATTTCCGATAGGCATTTCAAAAATTGGTGCCGATAGGCATTTTAGATATAGGTGACGATAGGAATTTCAGATATAGTTGCCAATTGGCATTTTAAAAATAGGTGCCGATAGGCATTTCAGATATAGAAGCCAATAGGCATTTCAAATATAGGTGCCGACAGGCATTCCAGATATGGTTGCCGATAGGCATTTCAAATATAGGTGCTGATAGGCATTTCAGATGTAGTTTCCGATAGGCATTTCAAAAATTGGTGCCGATAGGCATTTCAGATATAGGTGTCGATAGGCATTTCAGATATAGTTGCTGATTGGCATTTTAAAAATAGGTGCCGATAGGCATTTTAGATATAGAAACCGATAGGTATTTCAAATATAGGTGTCGGTAGGCATTTCAGATATGGTTGCCGATAGGCATTTCAAATTAAGGTGCTGATATATATTTCAGATGTAGTTTCCGATAGGCATTTCAAAAATAGGTGCCGATAGGCATTTCAGATATAGGTGCCGATAGGCATTTCAGATATAGTTGCCAAAAGGCATTTTAAAAATAAGTGTCGATAGGCATTTCAGATATAGAAGCCGATAGGCATTTCAAATATAGGTGCCGATAGGCATTCCAGATATGGTTGCCGATAGGCATTTCAAATATAGGTGCTGATAGGCATTTTAGATGTAGTTTCCGATAGGCATTTTAAAAAATTGATGCCGATAGGCATTTCAGATATAGGTGCCGATAGGCATTTCAGATATAGTTGCCGATTGGCATTTTAAAAACAGGTGCCGATAGGCATTTCAGATATAGAAGACTATAGGTATTTCAAATATAGTTGTCTATAGGCATTTCAGATATGGTTGCCGATAGGCATTTCAAATATAGGAGCAGATAGGCATTTCAGATGTAGTTTCCGAAAGGCATTTAAAAAATTGATGCCGATAGGCATTTCAGATATAGGTGCCGATAGGCATTTCAGATATAGTTGCCGATTGGCATTTTAAAAACAGGTGCCGATAGGCATTTCAGATATAGAAGTCGATAGGTATTTCAAATATAGGTGTCGATAGGCATTTCAGATATGGTTGCCGATAGGCATTTCAAATATAGGAGCAGATAGGCATTTTAGATGTAGTTTCCGAAAGGCATTTCAAAGATAGGTGCCGATAGGCATTTCAGATATAGGTGCCGATAGGCATTTCAGATATAGTTGCCAATTGGCATTTTAAACATAGATGTCGATAGGCATTTCAGATATAGAAGCCGATAGGCATTTCAAATATAGGTGCCAATAGGCATTCCAGATATGGTTGCCGATAGGCATTTCAAATATAGGTGCTGATAGGCATTTCAGATGTAGTTTCCGATAGGCATTTCGAAAATTGGTGCCGATAGGCATTTCAGATATAGGTGCCGATAGGCATTTCAGATATATTTGTCGATTGGCATTTTTAAAATAGGTGCCGATAGGAATTTCAGATATAGAAGCCGATAGGTATTTCAAATATATTTGTCGATAGGCATTTCAGATATGGTTGCCGATAGGCATTTCAAATATAGGAGCAGATAGGCATTTCAGATGTAGTTTCCGAAAGGCATATCAAAAATTGATGCCGATAGGCATTTCAGATATAGGTGCCGATAGGCATTTCAGATATAGTTGCCGATTGGCATTTTCAAAATAGGTGTCGATAGGCATTTCAGATATAGAAGCCGATAGGCATTTCAAATATAGGTGCCGATAGGCATGCCAGATATGGTTGCCGATAGGCATTTCAAATATAGGTGCCGATAGGCATTCCAGATGTAGTTTCCAAAAGGCATTTCAAAAATTGGTGCCGATAAGCATTTCAGATATAGGTGCCGATAGGCATTTCAGATACAGTTGCCAATTGGCATTTTAAAAATAGGTGTCAATAGGCATTTCAGATATAGAAGCCGATAGGCATTTCAAATATAGGTGCCGATAGGCATTCCAGATATGGTTGCCGATAGGCATTTCAAATATAGTTACTGATAGGCATTTCAGATGTAGTTTCCGATAGGCATTTCAAAAATATGTGCCGATAGGCATTTCAGATATAGGTGCCGATAGGCATTTCAGATATAGTTGCCGATTGGCATTTTAAAAATAGGTGCCGATAGGCATTTCAGATATAAAAGCCGATAGGCATTTCAAATATAGGTGCCGATAGGCATTCCAGATATGGTTGCCGATAGGCATTTCAAATATAGGTGCTGATAGGCATTTCAGATGTAGTTTTCGATAGGCATTTCAAAAATAGGTGCCGATAGGTATTTCAGATATAGGTGCCGATAGGCATTTCAGATATAGTTGCCAATTGGCATTTTAAAAATAGGTGCCGATAGGCATTTCAGATATAGAAGCCGATAGGCATTTCAAATATTGGTGCCGATAGGCATTCCAGATATGGTTGTCGATAGGCATTTCAAATATAGGTGCTGATAGGCATTTCAGATGTAGTTTCCGATAGGCATTTCAGATATAGTTGCCGATTGGCATTTTAAAAATAGGTGCCGATAGGCATTTCAGATATAAAAGCCGATAGGCATTTCAAATATAGGTGCCGATAGGCATTCCAGATATGGTTGCCGATAGGCATTTCAAATATAGGTGCTGATAGACATTTCAGATGTAGTTTCCGATAGGCATTTCAAAAATAGGTGCCATTAGGTATTTCAGATATAGGTGCCGATAGGCATTTCAGATATAGTTGCCAATTGGCATTTTAAAAATAGGTGCCGATAGGCATTTCAGATATAGAAGCCGATAGGCATTTCAAATATTGGTGCCGATAGGCATTCCAGATATGGTTGCCGATAGGCATTTCAAATATAGGTGCTGATAGGCATTTCAGATGTAGTTTCCGATAGGCATTTCAAAAATTGGTGCCGATAGGCATTTCAGATATAGGTGCCGATAGGCATTTCAGATATAGTTGCCAATTGGCATTTTAAACATAGATGTCGATAGGCATTTCAGATATAGAAGCCGATAGGCATTTCAAATATAGGTGCCAATAGGCATTCCAGATATGGTTGCCGATAGGCATTTCAAATATAGGTGCTGATAGGCATTTCAGATGTAGTTTCCGATAGGCATTTCGAAAATTGGTGCCGATAGGCATTTCAGATATAGGTGCCGATAGGCATTTCAGATATATTTGTCGATTGGCATTTTAAAAATAGGTGCCGATAGGAATTTCAGATATAGAAGTCGATAGGTATTTCAAATATAGGTGTCGAAAGGCATTTCAGATATGGTTGCCGATAGGCATTTCAAATATAGGTGCTGATAGGCATTTCAGATGAAGTTTCCGATAGGCATTTCAAAAATAGGTGCCGATAGGCAATTCAAATATAGGTGCCGATAGGCATTTCAGATATAGTTGCCAATTGGCATTTTAAAAATAGGTGCCGATAGGCATTTCAGATATAGAAGCCGATAGGCATTTTAAATATAGGTGCCGATAGGCATTCCAGATATGGTTGCCGATAGGCATTTCAAATATAGGTGTTGATAGGCATTTTAGATGTAGTTTCCGATAGGCATTTTGAAAATTGATGCCGATAGGCATTTCAGGTATAGGTGCCGATAGGCATTTCAGATATAGTTGCCGATTGGCATTTTAAAAACAGGTGCCGATAGGCATTTCAGATATAGAAGCCGATAGGTATTTCAAATATAGGTGTCGATAGGCATTTCAGATATGGTTGCCGATAGGCATTTTAAATATAGGAGAAGATAGGCATTTCAGATGTAGTTTCCGAAGGGCATTTCAAAAATAGGTGCCGATAGGCATTTCAGATATAGGTGCCGATAGGCATTTCAGATATAGTTGCCGATTGGCATTTTAAAAATAGGTGCCGATAGGCATTTCAGATATAGGTGCCGATAGGCATTTCAGATATAGTTGCCAATTGGCATTTTAAAAATAGGTGCCGATAGGCATTTCAGATATAGAAGCCGATAGGCATTTCAAATATAGGTGCCGATAGGCATTCCAGATATGGTTGCCGATAGGCATTTAAAATATAAGTGCTGATAGGCATTTCAGATGTAGTTTCCGATAGGCATTTCAAAAATAGGTACCGATAGGCATTTCAGATATAGGTGCCGATAGGCATTTCAGATATAGTTGCCAATTGGCATTTTAAAAATAGGTGTCGATAGGCATTTCAGATATAGTAGCCGATAGGCATTTCAAATATAGGTGCCGATGGGCATTCCAGATATGTTTGCCGATTGGCATTTCAAATATAGGTGCTGATAGGCATTTCAGATGTAGTTTCCGAAGTGCATTTCAAAAATTCGTGCCGATAGGCATTTCAGATATAGGTGCCGATAGGCATTTCAGTTATAGTTGCCGATTGGCATTTTAAAAATACGTGCCGATAGGTATTTCAGATATAGAAGCCAATAGGTATTTCAAATATAGGTGTCGATAGGCATTTCAGATATGGTTGCCGATAGGCATTTCAAATATAGGTGCTGATAGACATTTCAGATGTAGTTTCCGATAGGCATCTCAAAAATAGGTGCCGATAGGCATTTCAGATATAGGTGCCGATAGGCATTTCGGATATAGTTTCCGATTAGCATTTTAAAAATAGGTGCCGATAGGCATTTTAGATGTAGTTTCCAAAAGGCATTTCAAAAATAGGTGCCGATAGGCATTTTAGATATAGGTGCCGATAGGCATATCAGATATAGTTGCCGATAGGCATTTAAAATATAGGTGCCGATAGGCATTTCAAATATAGGTGTCGATAGGCATTTCAGATATAGGTGCCGGTAGGCATTTCTGATGTGGTTGCCGATAGGCATTTCAAATATAGGTGCTGATAGGCATTTCAAATGTAGTTTTCGATAGGCATCTCAAAAATAGGTGTGGATAGGCATTTCAGATATAGGTGCCGATAGGCATTTCAGATATAGTTGCCGATTGGCATTTTAAAAATAGGTGCCGATAGGCATTTCAGATATAGAAGCCGATAGGCACTTCAAATATAGGTGCCGATAGGCATTCCAGATAAGGTTGTCGATAGGCATTTCAAATATAGGTGCTGATAGGCATTTCAGATGTAGTTTCCGATAGGCATTTCAAAAATTGGTGCCGATAGGCATTTCAGATATAGGTGACGATAGGAATTTCAGATATAGTTGCCAATTGGCATTTTAAAAATAGGTGCCGATAGGCATTTTAGATATAGAAGCCAATAGGCATTTCAAATATAGGTGCCGACAGGCATTCCAGATATGGTTGCCGATAGGCATTTCAAATATAGGTGCTGATAGGCATTTCAGATGTAGTTTCCGATAGGCATTTCAAAAATTGGTGCCGATAGGCATTTTAGATATAGGTGTCGATAGGCATTTCAGATATAGTTGCCGATTGGCATTTTAAAAATAGGTGCCGATAGGCATTTTAGATATAGAAACCGATAGGTATTTCAAATATAGGAGTCGGTAGGCATTTCAGATATGGTTGCCGATAGGCATTTCAAATATAGGTGCTGATATATATTTCAGATGTAGTTTCCGATAGGCATTTCAAAAATAGGTGCCGATAGGCATTTCAGATATAGGTGCCGATAGGCATTTCAGATATAGTTGCCAAAAGGCATTTTAAAAATAAGTGTCGATAGGCATTTCAGATATAGAAGCCGATAGGCATTTCAAATATAGGTGCCGATAGGCATTCCAGATATGGTTGCCGATAGGCATTTCAAATATAGGTGCTGATAGGCATTTTAGATGTAGTTTCCGATAGGCATTTTAAAAAATTGATGCCGATAGGCATTTCAGATATAGGTGCCGATAGGCATTTCAGATATAGTTGCCGATTGGCATTTTAAAAACAGGTGCCGATAGGCATTTCAGATATAGAAGACTATAGGTATTTCAAATATAGGTGTCGATAGGCATTTCAGATATGGTTGCCGATAGGCATTTCAAATATAGGAGCAGATAGGCATTTCAGATGTAGTTTCCGAAAGGCTTTTAAAAAATTGATGCCGATAGGCATTTCAGATATAGGTGCCGATAGGCATTTCAGATATAGTTGCCGATTGGCATTTTAAAAACAGGTGCCGATAGGCATTTCAGATATAGAAGTCGATAGGTATTTCAAATATAGGTGTCGATAGGCATTTCAGATATGGTTGCCGATAGGCATTTCAAATATAGGAGCAGATAGGCATTTTAGATGTAGTTTCCGAAAGGCATTTCAAAGATAGGTGCCGATAGGCATTTCAGATATAGGTGCCGATAGGCATTTCAGATATAGTTGCCAATTGGCATTTTAAACATAGATGTCGATAGGCATTTCAGATATAGAAGCCGATAGGCATTTCAAATATAGGTGCCAATAGGCATTCCAGATATGGTTGCCGATAGGCGTTTCAAATATAGGTGCTGATAGGCATTTCAGATGTAGTTTCCGATAGGCATTTCGAAAATTGGTGCCGAAAGGCATTTCAGATATAGGCTCCGATAGGCATTTCAGATATATTTGTCGATTGGCATTTTTAAAATAGGTGCCGATAGGAATTTCAGATATAGAAGCCGATAGGTATTTCAAATATAGTTGTCGATAGGCATTTCAGATATGGTTGCCGATAGGCATTTCAAATATAGGAGCAGATAGGCATTTCAGATGTAGTTTCCGAAAGGCATATCAAAAATTGATGCCGATAGGCATTTCAGATATAGGTGCCGATAGGCATTTCAGATATAGTTGCCGATTGGCATTTTCAAAATAGGTGTCGATAGGCATTTCAGATATAGAAGCCGATAGGCATTTCAAATATAGGTGCCGATAGGCATGCCAGATATGGTTGCCGATAGGCATTTCAAATACAGGTGCCGATAGGCATTCCAGATGTAGTTTCCAAAAGGCATTTCAAAAATTGGTGCCGATAAGCATTTCAGATATAGGTGCCGATAGGCATTTCAGATATAGTTGCCAATTGGCATTTTAAAAATAGGTGTCAATAGGCATTTCAGATATAGAAGCCGATAGGCATTTCAAATATAGGTGCCGATAGGCATTCCAGATATGGTTGCCGATAGGCATTTCAAATATAGTTACTGATAGGCATTTCAGATGTAGTTTCCGATAGGCATTTCAAAAATATGTGCCGATAGGCATTTCAGATATAGGTGCCGATAGGCATTTCAGATATAGTTGCCAATTGGCATTTTAAAAATAGGTGCCGATAGGCATTTCAGATATAGAAGCCGATAGGCATTTCAAATATAGTTGTCGATAGGCATTTCAGATATGGTTGCCGATAGGCATTTCAAATATAGGTGCTGATAGGCATTTCAGATGTAGTTTTCGATAGGCATTTCAAAAATAGGTGCCGATAGGTATTTCAGATATAGGTGCCGATAGGCATTTTAGATATAGTTGCCAATTGGCATTTTAAAAATAGGTGCCGATAGGCATTTCAGATATAGAAGCCGATAGGCATTTCAAATATTGGTGCCGATAGGCATTCCAGATATGGTTGTCGATAGGCATTTCAAATATAGGTGCTGATAGGCATTTCAGATGTAGTTTCCGATAGGCATCTCAAAAATTGGTGCCGATAGGCATTTCAGATATAGGTGCCGATAGGCATTTCAGATATAGTTGCCGATTGGCATTTTAAAAATATGTGCCGATAGGCATTTCAGATATAGAAGCCGATAGGCATTTCAAATATAGGTGCCGATAGGCATTCCAGATATGGTTGCCGATAGGCATTTCAAATATAGGTGCTGATAGGCATTTCAGATGTAGTTTCCGATAGGCATTTCAAATATAGGTGCTGATAGGCATTTCAGATGTAGTTTCCGATAGGCATTTCAAAAATAGGTGCCGATAGGCATTTTAGATATAAAAGCCGATAGGCTTTTCAAATATAGGTGCGGATAGGCATTTCAGATGTAGTTTCCGATAGGCATTTCAAAAATATGTGCCGATAGGCATTTCAGATATAGGTGCCGATAGGCATTTCAGATGTAGTTGCCAATTGGCATTTTAAAAATAGGTGCCGATAGGCATTTCAGATATAGAAGCCGATAGGCATTTCAAATATAGGTGCTGATAGGCATTTCAGATGTAGTTTCCGATAGGCATTTCAAATATTGGTGCTGATAGGCATTTCAGATGTAGTTTCCGATAGGCATTTCAAAAATAGGTGCCGATAGGCTTTTTAGATATAGGTGCCGATAGGCATTTCAGATATAGTTGCCGATTGGCATTTTAAAAATAGGTGCCGATAGGCATTTCAGATATAGAAGCCGTTAGGTATTTTAAATATAGGTGTCGATAGGCATTTCAGATATGGTTGCCGATAGGCATTTCAAATATAGGTGCTGATAGGCATTTCAGATGTAGTTTCCGATAGGCATTTCAAAAATAGGTGTCGATAGGCATTTTAGATATAGGTGCCGATAGGCATTTCAGATATAGAAGCCGATAGGTATTTTAAATATAGGTGCCGATAGGCATTTCAGATATAGAAGCCGATAGGCATTTCAAATATAGGTGCCGATAGGCATTCCAGATATGGTTGCTGATAGGCATTTCAAATATAGGTGCTGATAGGCATTTCAGATGTAGTTTCCGATAGGCATTTCAAAAATAGGTGCCGATTGGCATTTCAGATATAGGTGCCGATAGGCATTTCAGATATAGTTGCCAATTGGCATTTTAAAAATAGGTGCCGATAGGCATTTCAGATATAGAAGCCGATAGGCATTTCAGATATAGTTGCCGATTGGCATTTTAAAAATAGGTGTCGATAGGCATTTCAGATATAGAAGCCGATAGGCTTTTCAAATATAGGTGCCGATAGGCATTTCAGATGTAGTTTCCGATAGGCATTTCAAAAATAGGTGCCGATAGGCATTTCAGATATAGAAGCCGATAGGCATTTCAGATATAGAAGCCGATAGGCATTTCAAATATAGGTGCCGATAGGCATTCCAGATATGGTTGCCGATAGGCATTTCAAATATAGGTGTTGATAGGCATTTTAGATGTAGTTTCCGATAGGCATTTTAAAAATTGATGCCGATAGGCATTTCAGGTATAGGTGTCGATAGGCATTTCAGATATAGTTGCCGATTGGCATTTTAAAAACAGGTGCCGATAGGCATTTCAGATATAGAAGCCGATAGGTATTTCAAATATAGGTGTCGATAGGCATTTCAGATATGGTTGCCGATAGGCATTTCAAATATAGGAGCAGATAGGCATTTCAGATGTAGTTTCCGAAAGGCATTTCAAAAATAGGTGCCGATAGGCATTTCAGATATAGGTGCCGATAGGCGTTTCAGATATAGTTGCCGATTGGCATTTTAAAAATAGGTGCCGATAGGCATTTCAGATATAGAAACCGATAGGTATTTCAAATATAGGTGTCGGTAGGCATTTCAGATATGGTTGCCGATAGGCATTTCAAATATAGGTGCTGATAGGTATTTCAGATGTAGTTTCCGATAGGCATTTCAAAAATAGGTGCCGATAGGCATTTCAGATATAGTTGCCGATTGGCATTTTAAAAATAGGTGCCGATAGGCATTTCAGATATAGACGCCGATAGGCATTTCAAATATAGGTGCCGATAGGCATTTCAGATATAGAAGCCGATAGGCATTTCAAATATAGGTGCCGATAGGCATTCCAGATATGGTTGCTGATAGGCATTTCAAATATAGGTGCTGATAGGCATTTTAGATGTAGTTTCCGATAGGCATTTCAAAAATTGATGCCGATAGGCATTTCAGATATTGGTGCCGATAGGCATTTCAGATATAGTTGCCGATTGGCATTTTAAAAACAGGTGCCGATAGGCATTTCAGATATAGAAGACGATAGGTATTTCAAATATAGGTGTCGATAGGCATTAGAGATATGGTTGCCGATAGGCATTTCAAATATAGGAGCAGATAGGAATTTCAGATGTATTTTCCGAAAGGCATTTCAAAAATTGATGCCGATAGGCATTTCAGATATAGGTGCCGATAGGCATTTCAGATATAGTTGCCGATTGGCATTTTTAAAACAGGTGCCGATAGGCATTTCAGATATAGAAGTCGATAGGTATTTCAAATATAGGTGTCGATAGGCATTTCAGATATGGTAGCCGATAGGCATTTCAAATATAGGAGCAGATAGGCATTTTAGATGTAGTTTCCGAAAGGCATTTCAAAGATAGGTGCCGAAAGGCATTTCAGATATAGGTGCCGATAGGCATTTCAGATATAGTTGCCGATTGGCATTTTCAAAATAGGTGTCGATAGGCATTTCAGATATAGAAGCCGATAGGCATTTCAAATATAGGTGCCGATAGGCATGCCAGATATGGTTGCCGATAGGCATTTCAAATATAGGTGCCGACAGGCATTCCAGATATGGTTTCCGATAGGCGTTTCAAATATAGTTACTGATAGGCATTTCAGATGTAGTTTCCATTAGGCATTTCAAAAATAGGTGCCGATAGGCATTTCAGATATAGGTGCCGATAGGCATTTCAGATATAGTTGCCGATTGGCATTTTAAAAATAGGTGCCGATAGGCATTTCAGATATAAAAGCCGATAGGCATTTCAAATATAGGTGTCGATAGGCATTCCAGATATGGTTTCCGATAGGCGTTTCAAATATAGTTACTGATAGGCATTTCAGATGTAGTTTCCATTAGGCATTTCAAAAATAGGTGCCGATAGGCATTTCAGATATAGGTGCCGATAGGCATTTCAGATATAGTTGCCGATTGGCATTTTAAAAATAGGTGCCGATAGGCACTTCAGATATAAAAGCCGATAGGCATTTCAAATATAGGTGTCGATAGGCATTCCAGATATGGTTGCCGATAGGCATTTCAAATATAGGTGCTGATAGGCATTTCAGATGTAGTTTTCGATAGGCATTTCAAAAATAGGTGCCGATAGGTATTTCAGATATAGGTGCCGATAGGCATTTCAGATATAGTTGCCAATTGGCATTTTAAAAATAGGTGCCGATAGGCATTTCAGATATAGAAGCCAATAGGCATTTCAAATATTGGTGTCGATAGGCATTCCAGATATGGTTGCCGATAGGCATTTCAAATATATGTGCTGATAGGCATTTCAGATGTAGTTTCCGATAGGCATTTCAAAAATTGGTGCCGATAGGCATTTCAGATATAGGTGCCGATAGGCATTTCAGATATAGTTGCCAATTGGCATTTTAAACATAGATGTCGATAGACATTTCAGATATAGAAGCCGATAGGCATTTCAAATATAGGTGCCAATAGGCATTCCAGATATGGTTGCCGATAGGCATTTCAAATATAGGTGCTGATAGGCATTTCAGATGTAGTTTCCGATAGGCATTTCGAAAATTGGTGCCGATAGGCATTTCAGATATAGGTGCCGATAGGCATTTCAGATATATTTGTCGATTGGCATTTTAAAAATAGGTGCCGATAGGAATTTCAGATATAGAAGCCGATAGGTATTTCAAATATAGGTGTCGATAGGCATTTCAGATATGGTTGCCGATAGGCATTTCAAATATAGGTGCTGATAGGCATTTCAGATGAAGTTTCCGATAGGCATTTCAAAAATAGGTGCCGATAGGCAATTCAAATATAGGTGCCGATAGGCATTTCAGATATAGTTGCAGATTGGCATTTTAAAAATAGGTGCCGATAGGCATTTCAAATATAGGTGTCGATAGGCAATTCAGATATAAATGCCGAAAGGCATTTTAGATATAGGTGCCGATAGGCATTTCTGATGTGGTTGCCGATAGGCATTTCTGATATAGTTGCCGATTGGCATTTTAAAAATAGGTGTCGATAGGCATTTCAGATATAGAAGCCGATAGGCTTTTCAAATATAGGTGCCGATAGGCATTTCAGATGTAGTTTCCGATAGGCATTTCAAAAATAGGTGCCGATAGGCATTTCAGATATAGGTGCCGATAGGCATTTCAGATATAGTTGCCAATTGGCATTTTAAAAATAGGTGCCGATAGGCATTTCAGATATAGAAGCCGATAGGCATTTCAAATATAGGTGCCGATAGGCATTCCAGATATGGTTGCCGATAGGCATTTCAAATATAGGTGTTGATAGGCATTTTAGATGTAGTTTCCGATAGGCATTTTAAAAATTGATGCCGATAGGCATTTCAGGTATAGGTGCCGATAGGCATTTCAGATATAGTTGCCGATTGGCATTTTAAAAACAGGTGCCGATAGGCATTTCAGATATAGAAGCCGATAGGTATTTCAAATATAGGTGTCGATAGGCATTTCAGATATGGTTGCCGATAGGCATTTTAAATATAGGAGAAGATAGGCATTTCAGATGTAGTTTCCGAAAGGCATTTCAAAAATAGGTGCCGATAGGCATTTCAGATATAGGTGCCGATAGGCATTTCAGATATAGTTGCCGATTGGCATTTTAAAAATAGGTGCCGATAGGCATTTCAGATATAGAAGCCGATAAGCATTTCAAATATAGGTGCCGATAGGCATTCCAGATATGGTTGCCGATAGGCATTTAAAATATAAGTGCTGATAGGCATTTCAGATGTAGTTTCCGATAGGCATTTCAAAAATAGGTACCGATAGGCATTTCAGATATAGGTGCCGATAGGCATTTCAGATATAGTTGCCAATTGGCATTTTAAAAATAGGTGTCGATAGGCATTTCAGATATAGAAGCCGATAGGCATTTCAAATATAGGTGCCGATAGGCATTCCAGATATGTTTGCCGATTGGCATTTCAAATATAGGTGCTGATAGGCATTTCAGATGTAGTTTCCGATAAGCATTTCAAAAATTGGTGCCGATAGGCATTTCAGATGTAGGTGCCGATAGGCATTTCAGATATAGTTGCCGATTGGCATTTTAAAAATACGTGCCGATAGGCATTTCAGATATAGAAGCCAATAGGTATTTCAAATATAGGTGTCGATAGGCATTTCAGATATGGTTGCCGATAGGCATTTCAAATATAGGTGCTGATAGACATTTCAGATGTAGTTTCCGATAGGCATTTCAAAAATAGGTGCCGATTGGCATTTCAGATATAGGTGCCGATAGGCATTTCAGATATAGGTGCCGATTAGCATTTTAAAAATAGGTGCCGATAGGCATTTTAGATGTAGTTTCCAAAAGGCATTTCAAAAATAGGTGCCGATAGGCATTTTAGATATAGGTGCCGTTAGGCATATCAGATATAGTTGCCGATAGGCATTTAAAATATAGGTGCCGATAGGCATTTCAAAAAATAGGTGTCGATAGGCATTTCAGATATAAATGCCGAAAGGCATTTCAGATATAGGTGCCGATAGGCATTTCTAATGTGGTTGCCGATAGGCATTTTAAATATAGGTGCTGATAGGCATTTCAGATGTAGTTTTCGATAGGCATCTCAAAAATAGGTGCCGATGGGCATTTCAGATATAGAAGCCGATAGGCATTTCAAATATAGGTGCCGATAGGCATTCCAGATATGGTTGCCGATAGGCATTTCAAATATAGGTGCTGATAGGCATTTCAGATGTAGTTTCCGATAGGCATTTCAAAAATAGGTGCCGATAGGCATTTCAGATATAGGTGCCGATAGGCATTTCAAATATAGTTGCCGATTAGCATTTTAAAAATAGGTGCCGATAGGCATTTCAGATATAGAAGCCGATAGGCATTTCAAATATAGGTGATGATAGGCATTCCAGATATGGTTGCCGATAGGCATTTCAAATATAGGAGCAGATAGGCATTTCAGATGTAGTTTCCGAAAGGCATTTCAAAAATTGATGCCGATAGGCATTTCAGATATAGGTGCCGATAGGCATTTCAGATATAGTTGCCGATTGGCATTTTAAAAACAGGTGCCGATAGGCATTTCAGATATAGAAGTCGATAATTATTTCAAATATAGGTGTCGATAGGCATTTCAGATATGGTTGCCGATAGGCATTTCAAATATAGGAGCAGATAGGCATTTTAGATGTAGTTTCCGAAAGGCATTTCAAAAATCGGTGCCGATAGGCATTTCAGATATAGGAGCCGATAGGCATTTTAGATATAGTTGCCGATTGGCATTTTCAAAATAGGTGTCGATAGGCATTTCAGATATAGAAGCCGATAGGCATTTTAAATATAGGTGCCGATATGCATGCCAGATATGGTTGCCGATATTCATTTCAAATATAGGTGCCGATAGGCATTCCAGATGTAGTTTCCAAAAGGCATTTCAAAAATTGGTGCCGATAGGCATTTCAGATATAGGTGCCGATAGGCATTTCAGATATAGTTGCCAATTGGCATTTTAAAAATAGGTGTCGATAGGCATTTCAGATATAGAAGCCAATAGGCATTTCAAATATAGGTGCCGATAGGCATTCCAGATATGGCTGCCGATAGGCATTTCAAATATAGTTGCTGATAGGCATTTCAGTTGTAGTTTCCGATACGCATTTCGAAAATAGGTGCCGATAGGCATTTCAGATATAGGTGCCGATAGGCATTTCAGATATAGTTGCCTATTGGCATTTTAAAAATAGGTGCCGATAGGCATTTCAGATATAAAAGCCGATAGGCATTTCAAATATAGGTGCCGATAGGCATTTCAGATATGGTTGCCGATAGGCATTTCAAATATAGGTGCTGATAGGCATTTCAGATGTAGTTTCCGATAGGCATTTCAAAAATAGGTGCCGATAGGTATTTCAGATATAGGTGCCGATAGGCATTTCAGATATAGTTGCCAATTGGCATTTTAAAAATAGGTGCCGATAGGCATTTCAGATATAGAAGCCGATAGGCATTTTAAATATTGGTGCCGATAGGCATTCCAGATATGGTTGCCGATAGGCATTTCAAATATAGGTGCTGATAGGCATTTCAGATGTAGTTTCCGATAGGCATTTCAAAAATTGGTGCCGATAGGCATTTCAGATATAGGTGCCGATAGGCATTTCAGATATAGTTGCCAATTGGCATTTTAAACATAGATGTCGATAGGCATTTCAGATATAGAAGCCGATAGGCATTTCAAATATAGGTGCCAATAGGCATTCCAGATATGGTTGCCGATAGGCATTTCAAATATAGGTGCTGATAGGCATTTCAGATGTAGTTTCCGATAGGCATTTCAAAAATTGGTGCCGATAGGCATTTCAGATATAGGTGCCGATAGGCATTTCAGATATATTTGTCGATTGGCATTTTAAAAATAGGTGCCGATAGGAATTTCAGATATAGAAGCCGATAGGTATTTCAAATATAGGTGTCGATAGGCATTTCAGATATGGTTGCCGATAGGCATTTCAAATATAGGTGCTGATAGGCATTTCAGATGAAGTTTCCGATAGGCATTTCAAAAATAGGTGCCGATAGGCAATTCAAATATAGGTGCCGATAGGCATTTCAGATATAGTTGCATATTGACATTTTAAAAATAGGTGCCGATAGGCATTTCAAATATAGGTGTCGATAGGCAATTCACATATAAATGCCGAAAGGCATTTTAGATATAGGTGCCGATAGGCATTTCTGATGTGGTTGCCGATAGGCATTTCTGATATATTTGCCGATTGGCATTTTAAAAATAGGTGACGATAGGCATTTCAGATATAGAAGCCGATAGGCTTTTCAAATATAGGTGCCGATAGGCATTTCAGATGTAGTTTCCGATAGGCATTTCAAAAATAGGTGCCGAGAGGCATTTCAGATATAGGTGCCGATAGGCATTTCGGATATAGTTGCCAATTGGCATTTTTAAAATAGGTGCCGATAGGCATTTCAGATATAGAAGCCGATAGGCATTTCAAATATAGGTGCCGATAGGCATTCCAGATATGGTTGCCGATAGGCATTTCAAATATAGGTGTTGATAGGCATTTTAGATGTAGTTTCCGATAGGCATTTTAAAAATTGATGCCGATAAGCATTTCAGGTATAGGTGCCGATAGGCATTTCAGATATAGTTGCCGATTGGCATTTTAAAAACAGGTGCCGATAGGCATTTCAGATATAGAAGCCGATAGGTATTTCAAATATAGGTGTCGACAAGCATTTCAGATATGGTTGCCGATAGGCATTTATAATATAGGAGCAGATAGGCATTTCAGATGTAGTTTCCGAAAGGCATTTCAAAAATAGGTACCGATAGGCATTTCAGATATAGGTGCCGATAGGCATTTCAGATATAGTTGCCAATTGGCATTTTAAAAATAGGTGTCGATAGGCATTTCAGATATAGAAGCCGATAGGCATTTCAAATATAGGTGCCGATAGGCAATCCAGATATGTTTGCCGATTGGCATTTCAAATATAGGTGCTGATAGGCATTTCAGATGTAGTTTCCGATAAGCAATTCAAAAATTGGTGCCGATAGGCATTTCAGATATAGTTGCCGATTGGCATTTCAAAAATAGGTGCCGATAGGCATTTCAGATATAGGTGCCGATAGGCATTTCAGATATAGTTGCCGATTGGCATTTTAAAAATAGGTGCCGATAGGCATTTTAGATGTAGTTTCCAAAAGGCATTTCAAAAATAGGTGCCGATAGGCATTTTAGATATAGGTGCCGTTAGGCATATCAGATATAGTTGCCGATAGGCATTTAAAATATAGGTGCCGATAGGTATTTCAAAAAATAGGTGTCGATAGGCATTTCAGATATAAATGCCGAAAGGCATTTCAGATATAGGTGCCGATAGGCATTTCTGATGTGGTTGCCGATAGGCATTTCAAATATAGGTGCTGATAGGCATTTCAGATGTAGTTTTCGATAGGCATCTCAAAAATAGGTGCCGATGGGCATTTCAGATATAGGTGCCGATAGGTACTTCAGATATAGTTGCCAATTGGCAATTTAAAAATAGGTGCCGATAGGCATTTCAGATATAGAAGCCGATAGGCATTTCAAATATAGGTGCCGATAGGCATTCCAGATATGGTTACCGATAGGCATTTCAAATATAGGTGCTGATAGGCATTTCAGATGTAGTTTCCGATAGGCATCTCAAAAATAGGTGCCGATAGGCATTTCAGATATAGGTGCCGATAGGCATTTCAAATATAGTTGCCGATTAGCATTTTAAAAATAGGTGCCGATAGGCATTTCAGATATAGAAGCCGATAGGCATTTCAAATATAGGTGATGATAGGCATTCCAGATATGATTGCCGATAGGCATTTCAAATATAGGTGCTGATAGGCATTTCAGATGTAGTTTCCGATAGGCATTTCAAAAATAGGTGCCGATAGGCATTTCAGATATAGGTGAAGATAGGCATTTCAGATATAGTTGCCGATTGGCATTTTAAAAATAGGTGACGATAGGCATTTCAGATATAGAAGTCGATAGGCACTTCAAATATAGGTGCCGATAGGCATTCCAGATAAGGTTGTCGATAGGCATTTCAAATATAGGTGCTGATAGGCATTTCAGATGTAGTTTCTGATAGGCATTTCAGAAATAGGTACCGATAGGCATTTCAGATATAGGTGCCGATAGGCATTTCAGATATAGAAGCCGATAGGCAATAAAATATAGGTGCCGATAAGCATTCCAGATATGGTTGCCGATAGGCATTTCAAATATAGGTGCTGATAGGCATTCTAGATATGGTTGCCGATAGGCATTTCAAATATAGGTGCTGATAGGCATTTCAGATGTAGTTTCCGATAGGCATTTCAAAAATAGGTGCCGATAGGCATTTCTGATATAGGTGCCGATAGGCATTTCAGATATAGTTGCCGATTGGCATTTTAAAAATAGGTGCCGATAGGCATTTCAGATATAGAAGCCGATAGGCACTTCAAATATAGGTGCCGATAGGCATTCCAGATATGGTTGTCGATAGGCATTTCAAATATAGGTGCTGATAGGCATTTTAGATGTAGTTTCCGATAGGCATTTCAAAAATAGGTACCGATAGGCATTTCAGATATAGGTGCCGATAGGCATTTCAGATATAGTTGCCGATTGGCATTTTAAAAATAGGTGCCGATAGGCATTTCAGATATAGAAGCCGATAGGCAGTTCAAATATAGGTGCCGATAGGCATTCCAGATATGGTTGCCGATAGGCATTTCAAATATAGGTGCTGATAGGCATTTCAGATGTAGTTTCCGATGGGCATTTCAAATATAGGTGCTGATAGGAATTTCAGATGTAGTTTCCGATAGGCATTTCAAAAATAGGTGCCGATAGGCACTTCAGATATAGGTGCCAATAGACATTTCAGATATAGTTGCCGATTGGCATTTTAAAAATAGGTGCCGATAGGCATTTCAGATATAGTAGCCGATAGGCACTTCAAATATAGGTGCCGATAGGCATTCCAGATATGGTTGACGATAGGCATTTCAAATATAGGTGCTGATAGGCATTTCAAAGGTAGTTTCCGATAGGCTTTTCAAAAATAGGTACCGATAGGCATTTCAGATATAGGTGCCGATAGGCGTTTCAGATATATTTGCCGATTGGCATTTTAAAAATAGGTGCCGATAGGCATTTCAGATATAGAAGCCGATAGGCATTAAAATATAGGTGCCGATAAGCATTCCAGATATGGTTGCCGATAGGCATTTCAAATATTGGTGCTGATAGGCATTTCAGATGTAGTTTCCGATAGGCATTTCAAAAATTGGTGCCGATAGGCATTTCAGATATAGGTGCCGATAGGCATTTCAGATATAGTTGCCGATTGGCATTTTAAAAATAGGTGCCGATAGGCATTTCAGATATAGAAGCCGATAGGTATTTCAAATATAGATGTCGATAGGCATTTCAGATATGTTTGCCGATAATCATTTCAAATATAGGTGCTAATAGGCATTTCAGATGTAGTTTCCGATAGGCATTTCAAAAATAGGTGCCGATAGGCATTTCAGATATAGGTGCCCATAGGCATTTCAGGTATAGTTGCCGATTGGCATTTTAAAAATAGGTGTCGATAGGCATTTCAGATATAGAAGCCGATAGGCATTTCAAATATAGGTGCCGATAGGCATTCCAGATATGATTGCCGATAGGCATTTCAAATATAGGTGCTGATAGGCATTCCAGATGTAGTTTCCGATAGGCATTTCAAAAATTGGTGCCGATGGGCATTTCAGATATAGTTACTGTTTGGCATTTTAAAAATAGGTGCCAATAGGCATTTCAGATATATAAGCCGATAGGTATTTCAAATATAGGTGTCGATAGGCATTTCAGATATGGTTTCCGATAGGCATTTCAAAAATAGGTGCCGATAGGCATTTCAGATATAGGTGCCGATAGGCACTTCAGATATAGTTGCCGATTGGCATTTTAAAAATAGGTGCCGATAGGCATTTCAGATGTAGTTTCCGATAGGCATTTCAAAAATAGGTGCCGATAGGCAATTCAGATATAGGTGCCGATAGGCATTTCAGATATAGTTGCCGATTGGCATTTTAAAAATAGGTGCCGATAGGCATTTCAGATATAGAAGCCGATAGGCACTTCAATTATAGGTGCCGATAGGCATTCCAGATATGGTTGTCGATAGGCATTTCAAATATAGGTGCTGATAGGCATTTCAGATGTAGTTTCCGATAGGCATTTCAAAAATAGGTACCGATAGGCATTTAAGATATAGGTGCCGATAGGCATTTCAGATATAGTTGCCGATTGGCATTTTAAAAATAGGTGCCGATAGGCATTTCAGATATAGAAGCCGATAGGCATTAAAATATAGGTGCCGATAAACATTCCAGATATGGTTGCCGATAGGCATTTCCAATATAGGTGCTGATAGGCATTTCAGTTGTTGTTTCCGATAGGCATTTCAAAAATTGGTGTCGATAGGCATTTCAGATATAGGTTTCGATAGGCATTTCAGATATAGTTGCCGATTAGCATTTTGAAAATAGGTGCCGATAGGCATTTCAGATATAGTTGCCAATTGGCATTTTAAAAATAGGTGTCGATAGGCATTTCAGATATAGAAGCCGATAGGCATTTCAAATATAGGTGCCGATAGGCATTCCAGATATGTTTGCCGATTGGCATTTCAAATATAGGTGCTGATAGAGATTTCAGATGTAGTTTCCGATAAGCATTTCAAAAATTGGTGCCGATAGGCATTTCAGATATAGGTGCCGATAGGCATTTCAGATATAGTTGCCGATTGGCATTTTAAAAATACGTGCCGATAGGCATTTCAGATATAGAAGCCAATAGGTATTTCAAATATAGGTGTCGATAGGCATTCCAGATATGGTTGCCGATAGGCATTTCAAATATAGGTGCTGATAGGCATTATAGATGTAGTTTTCGATAGGCATTTCAAAAATAGGTGCCGATAGGCATTTCAGATATAGGTGCCGATAGGTATTTCAGATATAGTTGCCGATTGGCATTTTAAAAATTGGTGCCGATAGGCATTTTAGATTTAGTTTCCAAAAGGCATTTCAAAAATAGGTGCCGATAGGCATTTTAGATATAGGTGCCGATAGGCATATCAGATATAGTTGCCGATAGGCATTTAAAATATAGGTGCCGATAGGCATTTCAAATATAGGTGTCGATAGGCATTTCAGATATAAATGCCGAAAGGCATTTCAGATATAGGTGCCGATAGGCATTACTGATGTGGTTGCCGATAGGCATTTCAAATATAGGTGCTGATAGGCATTTCAAATGTAGTTTTCGATAGGCATCTCAAAAATAGGTGCCGATAGGCATTTCAGATATAGGTGCCGATAGGCACTTCAGATATAGTTGCCGATTGGCATTTTAAAAAAAGGTGCCGATAGGCATTTCAGATATAGAAACCGATAGGCATTTCAAATATAGGTGCCGATAGGCATTCCAGGTATGGTTGCCGATAGGCATTTCAAATATAGGTGCTGATAGGCATTTCAGATGTAGTTTCCAATAGGCATTTCAAAAATAGGTGCCGATAGGCATTTCAGATATAGGTGCCGATAGGCATTTCAAATATATTTGCCGATTGGCATTTTAAAAATAGGTGCCGATAGGCATTTCAGATATAGAAGCCGATAGGCATTTCAAATATAGGTGTCGATAGGCATTCCAGATATAATTGCCGATAGGCATTTCAAATATAGGCGCTGGTAGGCATTTCAGATGTAGTTTCCGATAGGCATTTCAAAAATAGGTGCCGATAGGCATTTCAGATATAGGTGCCGATAGGCATTTCAGATATAGTTGCCGATTGGCATTTTAAAAATAGGTGCCGATAGGCATTTTAGATGTAGTTTCCAAAAGGCATTTCAAAAATAGGTGCCGATAGGCATTTTAGATATAGGTGCCGATAGGCATATCAGATATAGTTGCCGATAGGCATTTAAAATATAGGTGCCGATAGGCATTTCTGATGTAGTTGCCGATCGGCATTTCAAATATAGGTGCTGATAGGCATTTCAGATGTAGTTTCCGATAGGCATTTCAAAAATAGGTGCCGATAGGCATTTCAGATATAGGTGCCGATAGGCATTTCAAATATAGTTGCCGATTAGCATTTTAAAAATAGGTGCCGATAGGCATTTCAGATATAGAAGCCGATAGGCATTTCAAATATAGGTGCTGATAGGCATTTCAGATGTAGTTTCCGATAGGCATTTCAAAAATAGGTGCCGATAGGCAATTAAGATATAGGTGCCGATAGGCATTTCAGATATAGAAGCCGATAGGCACTTCAAATATAGGTGCCGATAGGCATTCCAGATAAGTTTGTCGATAGGCATTTCAAATATAGGTGCTGATAGGCATTTCAGATGTAGTTTCCGATAGACATTTCAAAAATTGGTGCCGATAGGCATTTCAGATATAGGTGACGATAGGCATTTCAGATATAGTTGCCAATTGGCATTTTAAAAATAGGTGCCGATAGGCATTTCAGATATAGAAGCCAATAGGCATTTCAAATATAGGTGCCGACAGGCATTCCAGATATGGTTGCCGATAGGCATTTCAAATATAGGTGCTGATAGGCATTTCAGATGTATTTTCCGATAGGCATTTCAAAAATTGGTGCCGATAGGCATTTCAGATATAGGTGTCGATAGGCATTTCAGATATAGTTGCCGATTGGCATTTTAAAAATAGGCGCCGATAGGCATTTCAGATATAGAAACCGATAGGTATTTCAAATATAGGTGTCGATAGGCATTTCAGATATGGTTGCCGATAGGCATTTCAAATATAGGTGCTGATAGGCATTACAGATGTAGTTTCCGATAGGCATTTCAAAAATAGGTGCCGATAACCATTTCAGATATAGGTGCCGATAGGCATTTCAGATATAGTTGCCAAAAGGCATTTTAAAAATAAGTGTCGATAGGCATTTCAGATATAGAAGCCGATAGGCATTTCAAATATAGGTGCCGATAGGCATTCCAGATATGGTTGCCGATAGGCATTTCAAATATAGGTGCTGATAGGCCTTTTAGATGTAGTTTCCGATAGGCATTTCAAAAATTGATGCCGATAGGCATTTCAGATATAGGTGCCGATAGGCATTTCAGATATAGTTGCCGATTGGCATTTTAAAAACAGGTGCCGATAGGCATTTCAGATATAGAAGACGATAGGTATTCCAAATATAGGTGTCGATAGGCATTTCAGATATGGTTGCCGATAGGCATTTCAAATATAGGAGCAGATATGCATTTCAGATGTAGTTTCCGAAAGGCATTTCAAAAATTGATGCCGATAGGCATTTCAGATATAGGTGCCAATAGGCATTTCAGATATATTTGCCGATTGGCATTTTAAAAACAGGTGCCAATAGGCATTTCAGATATAGAAGTCGATAGGTATTCCAAATATAGGTGTCGATAGGCATTTCAGATATGTTTGCCGATAGGCATTTCAAATATAGGAGCAGATAGGCATTTCAGATGTAGTTTCCGAAAGGTATTTCAAAAATTGATGCCGATAGGCATTTCAGATATAGGTGCCGATAGGCATTTCAGATATAGTTGCCGATTGGCATTTTCAAAATAGGTGCCGATAGGCATTTCAGATATAGTTGCCGATTGGCATTTTAAAAATAGGTGTCGATAGGCATTTCAGATATAGAAGCCGATAGGCATTTCAAATATAGGTGCCGATAGGCATTCCAGATATGGTTGCCGATAGGCATTTCAAATATAGGTGCTGATAGGCATTTCAGATGTAGTTTCCGATAAGCATTTAAAAAATTGGTGTGATAGGCATTTCAGATATAGGTGCCGCTAGGCATTTCAGATATAGTTGCCGATTGGCATTTTAAAAAAAGGTGCCGATAGGCATTTCTGATATAGAAGCCGATAGGTATTTCAAATAGAGGTGTCGATAGGCATTTCAGATATGGTTGCCGATAGGCATTTCAAATACAGGTGCTGATAGGCATTTCAGATGTAGTTTACGATGGGCATTTCAAAAATAGGTGCCGATAGGCATTTCAGATATAGGTGCCGATAGGCATTTCAGATATAGTTGCCGATTAGCATTTTAAAAATAGGTGCCGATAGGCATTTTAGATGTAGGTGCCGATAGGCATATCAGATATAGTTGCCGAAAGGCATTTAAAATATAGGTGCCGATAGGCATTTCAAATATAGGTGTCGATAGGCATTACAGATATAAATGCCGAAAGGCATTTCAAATATAGGTGCCGATAGGCATTTCAGATATGGTTGCCGATAGGCATTTCAGATATGGTTGCCGATAGGCATTTCAAATATTGGTGCTGATAGGCATTTCAGATGTAGTTTCCGATAGGCATTTCAAAAATAGGTGCCGATAGGCATTTCAGATATAGGTGCCGATAGGCATTACAGATATAGTTGCCGATTGGCATTTTAAAAATAGGTGCCGTTAGGCATTTCAGATATAGAAGCCGATAGGCATTTCAAATATAGGTGCCGATAGGCATTCCAGATATGGTTGTCGATAGGCATTTCAAATATAGGTGCTGATAGGCATTTCAAAGGTAGTTTCCGATTGGCATTTCAAAAATAGGTACCGATAGGCATTTCAAATATAGGTGCCGATAGGCATTTCAGATATAGTTGCCGATTGGCATTTTAAAAATAAGTGCCGATAGTCATTTCAGATATAGAAGCCGATAGGCATTAAAATATAGGTGCCGATAAGCATTCCAGATATGGTTGCCGATAGGCATTTCAAATATAGGTGCTGATAGGCATTTCAGATGTAGTTTCCGATAGGCATTTCAAAAATTGGTGCCGATAGGCATTTCAGATATAGAAGCCGATAGGTATTTCAAATATAGGTGTCGATAGGCATTTCAGATATGGTTGCCGATAATCATTTCAAATATAGGTGCTGATAGACATTTCAGATGTAGTTTCCGATAGGCATTTCAAAAATAGGTGCCGATAGGCATTTCAGATATAGGTGCCCATAGGCATTGCAGATATAGTTGCCGATTAGCATTTTAAAAATAGGTGCCGATAGGCATTTTAGATATAGAAGCCGATAGGCATTTCAAATATAGGTGCCGATAGGCATTCCAGATATGGTTGCCGATAGGCTTTTCAAATATAGGTGCTGATAGGCATTTCAGATGTAGTTTCCGATAGGCATTTCATAAATTGATGCCGATAGGCATTTCAGATATAGGTGCCGATAGGCATTTCAGATATAGTTGCCGATTGGCATTTTAAAAATGGGTGCCGATAGGCATTTCAGATATAGAAGCCGATAGGTATTTCAAATATAGGTGTCGATAGGCATTTCAGATATGTTTGCCGATAGGCATTACAAATATAGGTGCTGATAGGCATTTCAGATGTAGTTTCCGATAGGTATTTCAAAAATAGGTGCCGATAGGAATTTCAGATATAGGTGCCGGTAGGCATTTCAGATATAGTTGCCGATGGGCATTTTAAAAATAGGTGCCGATTGGCATTTCAGATATAGAAGCCGATAGGTATTTCAAATAGAGGTGTCGATAGGCATTTCAGATATGGTTGCCGATAGGCATTTCAAATATAGGTGCTGATAGGCATTTCAGAGGTAGTTTCCGATAGGCTTTTCAAAAATAGGTACCGATAGGCATTTCAGATATAGGTGCCGATAGGCATTTCAGATATGGTTGCCGATTGGCATTTTAAAAATAGGTGCCGATAGGCATTTCAGGTATAGAAGCCGATAGGCATTTCAGAGGTAGTTTCCGATAGGCTTTTCAAAAATAGGTACCGATAGGCATTTCAGATATAGGTGCCGATAGGCATTTCAGATATAGTTGCCGATTGGCATTTTAAAAATAGGTGCCGATAGGCATTTCAGATAAAGAAGCCGATAGGCATTAAAATATAGGTGCCGATAAGCATTCCAGATATGGTTGCCGGTAGGCATTTCAAATATTGGTGCTGATAGGCATTTCAGATGTAGTTTCCGATAGGCATTTCAAAAATTGGTGCCGATAGGCATTTCAGATATAGGTGCCGATAGGCGTTTCAGATATAGTTGCCGATTGGCATTTTAAAAATAGGTGCCGATAGGCATTTCAGATATAGAAGCCGATAGGTATTTCAAATATAGGTGTCGATAGGCATTTCAGATATGGTTGCCGATAATCATTTCAAATATAGGTACTGATAGGCATTTCAGATGTAGTTTCCGATAGGCATTTCAAAAATAGGTGCCGATAGGCATTTCAGATATAGGTGCCCATAGGCATTTCAGGTATAGTTGCCGATTGGCATTTTAAAAATAGGTGTCGATAGGCATTTCAGATATAGAAGCCGATAGGCATTTCAAATATAGGTGCCGATAGGCATTCCAGATATGGTTGCCGATAGGCATTTCAAATATAGGTGCTGATAGGCATTCCAGATGTAGTTTCCGATAGGCATTTCAAAAATTGGTGCCGATAGGCAGTTCAGATATAGTTACTGATTTGCATTTTAAAAATAGGTGCCAATAGGCATTTCAGATATATAAGCCGATAGGTATTTCAAATATAGGTGTCGATAGGCATTTCAGATATGGTTGCCGATAGGCATTTCAAATATAGGTGCTGATAGGCACTTCAGATGTAGTTTCCGATAGGCATTTCAAAAATAGGTGCCGATAGGCATTTCAGATATAGGTGCCGATAGGCACTTCAGATATAGTTGCCTATTGGCATTTTAAAAATAGGTGCCGATAGGCATTTCAGATATAGAAGCCGATAGGCATTTCAAATATAGGTGCCGATAGGCGTTCCAGATATGGTTGCCGATAGGCATTTCATATATAGGTGCTGATAGGCATTTTAGATGTAGTTTCCGATAGGCATTTCAAAAATAGGTGCCGATAGGCATTTCAGATATAGGTGCCGATAGGCATTTCAAATATAGTTGCCGATTGGCATTTTAAAAATAGGTGCCGATAGGCATTTCAGATATAGAAGCCGATAGGCATTTTAAATATAGGTGCCGATAGGCATTCCAGATATGGTTGCCGATAGGCATTTCAAATATAGGTGCTGATAGGCATTTCAGATGTAGTTTCCGATAGGCATTTCAAAAATAGGTGCCGATAGGCAATTCAGATATAGGTGCCGATAGGCATTTCAGATATAGTTGCCGATTGGCATTTTAAAAATAGGTGCCGATAGGCATTTCAGATATAGAAGCCGATAGGCTCTTCAAATAGGTGCCGATAGGCATTCCAGATATGGTTGTCGATAGGCATTTCAAATATAGGTGCCGATAGGCATTTCAGATGTAGTTTCCGATAGGCATTTCAAAAATAGGTACCGATAGGCATTTCAGATATAGTTGCCGATAGGCATTTCAGATATAGTTGCCGATTGGCATTTTAAAAATAGGTGCCGATAGGCATTTCAGATATAGAAGCCGATAGGCATTAAAATATAGGTGCCGATAAACATTCCAGATATGTTTGCCGATAGGCATTTCAAATATAGGTGCCGATAGGCATTCCAGATATGGTTGCCGATAGGCATTTCAAATATAGGTGCTGATAGGCATTTCAGATGTAGTTTCCGATAGGCATTTTAAAAATTGATGCCGATAGGCATTTCAGATATAGGTGCCGATAGGCATTTCAGATATAGTTGCCGATTGGCATTTTAAAAATGGGTGCCGATAGGCATTTCAGATATAGAAGCCGATAGGTATTTCAAATATAGGTGTCGATAGGCATTTCAGATATGTTTGCCGATAGGCATTACAAATATAGGTGCTGATAGGCATTTCAGATGTAGTTTCCGATAGGTATTTCAAAAATAGGTGCCGATAGGAATTTCAGATATAGGTGCCGGTAGGCATTTCAGATATAGTTGCCGATGGGCATTTTAAAAATAGGTGCCGATTGGCATTTCAGATATAGAAGCCGATAGGTATTTCAAATAGAGGTGTCGATAGGCATTTCAGATATGGTTGCCGATAGGCATTTCAAATATAGGTGCTGATAGGCATTTCAGAGGTAGTTTCCGATAGGCTTTTCAAAAATAGGTACCGATAGGCATTTCAGATATAGGTGCCGATAGGCATTTCAGATATGGTTGCCGATTGGCATTTTAAAAATAGGTGCCGATAGGCATTTCAGGTATAGAAGCCGATAGGCATTTCAGAGGTAGTTTCCGATAGGCTTTTCAAAAATAGGTACCGATAGGCATTTCAGATATAGGTGCCGATAGGCATTTCAGATATAGTTGCCGATTGGCATTTTAAAAATAGGTTTCGATAGGCATTTCAGATAAAGAAGCCGATAGGCATTAAAATATAGGTGCCGATAAGCATTCCAGATATGGTTGCCGGTAGGCATTTCAAATATAGGTGCTAAAAGGCATTTCAGATGTAGTTTTCGATAGGCATTTTAAAAATTGGTGCCGATAGGCAGTTCAGATATAGTTACTGATTTGCATTTTAAAAATAGGTGCCAATAGGCATTTCAGATATATAAGCCGATAGGTATTTCAAATATAGGTGTCGATAGGCATTTCAGATATGGTTGCCGATAGGCATTTCAAATATAGGTGCTGATAGGCATTCCAGATGTAGTTTCCGATAGGCATTTCAAAAATTGGTGCCGATAGGCAGTTCAGATATAGTTACTGATTTGCATTTTAAAAATAGGTGCCAATAGGCATTTCAGATATATAAGCCGATAGGTATTTCAAATATAGGTGTCGATAGGCATTTCAGATATGGTTGCCGATAGGCATTTCAAATATAGGTGCTGATAGGCACTTCAGATGTAGTTTCCGATAGGCATTTCAAAAATAGGTGCCGATAGGCATTTCAGATATAGGTGCCGATAGGCACTTCAGATATAGTTGCCTATTGGCATTTTAAAAATAGGTGCCGATAGGCATTTCAGATATAGAAGCCGATAGGCATTTCAAATATAGGTGCCGATAGGCGTTCCAGATATGGTTGCCGATAGGCATTTCATATATAGGTGCTGATAGGCATTTTAGATGTAGTTTCCGATAGGCATTTCAAAAATAGGTGCCGATAGGCATTTCAGATATAGGTGCCGATAGGCATTTCAAATATAGTTGCCGATTGGCATTTTAAAAATAGGTGCCGATAGGCATTTCAGATATAGAAGCCGATAGGCATTTTAAATATAGGTGCCGATAGGCATTCCAGATATGGTTGCCGATAGGCATTTCAAATATAGGTGCTGATAGGCATTTCAGATGTAGTTTCCGATAGGCATTTCAAAAATAGGTGCCGATAGGCAATTCAGATATAGGTGCCGATAGGCATTTCAGATATAGTTGCCGAATGGCATTTTAAAAATAGGTGCCGATAGGCATTTCAGATATAGAAGCCGATAGGCTCTTCAAATAGGTGCCGATAGGCATTCCAGATATGGTTGTCGATAGGCATTTCAAATATAGGTGCCGATAGGCATTTCAGATGTAGTTTCCGATAGGCATTTCAAAAATAGGTACCGATAGGCATTTCAGATATAGTTGCCGATAGGCATTTCAGATATAGTTGCCGATTGGCATTTTAAAAATAGGTGCCGATAGGCATTTCAGATATAGAAGCCGATAGGCATTAAAATATAGGTGCCGATAAACATTCCAGATATGTTTGCCGATAGGCATTTCAAATATAGGTGCCGATAGGCATTCCAGATATGGTTGCCGATAGGCATTTCAAATATAGGTGCTGATAGGCATTTCAGATGTAGTTTCCGATAGGCATTTTAAAAATTGATGCCGATAGGCATTTCAGATATAGGTGCCGATAGGCATTTCAGATATAGTTGCCGATTGGCATTTTAAAAATGGGTGCCGATAGGCATTTCAGATATAGAAGCCGATAGGTATTTCAAATATAGGTGTCGATAGGCATTTCAGATATGTTTGCCGATAGGCATTACAAATATAGGTGCTGATAGGCATTTCAGATGTAGTTTCCGATAGGTATTTCAAAAATAGGTGCCGATAGGAATTTCAGATATAGGTGCCGGTAGGCATTTCAGATATAGTTGCCGATGGGCATTTTAAAAATAGGTGCCGATTGGCATTTCAGATATAGAAGCCGATAGGTATTTCAAATAGAGGTGTCGATAGGCATTTCAGATATGGTTGCCGATAGGCATTTCAAATATAGGTGCTGATAGGCATTTCAGAGGTAGTTTCCGATAGGCTTTTCAAAAATAGGTACCGATAGGCATTTCAGATATAGGTGCCGATAGGCATTTCAGATATGGTTGCCGATTGGCATTTTAAAAATAGGTGCCGATAGGCATTTCAGGTATAGAAGCCGATAGGCATTTCAGAGGTAGTTTCCGATAGGCTTTTCAAAAATAGGTACCGATAGGCATTTCAGATATAGGTGCCGATAGGCATTTCAGATATAGTTGCCGATTGGCATTTTAAAAATAGGTTTCGATAGGCATTTCAGATAAAGAAGCCGATAGGTATTAAAATATAGGTGCCGATAAGCATTCCAGATATGGTTGCCGGTAGGCATTTCAAATATTGGTGCTGATAGGCACTTCAGATGTAGTTTCCGATAGGCATTTCAAAAATTGGTGCCGATAGGCATTTCAGATATAGGTGCCGATAGGCGTTTCAGATATAGTTGCCGATTGGCATTTTAAAAATAGGTGCCGATAGGCATTTCAGATATAGAAGCCGATAGGTATTTCAAATATAGGTGTCGATAGGCATTTCAGATATGGTTGCCGATAATCATTTCAAATATAGGTACTGATAGGCATTTCAGATGTAGTTTCCGATAGGCATTTCAAAAATAGGTGCCGATAGGCATTTCAGATATAGGTGCCCATAGGCATTTCAGGTATAGTTGCCGATTGGCATTTTTAAAATAGGTGTCGATAGGCATTTCAGATATAGAAGCCGATAGGCTTTTCAAATATAGGTGCCGATAGGCATTCCAGATATGGTTGCCGATAGGCATTTCAAATATAGGTGCTGATAGGCATTCCAGATGTAGTTTCCGATAGGCATTTCAAAAATTGGTGCCGATAGGCAGTTCAGATATAGTTACTGATTGGCATTTTAAAAATAGGTGCCAATAGGCATTTCAGATATAAAAGCCGATAGGTATTTCAAATATAGGTGTCGATAGGCATTTCAGATATGGTTGCCGATAGGCATTTCAAATATAGGTGCTGATAGGCACTTCAGATGTAGTTTCCGATAGGCATTTCAAAAATAGGTGCCGATAGGCATTTCAGATTAAGGTGCCGATAGGCACTTCAGATATAGTTGCCGATTGGCATTTTAAAAATAGGTGCCGATAGGCATTTCAGATATAGAAGCCGATAGGCATTTCAAATATAGGTGCCGATAGGCGTTCCAGATATGGTTGCCGATAGGCATTTCAAATATAGGTGCTGATAGGCATTTTAGATGTAGTTTCCGATAGGCATTTCAAAAATAGGTGCCGATAGGCATTTCAGATATGAGTGCCGATAGGCATTTCAAATATAGTTGCCGATTGGCATTTTAAAAATAGGTGCCGATAGGCATTTCAGATATAGAAGCCGATAGGCATTTTAAATATAGGTGCCGATAGGCATTCCAGATATGGTTGCCGATAGGCATTTCAAATATAGGTGCTGATAGGCATTTCAGATGTAGTTTCCGATAGGCATTTCAAAAATAGGTGCCGATAGGCAATTCAGATATAGGTGCCGATAGGCATTTCAGATATAGTTGCCGATTGGCATTTTAAAAATAGGTGCCGATAGGCATTTCAGATATAGAAGCCGATAGGCTCTTCAAATATAGATGCCGATAGGCATTCCAGATATGGTTGTCGATAGGCATTTCAAATATAGGTGCCGATAGGCATTTCAGATGTAGTTTCCGATAGGCATTTCAAAAATAGGTACCGATAGGCATTTCAGATATAGTTGCCGATAGGCATTTCAGATATAGTTGCCGATTGGCATTTTAAAAATAGGTGCCGATAGGCATTTCAGATATAGAAGCCGATAGACATTAAAATATAGGTGCCGATAAACATTCCAGATATGTTTGCCGATAGGCATTTCAAATATAGGTGCTGATAGGCATTTCAGTTGTAGTTTCCGATAGGCATTTCAAAAATTGGTGTCGATAGGCATTTCAGATATAGGTGCCGATAGGCATTTCAGATATAGTTGCCGATTGGCATTTTGAAAATAGGTGCCGATAGGCATTTCAGATACAGAAGCCGATAGGTATTTCAAATATAGGTGTCGATAGGCATTTCAGTTATGGTTGCCGATAGGCATTTCAAATATAGGTGCTGATAGGCATTTCAGATGTAGTTTCCGATAGGCATTTCAAAAATAGGTGCCGATAGGCATTTCAGATATAGGTGCCCATAGTCATTTTAGATATAGTTGCCGATTGGCATTTTAAAAATAGGTGCCGATAGGCATTTCAGATATAGAAGCCGATAGGCATTTCAAATATAGGTGCCGATAGGCATTCCAGATATGGTTGCCGATAGGCATTTCAAATATAAGTGCTGATAGGCATTTCAGATGTAGTTTCCGATAGGCATTTCAAAAATAGGTAGCGATAGGCATTTCAGATATAGGTGCCGATAGGCATTTCAGATATAGTTGCCAATTGGCATTTTAAAAATAGGTGTCGATAGGCATTTCAGATATAGAAGCCGATAGGTATTTCAAATAGAGGTGTCGATAGGCATTCCAGATATGGTTGCCGATTGGCATTTTAAAAAAAGGTGGCGATAGGCATTTCAGATATAGAAGCCGATAGGTATTTCAAATAGAGGTGTCGATAGGCATTTCAGATATGGTAGCCGATAGGCATTTCAAATATAGGTGCTGATAGGCATTTCAGATGTAGTTTACGATAGGCATTTCAAAAATAGGTGCCGATAGGCATTTCAGATATAGGTGCCGATAGGCATTTCAGATATAGTTGCCGATTGGCATTTTAAAAATAGGTTCCGATAGGCATTTCAGATATAGAAGCCGATAGGCATTTCAAATATACGTGCCGATAAGCATTCCAGATATGGTTGCCGATAGGCATTTTAAATATAGGTGCTGATAGGCATTTCAGATTTAGTTTCCGATAGGCATTTCAAAAATAGGTGCCGATAGGCATTTCAGATATAAGTGCCGATAGGAATTTCAGATATAGTTGCCGATTGGCATTTTAAAAATAGGTTCCGATAGGCATTTCAGATATAGAAGCCGATAGGCATTTCAAATATACGTGCCGATAAGCATTCCAGATATGGTTGCCGATAGGCATTTCAAATATAGGTGCTGATAGGCATTTCAGATGTAGTTTCCGATAGGCATTTCAAAAATAGGTACCGATAGGCATTTCAGATATAGAGGCCGATAGGCATTTCAGATATAGTTACCAATTGGCATTTTAAAAATAGGTGTCGATAGGCATTTCAGATATAGAAGCCGATAGGCATTTCAAATATAGGTGCCGATAAGCATTCCAGATATGGTTGCCGATAGGCATTTCAGATATAGAAGCCGATAGGAATTTCAAATATAGGTGCCGATAGGCATTCCAGATATGGTTGCCGATAGGCATTTCAAATATAGGTGCTGATAGGCATTTCAGATGTAGTTTCCGATAGGCATTTAAAAAATAGGTGCCGATGGGCATTTCAGATATAGGTGCCGATAGGCATTACAGATATAGTTGCCGATTGGCATTTTAAAAATAGGTGCCGATAGGCATTTCAGATATAGAAGCCGATAGGCATTTCAAATATAGGTGCCGATAGGCATTCCAGATATGGTTGCCGATAGGCATTTCAAATATAGGTGCTGATAGGCATTTCAGGTTTAGTTTCCGATAGGCATTTCAAAAATTGGTGCCGATAGGCATTTCAGATATAGCTGCCGATATGCATTTCAGATATAGTTACCGATTGGCATTTTAAAAATAGGTGTCGATAGGCATTTCAGATATAGAATCCGATAGGCATTTCAAGTATAAGTGCCGATAGGCATTCCAGATATGGTTGCCGATAGGCATTTCAAATATAGGTGCTGATAGGCATTTCAGATGCAGTTTCCGTTAGGCATTTCAAAAATTGGTGCCGATAGGCATTTCAGATATAGGTGCCGATAGGCATTTCAGATATAGTTGCCGATTAGCATTTTAAAAATAGGTGCCGATAGGCATTTCAGATATAGAAGCCAATAGGCATTTCAAATATAGGTGCCGATAGGCATTCCAGATATGGTTGCCGATAGGCATTTCAAATATAGGTGCTGATAGGCATTTCAGATGTAGTTTCCGATAGGCATTTCAAAAATTAGTGCCGATAGGCATTTCAGATATAGGTGCCGATAGGCATTCCAGATATAGTTGCCGATTGGCATTTTAAAAATAGGTGCCGATAGGCATTTCAAATATAGAAGCCGATAGACATTTCAAATATAGGTGCCGATAGGCATTCCAGATATGGTTGCCGATAGGCATTTCAAATATAGGTGCTGATAGGCATTTCAGATGTAGTTTCCAGTAGGCATTTCAAAAATTGTTGCCGATAGGCATTTCAGATATAGGTGCCGATAGGCATTTCAGATATAGTTGCCGATTGGCATTTTAAAAATAGGTGCCGATGGGCATTTTAGATGTAGTATCCGATGGGCATTTCAAAAATAGGTGCTGATAGGCATTTCAGATATAGGTGTCTATAGGCATATCAGATATAGTTGCCGATAGGCATTTAAAATATAGGTGCCGATAGGCATTTCAAATATAGGTGTCGATAGGCATTTCAGATATAAATGCCGAAAGGCATTTCAGATATAGGTGCCGATAGGCATTTCTGATGTGGTTGCCGATAGGCATTTCAAATATAGGTGCTGATAGGCATTTCAGATGTAGTTTCCGATAGGCATTTCAAAAATAGGTGCCGATAGGCATTTCAGATATAGGTGCCGATAGGCATTTCAGATATAGTTGCCGATTGGCATTTTAAAAATAGGTGCCGATAGGAATTTCAGATATAGAAGCCGATAGGCATTTCAAATATAGGTGCCGATAGGCATTCCAGATATGGTTGCCGATAGGCATTTCAAATATAGGTGCTGATAGGCATTTCAGATGTAGTTTCCGATAGGCATTTCAAAAATAGGTGCCGATAGGCATTTCAGATATAGGTGCCGATAGGCATTTCAGATATAGTTGCCGATTGGCATTTTAAAAATAGGTGCCGATAGGCATTACAGATATAGGTGCCGATAGGCATTTCAGATATAGTTGCCGATTGGCATTTTAAAAATAGGTGTCGATAGGCACTTCAGATATAGAAGCCGATAGGCATTTCAAATATAGGTGCTGATAGGCATTTCAGATGTAGTTTCCGATAGGCATTTAAAAAATAGGTGCCGATAGGCATTTCAGATATAGTTGCCGATTGGCATTTTAAAAATAGGTGCCGATAGGCATTTCAGATATAGAAGCCGATAGGTATTTCAAATATAGGTGCCGATAGGCATTCCAGATATGGTTGCCGATAGGCATTTCAAATATAGTTGCTGATAGGCATTTCAGATGTAGTTTCCGATAGGCATTTTAAAAATAGGTGCCGATAGGCATTTCAGATATAGGTGCCGATAGGCATTTCAGATATAGTTGCCGATTGGCATTTTAAAAATAGGTGCCGATAGGCATTTCAGATATAGAAGCCGATAGGCATTTCAAATATAGGTGCCGATAGGCATTCCAGATATGGTTGCCGATAGGCATTTCAAATATAGGTGCTGATAGGCATTTCAGATGTAGTTTCCGATAGGCATTTCAAAAATAGGTGCCGATAGGCATTTCAGATATAGGTGCCGATAGGCATTTCAGATATAGTTGCCGATTGGCATTTTAAAAATAGGTGCCGATAGGCATTTCAGATATAGGTGCCGATAGGCATTTCAGATATAGTTGCCGATTGGCATTTTAAAAATAGGTGTCGATAGGCATTTCAGATATAGCTGCCGATAGGCATTTCAGTTATAGTTGCCGATTGGCATTTTAAAAATAGGTGCCGATAGGCATTTTAGATATAGAAGCCGATAGGCATTTCAAATATAGGTGCCGATAAGCATTCCGGATATGGTTGCCGATAGGCATTTCAAATATAGGTGCTGATAGGCATTTCAGATGTAGTTTCTGATAGGCATTTCAAAAATTGATGCCGATAGGCATTTTAGATATAGGAGCCGATAAGCATTTCAGATATAGTTGCCGATTGGCATTTTAAAAATAGGTGCCGATAGGCATTTCAGATATAGAAGCCGATAGGAATTTCAAATATAGGTGTCGATAGGCATTTCAGATATGGTTGCCGATAGGCATTTCAAATATAGGTGCTGATAGGCATTTCAGATGTAGTTTCCGATAGGCATTTCAAAAATAGGTGCCGATAGGCAATTCAGATAGAGGTGCCGATAGGCATTTCAGATATAGTTGCAGAATGGCATTTTAAGAATAGGTGCCGATAGGCATTTTAGATGTAGTTTCCGATAGGCATTTCAAAAATAGGTAGCGATAGGCATTTTTAGATATAGGTGCCGATATGCATATCAGATAGAGTTGCCGATAGGCATTTAAAATATAGGTGCCGATAGGCATTTCAAATATAGGTGTCGATAGTCAATTCAGATATAAATGCCGAAAGGCATTTCAGATATAGGTGCCGATAGGCATTTCTGATGTAGTTGCCGATAGGCATTTCAAATATAGAAGCCGATAGACATTTCAAATATAGGTGCCGATAGGCATTCCAGATATGGTTGCCGATAGGCATTTCAAATATAGGTGCTGATAGGCATTTCAGATGTAGTTTCCAGTAGGCATTTCAAAAATTGTTGCCGATAGGCATTTCAGATATAGGTGCCGATAGGCATTTCAGATATAGTTGCCGATTGGCATTTTAAAAATAGGTGCCGATGAGCATTTTAGATGTAGTATCCGATGGGCATTTCAAAAATAGGTGCTGATAGGCATTTCAGATATAGGTGTCTATAGGCATATCAGATATAGTTGCCGATAGGCATTTAAAATATAGGTGCCGATAGGCATTTCAAATATAGGTGTCGATAGGCATTTCAGATATAAATGCCGAAAGGCATTTCAGATATAGGTGCCGATAGGCATTTCTGATGTGGTTGCCGATAGGCATTTCAAATATAGGTGCTGATAGGCATTTCAGATGTAGTTTCCGATAGGCATTTCAAAAATAGGTGCCGATAGGCATTTCAGGTATAGGTGCCGATAGGCATTTCAGATATAGTTGCCGATTGGCATTTTAAAAATAGGTGCCGATAGGAATTTCAGATATAGAAGCCGATAGGCATTTCAAATATAGGTGCCGATAGGCATTCCAGATATGGTTGCCGATAGGCATTTCAAATATAGGTGCTGATAGGCATTTCAGATGTAGTTTCCGATAGGCATTTCAAAAATAGGTGCCGATAGGCATTTCAGATATAGGTGCCGATAGGCATTTCAGATATAGTTGCCGATTGGCATTTTAAAAATAGGTGCCGATAGGCATTTCAGATATAGGTGCCGATAGGCATTTCAGATATAGTTGCCGATTGGCATTTTAAAAATAGGTGTCGATAGGCACTTCAGATATAGAAGCCGAAAGGCATTTCAAATATAGGTGCTGATAGGCATTTCAGATGTAGTTTCCGATAGGCATTTAAAAAATAGGTGCCGATAGGCATTTCAGATATAGTTGCCGATTGGCATTTTAAAAATAGGTGCCGATAGGCATTTCAGATATAGAAGCCGATAGGTATTTCAAATATAGGTGCCGATAGGCATTCCAGATATGGTTGCCGATAGGCATTTCAAATATAGTTGCTGATAGGCATCTCAGATGTAGTTTCCGATAGGCATTTTAAAAATAGGTGCCGATAGGCATTTCAGATATAGGTGCCGATAGGCATTTCAGATATAGTTGCCGATTGGCATTTTAAAAATAGGTGCCGATAGGCATTTCAGATATAGAAGCCGATAGGCATTTCAAATATAGGTGCCGATAGGCATTCCAGATATGGTTGCCGATAGGCATTTCAAATATAGGTGCTGATAGGCATTTCAGATGTAGTTTCCGATAGGCATTTCAAAAATAGGTGCCGATAGGCATTTCAGATATAGGTGCCGATAGGCATTTCAGATATAGTTGCCGATTGGCATTTTAAAAATAGGTGCCGATAGGCATTTCAGATATAGGTGCCGATAGGCATTTCAGATATAGTTGCCGATTGGCATTTTAAAAATAGGTGTCGATAGGCATTTCAGATATAGCTGCCGATAGGCATTTCAGTTATAGTTGCCGATTGGCATTTTAAAAATAGGTGCCGATAGGCATTTTAGATATAGAAGCCGATAGGCATTTCAAATATAGGTGCCGATAAGCATTCCGGATATGGTTGCCGATAGGCATTTCAAATATAGGTGCTGATAGGCATTTCAGATGTAGTTTCCGATAGGCATTTCAAAAATTGATGCCGATAGGCATTTTAGATATAGGAGCCGATAAGCATTTCAGATATAGTTGCCGATTGGCATTTTAAAAATAGGTGCCGATAGGCATTTCAGATATAGAAGCCGATAGGAATTTCAAATATAGGTGTCGATAGGCATTTCAGATATGGTTGCCGATAGGCATTTCAAATATAGGTGCTGATAGGCATTTCAGATGTAGTTTCCGATAGGCATTTCAAAAATAGGTGCCGATAGGCAATTCAGATAGAGGTGCCGATAGGCATTTCAGATATAGTTGCAGAATGGCATTTTAAGAATAGGTGCCGATAGGCATTTTAGATGTAGTTTCCGATAGGCATTTCAAAAATAGGTAGCGATAGGCATTTTTAGATATAGGTGCCGATATGCATATCAGATAGAGTTGCCGATAGGCATTTAAAATATAGGTGCCGATAGGCATTTCAAATATAGGTGTCGATAGTCAATTCAGATATAAATGCCGAAAGGCATTTCAGATATAGGTGCCGATAGGCATTTCTGATGTAGTTGCCGATAGGCATTTCAAATATAGGTGCTGATAGGCATTTTAGATGTAGTTTTTGATAGGCATTTCAAAAATAGGTGCCGATAGGCATTTCAGATATAGGTGCCGATAGGCATTACAGATATAGTTGCCGATTGGCATTTTAAAAATAGGTGCCGATAGGCATTTCAGATATAGAAGCCGATAGGCAGTTCAAATATAGGTGCCGATAGGCATTCCAGATATGGTTGCCGATAGGCATTTCAAATATAGATGCCGATAAGCATTCCAGATATGGTTGCCTATAGGCATTTCAAATATAGGTGCTGATAGGCATTTCAGATGTAGTTTCCGATAGGCATTTCAAAAATTTGGTGCCGATAGGCATTTCAGATATAGGTGCCGATAGGCATTTCAGATATAGTTACCGATTGGCATTTTAAAAATAGGTGCCGATAGGCATTTTTAGATATAGGTGCCGATTGGCATATCAGATAAAGTTGCCGATAGGCATTTAAAATATAGGTGCCGATAGGCATTTCAAATATAGGTGTCGATAGGCAATTCAGATATAAATGCCGAAAGGCACTTCAGATATAGGTGCCGATTAGCATTTCTGATGTGGTTGCCGATAGGCATTTAAAATATAGGTGCTGATAGGCATTTTAGATGTAGTTTTCGATAGGCATTTCAAAAATAGGTGCCGATAGGCATTTCAGATATAGGTGCCAATAGGCACTTCAGATATAGTTTCCGATTGGCATTTTAAAAATAGGTGCCGATAGGCATTTCAGATATAGAAGCCGATAGGCAATTCAAATATAGGTGCCGATAGGCATTCCAGAGATGGTTGAAGATAAGCATTTCAAATATAGGTGCTGATAGGCATTTCAGATGTAGTTTCCGATAGGCATTTCAAAAATAGGTGCCGATAGGCATATCAGATATAGGTGCCGATAGGCAATTCAGATATAGTTGCCGATTGGCATTTTAAAAATAGGTGCCGATAGGCATTTCAGATATAGAAGCCGATAGGCATTTCAAATATAGGTGCCGATAGGCATCCCAGATATGGTTGCCGATAGGCATTTCAAATATAGGTGCTGATAGGCATTTTAGATGTAGTTTCCGATAGGCATTTCAAAAATTGGTGCCGATAGGCATTTCAGATATAGGTGCCGATAGGCATTTCAGATATAGTTGCCGATTGGCATTTTAAAAATAGGTGCCGATAGGCATTTCAGATATAGAAGCCGATAGGCATTTCAAATATTGGTGCCGACAGGCATTCCAGATATGGTTGCCGATATACATTTTGAATATTGGTGCTGATAGGCATTTCAGATGTAGTTTCCGATAGGCATTTCAAAAATAGGTACCGATAGGCATTTCAGATATAGGTGCCGATAGGCATTTCAGATATATTTGCCAATTGGCATTTTAAACATAGGTGTCGATAGGCATTTCAGATATAGAAGCCGATAGGCATTTCAAATATAGGTGCCGATAGGCATTCCAGATATGGTTGCCGATTAGCATTTCAAATATAGGTGCTGATAGGCATTTCAGATGTAGTTTCCGATAGGCATTTCAAAAATAGGTGCCGATAGGCATTTCAGATATAGGTGCCGATAGGCATTTCAGATATAGTTGCCAAAAGGCATTTTAAAAGTAAGTGACGATAGGCATTTCAGATATAGAAGCCGATAGGCATTTCAAATATAGGTGCCGATAGGCATTCAAGATATGGTTGCCGATAGGCATTTCAAATATAAGTGCTGATAGGCATTTTAGATGTAGTTTCCGATAGGCATTTCAAAAATAGGTACCGATAGGCATTTCAGATATAAGTGCCGATAGGCATTTCAGATATATTTGCCAATTGGCATTTTAAAAATAAGTGTCGATAGGCATTTCAGATATAGAAGCCGATAGGCATTTCAAATATAGGTGCCGATAGGCATTCCAGATATGGTTGCCGATTGGCATTTCAAATATAGGTGCTGATAGGCATTTCAGATGTAGTTTCCGATAGGCATTTCAAAAATTGGTGCCGATAGGCATTTCAGATATAGAGGTCGATAGGCATTTCAGATATAGTTGCCGATTGGCATTTTAAAAATAGGTGCCGATAGGCATTTCAGATATAGAAACCGATAGGTATTTCAAATATAGGTGTCGATAGGCATATCAGATATGTTTGCCGATAGGCATTTCAAATATAGGTGCTGATAGGCATTTCAGATGTAGTTTCCGATAGGCATTTCAAAAATAGGTGCCGATAGGCATTTCAGATATAGGTGCCGATAGGCATATCAGATATAGTTGCCGATAGGCATTTAAAATATAGGTGCCGATAGGCATTTCAAATATAGGTGTCGATAGGCATTTCAGATATAAATGCCGAAAGGCATTTCAGATATAGGTGCCGATAGGCATTTTTGATGTGGTTGCCGATAGGCATTTCAAATATAGGTGCTGATAGGCACTTCAGATGTAGTTTTCGATAGGCATTTCAAAAATAGGTGCCGATAGGCATTTCAGATATAGAAGCCGATAGGTATTTCAAATATAGGTGCTGATAGGCATTTCAAATGTAGTTTCCGATAGGCATTTCAAAAATTGATGCCGATAGGCATTTCAGATATAGGAGCCGATAGGCATTTCAGATATAGTTGGCGATTGGCAATTTAAAAATAGGTGCCGATAGGCATTTCAGATATAGAAGCCGATAGACATTTCAAATATAGGTGCCGATAGGCATTCCAGATATGGTTGCCGATAGGCATTTCAAATATAGGTGCTGATAGGTATTTCAGATGTAGTTTCCGACAGGCATTTCAAAAATAGGTGCCGATAGGCATTTCAGATATAGGTGCTGATAGGCATTTCAGATAAAGTTGCCGATTGGCATTTTAAAAATAGGTGCCGATAGGCATTTCAGATATAGAAGCCGATAGGCATTTCAAATATAGGTGCCGATAGGCATTCAAGATATGGTTGCCGATAGGCATTTCAAATATAGGTGCTGATAGGCATTTCAGATGTAGTTTCCGATAGGCATTTCAAAAATTGGTGCCGATGGGCATTTCAGATATAGGTGCCGATAGGCATTTCAGATATAGTTGCCGATTGGCATTTTAAAAATAGGTGCCGATAGGCATTTCAGATATAGAAGCCGATAGGTATTTCAAATATAGGGGTCGATAGGCATTTCAGATATGGTAGCCGATAGGCATTTCAAATATAGGTGCTGATAGGCATTTCAGATGTAGTTTCCGATAGGCATTTCAAAAATAGGTGCCGATAGGCATTTTAGATATAGCTACCGATAGGCATTTCAGATATAGTTGCCGATTGGCATTTTAAAAATAGGTGTCGATAAGCATTTCAGATATAGAAGTCGATAGGCATTTCAAATATAGGTGCCGATAGGCATTCCAGATATGGTTGCCGATAGGCATTTCAAATATAGGTGCTGATAGGCATACCAGATGTAGTTTCCGATAGGCATTTCAAAAATTGGTGCCGATAGGCTTTTCAGATATAGGTGCCGATAGGCATTTTAGATATAGTTACCGATTGGCGTTTTAAAAATAGGTGCCGATAGGCATTTCAGATATAGAAGCCGATAGGTATTTCAAATATAGGTGTGAGAAGGCATTTCAGATATGGTTGCCGATAGGCATTTAAAATATACGTGCTGATAGGCATTTCAGATGTAGTTTCCGATAGGCATTTCAAAAATAGGTGCCCATAGGCATTTCAGATATAGGTGACGACAGGTATTCCAGATATGGTTGCCGATAGGCATTTCAAATATAGGTGCTGATAGGCATTTTAGATATAGTTTCCGATAGGCATTTCAAAAATTGATGCCGATAGGCATTTCAGATATAGGTGCCGATAGGCATTTCAGATATAGTTGCCGATTGGCAATTTAAAAATAGGTGCCGATAGGCATTTCAGATATAGAAGCCGATAGGCATTTCAAATATAGGTGCCGATAGGCATTCCAGATATGTTTGCCGATAGGCATTTCAAATATAAGTGCTGATAGGAATTTCAGATGTAGTTTCCGATAGGCATTTCAAAAATAGGTACCGATAGGCATTTCAGATATAGGTGCCGATAGGCATTTCAGATATAGTTGCCAATTGGCATTTTAAACATAGGTGTCGATAGGCATTTCAGATATAGAAGCCGATAGGCATTTCAAATATAGGTGCCGATATGCATTCCAGATATGGTTGCTGATAGGCATTTCAAATATAGGTGCTGATAGGCATTTCAGATGTAGTTTCCGATAGGCATTTCAAAAATTGGTGCCGATAGGCATTTCAGATATAGGTGTCGATAGGCATTTCAGATATAGTTGCCGATTGGCATTTTAAAAATAGGTGCCGATAGGCATTTCAGATATAGAAGCCGATAGGCATTTCAAATATAGGTGCCGATATGCGTTCCAGATATGGTTGCCGATAGGCATTTCAAATATAGGTGCTGATAGGCGTTTCAGATGTAGTTTCCGATAGGCATTTCAAAAATAGGTGCCGATAGGCATTTCAGATATAGGTGCCGATAGGCATTTCAGATATAGTTGCCGATTGGCTTTTTATTAATAGGTGCCGATAGGCATTTCAGATATAGAAGCCGATAGGCATTTCAAATATAGGTCTCGATAGGCATTTCAGATATGGTAGCCGATAGGCATTTTAAATATAGGTGCTGATAGGCATTTCAGATGTAGTTTCTGATAGGCATTTCAAAAATAGGTGCCGATAGGCATTTCAGATATAGCTGCCGATAGGCATTTCAGATATAGTTGCCGATTGGCATTTTAAAAATAGGTGCCGATAGGCATTTCAGATATAGAAGCCGATAGGTATTTCAAATATAGGTCTCGATAGGCATTTCAGATATGGTAGCCGATAGGCATTTTAAATATAGGTGCTGATAGGCATTTCAGATGTAGTTTCTGATAGGCATTTCAAAAATAGGTGCCGATAGGCATTTCAGATATAGCTGCCGATAGGCATTTCAGATATAGTTGCCGATTGGCATTTTAAAAATAGGTGTCGATAAGCATTTCAGATATAGAAGTCGATAGGCATTTCAAATATAGGTGCCGATAGGCATTCCAGATATAGTTGCCGATAGGCATTTCAAATATAGGTGCTGATAGGCATTCCAGATGTAGTTTCCGATAGGCATTTCAAAAATTGGTGCCGATAGGCATTTCAGATATAGGTGCCGATAGGCATTTCAGATATAGTTACCGATTGGCGTTTTAAAAATAGGTGCCGATAGGCATTTCAGATATAAAAGCCGATAGGCATTTCAAATATAGGTGTCGAAAGGCATTTCAGATATGGTTGCCGATAGGCATTTTAAATATAGGTGCTGATAGGCATTTCAGTTGTAGTTTCCGATAGGCATTTCAAAAATAGGTGCCGATAGGCATTTCAGATATAGAAGCCGATAGGCATTTCAAATATAGGTGCCGATAGGCATTCCAGATATGGTTGCCGATAGGCATTTCAAATATAGGTGCTGATAGGCATTTCAGATGTAGTTTCCGATAGGCATTTCAAAAATAGGTGCCGATAGGCATTTCAGATATTATAGTTGCCAATTGGCATTTTAAAAATAGGTGCCGATAGGCATTGCAGATATAGAAGCCGATAGGCATTTCAAATATAGGTGCCGACAGGCATTCCAGATATGGTTGCCGATAGGCATTTCAAATATAGGTGCTAATAGGCATTTTAGATGTAGTTTCCGATAGGCATTTCCAAAATTGATGCCGATAGGCATTTCAGATATGGTTGCCGATAGGCATTTCAAATATAGGTGCTGATAGGCATTTCAGATGTAGTTTCCGATAGGCATTTCAAAAATAGGTGCCGATAGGCAATTCAGATATAGGTGCCGATAGGCATTTCAGTTATAGTTGCAGATTGGCATTTTAAGAATAGGTGCCGATAGGCATTTTAGATGTAGTTTCCGATAGGCATTTCAAAAATAGGTGCCGATAGGCATTTTTAGATGTAGGTGCCGATAGGCATTTCAGATATAGTTGCCGATTGGCATTTTAAAAATAGGTGCCGATAGGCATTTCAAATATAGAAGCCGATAGGAATTTCAAATATAGGTGTCGATAAGCATTTCAGATATGGTTGCCGATAGGCATTTCAAATATAGGAGCAGATAGGCATTTCAGATGTAGTTTCCGAAAGGCATTTCAAAAATAGGTGCCGATATGCATTTCAGATATAGGTGCCGATAGGCATTTCAGATATAGTTGCCGATTGGCATTTTAAAAATGGGTGCCGATAGGCATTTCAGATATAGTTGCCGATTATCATTTTAAAAATAGGTGCAGATAGGCATTTTAGATGTAGTTTCCGATAGGCATTTCAAAAATAGGTGCCGGTAGGCATTTCGGATATAGGTGCCGATAGGCATATCAGATATTGTTGCCGATAGGCATTTAAAATATAGGTGCCGATAGGCATTTTAAAATAAGGTGTCGATAGGCATTTCAGATATAAATGCCGAAAGGCATTTCAGATATAGGTGCCGATAGGCATTTTTGATGTGGTTGCCGATAGGCATTTCAAATATAGGTGCTGATAGGCATTTCAGATATAGTTTTCGATAGGCATTTCAAAAATAGGTGCCGATAGCCATTTCAGATATAGGTGCCGATAGGCACTTCAGATATAGTTGCCGATTGGCATTTTAAAAATAGGTGCCGATAGGCATTTCAGATATAGAAGCCGATAGGCATTTCAAATATAGGTGCCGATAGGCATTCCAGATATGTTTGCCGATAGGCATTTCAGATATAGTTGCCGATTATCATTTTAAAAATAGGTGCCGATAGGCATTTTAGATGTAGTTTCCGATAGGCATTTCAAAAATAGGTGCCGGTAGGCATTTCGGATATAGGTGCCGATAGGCATATCAGATATGGTTGCCGATAGGCATTTAAAATATAGGTGCCGATAGGCATTTTAAATATAGGTGTCGATAGGCATTTCAGATATAAATGCCGAAAGGCATTTTAGATATAGGTGCCGATAGGCATTTTTGATGTGGTTGCCGATGGGCATTTCAAATATAGGTGCTGTTAGGCATTTCAGATATAGTTTTCGATAGGCATTTAAAAAATAGGTGCCGATAGGCATTTCAGATATAGGTGCCGATAGGCACTTCAGATATAGTTGCCGATTGGCATTTTAAAAATAGGTGCCGATAGGCATTTCAGATATAGAAGCCGATAGGCATTTCAAATATAGGTGCCGATAGGCATTCCAGATATGTTTGCCGATAGGCATTTCAAATATAGGTGCTGATAGGCATTTCAGATGTAGTTTCCGATAGGCATTTCAAAAATAGGTGCCGATAGGCATTTCAGATATAGGTGACGATAGGCATTTCAGATATAGTCGCCAATTGGCATTTTAAAAATAGGTGCCGATAGGCATTGCAGATATAGAAGCCGATAGGCATTTCAAATGTAGGTGCCGACAGGCATTCCAGATATGGTTGCCGATAGGCATTTCAAATATAGGTGCTGATAGGCATTTAAGATGTACTTTCCGATAGGCATTTCCAAAATTGATGCCGATAGGCATTTCAGATATAGGTGCCGATAGGCATTTCAGATATAGTTGCCGATTGGCAATTTAAAAATAGGTGCCGATAGGCATTTCAGATATAGAAGCCGATAGGCATTTCAAATATAGGTGCCGATAGGCATTCCAGATATGGTTGCCGATAGGCATTTCAAATATAAGTGCTGATAGGCATTTTAGATGTAGTTTCCGATAGGCATTTCAAAAATAGGTACCGATAGGCATTTCAGATATAGGTGCCGATAGGCATTTCAGATATAGTTGCCAATTGGCATTTTAAACATTGGAGTCGATAGGCATTTCAGATATAGAAGCAGATAGGCATTTCCAATATAGGTGCCGATAGGCATTCCAGATATGGTTGCCGATAGGCATTTCAAACATAGGTGCTGATAGGCATTTCAGATATAGTTTCCGATAGGCATTTCAAAAATTGGTGCCGATAGGCATTGCAGATATAGGTGCCGATAGGCATTTCAGATATAGTTGCCGATTGGCATTTTAAAAATCGGTGCCGATAGGCATTTCAGATATAGAAGCCGATAGGAATTTCAAATATAGGTGTCGATAGGCATTTCAGATATGGTTGCCGATAGGCATTTCAAATATAGGTGCTGATAGGCATTTCAGATGTAGTTTCCGATAGGCATTTCAAAAATAGGTGCCGATAGGCAATTCAGATATAGGTGCCGATAGGCATTTCAGATATAGTTGCAGATTGGCATTTTAAGAATAGGTGCCGATAGGCATTTTAGATGTAGTTTCCGATAGGCATTTCAAAAATAGGTGCCGATAGGCATTTTTAGATATAGGTGCCGATAGGCATTTCAGATATAGTTGCCGATTGGCATTTTAAAAATAGGTGCCGATAGGCATTTCAGATATAGAAGCCGATAGGAATTTCAAATATAGGTGTCGATAGGCATTTCAGATATGGTTGCCGATAGGCATTTCAAATATAGGAGCAGATAGGCATTTCAGATGTAGTTTCCGAAAGGCATTTCAAAAATAGGTGCCGATATGCATTTCAGATATAGGTGCCGATAGGCATTTCAGATATAGTTGCCGATTGGCATTTTAAAAATGGGTGCCGATAGGCATTTCAGATATAGTTGCCGATTATCATTTTAAAAATAGGTGCAGATAGGCATTTTAGATGTAGTTTCCGATAGGCATATCAGATATTGTTGCCGATAGGCATTTAAAATATAGGTGCCGATAGGCATTTTAAATTAGGTGTCGATAGGCATTTCAGATATAAATGCCGAAAGGCATTTCAGATATAGGTGCCGATAGGCATTTTTGATGTGGTTGCCGATAGGCATTTCAAATATAGGTGCTGATAGGCATTTCAGATATAGTTTTCGATAGGCATTTCAAAAATAGGTGCCGATAGCCATTTCAGATATAGGTGCCGATAGGCACTTCAGATATAGTTGCCGATTGGCATTTTAAAATAGGTGCCGATAGGCATTTCAGATATAGAAGCCGATAGGCATTTCAAATATAGGTGCCGATAGGCATTCCAGATATGTTTGCCGATAGGCATTTCAAATATAGGTGCTGATAGGCATTTCAGATGTAGTTTCCGATAAACATTTCAAAAATAGGTGCCAAAAGGCATTTCAGATATAGGTGCCGATAGGCATTTCAGATATAGTTGCCGATTGGCATTTGAAAAATAGGTGCCGATAGGCATTTCAGATATAGAAGCCGATAGGCATTTCAAATATAGGTGCCGATAGGCATTCCGGATATGGTTGCCGATAGGCATTTCAAATATAGGTGCTGATAGGCAGTTCAGATGTAGTTTCCGATAGGCATTTCAAAAATTGTTGCCGATAGGCATTTCAGATATAGGTGCTGATAGGCATTTCAGATATAGTTGCCGATTGGCAATTTAAAAATAGGTGCCGATAGGCATTTCAGATATAGAAGCCGATAGGCATTTCAAATATATGTGCCGATAGGCATTCCAGATATGGTTGCCGATAGGCATTTCAAATATAGGTGCTGATAGGCATTTCAGATGTAGTTTCCGATAGGAATTTAAAAAATAGGTGCCGATAGGCAATTCAGATATAGGTGCCGATAGGCATTTCAGATATAGTTGCCGATTGGCATTTTAAAAATAGGTGCCGATAGGCATTTCAGATATAGAAGCCGATAGGCATTTCAAATATAGGTGCTGATAGGAATTTCAGATGTAGTTTCCGATAGGCATTTAAAAAATTGGTGCCGATAGGCATTTCAGATATAGGTGCCGATAGGCATTTCAGATATAGTTGCCGATTGGCATTTTAAAAATAGGTGCCGATAGGCATTTCAGATATAGAAGCCGATAGGTATTTCAAATATAGGTGTCGATAGGCATTTCAGATATGGTTGCCGATAGGCATTTCAAATATTGGTGCTGATAGGCATTTCAGATGTAGTTTCCGATAGGCATTTCAAAAATTGGTGCCGATAGGCATTTCAGATATAGGTGCCGATAGGCATTTCAGATATAGTTGCCAATTGGCATTTTAAACATAGGTGTCGATAGGCATTTCAGATATAGAAGCCGATAGGCATTTCAAATATAGGTGCCGATAGGCATTCCAGATATGGTTGCCGATAAGCATTTCAAATATAGGTGCTGATAGGCATTTCAGATGTAGTTTCCGATAGGCATTTCAAAAATAGGTGCCGATAGGCAATTCAGATATAGGTGCCGATAGGCATTTCAGATATAGTTGCAGATTGGCATTTTAAGAATAGGTGCCGATAGGCATTTTAGATGTAGTTTCCGATAGGCATTTCAAAAATAGGTGCCGATAGGCATTTTTAGATATAGGTGCCGATAGGCATTTCAGATATAGTTGCCGATTGGCATTTTAAAAATAGGTGCCGATAGGCATTTCAGATATAGAAGCCGATAGGAATTTCAAATATAGGTGTCGATAGGCATTTCAGATATGGTTGCCGATAGGCATTTCAAATATAGGAGCAGATAGGCATTTCAGATGTAGTTTCCGAAAGGCATTTCAAAAATAGGTGCCGATATGCATTTCAGATATAGGTGCCGATAGGCATTTCAGATATAGTTGCCGATTGGCATTTTAAAAATGGGTGCCGATAGGCATTTCAGATATAGTTGCCGATTATCATTTTAAAAATAGGTGCAGATAGGCATTTTAGATGTAGTTTCCGATAGGCATATCAGATATTGTTGCCGATAGGCATTTAAAATATAGGTGCCGATAGGCATTTTAAATTAGGTGTCGATAGGCATTTCAGATATAAATGCCGAAAGGCATTTCAGATATAGGTGCCGATAGGCATTTTTGATGTGGTTGCCGATAGGCATTTCAAATATAGGTGCTGATAGGCATTTCAGATATAGTTTTCGATAGGCATTTCAAAAATAGGTGCCGATAGCCATTTCAGATATAGGTGCCGATAGGCACTTCAGATATAGTTGCCGATTGGCATTTTAAAAATAGGTGCCGATAGGCATTTCAGATATAGAAGCCGATAGGCATTTCAAATATAGGTGCCGATAGGCATTCCAGATATGTTTGCCGATAGGCATTTCAAATATAGGTGCTGATAGGCATTTCAGATGTAGTTTCCGATAAACATTTCAAAAATAGGTGCCAAAAGGCATTTCAGATATAGGTGCCGATAGGCATTTCAGATATAGTTGCCGATTGGCATTTTAAAAATAGGTGCCGATAGGCATTTCAGATATAGAATCCGATAGGTATTTCAAATATAGGGGTCGATAGGCATTTCAGATATGGTAGCCGATAGGCATTTCAAATATAGGTGCTGATAGGCATTTCAGATGTAGTTTCCGATAGGCATTTCAAAAATAGGTGCCGATAGGCATTTTAGATATAGCTACCGATAGGCATTTCAGATATAGTTGCCGATTGGCATTTTAAAAATAGGTGTCGATAAGCATTTCAGATATAGAAGTCGATAGGCATTTCAAATATAGGTGCCGATAGGCATTCCAGATATGGTTGCCGATAGGCATTTCAAATATAGGTGCTGATAGGCATACCAGATGTAGTTTCCGATAGGCATTTCAAAAATTGGTGCCGATAGGCTTTTCAGATATAGGTGCCGATAGGCATTTTAGATATAGTTACCGATTGGCGTTTTAAAAATAGGTGCCGATAGGCATTTCAGATATAGAAGCCGATAGGTATTTCAAATATAGGTGTGAGAAGGCATTTCAGATATGGTTGCCGATAGGCATTTAAAATATACGTGCTGATAGGCATTTCAGATGTAGTTTCCGATAGGCATTTCAAAAATAGGTGCCCATAGGCATTTCAGATATAGGTGACGACAGGTATTCCAGATATGGTTGCCGATAGGCATTTCAAATATAGGTGCTGATAGGCATTTTAGATATAGTTTCCGATAGGCATTTCAAAAATTGATGCCGATAGGCATTTCAGATATAGGTGCCGATAGGCATTTCAGATATAGTTGCCGATTGGCAATTTAAAAATAGGTGCCGATAGGCATTTCAGATATAGAAGCCGATAGGCATTTCAAATATAGGTGCCGATAGGCATTCCAGATATGTTTGCCGATAGGCATTTCAAATATAAGTGCTGATAGGAATTTCAGATGTAGTTTCCGATAGGCATTTCAAAAATAGGTACCGATTGGCATTTCAGATATAGGTGCCGATAGGCATTTCAGATATAGTTGCCAATTGGCATTTTAAACATAGGTGTCGATAGGCATTTCAGATATAGAAGCCGATAGGCATTTCAAATATAGGTGCCGATATGCATTCCAGATATGGTTGCTGAAAGGCATTTCAAATATAGGTGCTGATAGGCATTTCAGATGTAGTTTCCGATAGGCATTTCAAAAATTGGTGCCGATAGGCATTTCAGATATAGGTGTCGATAGGCATTTCAGATATAGTTGCCGATTGGCATTTTAAAAATAGGTGCCGATAGGCATTTCAGATATAGAAGCCGATAGGCATTTCAAATATAGGTGCCGATATGCGTTCCAGATATGGTTGCCGATAGGCATTTCAAATATAGGTGCTGATAGGCGTTTCAGATGTAGTTTCCGATAGGCATTTCAAAAATAGGTGCCGATAGGCATTTCAGATATAGGTGCCGATAGGCATTTCAGATATAGTTGCCGATTGGCTTTTTATTAATAGGTGCCGATAGGCATTTCAGATATAGAAGCCGATAGGCATTTCAAATATAGGTCTCGATAGGCATTTCAGATATGGTAGCCGATAGGCATTTTAAATATAGGTGCTGATAGGCATTTCAGATGTAGTTTCTGATAGGCATTTCAAAAATAGGTGCCGATAGGCATTTCAGATATAGCTGCCGATAGGCATTTCAGATATAGTTGCCGATTGGCATTTTAAAAATAGGTGCCGATAGGCATTTCAGATATAGAAGCCGATAGGTATTTCAAATATAGGTCTCGATAGGCATTTCAGATATGGTAGCCGATAGGCATTTTAAATATAGGTGCTGATAGGCATTTCAGATGTAGTTTCTGATAGGCATTTCAAAAATAGGTGCCGATAGGCATTTCAGATATAGCTGCCGATAGGCATTTCAGATATAGTTGCCGATTGGCATTTTAAAAATAGGTGTCGATAAGCATTTCAGATATAGAAGTCGATAGGCATTTCAAATATAGGTGCCGATAGGCATTCCAGATATAGTTGCCGATAGGCATTTCAAATATAGGTGCTGATAGGCATTCCAGATGTAGTTTCCGATAGGCATTTCAAAAATTGGTGCCGATAGGCATTTCAGATATAGGTGCCGATAGGCATTTCAGATATAGTTACCGATTGGCGTTTTAAAAATAGGTGCCGATAGGCATTTCAGATATAAAAGCCGATAGGCATTTCAAATATAGGTGTCGAAAGGCATTTCAGATATGGTTGCCGATAGGCATTTTAAATATAGGTGCTGATAGGCATTTCAGTTGTAGTTTCCGATAGGCATTTCAAAAATAGGTGCCGATAGGCATTTCAGATATAGAAGCCGATAGGCATTTCAAATATAGGTGCCGATAGGCATTCCAGATATGGTTGCCGATAGGCATTTCAAATATAGGTGCTGATAGGCATTTCAGATGTAGTTTCCGATAGGCATTTCAAAAATAGGTGCCGATAGGCATTTCAGATATTATAGTTGCCAATTGGCATTTTAAAAATAGGTGCCGATAGGCATTGCAGATATAGAAGCCGATAGGCATTTCAAATATAGGTGCCGACAGGCATTCCAGATATGGTTGCCGATAGGCATTTCAAATATAGGTGCTAATAGGCATTTTAGATGTAGTTTCCGATAGGCATTTCCAAAATTGATGCCGATAGGCATTTCAGATATGGTTGCCGATAGGCATTTCAAATATAGGTGCTGATAGGCATTTCAGATGTAGTTTCCGATAGGCATTTCAAAAATAGGTGCCGATAGGCAATTCAGATATAGGTGCCGATAGGCATTTCAGTTATAGTTGCAGATTGGCATTTTAAGAATAGGTGCCGATAGGCATTTTAGATGTAGTTTCCGATAGGCATTTCAAAAATAGGTGCCGATAGGCATTTTTAGATGTAGGTGCCGATAGGCATTTCAGATATAGTTGCCGATTGGCATTTTAAAAATAGGTGCCGATAGGCATTTCAGATATAGAAGCCGATAGGAATTTCAAATATAGGTGTCGATAAGCATTTCAGATATGGTTGCCGATAGGCATTTCAAATATAGGAGCAGATAGGCATTTCAGATGTAGTTTCCGAAAGGCATTTCAAAAATAGGTGCCGATATGCATTTCAGATATAGGTGCCGATAGGCATTTCAGATATAGTTGCCGATTGGCATTTTAAAAATGGGTGCCGATAGGCATTTCAGATATAGTTGCCGATTATCATTTTAAAAATAGCTGCAGATAGGCATTTTAGATGTAGTTTCCGATAGGCATTTCAAAAATAGGTGCCGGTAGGCATTTCGGATATAGGTGCCGATAGGCATATCAGATATTGTTGCCGATAGGCATTTAAAATATAGGTGCCGATAGGCATTTTAAAATAAGGTGTCGATAGGCATTTCAGATATAAATGCCGAAAGGCATTTCAGATATAGGTGCCGATAGGCATTTTTGATGTGGTTGCCGATAGGCATTTCAAATATAGGTGCTGATAGGCATTTCAGATATAGTTTTCGATAGGCATTTCAAAAATAGGTGCCGATAGCCATTTCAGATATAGGTGCCGATAGGCACTTCAGATATAGTTGCCGATTGGCATTTTAAAAATAGGTGCCGATAGGCATTTCAGATATAGAAGCCGATAGGCATTTCAAATATAGGTGCCGATAGGCATTCCAGATATGTTTGCCGATAGGCATTTCAGATATAGTTGCCGATTATCATTTTAAAAATAGGTGCCGATAGGCATTTTAGATGTAGTTTCCGATAGGCATTTCAAAAATAGGTGCCGGTAGGCATTTCGGATATAGGTGCCGATAGGCATATCAGATATGGTTGCCGATAGGCATTTAAAATATAGGTGCCGATAGGCATTTTAAATATAGGTGTCGATAGGCATTTCAGATATAAATGCCGAAAGGCATTTTAGATATAGGTGCCGATAGGCATTTTTGATGTGGTTGCCGATGGGCATTTCAAATATAGGTGCTGTTAGGCATTTCAGATATAGTTTTCGATAGGCATTTAAAAAATAGGTGCCGATAGGCATTTCAGATATAGGTGCCGATAGGCACTTCAGATATAGTTGCCGATTGGCATTTTAAAAATAGGTGCCGATAGGCATTTCAGATATAGAAGCCGATAGGCATTTCAAATATAGGTGCCGATAGGCATTCCAGATATGTTTGCCGATAGGCATTTCAAATATAGGTGCTGATAGGCATTTCAGATGTAGTTTCCGATAGGCATTTCAAAAATAGGTGCCGATAGGCATTTCAGATATAGGTGACGATAGGCATTTCAGATATAGTTGCCAATTGGCATTTTAAAAATAGGTGCCGATAGGCATTGCAGATATAGAAGCCGATAGGCATTTCAAATGTAGGTGCCGACAGGCATTCCAGATATGGTTGCCGATAGGCATTTCAAATATAGGTGCTGATAGGCATTTAAGATGTACTTTCCGATAGGCATTTCCAAAATTGATGCCGATAGGCATTTCAGATATAGGTGCCGATAGGCATTTCAGATATAGTTGCCGATTGGCAATTTAAAAATAGGTGCCGATAGGCATTTCAGATATAGAAGCCGATAGGCATTTCAAATATAGGTGCCGATAGGCATTCCAGATATGGTTGCCGATAGGCATTTCAAATATAAGTGCTGATAGGCATTTTAGATGTAGTTTCCGATAGGCATTTCAAAAATAGGCTCCGATAGGCATTTCAGATATAGGTGCCGATAGGCATTTCAGATATAGTTGCCAATTGGCATTTTAAACATTGGAGTCGATAGGCATTTCAGATATAGAAGCAGATAGGCATTTCCAATATAGGTGCCGATAGGCATTCCAGATATGGTTGCCGATAGGCATTTCAAACATAGGTGCTGATAGGCATTTCAGATATAGTTTCCGATAGGCATTTCAAAAATTGGTGCCGATAGGCATTGCAGATATAGGTGCCGATAGGCATTTCAGATATAGTTGCCGATTGGCATTTTAAAAATCGGTGCCGATAGGCATTTCAGATATAGAAGCCGATAGGAATTTCAAATATAGGTGTCGATAGGCATTTCAGATATGGTTGCCGATAGGCATTTCAAATATAGGTGCTGATAGGCATTTCAGATGTAGTTTCCGATAGGCATTTCAAAAATAGGTGCCGATAGGCAATTCAGATATAGGTGCCGATAGGCATTTCAGATATAGTTGCAGATTGGCATTTTAAGAATAGGTGCCGATAGGCATTTTAGATGTAGTTTCCGATAGGCATTTCAAAAATAGGTGCCGATAGGCATTTTTAGATATAGGTGCCGATAGGCATTTCAGATATAGTTGCCGATTGGCATTTTAAAAATAGGTGCCGATAGGCATTTCAGATATAGAAGCCGATAGGAATTTCAAATATAGGTGTCGATAGGCATTTCAGATATGGTTGCCGATAGGCATTTCAAATATAGGAGCAGATAGGCATTTCAGATGTAGTTTCCGAAAGGCATTTCAAAAATAGGTGCCGATATGCATTTCAGATATAGGTGCCGATAGGCATTTCAGATATAGTTGCCGATTGGCATTTTAAAAATGGGTGCCGATAGGCATTTCAGATATAGTTGCCGATTATCATTTTAAAAATAGGTGCAGATAGGCATTTTAGATGTAGTTTCCGATAGGCATATCAGATATTGTTGCCGATAGGCATTTAAAATATAGGTGCCGATAGGCATTTTAAATTAGGTGTCGATAGGCATTTCAGATATAAATGCCGAAAGGCATTTCAGATATAGGTGCCGATAGGCATTTTTGATGTGGTTGCCGATAGGCATTTCAAATATAGGTGCTGATAGGCATTTCAGATATAGTTTTCGATAGGCATTTCAAAAATAGGTGCCGATAGCCATTTCAGATATAGGTGCCGATAGGCACTTCAGATATAGTTGCCGATTGGCATTTTAAAAATAGGTGCCGATAGGCATTTCAGATATAGAAGCCGATAGGCATTTCAAATATAGGTGCCGATAGGCATTCCAGATATGTTTGCCGATAGGCATTTCAAATATAGGTGCTGATAGGCATTTCAGATGTAGTTTCCGATAAACATTTCAAAAATAGGTGCCAAAAGGCATTTCAGATATAGGTGCCGATAGGCATTTCAGATATAGTTGCCGATTGGCATTTGAAAAATAGGTGCCGATAGGCATTTCAGATATAGAAGCCGATAGGCATTTCAAATATAGGTGCCGATAGGCATTCCGGATATGGTTGCCGATAGGCATTTCAAATATAGGTGCTGATAGGCAGTTCAGATGTAGTTTCCGATAGGCATTTCAAAAATTGTTGCCGATAGGCATTTCAGATATAGGTGCTGATAGGCATTTCAGATATAGTTGCCGATTGGCAATTTAAAAATAGGTGCCGATAGGCATTTCAGATATAGAAGCCGATAGGCATTTCAAATATATGTGCCGATAGGCATTCCAGATATGGTTGCCGATAGGCATTTCAAATATAGGTGCTGATAGGCATTTCAGATGTAGTTTCCGATAGGCATTTCAAAAATAGGTGCCGATAGGCAATTCAGATATAGGTGCCGATAGGCATTTCAGATATAGTTGCCGATTGGCATTTTAAAAATAGGTGCCGATAGGCATTTCAGATATAGAAGCCGATAGGCATTTCAAATATAGGTGCTGATAGGAATTTCAGATGTAGTTTCCGATAGGCATTTAAAAAATTGGTGCCGATAGGCATTTCAGATATAGGTGCCGATAGGCATTTCAGATATAGTTGCCGATTGGCATTTTAAAAATAGGTGCCGATAGGCATTTCAGATATAGAAGCCGATAGGTATTTCAAATATAGGTGTCGATAGGCATTTCAGATATGGTTGCCGATAGGCATTTCAAATATTGGTGCTGATAGGCATTTCAGATGTAGTTTCCGATAGGCATTTCAAAAATTGGTGCCGATAGGCATTTCAGATATAGGTGCCGATAGGCATTTCAGATATAGTTGCCAATTGGCATTTTAAACATAGGTGTCGATAGGCATTTCAGATATAGAAGCCGATAGGCATTTCAAATATAGGTGCCGATAGGCATTCCAGATATGGTTGCCGATAGGCATTTCAAATATAGGTGCTGATAGGCATTTCAGATGTAGTTTCCGATAGGCATTTCAAAAATTGGTGCCGATAGGCATTTCAGATATAGGTGCCGATAGGCATTTCAGATATAGTCGCCGATTGGCATTTTAAAAATAGGTGCCGATAGGAATTTCAGATATAGAAGCCGATAGGTATTTCAAATATAGGTGTCGATAGATATTTCAGATATGGTTGCCGATAGGCATTTCAAATATAGGTGCTGATAGGCATTTCAGATGTAGTTTCCGATAGGCATTTCAAAAATAGGTGCCGATAGGCAATTCAAATATATAGGTGCCGATAGGCATTTCTGATGTGGTTGCCGATAGGCATTTCTGATGTGGTTGCCGATAGGCATTTCAAATATAGGCGCTGATAGGCATTTTAGATGTAGTTTTCGATAGGCATTTCAAAAATAGGTGCCGATAGGCATTCCAGATATGGTTGCCGATAGGCATTTCAAATATAGGTGGTGATAGGCATTCCAGATGTAGTTTCCTATAGGCATTTCAAAAATTAGTGCCGATAGGCATTTCAGATATAGGTGCCGATAGGCATTTCAGATATAGTTGCCGATTGGCATTTTAAAAATAGGTGCCGATAGGCATTTCAGATATAGAAGCCGATAGGCATTTCAAATATAGGTGCTGATAGGTATTCCAGATATGGTTGCCGATAGGCATTTCAAATATAAGTGCTGATAGGCATTTTAGATGTAGTTTCCGATAGGCATTTCAAAAATAGGCGCCGATAGGCATTTCAGATATAGGTGCCGATACGCATTTTAGATATAGTTGCCGATTGGCATTTTAAAAATAAGTGCCGATAGGCATTTAAGATATAGAAGCCGATAGGCATTTCAAATATAGGTGCCGATAGGCATTCCAGATATTGTTGCCGATAGGCATTTCAAATATAAATGCTGATAGGCATTTGAGATGTAGTTTCCGATAGGCATATCAAAAATAGGTACCGATAGGCATTTCAGATATAGGTGCCGATAGGCATTTCAGATATAGTTGCCAATTGGCATTTTAAAAATAGGTGTCGATAGGCATTTCAGATATAGAAGCCGATAGGCATTTCAAATATAGGTTGCCGATAGGCATTCCAGATATGGTTGCCGATAGGCATTTCAAATATAGGTGCTGATAGGCATTTCAGATGTAGTTTCCGATAGGCATTTCAAAAATTGGTGCCGATAGGCATTTCAGATATAGGTGCCGATAGGCATTTCAGATATAGTTGCCGATTGGCATTTTAAAAAGAGGTGCCGATAGGCATTTCAGATATAGAAGCCGATAGATATTTCAATTATAGGTGTCGATAGGCATTTCAGATATGGTTGCCGATAGGCATTTCAAATATAGGTGCTGATAGACATTTCAGATGTAGTTTCCGATAGGTATTTCAAAAATAGGTGCCGATAGCCATTTCAGATATAGGTGCCGATAGGCATTTCAGATATAGTTGCTGATTGGCATTTTAAAAATAGGTGCCGATAGGCATTTTAGATGTAGTTTCCGATAGGCATTTCAAAAATGGGTGCCGATAGGCATCTCAGATATAGGTGTCGATTGGCATATCAGATAAAGTTGCTGATAGGCATTTAAAATATAGGTGCCGATAGGCATTTCAAATATAGGTGTCGATAGGCATTTCAGATATAAATGCCGAAAGGCATTTCCGATATAGGTGACGATAGGCATTTCTGATGTGGTTTCCCATAGGCATTTCAAAAATAGGTGAAGATAGGCATTACAGATATAGGCGCCGATAGGCATTTCAGATATAGTTGCCGATTGGCATTTTAAAAAGAGGTGCCGATAGGCATTTCAGATATAGAAGCCGATAGGCATTTCAAATATAGGTGCCGATAGGCATTCCAGATATAGTTGCCGATAGGCATTTCAAATATAGGTGCTGATAGGCATTTCAGATGTAGATTATTTTAGGCATTTCAAAATTTGGTTCCGATAGGCATTTCAGATATAGGTGCCGATAGGCATTTCAGATATAGTTGCCAATTGGCATTTTAAAAATAGGTGCCGATAGGCATTTCAGATATAGAAGCCGATAGGTATTTCAAATATAGGTGTCGATAGGCATTTCAGATATGGTTGCTGATAGGAATTTCAAATATAGGTGCTGATAGGCATTTCAGATGTAGTTTCCGATAGGCATTTCAAAAATAGGTGCCGATAGGCATTTCAGATATAAGCGCCGATAGGCATTTCAGATATAGTTGCCGATTGGCATTTTAAAAAGATGTGCCGATAGGCATTTTAAAAAGAGGTGCCGATAGGCATTTCAGATATAGAAGCCGATAGGCATTTCAAATATAGGTGCCGATAGGCATTCCAGATATAGTTGCCGATAGGCATTTCAAATATAGGTGCTGATAATCATTTCAGATGTAGTTTATTTTAGGCATTTCAAAATTTGGTGCCGATATGCATTTCAGATATAGGTGCCGATAGGCATTTCAGATATAGTTGCCGATTGGCATTTTAAAAATAGGTGCTGATAGGCATTTCAGATGTAGTTTTCGATAGGCATTTCAAAAATAGGTGCCGATTGGCATTTCAGATATAGGTGCCGATAGGCATTTCAGATATAGTTGCCGATTATCATTTTAAAAATAGGTGCCGATAGGCATTTTAGATGTAGTTTCCGATAGGCATTTCAAAAATAGGTGCCGGTAGGCATTTCGGATATAGGTGCCGATAGGCATATCAGATATAGTTGCCGATAGGCATTTAAAATATAGGTGTCGATAGGCATATCAGATATAAATGCCGAAAGGCATTCCAGATATAGGTGCCGATAGGCATTTTTGATGTGGTTGCCGATAGGCATTTCAAATATAGGTGCTGATAGGCATTTCAGATCTAGTTTTCGATAGGCATTTCAAAAATAGGTGCCGATAGGCATTTCAGATATAGGTGCCGATAGGCACTTCAGATATAGTTGCCGATTGGCATTTTAAAAATAGGTGCCGATAGGCATTTCAGATATATAGCCGATAGGCATTTCAAATATAGGTGCCGATAGGCATTCCAGATATGTTTGTTGATAGGCATTTCAAATATAGTTGCTGATAGGCATTTCAGATGTAGTTTCCGATAGGCATTTCAAAAATAAGTGCCGATAGGTATTTCAGATATAGGTGCCGATAGGCATTTCAGATATAGTTGCCGATTGGCATTTGAAAAATAGGTGCCGATAGGCATTTCAGATATAGAAGCCGATAGGCATTTCAAATATAGGTGCCGATAGGCATTTCAAATATAGGTGTTGATAGGCATTTCAGATGTAGTTTCCGATAGGCATATAAAAAATAGGTGCCGATAGGCATTTCAGATTTAGCTGCCGATAGGCATTTCAGATATAGTTGCCGATTGGCATTTTAAAAATAGGTGTCGATAAGCATTTCAGATATAGAAGTCGATAAGCACTTCAAATATAGGTGCCGATAGGCATTCCAGATATGGTTGCCGATAGTCATTTCAAATATAGGTGCTGATAGGCATTCCAGATGTAGTTTCCGATAGGCATTTCAAAAATTGGTGCCGATAGGCATTTCAGATATAGGTGCCGATAGGCATTTCAGATATAGTTACCGATTGGCATTTTAAAAATAGGTGCCGATAGGCATTTCAGATATAGAAGCCGATAGGTATTTCAAATATAGGTGTCGAAAGGCATTTCAGATATGGTTGCCGATAGGCATTTCAAATATAGGTGCTGATAGGCATTTCAGATGTAGTTTCCGATAGGCATTTCAAAAATAGGTGCCGATAGGCATTTCAGATATAAGTGCCGAGAGGCATTTCAGATATAGTTGCCAATTGGCATTTTAAAAATAGGTGTCGATAGGCATTTCAGATATAGAAGCCGATAGGTATTTCAAATATAGGTGTCGAAAGGCATTTCAGATATGGTTGCCGATAGGCATTTCAAATATAGGTGCTGATAGGCATTTCAGATGTAGTTTCCGATAGGCATTTCAAAAATAGGTGCCGATAGGCATTTCAGATATAAGTGCCGATAGGCATTTTAGATATAGTTGCCGATTGGCATTTTAAAAATAGGTGCCGATAGGCATTTTAGATGTAATTTCCGATAGGCATTTCAAAAATAGGTGCCGATAGGCATTTCAGATATAGGTGCCGATAGGCATATCAGATATAGTTGCCGATAGGCATTTAAAATATAGGTGCCGATAGGCATTTCAAATATAGGTGTCGATAGGCATTTCAGATATAAATGCCGAAAGGCATTTCAAAAATAGGTGAAGATAGGCATTTTTGATGTGGTTTCCGATAGGCATTTCAAAAATAGGTGAAGATAGGCATTTCAGATATAGTTGCCGATTGGCATTTTAAAAAGAGGTGCCGATAGGCATTTAAGATATAGAAGCCGATAGGCATTTCAAATATAGGTGCCGATAGGCATTCCAGATATAGTTGCCGATAGGCATTTCAAATATAGGTGCTGATAGGCATTTCAGACGTAGTTTATTTTAGGCATTTCAAAATTTGATGCCGATAGGCATTTCAGATATAGAAGCCGATAGGTATTTCAAATATAGGTGTCGATAGGCATTTTAGATATAGTTGCTAATAGGCATTTCAAATATAGGTGCTGATAGGCATTTCAGATGTAGTTTCCGATACGCATTTCAAAAATAGGTGCCGATAGGCATTTCAAAAATAGGTGCCGATAGGCATTTCAGATATAAGCGCCGATAGGCATTTCAGATATAGTTGCCGATTGGCATTTTAAAAAGAGGTGCCGATAGGCATTTCAGATATAGATGCCGATAGGCATTTCAAATATAGGTGCCGATAGGCATTCCAGATATAGTTGCCGATAGGCATTTCAAATATAGGTGCTGATAGGCATTTCAGATGTAGTTTCTGATAGGCATTTAAAAAATAGGTGCCGATAGGCATTTCAGATATAGGTGCCGATAGGCATTTCAGATATAGTTGCCGATTATCATTTTAAAAATAGGTGCCGATAGGCATTTTAGATGTAGTTTCCGATAGGCATTTCAAAAATAGGTACCGGTAGGCATTTCGGATAGAGGTGCCGATAGGCATATCAGATATAGTTGCCGATAGGCATTTAAAATATAGGTGTCGATAGGCATATCAGATATAAATGCCGAAAGGCATTTCAGATATAGGTGCCGATAGGCATTTTTTATGTGGTTGCCGATAGGCATTTCAAATATAGGTGCTGATAGGCATTTCAGATCTAGTTTTCGATAGGCATTTCAAAAATAGGTGCCGATAGGCATATTTGATATAGGTGCCGATAGGCACTTCAGATATAGTTGCCGATTGGCATTTTAAAAATAGGTGCCGATAGGCATTTCAGATATAGAAGCCGATAGGCATTTCAAATATAGGTGCCGATAGGCATTCCAGATATGTTTGCCGATAGGCATTTCAAATATAGGTGCTGATAGGCATTTCAGATGTAGTTTCCGATAGGCATTTCAAAAATAGGTGCCGATAGGCATTTCAGATATAGCTGCCGATAGGCATTTCAGATATAGTTGCCGATTGGCATTTTAAAAATAGGTGTCGATAAGCATTTCAGATATAGATGTCGATAGGCATTTCAAATATAGGTGCCGATAGGCATTCCAGATATGGTTGCCGATAGGCATTTCAAATATAGGTGCTGATAGGCATTCCAGATGTAGTTTCCGATAGGCATTTTAAAAATTGGTGCCGATAGGCATTTCAGATATAGGTGCCGATAGGCATTTCAGATATAGTTACCGATTGGCATTTTAAAAATAGGTGCCGATAGGCATTTCAGATATAGAAGCCGATAGGTATTTCAAATATAGGTGTCGAAAGGCATTTCAGATATGGTTGCCGATAGGCTTTTCAAATATAGGTGCTGATAGGCATTTTAGATGTAGTTTCCGATAGGCATTTCAAAAATTGATGCCGATAGGCATTTCAGATATAGAAGCCGATAGGCATTTCAGATATAGTTGCCGATTGGCAATTTAAAAATAGGTGCCGATAGGCATTTCAGATATAGAAGCCGATAGGCATTTCAAATATAGGTGCCGATAGGCATTCCAGATATGGTTGCCGATAGGCATTTCAAATATAGGTGCTGATAGGCATTTCAGATGTAGTTTCCGATAGGTATTTCAAAAATAGGTGCCGATAGGCATTTCAGATATAGGTGCCGATAGGCATTTCAGATATAGTTGCCGATTGGCATTTTAAAAATAGTTGCCGATAGGCATTTAAGATATAGAAGCCGATAGGTATTTCAAATATAGGTGTCGATAGGCATTTCAGATATGGTTGCCGATAATCATCTCAAATATAGGTGTGATAGGCATTTCAGATGTAGTTTCCGATAGGCATTTCAAAAATAGGTGCCGATAGGCATTTCAGATATAGGTGCTTATAGGCATTTCAGATATAGTTGCCGACTGGCATTTTTAAAATAGGTGTCGATAGACATTTCAGATATAGAAGCCGATAGGCATTTCAAATATAGGTGCCGATAGGCATTCCAGATATGGTTGCCAAAAAGCATTTCAAATATAGGTGCTGATAGGCATTCCAGATGTAGTTTCCGATAGGCATTTCAAAAATTGATGCCGATAGGCATTTCAGATATAGGTGCCGATAGGCATTGCAGATATGGTTGCCGATAGGCATTTCAAATATAGGTGCTGATAGGCATTTCAGATGTAGTTTCCGATAGGTATTTCAAAAATAGGTGCCGATAGGCATTTCAGATATAGGTGCCGATAGGCATTTCAGATATAGTTGCCGATTGGCATTTTAAAAATAGGTGCCGATAGGCATTTCAGATATAGAAGCCGATAGGTATTTCAAATATAGGTGTCGATAGGCATTTCAGATATGGTTGCCGATAGGCATTTCAAATATAGGTGCTGATAGGCATTTCAGATGTAGTTTCCGATAGGCATTTCAAAAATAGGTGCCGATAGGCATTTCAGATATAGGTGCCGATAGGCATTTCAGATATAGTTGCCGATTGGCATTTTAAAAATAGGTGCCGATAGGCATTTCAGATATAGAAGCCGATAGGCATTAAAATATAGGTGCCGATAAGCATTCCAGATATGGTTGCCGATAGGCATTTCAAATATAGGTGCTGATAGGCATTTCATATGTAGTTTCCGATAGGCATTTCAAAAATTGGTGACGATAGGCATTTCAGATATAGGTGCCGATAGGCATTTCAGATATGGTTGCCGATTGGCATTTTGAAAATAGGTGCCGATAGGCATTTCAGATATAGAAGCCGATAGGTATTTCAAATATAGGTGTCGATAGGCATTTCAGATATGGTTGCCGATAGGCATTTCAAATATAGGTGCTGATAGGCATTTCAGATGTAGTTTCCGATAGGCATTTCAAAAATAGGTGCCGATATGCATTTCAGATATAGGTGCCGATAGGCATTTCAGATATAGTTGCCAAAAGGCATTTTAAAAATAAGTGTCGATAGGCATTTCAGATATAGAAGCCGATAGGCATTTCAAATATATGTGCCGATAGGCATTCCAGATATGGTTGCCGATAGGCATTTCAAATATAGGTGCTGATAGGCATTTCAGATGTAGTTTCCGATAGGCATTTCAAAAATTGGTGCCGATAGGCATTTCAGATATAGGTGCCGATAGGCATTTCAGTGATAGTTGCCGATTGACATTTTAAAAATAGGTGCCGATAGGCATTTCAGATATAGAAGCCGATAGGTATTTCAAATATAGGTGTCGATAGGCATTTCAGATATGGTTTCCAATAGGCATTACAAATATAGGTGCTGATAGGCATTTCAGATGTAGTTTCCGATAGGTATTTCAAAAATAGGTGCCGATAGGCATTTCAGATATAGGTGCCGATAGGCATTTCAGATATAGTTGCCGATTGGCATTTTAAAAATAGGTGCCGATAGGCATTTCAGATATAGAAGCCGATAGGTATTTCAAATATAGGTGTCGATAGGCATTTCAGATATGGTTGCCGATAGGCATTTCAAATATAGGTGCTGATAGGCATTTCAGATGTAGTTTCCGATAGGCATTTCAAAAATAGGTGCCGATAGGCATTTCAGATATAGGTGCCGATAGGCATTTCAGATATAGTGGCCGATTGGCATTTTAAAAATAGGTGCCGATAGGCATTTCAGATATAGAAGCCGATAGGCATTAAAATATAGGTGCCGATAAGCATTCCAGATATGGTTGCCGATAGGCATTTCAAATATAGGTGCTGATAGGCATTTCAGATGTAGTTTCCGATAAGCATTTCAAAAATTGGTGACGATAGGCATTTCAGATATAGGTGCCGATAGGCATTTCAGATATGGTTGCCGATTGGCATTTTGAAAATAGGTGCCGATAGGCATTTCAGATATAGAAGCCGATAGGTATTTCAAATATAGGTGTCGATAGGCATTTCAGATATGGTTGCCGATAGGCATTTCAAATATAGGTGCTGATAGGCATTTCAGATGTAGTTTCCGATGGGCATTTCAAAAATAGGTGCCGATATGCATTTCAGATATAGGTGCCGATAGGCATTTCAGATATAGTTGCCAAAAGGCATTTTAAAAATAAGTGTCGATAGGCATTTCAGATATAGAAGCCGATAGGCATTTCAAATATATGTGCCGATAGGCATTCCAGATATGGTTGCCGATAGGCATTTCAAATATAGGTGCTGATAGGAATTTCAGATGTAGTTTCCGATAGGCATTTCAAAAATAGGTGCCGATAGGCATTTCAGATATAGGTGACGATAGGCATTTCAGATATAGTTGCCAATTGGCATTTTAAAAATAGGTGTCGATAGGCATTTCAGTTATAGACGCCGATAGGCATTTCAAATATAGGTGCCGTTAGGCATTCCAGATATAGTTGACGATAGGCATTTCAAATATAGGTGCTGATAGGCATTTCAGATATAGTTTCCGATAGGCATTTCAAAAATTGGTGCCGATAGCCATTGCAGATATAGGTGCCGATAGGCATTTTAGATATAGTTGCCGATTGGCATTTTAAAAATAGGTGCCGATAGGCATTTCAGATATAGAAGCCTATAGGAATTTCAAATATAGGTGTCGATAGGCATTTCAGATATGGTTGCCGATAGGCAATTCAGATATAGGTGCCGATAGGCATTTCAGATATATTTGCAGATTGGCATTTTAAGAATATGTGCTGATAGGCATTTTAGATGTAGTTTCCGATAGGCATTTCAAAAATAGGTGCCGATAGGCATTTTTAGATATAGGTGCCGATAGGCATATCAGATAGAGTTGCCGATAGGCATTTAAAATATAGGTGCCGATAGGCATTTCAAATATAGGTGTCGATAGGCAATTCAGATATAAATGCCGAAAGGCACTTCAGATATAGGTGCCGATAGGCATTTCTGATGTGGTTGCGCATAGGCAATTAAAATATAGGTGCTGATAGGCATTCTAGATGTGGTTTTCGATAGGCATTTCAAAAATAGGTGCCGATAGGCATTTCAGATATAGGTGCCAATAGGCACTTCAGATATAGTTTCCGATTGGCATTTTAAAAATAGGTGCCGATAGGCATTTCAGATATAGAAGCCGATAGGCATTTCAAATATAGGTGCCGATAGGCATCCCAGATATGGTTGCCGATTGGCATTTATAATATAGGTGCTGATAGGCATTTAAGATGTAGTTTCCGATGGGCATTTCAAAAATAGGTGCCGATAGGCATTTCAGATATAGGCGCCGATAGGCATTTCAGATATAGTTGCCGATTGGCATTTTAAAAATAGGTGCCGATAGGCATTTCAGATATAGAAGCCGATAGGCATTTCAAATATAGGTGCCGATCGGCATCCCAGATATGGTTGCCGATAGGCATTTCAAATATAGGTGCTGATAGGCATTTCAGATATAGTTTCCGTAAGGCATTTCAAAAATTGGTGCCGATAGGCATTTCAGATATAGGTGCCGATAGGCATTTCAGATATAGTTGCCGATTGGCATTTTAAAAATAGGTGCCGATAGGCATTTCAGATATAGAAGCCGATAGGTATTTCAAATATAGGTGTCGATAGGCATTTCAGATATGGTTGCCGATAGGCATTTCAAATATTGGTGCTGATAGGCATTTCAGATGTAGTTTCCGATAGGCATTTCAAAAATAGATGCCGATAGGCATTTCAGATATAGGTGCCGATAGGCATTACAGATATAGTTGCCGATTGGCATTTTAAAAATAGGTGCCGATAGGCATTTCAGATATAGAAGCCGATAGGCATTTCAAATATAGGTGCCGATAGGCATTCCAGATATGGTTGCCGATAGGAATTTCAAATATAGTTGCTGATAGGCATTTCAGATGTAGTTTCCGATAGGCATTTCAAAAATAGGTGCCGATAGGCATTTCAGATATTGGTGCCGATAGGCATTTCAGATATAGGTGCCGATAGGCATTTCAGATATAGGCGCCGATAGGCATTTCAGATATAGTTGCCAATTGGCATTTTAAAAAAAGGTGTCGATAGGCATTTCAGATATAGAAGCCGCTAGGCATTTCAAATATAGGTTGCCGATAGGCATTCCAGATATGGTTGCCGATAGGCATTTCAAATATAGGTGCTGATAGGAATTTCAAATGTAGTTTCCGATAGGCATTTCAAAAATTTGTGCCGATAGGCATTTCAGATATAGGTGCCGATAGGCATTTTAGATATAGTTGCCGATTGGCATTTCAAAAAGAGGTGCCGATAGGCATTTCAGATATAGAAACCGATAGGTATTTCAAATATAGGTGTCGATAGGCATTTCAGATATAGTTGCCGATAGGCATTTCAAATATAGGTGCTGATAGGCATTTCAGATGTAGTTTCCGATAGGCATTTCAAAAATAGGTGCCGATAGGCATTTCAGATATAGGTACGGATAGGCATTTCAGATATAGTTGCCGATTGGCATTTTAAAAATAGGTGCCGATAGGCATTTTAGATGTAATTTCCGATAGGCATTTCAAAAATAGGTGCCGATAGGCATTTCAGATATAGGTGCCGATAGGCATATCAGATATAGTTGCCGATAGGCATTTAAAATATAGGTGCCGATAGGCATTTCAAATATAGGTGTCGATAGGCATTTCAGATATAAATGCCGAAAGGCATTTCAAAAATAGGTGAAGATAGGCATTTTTGATGTGGTTTCCGATAGGCATTTCAAAAATAGGCGAAGATAGGCATTTCAGATATAGTTGCCGATTGGCATTTTAAAAAGAGGTGCCGATAGGCATTTCAGATATAGAAGCCGATAGGCATTTCAAATATAGGTGCCGATAGGCATTCCAGATATAGTTGCCGATAGGCATTTCAAATATAGGTGCTGATAGGCATTTCAGACGTAGTTTATTTTAGGCATTTCAAAATTTGATGCCGATAGGCATTTTAGATATAGAAGCCGATAGGTATTTCAAATATAGGTGTCGATAGGCATTTCAGATATAGTTGCTGATAGGCATTTCAAATATAGGTGCTGATAGGCATTTCAGATGTAGTTTCCGATAGGCATTTCAAAAATTGGTGCCGATAGGCATTTCAGATATAGGTGACGATAGGCATTTCAGATATAGTTGCCGATTGGCATTTTAAAAATAGGTGCCGATAGGCATTTCAGATATAGAAGCCTATAGGTATTTCAAATATAGGTGTCGATAGGCATTTCAGATATGGTTGCCGATAGGCATTTCAAATATTGGTGCTGATAGGCATTTCAGATGTAGTTTCCGATAGGAATTTCAAAAATAGGTGCCGATAGGCATTTCAGATATAGGTGCCGATAGGCATTACAGATATAGTTGCCGATTGGCATTTTAAAAATAGGTGCCGATAGGGATTTCAGATATAGGTGCCGATAGGCATTTCAGATATAGTTGCCGATTGGCATTTTAAAAATAGGTGCCGATAGGCATTTAAGATATAGAAGCCGATAGGTATTTCAAATATAGGTGTCGATAGGCATTTCAGATATGGTTGCCGATAATCATTTTAAATATAGGTGTGATAGGCATTTTAGATGTAGTTTCCGATAGGTATTTCAAAAATAGGTGCCGATAGGCATTTCAGATATAGGTGCTTATAGGCATTTCAGATATAGTTGCCGATTGGCATTTTTAAAATAGGTGTCGATAGGCATTTCAGATATAGAAGCCGATAGGCATTTCAAATATAGGTGCCGATAGGCATTCCAGATATGGTTGCCAAAAGGCATTTCAAATATAGGTGCTGATAGGCATTCCAGATGTAGTTTCCGATAGGCATTTCAAAAATTGGTGCCGATAGGCATTTCAGATATAGGTGCCGATAGGCATTCCAGATATGGTTGCCGATAGGCATTTCAAATATAGGTGCTGATAGGCATTTCAGATGTAGTTTCCGATAGGCATTTCAAAAATTGGTGCCGATAGGCATTTCAGATATAGGTGCCGATAGGCATTTCAGATATAGTTGCCGATTGACATTTTAAAAATAGGTGCCGATAGGCATTTCAGATATAGAAGCCGATAGGTATTTCAAATATAGGTGTCGATAGGCATTTCAGATATGGTTGCCAATAGGCATTACAAATATAGGTGCTGATAGGCATTTCAGATGTAGTTTCCGATAGGTATTTCAAAAATAGGTGCCGATAGGCATTTCAGATATAGGTGCCGATAGGCATTTCAGATATAGTTGCCGATTGGCATTTTAAAAATAGGTGCCGATAGGCATTTCAGATATAGAAGCCGATAGGTATTTCAAATATAGGTGTCGATAGGCATTTCAGATATGGTTGCCGATAGGCATTTCAAATATAGGTGCTGATAGGCATTTCAGATGTAGTTTCCGATAGGCATTTCAAAAATAGGTGCCGATAGGCATTTCAGATATAGGTGCCGATAGGCATTTCAGATATAGTTGCCGATTGGCATTTTAAAAATAGGTGCCGATAGGCATTTCAGATATAGAAGCCGATAGGCATTAAAATATAGGTGCCGATAAGCATTCCAGATATGGTTGCCGATAGGCATTTCAAATATAGGTGCTGATAGGCATTTCAGATGTAGTTTCCGATAGGCATTTCAAAAATTGGTGACGATAGGCATTTCAGATATAGGTGCCGATAGGCATTTCAGATATGGTTGCCGATTGGCATTTTGAAAATAGGTGCCGATAGGCATTTCAGATATAGAAGCCGATAGGTATTTCAAATATAGGTGTCGATAGGCATTTCAGATATGGTTGCCGATAGGCATTTCAAATATAGGTGCTGATAGGCATTTCAGATGTAGTTTCCGATAGGCATTTCAAAAATAGGTGCCGATATGCATTTCAGATATAGGTGCCGATAGGCATTTCAGATATAGTTGCCAAAAGGCATTTTAAAAATAAGTGTCGATAGGCATTTCAGATATAGAAGCCGATAGGCATTTCAAATATATGTGCCGATAGGCATTCCAGATATGGTTGCCGATAGGCATTTCAAATATAGGTGCTGACAGGCATTTCAGATGTAGTTTCCGATAGGCATTTCAAAAATAGGTGCCGATAGGCATTTCAGATATAGGTGACGATAGGCATTTCAGATATAGTTGCCAATTGGCATTTTAAAAATAGGTGTCGATAGGCATTTCAGTTATAGACGCCGATAGGCATTTCAAATATAGGTGCCGTTAAGCATTCCAGATATGGTTGACGATAGGCATTTCAAATATAGGTTCTGATAGGCATTTCAGATATAGTTTCCGATAGGCATTTCAAAAATTGGTGCCGATAGGCATTGCAGATATAGGTGCCGATATGCATTTTAGATATAGTTGCCGATTGGCATTTTAAAAATAGGTGCCGATAGGCAGTTCAGATATAGAAGCCTATAGGAATTTCAAATATAGGTGTCGATAGGCAATTCCGATATGGTTGCCGATAGGCAATTCAGATATAGGTGCCGATAGGCATTTCAGATATAGTTGCAGATTGGCATTTTAAGAATAGGTGCTGATAGGCATTTTAGATGTAGTTTCCGATAGGCATTTCAAAAATAGGTGCCGATAGGCATTTTTAGATATAGGTGCCGATAGGCATATCAGATAGAGTTGCCGATAGGCATTTAAAATATAGGTGCCGATAGGCATTTAAAATATAGGTGTCGATAGGCAATTCAGATATAAATGCCGAAAGGCACTTCAGATATAGGTGCCGATAGGCATTTCTGATGTGGTTGCGCATAGGCAATTAAAATATAGGTGCTGATAGGCATTCTAGATGTAGTTTTCGATAGGCATTTCAAAAATAGGTGCCGATAGGCATTTCAGATATAGGTGCCAATAGGCACTTCAGATATAGTTTCCGATTGGCATTTTAAAAATAGGTGCCGATAGGCATTTCAGATATAGAAGCCGATAGGCAATTCAAATATAGGTGCCGATAGGCATTCCAGATATGGTTGCCGATAAGCATTTCAAATATAGGTGCTGATAGGCATTCAAGATGTAGTTTCCGATGGGCATTTCAAAAATAGGTGCCGATAGGCATTTCAGATATAGGCGCCGATAGCCATTTCAGATATAGTTGCCGATTGGCATTTTAAAAATAGGTGCCGATAGGCATTTCAGATATAGAAGCCGACAGGCATTTCAAATATAGGTGCCGATAGGCATTCCAGATATGGTTGCCGATAGGCATTTCAAATATAGGTGCTGATAGGCATTTCAGATGTAGTTTCCGATAGGCATTTCAAAAATAGGTGCCGATAGGCATTTCAGATATCGGTGTCGATAGGCATTTCAGATATAGTTGCCAATTGGCATTTTAAACATAAGTGTCGATAGGCATTTCAGATATAGAAGCCGATAGGCATTTCAAATATAGGTGCCGAAAGGCATTCCAGATATGGTTGCCGATAGGCATTTCAAATATAGGTGCTGATAGGCATTTTAGATGTAGTTTCCGATAGGCATTTCAAAAATTGGTGCCGATAGCCATTTCAGATATAGGTGCCGATAGGCATTTCAGATATAGTTGCCGATTGGCATTTTAAAAATAGGTGCCGATAGGCATTTCAGATATAGAAGCCGATAGGTATTTCAAATATAGGTGTCGATAGGCATTTCAGATATGGTTGCCGATAGGCATTTCAAATATAGGTGCTGATAGGCATTTCAGATGTAGTTTCCGATAGGCATTTCAAAAATAGGTGCCGATAGGCAATTCAGATATAGGTGCTAGTAGGCATTTTAGATATAGTTGCAGATTGGCATTTTAAAAATAGGTGCCGATAGGCATTTTAGATGTAGTTTTCGGTAGGCATTTCAAAAATAGGTGCCGATAGGCATTTTCAGATATAGGTGCCGATAGGCATATCAGATAAAGTTGCCGATAGGCATTTAAAATATAGGTGCCGATAGGCATTTTAAATATAGGTGTCGATAGGCAATTCAGATATAAATGCCGAAAGGCATTTCAGATATAGGTGCCGATAGGCATTTCTGATGTGGTTGCCGATAGGCATTTCAAATATAGGTGCTGATAGGCATTTTAGATGTAGTTTCCGATAGGCATTTCAAAAATTGGTGCCGATAGCCATTTCAGATATAGGTGCCGATAGGCATATCAGATAAAGTTGCCGATAGGCATTTAAAATATAGGTGCCGATAGGCATTTTAAATATAGGTGTCGATAGGCAATTCAGATATAAATGCCGAAAGGCATTTCAGATATAGGTGCCGATAGGCATTTCAGATATAGTTGCCGATTGGCAATTTAAAAATAGGTGCCGATAGGCATTTCAGATATAGAAGCCGATAGGCATTTCAAATATAGGTGCCGATAGGCATTCCAGATATGGTTGCCGATAGGCATTTCAAATATAAGTGCTGATAGGCATTTCAGATGTAGTTTCCGATAGGCATTACAAAAATAGGTACCGATAGGCATTTCAGATATAGGTGCCGATAGGCATTTCAGATATAGTTGCCAATTGGCATTTTAAACATAGGTGTCGATAGGCATTTCAGATATAGAAGCCGATAGGCATTTCAAATATAGGTGCCGATAGGCATTCCAGATATGGTTGCCGATAGGCATTTCAAATATAGGTGCGTATAGGCATTTCAGATGTAGTTTCCGATAGGCATTTCAAAAATTGGTGCCGATAGGCATTTCAGATATAGGTGTCGATAGGCATTTCAGATATAGTTGCCGATTGGCATTTTAAAAATAGGTGCCGATAGGCATTTCAGATATAGAAACCGATAGGTATTTCAAATAAAGGTGTCGATAGGCATTTCAGATATGGTTGCCGATAGGCATTTCAAATATAGGTGCTGATAGGCATTTCAGATGTAGCTTCCGATAGGAATTTAAAAAATAGGTGCGGATAGGCATTTCAGATATAGGTGCCGATAGGCATTTCAGATATAGTTGCCAAAAGGCATTTTAAAAATAAGTGACGATAGGCATTTCAGATATAGAAGCCGATAGGCATTTCAAATATAGGTGCCGATAGGCATTCAAGATATGGTGGCCGATAGACATTTCAAATATAAGTGCTGATAGGCATTTCAGATGTAGTTTCCGATAGGCATTTCAAAAGTTGGTGCCGATAGGCATTTCAGATATAGGTGTCGATAGGCATTTCAGATATAGTTGCCGATTGGCATTTTAAAAATAGGTGCCGATAGGCATTTCAGATATAGAAACCGATAGGTATTTCAAATATAGGTGTCGATAGGCATATCAGATATGGTTGCCGATAGGCATTTCAAATATAGGTGCTGATAGGCATTTCAGATGTAGTTTCCGATAGGCATTTCAAAAATAGGTGCCGATAGGCATTTCAGATATAGGTGCCGATAGGCATTTCAGATATAGTTGCCGATTATCATTTTAAAAATAGGTGCCGATAGGCATTTTAGATGTAGTTTCCGATAGGCATTTCAAAAATAGGTGCCGGTAGGCATTTCGGATATAGGTGCCGATAGGCATATCAGATATAGTTGCCGATAGGCATTTAAAATATAAGTGCCGATAGGCATTTCAAATATAGGTGTCGATAGGCATTTCAGATATAAATGCCGAAAGGCATTTCAGATATAGGTGCCGATAGGCATTTTTGATGTGGTTGCCGATAGGCATTTCAAATATAGGTGCTGATAGGCATTTCAGATGTAGTTTTCGATAGGCATTTCAAAAATAGGTGCCGATAGGCATTTCAGATATAGAAGCCGATAGGCATTTCAAATATAGGTGCTGATAGGCATTTCAGATGTAGTTTCCGATAGGCATTTCAAAAATTGATGCCGATAGGCATTTCAGATATAGGAGCCGATAGGCATTTCAGATATAGTTGGCGATTGGCAATTTAAAAATAGGTGCCGATAGGCATTTCAGTTATAGAAGCCGATAGGCATTTTAAATATAGGTGCCGATAGGCATTCCAGATATGGTTGCCGATAGGCATTTCAAATATAGTTGCTGATAGGCATTTCAGATGTAGTTTCCGATAGGCATTTCAAAAATAGGTGCCGATAGGCATTTTAGATATAGGTGCCGATAGGCATTTCAGATATAGTTGCCGATTGGCATTTTAAAAATAGGTGCCGATAGGCTTTTCAGATATAGAAGCCGATAGGCATTTCAAATATAGGTGCCGATAGGCATTCCAGATATGGTTGCCGATAGGCATTTCAAATATAGGTGCTGATAGGCATTTCAGATGTAGTTTCCGATAGGCATTTCAAAAATTGGTGCCGATGGGCATTTCAGATATAGGTGCCGATAGGCATTTCAGATATAGGCGCCGATAGGCATTTCAGATATAGTTGCCAATTGGCATTTTAAAAATAGGTGTCGATAGGCATTTCAGATATAGAAGCCGATAGGCATTTCAAATATAGGTTGCCGATAGGCATTCCAGATATGGTTGCCGATAGGCATTTCAAATATAGGTGCTGATAGGCATTTCAAATGTAGTTTCCGATAGGCATTTCAAAAATTGGTGCCGATAGGCATTTCAGATATAGGTGCCGATAGGCATTTTAGATATAGTTGCCGATTGGCATTTCAAAAAGAGGTGCCGATAGGCATTTCAGATATAGAAGCCGATAGGTATTTCAAATATAGGTGTCGATAGGCATTTCAGATATAGTTGCCGATAGGCATTTCAAATATAGGTGCTGATAGGCATTTCAGATGTAGTTTCCGATAGGCATTTCAAAAATAGGTGCCGATAGGCATTTCAGATATAGGTACCGATAGGCATTTCAGATATAGTTGCCGATTGGCATTTTAAAAATAGGTGCCAATAGGCATTTTAGATGTAATTTCCGATAGGCATTACAAAAATAGGTGCCGATAGGCATTTCAGATATAGGTGCCGATAGGCATATCAGATATAGTTGCCGATAGGCATTTAAAATATAGGTGCCGATAGGCATTTCAAATATAGGTGTCGATAGGCATTTCAGATATAAATGCCGAAAGGCATTTCAAAAATAGGTGAAGATAGGCATTTTTGATGTGGTTTCCGATAGGCATTTCAAAAATAGGTGAAGATAGGCATTTCAGATATAGAAGCCGATAGGTATTTCAAATATAGGTGTCGATAGGCATTTCAGATATGGTTGCCAATAGGCATTACAAATATAGGTGCTGATAGGCATTTCAGATGTAGTTTCCGATAGGTATTTCAAAAATAGGTGCCGATAGGCATTTCAGATATAGGTGCCGATAGGCATTTCAGATATAGTTGCCGATTGACATTTTAAAAATAGGTGCCGATAGGCATTTCAGATATAGAAGCCGATAGGTATTTCAAATATAGGTGTCGATAGGCATTTCAGATATGGTTGCCAATAGGCATTACAAATATAGGTGCTGATAGGCATTTCATATGTAGTTTCCGATAGGTATTTCAAAAATAGGTGCCGATAGGCATTTCAGATATAGGTGCCGATAGGCATTTCAGATATAGTTGCCGATTGGCATTTTAAAAATAGGTGCCGATAGGCATTTCAGATATAGAAACCGATAGGTATTTCAAATATAGGTGTCGATAGGCATATCAGATATGATTGCCGATAGGCATTTCAAATATAGGTGCTGATAGGCATTTCAGATGTAGTTTCCGATAGGCATTTCAAAAATAGGTGCCGATAGGCATTTCAGATATAGTTGCCGATTATCATTTTAAAAATAGGTGCCGATAGGCATTTTAGATGTAGTTTCCGATAGGCATTTCAAAAATAGGTGCCGGTAGGCATTTCGGATATAGGTGCCGATAGGCATATCAGATATAGTTGCCGATAGGCATTTAAAATATAAGTGCCGATAGGCATTTCAAATATAGGTGTCGATAGGCATTTCAGATATAAATGCCGAAAGGCATTTCAGATATAGGTGCCGATAGGCATTTTTGATGTGGTTGCCGATAGGCATTTCAAATATAGGTGCTGATAGGCATTTCAGATGTAGTTTTCGATAGGCATTTCAAAAATAGGTGCCGATAGGCATTTCAGATATAGAAGCCGATAGGCATTTCAAATATAGGTGCGTATAGGCATTTCAGATGTAGTTTCCGATAGGCATTTCAAAAATTGGTGCCGATAGGCATTTCAGATATAGGTGTCGATAGGCATTTCAGATATAGTTGCCGATTGGCATTTTAAAAATAGGTGCCGATAGGCATTTCAGATATAGAAACCGATAGGTATTTCAAATAAAGGTGTCGATAGGCATTTCAGATATGGTTGCCGATAGGCATTTCAAATATAGGTGCTGATAGGCATTTCAGATGTAGCTTCCGATAGGAATTTCAAAAATAGGTGCCGATAGGCATTTCAGATATAGGTGCCGATAGGCATTTCAGATATAGTTGCCAAAAGGCATTTTAAAAATAAGTGACGATAGGCATTTCAGATATAGAAGCCGATAGGCATTTCAAATATAGGTGCCGATAGGCATTCAAGATATGGTGGCCGATAGGCATTTCAAATATAAGTGCTGATAGGCATTTCAGATGTAGTTTCCGATAGGCATTTCAAAAGTTGGTGCCGATAGGCATTTCAGATATAGGTGTCGATAGGCATTTCAGATATAGTTGCCGATTGGCATTTTAAAAATAGGTGCCGATAGGCATTTCAGATATAGAAACCGATAGGTATTTCAAATATAGGTGTCGATAGGCATATCAGATATGATTGCCGATAGGCATTTCAAATATAGGTGCTGATAGGCATTTCAGATGTAGTTTCCGATAGGCATTTCAAAAATAGGTGCCGATAGGCATTTCAGATATAGGTGCCGATAGGCATTTCAGATATAGTTGCCGATTATCATTTTAAAAATAGGTGCCGATAGGCATTTTAGATGTAGTTTCCGATAGGCATTTCAAAAATAGGTGCCAGTAGGCATTTCGGATATAGGTGCCGATAGGCATATCAGATATAGTTGCCGATAGGCATTTAAAATATAAGTGCCGATAGGCATTTCAAATATAGGTGTCGATAGGCATTTCAGATATAAATGCCGAAAGGCATTTCAGATATAGGTGCCGATAGGCATTTTTGATGTGGTTGCCGATAGGCATTTCAAATATAGGTGCTGATAGGCATTTCAGATGTAGTTTTCGATAGGCATTTCAAAAATAGGTGCCGATAGGCATTTCAGATATAGAAGCCGATAGGCATTTCAAATATAGGTGCTGATAGGCTTTTCAGATGTAGTTTCCGATAGGCATTTCAAAAATTGATGCCGATAGGCATTTCAGATATAGGAGCCGATAGGCATTTCAGATATAGTTGGCGATTGGCAATTTAAAAATAGGTGCCGATAGGCATTTCAGATATAGAAGCCGATAGGCATTTTAAATATAGGTGCCGATAGGCATTCCAGATATGGTTGCCGATAGGCATTTCAAATATAGTTGCTGATAGGCATTTCAGATGTAGTTTCCGATAGGCATTTCAAAAATAGGTGCCGATAGGCATTTTAGATATAGGTGCCGATAGGCATTTCAGATATAGTTGCCGATTGGCATTTTAAAAATAGGTGCCGATAGGCATTTCAGATATAGAAGCCGATAGGCATTTCAAATATAGGTGCCGATAGGCATTCCAGATATGGTTGCCGATAGGCATTTCAAATATAGGTGCTGATAGGCATTTCAGATGTAGTTTCCGATAGGCATTTCAAAAATTGGTGCCGATGGGCATTTCAGATATAGGTGCCGATAGGCATTTCAGATATAAGCGCCGATAGGCATTTCAGATATAGTTGCCAATTGGCATTTTAAAAATAGGTGTCGATAGGCATTTCAGATATAGAAGCCGATAGGCATTTCAAATATAGGTTGCCGATAGGCATTCCAGATATGGTTGCCGATAGGCATTTCAAATATAGGTGCTGATAGGCATTATAAATGTAGTTTCCGATAGGCATTTCAAAAATTGGTGCCGATAGGCATTTCAGATATAGGTGCCGATAGGCATTTTAGATATAGTTGCCGATTGGCATTTCAAAAAGAGGTGCCGATAGGCATTTCAGATATAGAAGCCGATAGGTATTTCAAATATAGGTGTCGATAGGCATTTCAGATATAGTTGCCGATAGGCATTTCAAATATAGGTGCTGATAGGCATTTCAGATGTAGTTTCCGATAGGCATTTCAAAAATAGGTGCCGATAGGCATTTCAGATATAGGTACCGATAGGCATTTCAGATATAGTTGCCGATTGGCATTTTAAAAATAGGTGCCGATAGGCATTTTAGATGTAATTTCCGATAGGCATTACAAAAATAGGTGCCGATAGGCATTTCAGATATAGGTGCCGATAGGCATATCAGATATAGTTGCCGATAGGCATTTAAAATATAGGTGCCGATAGGCATTTCAAATATAGGTGTCGATAGGCATTTCAGATATAAATGCCGAAAGGCATTTCAAAAATAGGTGAAGATAGGCATTTTTGATGTGGTTTCCGATAGGCATTTCAAAAATAGGTGAAGATAGGCATTTCAGATATAGAAGCCGATAGGTATTTCAAATATAGGTGTCGATAGGCATTTCAGATATGGTTGCCAATAGGCATTACAAATATAGGTGCTGATAGGCATTTCAGATGTAGTTTCCGATAGGTATTTCAAAAATAGGTGCCGATAGGCATTTCAGATATAGGTGCCGATAGGCATTTCAGATATAGTTGCCGATTGACATTTTAAAAATAGGTGCCGATAGGCATTTCAGATATAGAAGCCGATAGGTATTTCAAATATAGGTGTCGATAGGCATTTCAGATATGGTTGCCAATAGGCATTACAAATATAGGTGCTGATAGGCATTTCATATGTAGTTTCCGATAGGTATTTCAAAAATAGGTGCCGATAGGCATTTCAGATATAGGTGCCGATAGGCATTTCAGATATAGTTGCCGATTGGCATTTTAAAAATAGGTGCCGATAGGCATTTCAGATATAGAAGCCGATAGGTATTTCAAATGTAGGTGTCGATAGGCATTTCAGATATGGTTGCCGATAGGCATTTCAAATATAGGTGCTGATAGGCATTTCAGATGTAGTTTCCGATAGGCATTTCAAAAATAGGTGCCGATAGGCATTTCAGATATAGGTGCCGATAGGCATTTCAGATATAGTTGCCGATTGGCATTTTAAAAATAGGTGCCGATAGGCATTTCAGATATAGAAGCCGATAGGCATTAAAATATAGGTGCCGATAAGCATTCCAGATATGGTTGCCGATAGGCATTTCAAATATAGGTGCTGATAGGCATTTCAGATGTAGTTTCCGATAGGCATTTCAAAAATTGGTGACGATAGGCATTTCAGATATAGGTGCCGATAGGCATTTCAGATATGGTTGCCGATTGGCATTTTGAAAATAGGTGCCGATAGGCATTTCAGATATAGAAGCCGATAGGTATTTCAAATATAGGTGTCGATAGGCATTTCAGATATGGTTGCCGATAGGCATTTCAAATATAGGTGCTGATAGGCATTTCAGATGTAGTTTCCGATAGGCATTTCAAAAATAGGTGCCGATATGCATTTCAGATATAGGTGCCGATAGGCATTTCAAATATAGTTGCCAAAAGGCATTTTAAAAATAAGTGTCGATAGGCATTTCAGATATAGAAGCCGATAGGCATTTCAAATATATGTGCCGATAGGCATTCCAGATATGGTTGCCGATAGGCATTTCAAATATAGGTGCTGATAGGCATTTCAGATGTAGTTTCCGATAGGCATTTCAAAAATAGGTGCCGATAGGCATTTCAGATATAGGTGACGATAGGCATTTCAGATATAGTTGCCAATTGGCATTTTAAAAATAGGTGTCGATAGGCATTTCAGTTATAGACGCCGATAGGCATTTCAAATATAGGTGCCGTTAGGCATTCCAGATATGGTTGACGATAGGCATTTCAAATATAGGTGCTGATAGGCATTTCAGATATAGTTTCCGATAGGCATTTAAAAATTGGTGCCGATAGGCATTGCAGATATAGGTGCCGATAGGCATTTTAGATATAGTTGCCGATTGGCATTTTAAAAATAGGTGCCGATAGGCATTTCAGATATAGAAGCCTATAGGAATTTCAAATATAGGTGTCGATAGGCATTTCCGATATGGTTGCCGATAGGCAATTCAGATATAGGTGCCGATAGGCATTTCAGATATAGTTGCAGATTGGCATTTTAAGAATAGGTGCTGATAGGCATTTTAGATGTAGTTTCCGATAGGCATTTCAAAAATAGGTGCCGATAGGCATTTTTAGATATAGGTGCCGATAGGCATATCAGATAGTGTTGCCGATAGGCATTTAAAATATAGGTGCCGATAGGCATTTCAAATATAGGTGTCGATAGGCAATTCAGATATAAATGCCGAAAGGCACTTCAGATATAGGTGCCGATAGGCATTTCTGATGTGGTTGCGCATAGGCAATTAAAATATAGGTGCTGATAGGCATTCTAGATGTAGTTTTCGATAGGCATTTCAAAAATAGGTGCCGATAGGCATTTCAGATATAGGTGCCAATATGCACTTCAGATATAGTTTCCGATGGGCATTTTAAAAATAGGTGCCGATAGGCATTTCAGATATAGAAGCCGATAGGCAAATTAAATATAGGTGCCGATAGGCATCCCAGATATGGTTGCCGATAAGCATTTCAAATATAGGTGCTGATAGGCATTTAAGATGTAGTTTCCGATGGGCATTTCAAAAATAGGTGCCGATAGGCATTTCAGATATAGGCGCCGATAGGCATTTCAGATATAGTTGCCGATTGGCATTTTAAAAATAGGTGCCGATAGCCATTTCAGATATAGAAGCCGATAGGCATTTCAAACATAGGTGCCGATAGGTATTCCAGATATGGTTGCCGATAGGCATTTCAAATATAGGTGCCGAAAGGCATTCCAGATATGGTTGCCGATAGGCATTTCAAATATAGGTGCTGATAGGCATTTCAGATGTAGTTTCCGTTAGGCATTTCAAAAATTGGTGCCGATAGCCATTTCAGATATAGGTGCCGATAGGCATTTCAGATATAGTTGCCGATTGGCATTTTAAAAATAGGTGCCGATAGGCATTTCAGATATAGAAGCCGATAGGTATTTCAAATATAGGTGTCGATAGGCATTTCAGATATGGTTGCCGATAGGCATTTCAAATATAGGTGCTGATAGGCATTTCAGATGTAGTTTCCGATAGGCATTTCAAAAATAGGTGCCGATAGGCAATTCAGATATAGGTGCTAGTAGGCATTTTAGATATAGTTGCAGATTGGCATTTTAAAAATAGGTGCCGATAGGCATTTTAGATGAAGTTTTCGGTAGGCATTTCAAAAATAGGTGCCGATAGTCATTTTTAGATATAGGTGCCGATAGGCATATCAGATAAAGTTGCCGATAGGCATTTAAAATATAGGTGCCGATAGGCATTTTAAATATAGGTGTCGATAGGCAATTTAGATATAAATGCCGAAAGGCATTTCAGATATAGGTGCCGATAGGCATTTCTGATGTGGTTGCCGATAGGCATTTCAAATATAGGTGCTGATAGGCATTTTAGATGTAGTTTCCGATAGGCATTTAAAAAATTGATGTCTATAGGCATTTCAGATATAGGTGCCGATAGGCATTTCAGATATAGTTGCCGATTGGCAATTTAAAAATAGGTGCCGATAGGCATTTCAGATATAGAAGCCGATAGGCATTTCAAATATAGGTGCCGATAGGCATTCCAGATATGGTTGCCGATAGGCATTTCAAATATAAGTGCTGATAGGCATTTCAGATGCAGTTTCCGATAGGCATTTCAAAAATAGGTACCGATACGCATTTCTGATAGAGGTGCCGATAGGCATTTCAGATATAGTTGCCAATTGGCATTTTAAACATAGGTGTCGATAGGCATTTCAGATATAGAAGCCGATAGGCATTTCAAATATAGGTGCCGATATGCATTCCAGATATGTTTGCCGATAGGCATTTCAAATATAGGTGCTGATAGGCATTTCAGATGTAGTTTCCGATAGGCATTTCAAAAATTGGTGCCGATAGGCATTTCAGATATAGGTGTCGATAGGCATTTCAGATATAGTTGCCGATTGGCATTTTAAAAATAAGTGCCGATAGGCATTTCAGATATAGAAACCGATAGGTATTTCAAATATAGGTGTCGATAGGCATTTCAGATATGGTTGCCGATAGGCATTTCAAATATAGGTGCTGATAGGCATTTCAGATGTAATTTCCGATAGGCATTTCAAAAATAGGTGCCGATAGGCATTTCAGATATAGGTGCCGATAGGCATTTCAGATATAGTTGCCAAAAGGCATTTTAAAAATAAGTGTCGATAGGCATTTCAGATATAGAAGCCGATAGGCATTTCAAATATAGGTGCCGATAGGCATTCCAGATATGGTTGCTGATAGGCATTTTAGATGTAGTTTCCGATAGGCATTTCAAAAATTGATGCCGATAGGCATTTCAGATATAGGTGCCGATAGGCATTTCAGATATAGTTGCCGATTGGCATTTTAAAAACAGGTGCCGATAGGCATTTCAGATATAGAAGTCGATAGGCATTTCAAATATAGGAGCAGATAGGCATTTCAGATGTAGTTTCCGAAAGGCATTTCAAAAATAGGTGCCGATAGGCATTTTAGATATAGGTGCTGATAGGCATTTCAGATGTAGTTTCGGATAAGCATTTCAAAAATTGGTGCCGAAAGGCATTTCAGATATAGGTGTCGATAGGCATTTCAGATATAGTTGCCGATTGGCATTTTAAAAATAAGTTCCGATAGGCATTTCAGATATAGAAACCGATAGGTATTTCAAATATAGGTGTCGATAGGCATTTCAGATATGGTTGCCGATAGGCATTTCAAATATAGGTGCTGATAGGCATTTCAGATGTAGTTTCCGATAGGCATTTCAAAAATAGGTGCCGATAGGCATTTCATATATAGGTGCCGATAGGCATTTCAGATATAGTTGCCAAAAGGCATTTTAAAAATAAGTGTCGATAGGCATTTCAGATATAGAAGCCGATAGGCATTTCAAATATAGGTGCCGATAGGCATTCCAGATATGGTTGCCGATAGGCATTTTAGATGTAGTTTCCGTAGGCATTTCAAAAATTGATGCCGATAGGCATTTCAGATATAGGTGCCGATAGGTATTTCAGATATAGTTGCCGATTGGCATATTAAAAACAGGTGCCGATAGGCATTTCAGATATAGAAGCCGATAGGCATTTCAAATATAGGTGCCGATAGGCATTCCAGATATGTTTGCCGATAGGCATTTCAAATATAGGTGCTGATAGGCATTTCAGATGTAGTTTCCGATAGGCATTTCAAAAATAGGTGCCGATAGGCATTTCAGATATAGGTGCCGATAGGCATTTCAGATAAAGTTGCCGATTGGCATTTTAAAAATAGGTGCCGATAGGCATTTCAGATATAGAAGCCGATAGGCATTTCAAATATAGGTGCCGATAGGCATTCCAGATATGGTTGCCGATAGGCATTTCAAATATAGGTGCTGATAGGCATTTCAGATGTAGTTTCCGATAGGCATTTCAAAAATAGGTACCGATACGCATTTCTGATATAGGTGCCGTTAGGCATTTCAGATATAGTTGCCGATTGGCATTTTAAAAATAGGTGCCGATAGGCATTTCAGATATAGAAGCCGATAGGTATTTCAAATATAGGGGTCGATAGGCATTTCAGATATGGTAGCCGATAGGCATTTCAAATATAGGTGCTGATAGGCATTTCAGATGTAGTTTCCGATAGGCATTTCAAAAATAGGTGCCGATAGGCATTTTAGATATAGCTGCCGATAGGCATTTCAGATATAGTTGCCGATTGGCATTTTAAAAATAGGTGTCGATAAGCATTTCAGATATAGAAGTCGATAGGCATTTCAAATATAGGTGCGGATAGGCATTCCAGATATGGTTGCCGATAGGCATTTCAAATATAGGTGCTGATAGGCATACCAGATGTAGTTTCCGATAGGCATTTCAAAAATTGGTGCCGATAGGCATTTCAGATATAGGTGCCGATAGGCATTTCAGATATAGTTACCGATTGGCGTTTTAAAAATAGGTGCCGATAGGCATTTCAGATATAGAAGTCGATAGGCATTTCAAATATAGGAGCAGATAGGCATTTCAGATGTAGTTTCCGAAAGGCATTTCAAAAATAGGTGCCGATAGGCATTTTAGATATAGGTGCTGATAGGCATTTCAGATGTAGTTTCGGATAGGCATTTCAAAAATTGGTGCCGAAAGGCATTTCAGATATAGGTGTCGATAGGCATTTCAGATATAGTTGCCGATTGGCATTTTAAAAATAAGTTCCGATAGGCATTTCAGATATAGAAACCGATAGGTATTTCAAATATAGGTGTCGATAGGCATTTCAGATATGGTTGCCGATAGGCATTTCAAATATAGGTGCTGATAGGCATTTCAGATGTAGTTTCCGATAGGCATTTCAAAAATAGGTGCCGATAGGCATTTCATATATAGGTGCCGATAGGCATTTCAGATATAGTTGCCAAAAGGCATTTTAAAAATAAGTGTCGATAGGCATTTTAGATATAGAAGCCGATAGGCATTTCAAATATAGGTGCCGATAGGCATTCCAGATATGGTTGCCGATAGGCATTTTAGATGTAGTTTCCGTAGGCATTTCAAAAATTGATGCCGATAGGCATTTCAGATATAGGTGCCGATAGGCATTTCAGATATAGTTGCCGATTGGCATATTAAAAACAGGTGCCGATAGGCATTTCAGATATAGAAGCCGATAGGCATTTCAAATATAGGTGCCGATAGGCATTCCAGATATGGTTGCCGATAGGCATTTCAAATATAGGTGCTGATAGGCATTTCAGATGTAGTTTCCGATAGGCATTTCAAAAATAGGTGCCGATAGGCATTTCAGATATAGGTGCCGATAGGCATTTCAGATAAAGTTGCCGATTGGCATTTTAAAAATAGGTGCCGATAGGCATTTCAGATATAGAAGCCGATAGGCATTTCAAATATAGGTGCCGATAGGCATTCCAGATATGGTTGCCGATAGGCATTTCAAATATAGGTGCTGATAGGCATTTCAGATGTAGTTTCCGATAGGCATTTCAAAAATAGGTACCGATACGCATTTCTGATATAGGTGCCGATAGGCATTTCAGATATAGTTGCCGATTGGCATTTTAAAAATAGGTGCCGATAGGCATTTCAGATATAGAAGCCGATAGGTATTTCAAATATAGGGGTCGATAGGCTATTCAGATATGGTAGCCGATAGGCATTTCAAATATAGGTGCTGATAGGCATTTCAGATGTAGTTTCCGATAGGCATTTCAAAAATAGGTGCCGATAGGCATTTTAGATATAGCTGCCGATAGGCATTTCAGATATAGTTGCCGATTGGCATTTTAAAAATAGGTGTCGATAAGCATTTCAGATATAGAAGTCGATAGGCATTTCAAATATAGGTGCCGATAGGCATTCCAGATATGGTTGCCGATAGGCATTTCAAATATAGGTGCTGATAGGCATACCAGATGTAGTTTCCGATAGGCATTTCAAAAATTGGTGCCGATAGGCATTTCAGATATAGGTGCCGATAGGCATTTCAGATATAGTTACCGACTGGCGTTTTAAAAATAGGTGCCGATAGGCATTTCAGATATAGAAGCCGATAGGTATTTCAAATATAGGTGTGAAAAGGCATTTCAGATATGGTTGCCGATAGGCATTTCAAATATAGGTGCTGATAGGCATTTTAGATGTAGTTTCCGATAGGCATTTCAAAAATAGGTGCCCATAGGCATTTCAGATATATTTGACGATATGCATTTCAGATATAGTTGCCAATTGGCATTTTAAAAATAGGTGCCGATAGGCATTTCAAATATAGGTGCCGTCAGGCATTCCAGATATGGTTGCCGATAGGCATTTCAAATATAGGTGCTGATAGGCATTTTAGATGTAGTTTCCGATAGGCATTTCAAAAATTGATGCCGATAGGCATTTCAGATATAGGTGCCTATAGGCATTTCAGATATAGTTGCCGATTGGCAATTTAAAAATAGGTGCCGATAGGCATTTCAGATATATAAGCCGATAGGCATTTCAAATATAGGTGCCGATAGGCATTCCAGATATGTTTGCCGATAGGCATTTCAAATATAAGTGCTGATAGGCATTTCAGATGTAGTTTCCGATAGGCATTTCAAAAATAGGTACCGATACGCATTTCTGATATAGGTGCCGATAGGCATTTCAGATATAGTTGCCAATTGGAGTTTTAAACATAGGTGTCGATAGGCATTTCAGATATAGAAGCCGATAGGCATTTCAAATATAGGTGCCGATATGCATTCCAGATATGTTTGCCGATAGGCATTTCAAATATAGGTGCTGATAGGCATTTCAGATGTAGTTTCCGATAGGCATTTCAAAAATTGGTGCCGATAGGCATTTCAGATATAGGTGTCGATAGGCATTTCAGATATAGTTGCCGATTGGCATTTTAAAAATAAGTGCCGATAGGCATTTCAGATATAGAAACCGATAGGTATTTCAAATATAGGTGTCGATAGGCATTTCAGATATGGTTGCCGATAGGCATTTCAAATATAGGTGCTGATAGGCATTTCAGATGTAATTTCCGATAGGCATTTCAAAAATAGGTGCCGATAGGCATTTCAGATATAGGTGCCGATAGGCATTTCAGATATAGTTGCCAAAAGGCATTTTAAAAATAAGTGTCGATAGGCATTTCAGATATAGAAGCCGATAGGCATTTCAAATATAGGTGCCGATAGGCATTCCAGATATGGTTGCTGGTAGGCATTTTAGATGTAGTTTCCGATAGGCATTTCAAAAATTGATGCCGATAGGCATTTCAGATATAGGTGCCGATAGGCATTTCAGATATAGTTGCCGATTGGCATTTTAAAAACAGGTGCCGATAGGCATTTAAGATATAGAAGTCGATAGGCATTTCAAATATAGGAGCAGATAGGCATTTCAGATGTAGTTTCCGAAAGGCATTTCAAAAATAGGTGCCGATAGGCATTTTAGATATAGGTGCTGATAGGCATTTCAGATGTAGTTTCGGATAGGCATTTCAAAAATTGGTGCCGAAAGGCATTTCAGATATAGGTGTCGATAGGCATTTCAGATATAGTTGCCGATTGGCATTTTAAAAATAAGTTCCGATAGGCATTTCAGATATAGAAACCGATAGGTATTTCAAATATAGGTGTCGATAGGCATTTCAGATATGGTTGCCGATAGGCATTTCAAATATAGGTGCTGATAGGCATTTCAGATGTAGTTTCCGATAGGCATTTCAAAAATAGGTGCCGATAGGCATTTCATATATAGGTGCCGATAGGCATTTCAGATATAGTTGCCAAAAGGCATTTTAAAAATAAGTGTCGATAGGCATTTCAGATATAGAAGCCGATAGGCATTTCAAATATAGGTGCCGATAGGCATTCCAGATATGGTTGCCGATAGGCATTTTAGATGTAGTTTCCGTAGGCATTTCAAAAATTGATGCCGATAGGCATTTCAGATATAGGTGCCGATAGGCATTTCAGATATAGTTGCCGATTGGCATATTAAAAACAGGTGCCGATAGGCATTTCAGATATAGAAGCCGATAGGCATTTCAAATATAGGTGCCGATAGGCATTCCAGATATGGTTGCCGATAGGCATTTCAAATATAGGTGCTGATAGGCATTTCAAATGTAGTTTCCGATAGGCATTTCAAAAATAGGTGCCGATAGGCATTTCAGATATAGGTGCCGATAGGCATTTCAGATAAAGTTGCCGATTGGCATTTTAAAAATAGGTGCCGATAGGCATTTCAGATATAGAAGCCGATAGGCATTTCAAATATAGGTGCCGATAGGCATTCCAGATATGGTTGCCGATAGGCATTTCAAATATAGGTGCTGATAGGCATTTCAGATGTAGTTTCCGATAGGCATTTCAAAAATAGGTGCCGATAGGCATTTCAGATATAGGTGCCGATAGGCATTTCAGATATAGTTGCCAAAAGGCATTTTAAAAATAAGTGTCGATAGGCATTTCAGATATAGAAGCCGATAGGCATTTCAAATATAGGTGCCGATAGGCATTCCAGATATGGTTGCCGATAGGCATTTTAGATGTAGTTTCCGATAGGCATTTCAAAAATTGATGCCGATAGGCATTTCAGATATAGGTGCCGATAGGCATTTCAGATATAGTTGCCGATTGGCATTTTAAAAACAGGTGCCGATAGGCATATCAGATATAGAAGTCGATAGGCATTTCAAATATAGGAGCAGATAGGCATTTCAGATGTAGTTTCCGAAAGGCATTTCAAAAATAGGTGCCGATAGGCATTTTAGATATAGGTGTCGATAGGCATTTCAGATATAGTTGCCGATTGGCATTTTAAAAATAGGTGATGATAGGCATTTCAGATATAGAAACCGATAGGTATTTCAAATATAGGTGTCGATATGCATTTCAGATATGAGTAGTTAGAATACGAGAGAGCAGTGTCCCTCCGGCCCTCCAGTTGAAGCCCAACCCAGTTTGGAGTGGGGATAGAACTTGCTATGAAAACTTGTTCGCCTGCACATGTTGAAATATGGTAGTCGTTACGTCTGCGACGTCTGATTGGTCTTAGTCCTCCACTTTTCGCGTAAAGGTACGCCTATAAGCCGCCGCAATTGACTTCACTGGTTGTTGATTTTTTTTTCCATAAAAATATGGCCGCTTTGAAAACGTGACGTAAGAAAGGTTCGGGCCACCCGCCGCCGCCGCCCGCACTCACAACACACGCAGAGAGAGATACACACACACACACAAACACACACACACAGCAATTAACGTTTCGCACACGTTGACTGACTGCTGACGCTGGCCTGAAGTACCTTACAATGTTGACACCTACGCGATGCAGCATGTATACGGAATGTTTTATAATAACGTGGTCCTTTTTTTTCCGACACCGAATATATACTCCCAGAGACACATATACAGACACACCAAAGAGACACCAAAGAGACACCAAAGAGACACCAAAGAGACACCAAAGGGACACCAAAGAGACACCAAAGAGACACCAAAGAGACACCAAAGAGACACCAACGAGACACCAAAGAGACACCAAAGAGACACCAAAGAGACACCAAAGAGACACCAAAGAGACACCAAAGAGACACCAAAGAGACACCAAAAAGACGCCAAAAACACACACACGTATGCGAGACACATACTTGTAGTATATATCTTTTTTGCACAATTTTCATGCCGAAACATTCTTTTTCTACGTATTTTGGTCAAAAATTTACATGGCCGCGTTAGAAGATGGGGGGTTACATTGGTAATCATATTACTTATGGGGTAATTCCGGGATAGATGGCTATAATTATTATGGAAAAAAAATGACGTTGACGGCATGAGTTTTGGTCGTCATTATTTTGAAAATGAAAACATTGAAGATATTTTTAAAAAAGTATTTTATTGAATCATAATTAATAATATACATAAGTATTGTCTTACATAAAAAGTTGTCTTTTCATAAATATAGACATAATGTTGTTTTATGTGATAAATTGGGTCTCTCTCTCTTCTAATAATTCGATGTGCAATTGGTACACGCTTTCACCACCATTGCAGTCATGTTCTCTCGTAAACTGTGCACGTTCCACGTCAGCAGCCGGAGCAGATAGGTGGTAGATTGATCGACTTGTTTGCGATAATCTTTGAGCGTTTCATTGACTCGCTCCATCGCATCGAGTACATAGTTGACGTTTTCATTTTGAAACTTATGAACGAGGCGAGTGTAAGTACTGTGGACTTTATCGAGCCGCCCGCACTTGTCGTTAAAATATATAAGACTTGCTACGACTGTTGTTTCGATTACTACATAGCAAACGAGATAGCAACAAAAGGTGAGCGCGAAAGTTTTTAATGTTCGCTCGACGACGTCCATTTCAACACTGCACTTTTCACAACACACATACCTATTAAATAGTTTCTGAAAATATAATAGATCCCCAAGGTAGTTTTTTTTAATAAAAAGACATGTAAAATACGTTTTAAATATATTTATTGTAAAAAAAAATACATTATTAATAATATTAATAATATTGCCTAAATCTAATTTACTCCATCGGTGCTAAACATTTCAGCATCTACACAATCATACGTGTTATCGTAACCTTCATCATCATCGTCGTCGTCGTCGTCTGAAATTATGACTATATCCTCATCAGTTTCAAATATAATTTTAATTTTTAAATCTTCAAATATAAGTGTTTCTTTTTGCGACTTTAAATCCGTACAATCGATATAGTTGGAGGATAACAGCTCGTTTGTGTGTTTATCCCTTATTATTACTGTAATACCAGCTTCACACATTTTGTATTATAATACACCAAAATAGATAGAGAGAGGGAGAGAGATAGCTCTGTGTTCTAGTCGACGGACGATGATGAATTGACAATTTTTAGCACCGGACTGAGAATATGAGAGACTGCTTCTATTCTTCTTTTAAATCGATCGCGATCTCTAGCAATCTGTTCCCATATCCCCACCCGTGCTTTGCGATATGCAAAATTCCAACAAACCATATAATTAATCTCTACCTTATCGTTAAAATGCACATTTTTTATTTTTTTAATCATAGCAACCATTAAAGTCAATTGCAATTTTTTCACTACAAATTAGTGGGATTTCGTAGAAGAGTCTTTCGTAATTAATAGTATGTAAAATATCGTTAGGTATAAAGAAATCGCTGTCGCTTAAGCGTAAACAATTTAAAGTCTTGCACTTATCTAAATACGTATTATAATATAATTTCACTGTATTTGAATAGTATACGTATGAACACAATAAACTATAGACAATGTCCTTCAAGTCCAACAGACTTTCCCACTCGTCTTGTGATAATATCAGCGATGTATGAGAAGTTGATCTTTTAAATTTTAAATGCTTTATTTTCTTTAAATAAACTTCTCTTATTTCGACGTCTCCGCCAATCACTGAATAGAATCGTCTGTGACTGTCCTCGTTAAAGTACTTGTTTATATGATTACACAACAACATTAGAGCGCACCAGTCGATCTGTTCCATAAAAATGCTAGTAGTTTTCACGTCTCTCAATTCGAGCATCGCGTGAAAATTTTGCGGTAGCTAACCGACGTTTACGTATTTACTTCGCTTTGCGTCGATAAAGAATACATTTTGCAGCAAGAGTTTTGTTTCAGAGGTCAACGCTGCACTTGCTGCTGCAGTTGTCAATGAAGTTGTAGTAACATTTTCGGTTTCGATGTCTTCTTCTTCTTCTTGACGCACCAACGGAAACTCTACAATGTCTTCACCTCTCTCCTCATCCTGCCGCTGCTGTCGGTGCTCCTCATCCACCAACTTTTGCATGTTGTTGTAATCGATATTCACATCACACGGCTCTGCGGTATCAGAGTTGTAAAACCGGAATATATTCAATGTATTAGTCATGTTGTCTCGCAACAAAGTCTTGCATTACACTGAATATTTCTTGCTTTTCTTGTGAATTGATTTTTATTATGTTTTTTTTTCCAACAGCTGCAGTGTAAAATTATCTCATCCCTCCCCCACTCTCTCTCTACACGCTACGACCCCTTCTTAGGCCTCTTATAAGATCCATTTCGACCTTATCTGCAACCGTACAAATTGATGTCGTTCCGTTCTCAATTTTTAATAAAAGTGAATCATCATCATCAACAATTGTTAAACTCTGTTTCAGTTTATGCGTAAGATTGTAGATGTCGTTTTGAAAGTATATATCGGCATTCAACAGTTTCAATCGCTTCAAATAGTCATATGTTTTTTCGTAGAGCTGCTCCAACATTTTTTTATCATTGACCACGAGCGAAAAGAACTTTGTATGATAAGTATGTTTAATAATCGCTTTAAAAACTATACGTCCATCGTCTAAAACAAATCGCACGTGGCGCGGATCCATTTTTAAAAATCTTATACCCTCATTCCAGGGGATGGGTGTTTGTTGCACTATATTGTTTTCATCGAAGCCAAATCCCCATTTTTCTAATTTTTGTTTCTTATCTGCAGAGAGACTTGAAAAACGTCTGCTGTGATTGAACAACTCTACGCCGATAATTTCTTCTAGAGTGGTAGCCGATGATTTGTCAGGCACAAAGCCAATACTCCAAAGATTATCATCACTATAACTACCACCACACTCGTCACTACTTACACTCTGCATGTTTTTTCCTTAAAGACTGAATAATTTAAAAATAACTTTGTCTTATATACATTATTCGAATCTCCCCTCCCCCCACCATAATGTTTGCACAGCAACCGCCTTTGTTTTATTCATTTAGATATTTTTGCAGCTTGAGTACATTTATGCATGCGCAATTGTTTATGAATTTCATATTTTCATGCAGATTACATTCGATTTTGTCATCAATTGATGACAGTGACAGAGGCAAAACTTTCAACGAGGGACAACAGTTTGAATCTAAGTCTACATAAAGTAAATCAGGTCCGTTCTTTTTTAGAAATCTTTGTTTTTCGAGTCCTTTAACTAAAATTAGAGGTGAACCTTTAAAAATGTTTGTCAGTTGTTTATTTAGTTCACGATATTCAATGTTGCCATAGTTCCAGTCGAGACCGTTTATTCTACTTTTATTGTAAGCATTCTGTTTTCTATACTTTTCATCGAGCCAGCGTTTCTCGTACGGCGGCTCAAACACTACTTGTTTTATATTGTCACTCGACAAATTGCAAAACGCCAATTCCTTTGCAAAATATTCATGCTCGTTACCGACAACGAATTGAATATCGCATATTCCAATTTTATGTGTCATAATCCCCTTTTTACACAATTTTTGTGACGGTATTTTGCAGGGGATGGTAGGTGAATAGTTTATCGTGTATAATCAGACAGAAGGCTGTCGTGCTCGCATGGAAATTTTCATGAGATTCAATCATCAACTTGATATCTACAACGCCCTTTTTGATAGCTTCCGGTTGTCGTGAGCAATCGAACACAATGAGCGGCGATATGGTTTTGAAGTCGTTTTTATTGAAAAGAGGTGCGTTTTTAGTTCCATTAAAATAGGTCTCCTGACCCTTCAGATACTTGTCGTAGACGATGTTGAAATCGTTTTTATCAAAATTCATCGTGAGCGGCTCGTAGGGATACGATTCGGAATTTAAAAAGAGTTTTGCCGACCGCAGTTTACAGTGATCGAAGACGCTGCTATCTTTCAGTTGAGTGCCGTCGCGTTTCGTCTGAAAACCTACGATGATCAAACGCGGCGTTTCGACTTGATTGGTAGTCGTCACGGTCCATACGTGTTTTGTGGAAAACGGCAGCGCAGGAAATTCATACAGATCCCACGCTCTAAACACAATGTTTTTATCTTTGTTCGCCGTCTTCAACAGTTTAATTTTCATTTCATTAGACGGTATGACATAGGGTACGTTCCATTTGATGGACGTTAATTCTATTTTACCCGTTTTCTGAGTTGTTCCGGCGTCTGCTTGTTTTGTTAAAATTGCCGAATGATCGTCTCTTTTACGTATCAATATCAGTTCTTGTTTACCGTTCACCATCACCCGCTTGTGATCGTGTGCAAAACCCAAAATGTATTTCAAAGGTATGCTGACGCTAAAATTCCCTTCCGAATCCAACAGGTTGGCATTGTTTGTAGTCAAATCCCAACCGCAGTTTGAAAGCGCTCTTACTTCGTCGGGACTGTGCAACACATAACCGACCATGGTGGACGATATGCCTACATTTTTAGTCGAGTCGAGTTGCATACCCCACAATTCATAGCGAATCTCCTCAAACAGATGCGCTATTCCGTTGTTAACGATGCTCGAAGTTGTAGCAGCTGTGTCGTCCTCGTAAGTCAATTTACCGCGCACTTCGAGCGTGCTGTCGTGAGGAAACGTGACGGCATCCTGATTTTGAATGGCTATGCGAATTTCATCGTTTTTTTTCAACTGATTGATGTTGTAGGGTTCTTGCGAATGTATGCGAATCGATTCTATACTTTCGTCTAGAACGATCGGAAAGTCAACGGCTAGAATATCTTGCATTTTTCCTCCCCTTTCTATTTTAATGCAAGTCCAATTGATCTTAGAAAATTTAAATTCTCACTACTGATTTTATTTTGCTTCTTCCCTTTATGACCAGAACCTTTTAATTTTATCTTTCTACTTTTCTTTTCAGATGTTGTTGTTGTTGTTGTTGTTGTTGCTGCTGCTACTGACTCATCGGTGGACAACGCTCGACTGATTCCGGTTGACGTTTGCAAACACTCTAAACGTTTGAGATGCAATCGCACAGTAACGGACTCGCCGTTGAAATCCACTAAACGATCGTCTTGATCGACAATAGTTATGCTAATGTAGTCTATAACTCGACGATTGATGGGCAAATAAATAACATTGCTCGGTGTTATCGATATTTTATAGCCCGGCTCCTCTTGCGGATAGAACTGAAAGAGAGTGTGTTCGGGCTGTCCGTTTAAATAGGAACCGCTGACAATATTACACTTTACTCTGATTGCGTTAATTTTTGTAATGTGAGCCGTAAAATCCGATTTGTGTACGGTGTTTGCTTCTAGCATATTGCGCTTCTTGCTGAAACCTAGCAGAGATCCCACGCTACCTTCGGCGCCAGTATCTATAATCACATCGCTCTTTATTTCCGTTTTCAACGTGTTGTTGTTTGCCATAATTCGAATGTTTCTATTCTCCTTTTTCAACTCATCGAGTAGGTAGTCGTTGATGTTTGTGATTTCGTACGCTCCCTTAGGTATCTCGATTGTTTTCCTATTGTTGTCGAGTATCGGAAAGTCGGGGTCATAGTAGAAAAACTTAATGTTGGTTTCGTCGATGTTTGGAATCGAGTGCCACGACTCAAATTCAATCAGTCCCAGTTGATATTCTTCATTCTCATCGAGCACGATCGACGGATAAAACGGACTGTTCAACACCGACTCGTTTCCGCTCAGGGTGAATGTGAACGACATTGTCCTTCTCTCTCTCTCTAATTGTTCAATAGGAAAGACAAACAGTGATGTCCGCACAAAACTGAATTGAATTTTTGTCTTCTCTCGTAGTTATATACTATGCTGCAACCTTTCAAATAATCCACCAACTCTCTCGGCGGCTGCAAGTTGCCGAAACTGTCAAAGTACTTTACGTTTTTGTTGACTTTTTTGTACGCGACCCAATGCGTTCCGGGACCGTCTCTATCGTCCAGATTTACTACAACGCTCTCGTTCTTTTTAGGTTTTTTTGGCAGCGCGTTTCTCATGTACACGCCTCTGAAAAATTTGACATTTAACATATTCGCGTATCGTTCAATCTCAGCATCGGTGAGCGCGTGTTTCGGCAATATTTTTAAAAGTTTTTTGAAGCCGTGCGAAAGGGTCTTAAAAAGAGACCATAGCCTCGCCGATAGGGTTTCAAGTAGAGTCCGCTTCCTTTTTTACCGATGGCTATGGCTTCCATTGTTTCGTTGTGACGATTCGCTTCAGCAAGTTTATCTCTGGCCTCCTTAGCATCTATGACGGTTTTGGCAACGCTCGCAGCTCCTCCGGTCAGAGCTCCCAATGCCGACAGACCGGCGAATAGCGGAATTAGCGGTAAAAATCCTCCCGTTCTAGGTACGGGTATCACTCGAGCGTCTTTCACTGCTGCAGTCGCATATTTGTTTACACCCGTCGAGTTTATCGAATCGAGTTCCAGCTGTGCTTGTTTAATTAGACTGTTCTTTATGGTAGAATTTTTAGTTTTCACACTTCTCCTTCTTCCGGCTTATTTTACTCGCCTGTTGACGCGTATGCGTTTTGGTGCAACAGCAGCAGCGGATGAAGCTCTCTTTCTTTTCCTACTGCCCATGCCGAGTTAAGTTTTAATTTTCATCGCGTTTGTCGTGAGCCAAGCGGCTGTCTTTTCGCTTAAACTAGCGTCCTTTGCCTTGACGCGACTCCAAGCTGTCTCGAGAAGTTTGCGATCGGCTAAGTGACGTTCTTTTAAATTCTTTGTGTTTGCGTAGGCTACGTCGTGCTCTTTGCAACCTTCGTCCAGCGGATTCACGCCGACGAAGCCTCTGTTCAAACGCTTCTCTAACTTTGTTCCGGGTCCGCAGAAACGATAGCCGGGTATGTGTAATTCGACCGGTAGTTTGTTGATTAAAGTATTGACGAGTCCACGTCCAGTGCGGTTATCACTTGTGGAATGAACGACGACCATCTTTTATACCTAACTGCGCAGCGTCTCCTTTTTATTCTAAAAAAATATTTCTAAGAGAAAAAAAAACGTAAAAGAAACAAAAAAAACAAACTATACCACGTCTTTTTTGAGTATCCACGAGTTGTGAGTGTCGTCAAGGCCCAACCACTTGACGTACAATCTATTGCCTTGTGTTTTCAAGACCTTCTCCACTAAATAGACGCTGTGATCGGGAACTTTTTGTAATTCCTCCTCGTAAAACCCACCCTTGATTGGTACGTTGTTTGCGTCTACCAGCTCGTAAGTGCGCGGATTTGTGGTCAGTTTCACCTTAGACACCGTAAAAATTTCAGTAGTCCAATTGGGCAGGTAGTCTTTGTCAAACACGTGTTTATACTTGCTGATACGTACGTGATCGCCCGCGTGTATTTTCTGTTTTCTCACATCTACTATTTTTAAATTAGAGTAGACAGTTTTCAGTAATTTCTTTTCATTTTTTGCATTCACCTCATTGGGTTTCATTTTTATCGTTCTGTGTCTGGTGTTGTTGTACTCGCTCACAATGTCTGGCAATATCTTGAGCCATTTATAATTTCCCTCGATGCTGAAGCGTTTCCACAGTCGCGCCTTCAACGTTCTTATAAGTCGCTCGACAATGCTGCTCTTTAAATTGCTAAAAGTCGAATAGTGATTGATGGAATATTTTTTCATTAAATTTTGAAAATTCACGTTGTAAAATTCCGTTCCGTTGTCCGTTTGCAGGTGTCGCGGTGGCTTTTTGAGTTTCTTTAAAATTTTCAACATTGCGTCCGCAACTTCCTTCCCGCGCTTGCTTTTCAACGGCACCGTCCACGCATACTTTGAAAATGCATCGATTACGGTTAGAATGTACTTGTAATTCTCATTCACGCCGGCGTACGGAATCATTTCGGCAAGATCGGCCTGATAGAGATCGTAGAGACCCTTGACGAGCACGCGTCTGCGCCGATAGTTTTTTCTCGCCGGTCTGTGCAGCTCGTTGACAATTCTAATTTTTTCCACGGAGACTTGTGTGCGGTTACTTTGCTTTCGGGGACGACGGCCGCGTTTCATTGTAAAATAGCGGATTTAAAAATATTTTTCTGTGTCGTACTTTTGATAGCGGCGATGATAAGGAGGAGGAGGGCGTTTTTACAAAGGGACTCTGCAGTCTCTCTTTAACAACAGATGCTACTTTCAAGTTTGTATTAGTTAATATAGGTTCCAATTTACTAGAGTCATTGACAAAATAAGAAGTATTTATAGTAGACTCTGCTACTGCTTTTTTTTTCATCGCAACGTGTTGAATCCTCACCGAAATATGGAGGTCTCAAATCTGCATACGGAATGTTTATTATTGTGTCGAGATAGCGCGTAACATGTTCAACCGCGGACACGTTTCCTTTTCTCTTCAACTTTTTTGCTTCACTAAAAGAAGCAGACGATTCCACAGCCGGTGGTGGTTTTCTTTTTTTATATAAATATTCAAACAGCGGATTTCTAGTCGTTGTCGTCGTCGTCGGAATCGTTTCATACACAGTTTCCCGATCGCTGAGAAAACTCACAGATTGTTCTTGATCACTAATGTCTGTATCGTCATAATAATAATAATTATTATCATCACCATAATCGTTTTCACTTTTTATATCAGTATTTTGCAATAATGTCATCAGTTTTTTTTCTTCTTCTTGTTGCGCATTATTGTATTGCCTAGTAGAATTTTCTCTGTTTCTTTTGTTCTGTTTTTTTTTCTTTTTTATTGCTGGCAAATTATTGAACGGTGATGAAGCAAACTGTTTTCTCTTGTACAATTCCGCTTCCACCATCTGCTTTCTAAGAATGCTGTAGATCTTTCTAATCGCATTTTCTGCATTTATCAATTTCTTTGTAAGTATTATTTTTTTGTTGCTGTTATAGCTTCTCATTGAGAGCAATTTACTATCGTAACAACGGATATCTCAAGTATATTTCCACGCCTAGCGTCACTCTGTCTTTGATTTTTAACGCTTTTTGTGCCGCACTAGCTAAAAATTTTATGCTATCGCCCGTCTTGATTTTAGTCGACTCGAGCGTCGTGTATAATTTATCATTTATAAATATATTCGTGTCTATAGGTGACGTTCTTATAGATAGAATTTCCATGCCGTCGACCTCCCGACCGAATATATACTCTACGAATCCTTCGGCCAAAGTATAATAATTTTGTTGTGTTAATTTAGCGTCTCGACTGAACAGACGAAGCATTAACTGCCCGCGATATTTTTTCAAAAAATCCTCTGTCAGAAGCGGAAAAGTTTCATTTTGAAAGCGCCACAACACTTTTTGTAAAATTCCGTTCAAAGCACTTACACTAACAGCGTCCTCTGAGTTTTTCGCCGCGCCGATGTTCGTCAATCTTCTGCCAGCGATGTCCAAATTATTATCTACAATTTTACATCCTACATCGAGAGCGGTAGTGTTAGCAGCAGAAGGAGCGTCGTTTAACTTCCACTGCTGACGACGTCGACTGTGTCTACCAAACTTATCTACGGGCATGTTGAGAGGACACTGACGATCGAGCGGCAAACAACACGCAATTTATTGAATAACGTTTGCCTCTCTCAATTCTTCCAGGATTGAAACTATTTCGTTCCTATGAGACGTGTTGCCGGCCTCCTGAGACGCGTACAGCAATTTGAGTCTGCCGACCAATTCGTTCAAATCGTTCCAGTACACGTGGCGGTGCTGCTGCTGCTACCGCTTGCGTATTGACATTTTTGTTTGCATACAGCGGCATGATTATGTTTTTGTATTTGTAGCCAACGTTGCTTTTGATCCTACCGTCTGCTTTCAGATGAGCGCGCGTATAGTCTAAAATCTTCTTGTATATTGCTCTATCCTTTTGTGTATACTCTTCGGGGTTTTTCATGAAAATCAGTTCATAAAGTCCCAGAGTGCCGACGATCTTGTAACTATCGATGACAAAATCGTCCGAGTCCTTAAGAAAGGCTATTTCTTTATCTCCAATCATGTATTTTCCATCTATAGATTTAACACCGTAAGTGTAGTCCTTTTCTCTCGCAGGCTTTCCATTTAAATATAGTTCAGAAAGAGTGGTGGCGGTGGTGTTGGGGGTGTTGGTGCGAGTCGTTGGCGTACTAGAAAATAGCGGTTCGTCGATTGTATGCTTCAAAACACTTTTATCATTTGCTTTGCGTGGAGTTTCATCATAATCACTATGCTGCACTTCTCTGTTTGATGTTTTAAATTCTCTCTTAAGATGCCGTTGTTGGTGTTTTTTTTCATCGCCTTCTTCTTCCTCCTCCTCCTCTTTTTTCACTCGATCGATTAGAACTTTTTTTAGCGGTTCAATGAGCGGCTTCAGTTGCGCTTCGACAGCTCTGCTCTGCTCAAAAGCACCCGATTTTATTAGATTATATTTATTTCGCACAGACTTAATGGCTCGTCTCAATCGTCTTCTAACTGAAATTTCATTCCTTTTTTTCCTATTCATAGCTACTAATACTACGGCACTGTGCAGAACACTGAGAGAGAGAGAGAGAGAGACAAGAGCACGAGCACCGTAATAACTGAAAGGGTCGCGTTTCAATTATATTTATACTTGCTGTTTCACTACTATGAATCTATCGAAATTAACTCTATATCTACCGGCGTTCATGTCCGAGTCTTTATCTATTACGAAAAAATAATTGTACTTGCCACCGGCCCAACACTCGACGCAGAGATTTTTAAAATCATGAAAAGACATATCGGTGTTCACAAAGTCGTCGTACGTGTGACGTAAGTTCATATCGTCCTGTTTGAAAAGCACAATAAGATTCGCATTGTCTCTGACCAACTGTTTAGGTATTTTACTGTACGACTGACACAGGTAAAAACTATCAACGCTGGCGTGTCGTCCCATGCTAAAATATTCGCGAATATTGCTTTGGTTTTCACAGGCAACGTCGTCGAAAATAAAAACAGAGTTGGGCTTGGCCTCGCTGGGATGAAGTATAGTTTCACGGTCAGTAAAAGTGTAAAAGCCCATTCCACTAACACCGCTTAAAATATCTGCAAGCAGTTGATACTTGTACTGCTGTAGAGAGTTTGAATAAACGTAGACATTTTCAAATTGAGTCCGTTGGTGTCAATGAGCAGGGAAACCATTACATTGGTCTTGCCGCAGTTAGAGGGTCCAACAATAATACACCTGACACTTGTGGGAAGTAAAATTCCATGTTTTTTTATCTTCGATGACTTTTCACTTTTTTCATCTAAATTTAAAATTTCAATTTTTATTGGTTGTTGTACAACTTTCATTTTTTTTCTATTCAACTTTCAAAACAACTGCACCACCACCTTTCAAAGCCGACTGAGGAAAAAGAAAAGGCTTAAGGTACTTTATTACTATCACACAGCCTACATAGCTCAGTTGGAAGATCATTGAACTTTTAATGGAAAGAAACGTCTGCAGGGTTCGAGTCCCTTCAATTTATTCAATTTGAAAATTCAAAGAAAAAACAAGACAGATACACAAACGGGCTGCTATATTTTTTCTACAAAAATTATTATTATGAATTTAACGAGTTCACTAACACACTAGTTAAAGCAAACAAGTTTAATTTATCGGTGTTTGGAGTCAATTGTGGGGTTATTGAAGAAATTAAAACACTACTTTATAAGCTCATGCAACTTGAAACATACAAGTAAAAAGGAAAAAAACTCTATAATTTTCAATTCTGACGATGATGACTAGACTCACACACACACTATTGATAGACTATAGATAGAATGCGTTTTCTGTGTAAATCACCATATGCAGTGACATTATTGTCACGATAAAAATCATCTAAAGGACACACACACATCTACCCACTTATATTATGATAATAATAGTTCTTTACTATAAAAGAAAAAAATAGTAGCAATGGTGGAATCGGTTTAAAGTCGTTTTTTTTTTTTTTTAATTTTTTAATTTATAAATTTAAACAGCTAGAAGCGACAGACGTCTCATCGTAAACAAAAACATTTCTTACAAAAATCTCAAATTTTGAAAAATAAAAAAGATATAGGCATTTGTGTAAAAAGACCCGCCCCACCACCATATCGACCCGTTACTCCCACCACATCCTTGAAAACATCCTTTTCTAAAGTGTCCTTAAAAAGTAAATATTCGTTAAAAAAAATTTTTCCCAAAATTATTTTTCCAAATTTTCAAAAATTTTCCGGGCACTATTCTTTACCGTCAAATATTAAACACATATGGTCTCTTGAAGAATTGGTGAAAAACGAAAATTTAGTTCTCGCGCAGAAAGATGTGCGGTTACAATTTTATATATCATGTAATCACTCAATAAGACATAAATATTACTTAAGTAATCAATTATCTATTAATTAAAAAATAAATACAGTCTATCACAAAAACAATTATCTAATAGAGCGTTATTAAAATGTAAAAACCAGATATTTCTAACAAGTACTATGTTTATCTCGTACATAATGGCATTATGATTTGTATGCAGACCTCGTTTTTTTTTAACACATCTAGTCGTAATAAGCCCATTTTCGCAACTAGACATACAATCTATTATTACTTGTGAATTTTAGAAGCAAATTCAGCATTTAAAACAGTTCTATTGTTCACATGTTAAAATTATAATAAGTAACTTATAGATACGTGTTAATGATATGAGCAGTTTTTTAAACACGGTTATTCATCGTTTAATTACGACTGCACACCGAGTGCAATAATTGAACGCAAAACTGTTGTCGCTCAGATCTGATGGAAGAAGAGATTAGCTGTATATATGTGGCGTTTCAAATCGGCCCGCCAGATAACGCCAGCAGTTCAAGATGCAAGCAGCCTCATCCCACGCTTCGACTTCTCACCGCACAGCAGCGCTGCTGAGGGCAGTAGCGCGTCACCCGACGAACGCCACTAGGTCGAGATTCACCGATGACGACAGATCAAACAGCTAACAGTTAAAAATGTCGTTTCATGTTATGAGTGCAATATCAGTGTTAAGTGTTGTTTATTAGTTCTTAAATATAATTAATAGAAGTGTTGATTCTACCTAATGCTAGCAAGCCTTTTCTGTTCTCAAATATTATATAAATATATAACGTATTATTTAAAACTATGGAACTGTAGAAACATTGCAAGTTTCTTTGTACTACATTCATTTTTTCATTAAGATAAGAATCACGAGAAGCTGATTTCTTTTTTGAAGACCACCCCAGCCGGTTAGGTGCACGTCTTGGGCCTAGCACCAATTCATATTTTCAAATAATCATTCAATTGACACTTTTAAAGGCTCTCAGACTCGCACCCGGAAACTGAGAGCTTGTAATAGTGTATAAGTAAATCGAGAATCATAAGGTGTGAAATTTAAATAATATTTGACATTGGGTAATAGTGAAATGCCCCCTTCCATTGACTAGTATTCACCTTTTTAAAACGCTTTTTCTTGAAATTTTATTTTGTTCTTCTAACACGACGGCTGTCTCACTTATTTAATTCTATAAACATTCACGTATAGAAGTGTGATGGTTATATGACGTATAATTTATAAATTTATAAAATCATTGCTGACAATATTTTAAACTAATAAGTAAAACGACAGGAACATTTAACGTAAAGTTCAAAAAATGATGCCAAATAGCTTTGAATTAAATGTGAAATGTTGAGAAATTGTGGTTTGGACTGCCCGCCGCATTCGACCCGACGTCAATAGAGATTATGTGTCATAATATAGAAAATACATTAAGAATATCAGTACCTTCCTGGTTTTTATTAACTTAACGGACCACTGTTCAGAATGCGTTACGTGCCACAATTACCGGTGTATGGCAAAAAAGGCATTACTTGAATGCGTTAAGTACGAAGAGTCTTCGCTGAGAGAAGGGATTTTCTCGTTGTTATTATTGTATCTAAATGCGTCTATTGTATTATAAACACTAAACTCTTTTCTATGGAAACTGTACAGTGAATTAACACACAAGACGTGAAGTCGCGATTTGAAGCAGTCATACCAAACTGGTGTATTATAATACAAAATGTGCGATGTAATAATAAGAGATAAAAACACAAAACAAGCTGTTATCCTCCAACTATATCGATTGTACGGATTTAAAGTCACAAAAAGAAACACTTATATTTGAAGATTTAAAAACTTAAAATTATATTTGAAACTGACGAGGATATAGTCATAGATTTGTAAAATAACCTGCGTTGTTCCTTATAAGAGAATAGCAAATTTCAAACTCCACAATATTTTAATTATGAACAGTTTATTTTGGATAAAACCTTTTATATATTTACTAACGGCCCAGGTCCCATCACTTCATCCGAATGCAAATTTAATATATAGATGTAATAAAACCTTAGCCCGCGATTTGTTATTATTGTTTTTTTTTTTGGTGTAATAATATATTTTATGCCTGGTATGGTTTTGTGTCTCTGTAAATTTAATTCTCCTATCTCTCGAAAAAAAACAACAACCTTTAAATAAATTTTTTTTATGTGCGTCGTTCGTTAAATCGATACGTTACACACTCGCTTTATTCGCTCGCTAACTTTGAATAAATCCTATTTTCAGTAGGATAAAACCGGGCTTATAAATATTCCTCAAAAAATAGCTATCGAAAAAATGTTAAAACTACATTCAAATCTGATCAATATTACAATGTGCGGATGTTGTCAATAAAAAACTGATATATTTGTTGCTCGGGGGCGAAAAAGGAAAAAAAGCGGTGATCGCAAACAAGACAAAGAACCTTAAATGTTTACTATACAATAATGTAATGTTTTTTTTACTATATAACGGAGCGCGTCTTAAAGATCCGTTCACGTACATATAAACAGGTCAAATCACGTACCGCTCAATGTCAGACGTTCCATAACATTCTTTGCATATTAATTAATAAGCAGGAGTCAATCCGTTAGAAATGCTCTATAGCTGATACGCATATATTTGTCTCTATTCAAAGCTTTACGAGTATATGCACGTATCATTAAAGACTGTATTGTATAATTTTGTTGATAAATCTTAATTCATAGCAATTACTAGAGCGAAAAATTCAATAATTAAATGTATTTATATTTTTTAAAATTAAAACTCATAATTAATGCAAAGTGTTAGAATATAAAAAAGATAATCTTTTGTTTTATATTATCGTGTATTTTATAAATGCTAAATGTTTTAGACGCTTGAATAAAAAACCCACATCGTTAGGTACGAAATGTGATATTCGACTTACCACCACGTAATATAAGATTATTACAAATTTGCTGAAATATTTATTTGTTTGAATAATTCTTAATGTTAAAAACCTGTTTTTGTTGTGTGTAGATATACTGCTGCATACATTACCATTTCCGCGCATATCCTCAACGTATTGACCTAACATACCGACTGTTTTATAATAACGTGTTGTTTAAATATTTTTCATTCTTTTGTATTAAAATAGTTTATAAAATTACATATTTAAAATAATTTGTATACTTGTAACGTGTATGTATATGACCATACCATTTAAACAACACGTTATTATAAAACATTCCGTATACATGCTGCATCGCGTAGTTGTCAAGATTGTAAGTACTTCAGGCCAGCGTCAACAGTCAGTCAACGTGTGCGAAACGCTAATGATCTCTCTCCAGAGTCGGACTATATAAACGGAAATGTTTTTTTTTCTCGTTCAAGGAAAATGGTGTGTGTTTGTGCATGTCTGCTGTGTGTGTGTGTGTGTGTGTGTGTGTGTGTGTGTATCTCTCTCTGCGTGTGTTGTGAGTGTATATTCAATGTCAAAAATGGACGTCGTCTTTTCTTTCTTTTTGCGTTTACATTTTGTTGTTTCAACCACACAATGGTGGGAGGGCGGAACCTTTCTTACGTCACGTTTTCAAAGCGGCCATATTTTTATGGAAAAAAAATCAACAACCAGTGAAGTCGGTTGCGGCGGCTTATAGGCGTACCTTTACGCGAAAAGTGGAGGACTAAGACCAATCAGACGTCGCAGACGTAACGACTACCATATTTCAACATGTGCATGCGAACAAGTTTTCATAGCAAGTTCTATCCCCACTCCAAACTGGGTTGGGCTTCAACTGGAGGGCCGGAGGGACACTGCTCTCTCGTATTTTAACTACTGATATTGTTGCCGATAGGCATTTCAAATATAGGTGCTGATAGGCATTTCAGATGTAGTTTCCGATAGGCATTTCAAAAATAGGTGCCGATAGGCATTTCAGATATAGGTGCCGATAGGCATTTCAGATATAGTTGCCGATTATCATTTTAAAAATAGGTGCCGATAGGCATTTTAGATGTAGTTTCCGATAGGCATTTCAAAAATAAGTGCCGGTAGGCATTTCGGATATAGGTGCCGATAGGCATATCAGATATAGTTGCCGATAGGCATTTAAAATATAGGTGCCGATAGGCATTTTAAATATAGGTGTCGATAGGCATTTCAGATATAAATGCCGAAAGGCATTTCAGATATAAGTGCCGATAGGCATTTTTGATGTGGTTGCCGATAGGCATTTCAAATATAGGTGCTGATAGGCATTTCAGATCTAGTTTTCGATAGGCATTTCAAAAATAGGTGCCGATAGGCATTTCAGATATAGGTGCCGATAGGCATTTCAGATATAGTTGCCGATTGGCATTTGAAAAATAGGTGCCGATAGGCATTTCAGATATAGAAGCCGATAGGCATTTCAAATATAGGTGCCGATAGGCATTCCGGATATGGTTGCCGATAGGCATTTCAAATATAGGTGCTGATAGGCATTCCAGATGTAGTTTCCGATAGGCATTTCAAAAATTGGTGCAGATAGGCATTTCAGATATAGGTGCCGATAGGCATTTCAGATATAGTTACCGATTGGCATTTTAAAAATATGTGCCGATAGGCATTTCAGATATAGAAGCCGATAGGTATTTCAAATATAGGTGTCGAAAGGCATTTCAGATATGGTTGCCGATAGGCATTTCAAATACAGGTGCTGATAGGCATTTCAGATATAGTTACCGATTGGCATTTTAAAAATAGGTGCCGATAGGCATTTCAGATATAGAAGCCGATAGGTATTTCAAATATAGGTGTCGAAAGGCATTTCAGATATGGTTGCCGATAGGCATTTCAAATATAGGTGCTGATAGGCTTTTCAGATGTAGTTTCCGATAGGCATTTCAAAAATAGGTGCCGATAGGCATTTCAGATATAGGTGCCGATAGGCATTTCAGATATAGTTGCCGATTGGCAGTTTACAAATAGGTGCCGATAGGCATGTCAGATATAGAAGCCGATAGGCATTACAAATATAGATGCCGATAGGCATTCCAGATATGGTCGCCGATAGGCTTTCAAATATACGTGCTGATAGGCATTTCAGATGTAGTTTCCGATAGGCATTTCAGATATAGGAGCCGATAGGCATTTCAGATATAGTTGCCGATTGGCAATTTAAAAATAGGTGCCGATAGGCATTTCAGATATAGAAGCCGATAGGCATTTCAAAGATAGGTGCCGATAGGCATCCCAGATATGGTTGCCGATAGGCATTTCAAATATAGGTGCTGATAGGCATTTCAGATGTAGTTTCCGATAGGCATTTCAAAAATAGGTGCCGATAGGCATTTCCGATATAGGTGCCGATAGGCATTTCAGATATAGTTGCCGATTGGCATTTTAAAAATAGGTGCCGATAGGCATTTCAGATATAGAAGCCGATAGGCATTTCAAAGATAGGTGCCGATAGGCATTCCAGATATGGTTGCCGATAGGCATTTCAAATATAGGTGCTGATAGGTATTTCAGATGTAAATTCCGATAGGCATTTCAAAAATTGGTGCCGATAGGCATTTCAGATATAGGAGCCGATAGGCATTTCAGATATAGTTGCCGATTGGCAATTTAAAAATAGGTGCCGATAGGCATTTCAGATATAGAAGCCGATAGGCATTTCAAATATAGGTGCCGATAGGCATTCCAGATATGGTTGCCGATAGGCATTTCAAATATAGGTGCTGATAGGCATTTCCGATGTAGTTTCCGATAGGCATTTCAAAAATAGGTGCCGATAGGCATTTCAGATATAGGTGCCGATAGGCATTTCAGATATAGTTGCCGATTGGCATTTAAAAATAGGTGCCGATAGGCATTTCAGATATAGAAGCCGATAGGCATTTCAATTATAGGTGCCGATAGGCATTCCAGATATGGTTGCCGATAGGCATTTCAAATATAGGTACTGATAGGCATTTCAGATGTAGTTTCCGATAGGCATTTCAAAAATTGGTGCCGATAGGCATTTCAGATATAGGTGCCGATAGGCATTTCAGATATAGTTGCCGATTGGCATTTTAAAAATAGGTGCCGATAGGCATTTCAGATATAGAAGCCGATAGATATTTCAAATATAGGTGTCGATAGGCATTTCAGATATGGTAGCCGATAGGCATTTTAAATATAGGTGCTGATAGGCATTTCAGATGTAGTTTCTGATAGGCATTTCAAAAATAGGTGCCGATAGGTATTTCAGATATAGCTGCTGATAGGCATTTCAGATATAGTTGCCGATTGGCATTTTAAAAATAGGTGTCGATAAGCATTTCAGATATAGAAGTCGATAGGCATTTTAAATATAGGTGCCGATAGGCATTCCAGATATAGTTGCCGATAGGCATTTCAAATATAGGTGCTGATAGGCATTCCAGATGTAGTTTCCGATAGGCATTTCAAAAATTGGTGCCGATAGGCATTTCAGATATAGGTGCCGATAGGCATTTCAGATATAGTTACCGATTGGCGTTTTAAAAATAGGTGCCGATAGGCATTTCAGATATAGAAGCCGATAGGTATTTCAAATATAGGTGTCGAAAGGCATTTCAGATATGGTTGCCGATAGGCATTTTAAATATAGGTGCTGATAGGCATTTCAGTTGTAGTTTCCGATAGGCATTTCAAAAATAGGTGCCGATAGGCATTTCAGATATAGGAGACGATAGGCATTTCAGATATAGTTGCCAATTGGCATTTTAAAAATAGGTGCCGATAGGCATTTCAGATATAGAAGCCGATAGGCATTTCAAATATAGGTGCCGATAGACATTCCAGATATGTTTGCCGATAGGCATTTCAAATATAGGTGCTGATAGGCATTTCAGATGTAGTTTCCGATAGGCATTTCAAAAATAGGTGCCGATAGGCATTTCAGATATAGGTGACGATAGGCATTTCAGATATAGTTGCCAATTGGCATTTTAAAAATAGGTGCCGATAAGCATTGCAGATATAGAAGCCGATAGGCATTTCAAATATAGGTGCCGACAGGCATTCCAGATATGGTTGCCGATAGGCATTTCAAATATAGGTGCTGATAGGCATTTTAGATGTAGTTTCCGATAGGCATTTCCAAAATTGATGCCGATAGGCATTTCAGATATAGGTGCCGATAGGCATTTCAGATATAGTTGCCGATTGGCAATTTAAAAATAGGTGCCGATAGGAATTTCAGATATAGAAGCCGATAGGCATTTCAAATATAGGTGCCGATAGGCATTCCAGATATGGTTGCCGATAGGCATTTCAAATATAAGTGCTGATAGGCATTTTAGATGTAGTTTCCGATAGGCATTTCAAAAATAGGTACCGATAGGCATTTCAGATATAGGTGCCGATAGGCATTTCAGATATAGTTGCCAATTGGCATTTTAAACATTGGTGTCGATAGGCATTTCAGATATAGAAGCCGATAGGCATTTCAAATATAGGTGCCGATAGGCATTCCAGATATGGTTGCCGATAGGCATTTCAAATATAGGTGCTGATAGGCATTTCAGATATAGTTCCCGATAGGCATTTCAAAAATTGGTGCCGATAGGCATTGCAGATATAGGTGCCGATAGGCATTTCAGATATAGTTGCCGATTGGCATTTTAAAAATAGGTGCCGATAGGCATTTCAGATATAGAAGCCGATAGGAATTTCAAATATAGGTGTCGATAGGCATTTCAGATATGGTTGCCGATAGGCATTTCAAATATAGGTGCTGATAGGCATTTCAGATGTAGTTTCCGATAGGCATTTCAAAAATAGGTGCCGATAGGCAATTCAGATATAGGTGCCGATAGGCATTTCAGATATAGTTGCAGATTGGCATTTTAAGAATAGGTGCCGATAGGCATTTTAGATGTAGTTTCCGATAGGCATTTCAAAAATAGGTGCCGATAGGCATTTTTAGATATAGGTGCCGATAAGCATTTCAGATATAGTTGCCTATTGGCATTTTAAAAATAGGTGCCGATAGGCATTTCAGATATAGAAGCCGATAGGAATTTCAAATATAGGTGTCGATAGGCATTTCAGATATGGTTGCCGATAGGCATTTCAAATATAGGAGCAGATAGGCATTTCAGATGTAGTTTCCGAAAGGCATTTCAAAAATAGGTGCAGATATGCATTTCAGATATAGGTGCCGATAGGCATTTCAGATATAGTTGCCGATTGGCATTTTAAAAATGGTTGCCGATAGGCATTTCAGATATAGTTGCCGATTATCATTTTAAAAATAGGTGCAGATAGGCATTTTTGATGTAGTTTCCGATAGGCATTTCAAAAATAGGTGCCGGTAGGCATTTCGGATATAGGTGCCGATAGGCATATCAGATATGGTTGCCGATAGGCATTTAAAATATAGGTGCCGATAGGCATTTTAAATATAGGTGTCGATAGGCATTTCAGATATAAATGCCGAAAGGCATTTCAGATATAGGTGCCGATAGGCATTTTTGATGTGGTTGCCGATAGGCATTTCAAATATAGGTGCTGATAGGCATTTCACATATAGTTTTCGATAGGCATTTCAAAAATAGGTGCCGATAGGCACTTCAGATATAGTTGCCGATTGGCATTTTAAAAATAGGTGCCGATAGGCATTTCAGATATAGAAGCCGATAGGCATTTCAAATATAGGTGCCGATAGGCATTCCAGATATGTTTGCCGATAGGCATTTCAAATATAGGTGCTGATAGGCATTTCAGATGTAGTTTCCGATAGGCATTTCAAAAATAGGTGCCGATAGGCATTTCAGATATAGGTGCCGATAGGCATTTCAGATATAGTTGCCGATTGGCATTTAAAAAATAGGTGCCGATAGGCATTTCAGATATAGAAGCCGATAGGCATTACAAATATAGGTGCCGATAGGCATTCCGGATATGGTTGCCGATAGGCATTTCAAATATAGGTGCTGATAGGCAGTTCAGATGTAGTTTCCGCTAGGCATTTCAAAAATTGGTGCCGATAGGCATTTCAGATATAGGTGCCGATAGGCATTTCAGATATAGTTACCGATTGGCATTTTAAAAATAGGTGCCGATAGGCATTTCAGATATAGAAGCCGATAGGCATTTCAGATATAGGTGCCGATAGGCATTTCAGATATAGTTGCCGATTGGCATTTTAAAAATAGGTGCCGATAGGCATGTCAGATATAGAAGCCGATAGGCATTTCAAATATAGGTGCCGATAGGCATTCCAGATATGGTTGCCGATAGGCATTTCAAATACAGGGTGTCTCACCGAACGTTGGCTAACATGGGTAACTTTGTTATTAGTGGAGATAGAAAGTCGGTTAAATGAGCAAAGTAGTGCAGAAAATTGGGCTCATTAACATCCCGTCGAAAAAACAATTAAATTTTGACACCTTATGAATTTATTCAAAAATAGTGAGAATTGCCATTTATGAAAACTGGCCATAACTTTTTTATTTATGAAGATATTTGAAAATTTCATTAACCATTTTTTGATAACTTTTGTAGGTCTTTTTAGTAGCGTAGGTTTAATTTTTTTATTTCCACTACATAATGAGATATTGACATGAACTTTCGATTTTCTTATGGACGGCATTTTTGATTTTCAGATATTCGAATTCTACTTATTTTTCTGAATAATTTGACATAGCATATCCTATATTTAAACCAATCAGAAGCTACAAAACTGACAAAAATAGCTTTTTGGCGTTATCAAAGTGTGCCGTGTAAAACGAAATTTGTTGAAACAAATACATATCGACAGGTTAACAATCTGTCGAGCGATCGCTACAGTTTTGCTAATTCATTTTGTTTGATTTACTCTCTAAGATGGCTCAAGCATTTTTAAATTTGGAGAAACAGGCTATTATTGCGCATACATTCAGCGTAACAAAAATACCACGTGAGTAGATGATAATAGGTATGTCCTGGACCAACCGATTTGATGACGTTTCAGGTCGCAGAATCGCTCATTTTTGCCCCCACCACTTTTAATAATTTGTGCAATATTTGCATGCCTCAGTGTCGTCAACGACGACTCTCTCGACGTTCTTCGTTAATAGCCCCCCTACCCCACCGCCCCCCCTCTTCCGCCCCCCCCATCCGACGACAAGAGTTCGTCGAGACGTTGCAACGGGGTTATTTTTTTACTGATGCGTTTGAATGGTATATTGTAGTTTATTGCAAAAGATAACCCCAGGTAGGTATGCAATCTGCAATACATGAGCTAGAGCGATGTCTTCGATATTTTAATCGCCTACAACGTAGGCAGCCCGCACAGCTTTTTTTTCATGCCAGAGCCAGTGTGTTTTCGAACCCGGGACCCTTAGGTCGACCGTCCGACACTGTACCACTGAGCCATGACAACGTGTTGTCGAAGCGTCGTTAAAACATGTATATATAAAACACGTCGCTTCTACAGCTGATCATTTAAGGTTGATTGAATACAAGCAAAAATGTGGTTACAGGCTGTTCTAATACTGCGGTGCCTTGTTATCAAGTACAATATGTGATGCGTTATAATTGGAATTTATTACAATAGGTTATAATAATAAGCATGTATTTTATTTATATCAAATTTTCTTATTTTATTTTAAAACATCATATTATTATAAAAATCTTCCTAGTAGCTTTTTTATAGGTTCAGACAGGAATAAATTCTAGAGGTTAGATAAAAGAATATTACTTCTATAATAATATTGTCCTCGCAATAAGTTTTATTAATTTGTTAGCTTTGCACCTCTCCAAACTGTTCACTTTTACAATACATCACTCACGTACTATGCTATAAAACTGCAATGAGCTGTTATTTGTCAATAGCTAAACGTTGAGAAATTAAAAATTAATTACTACTCAATAATAAACCTGAAATAACAAATAACTTGCATAATTGTTTTATTACAATAAAGGTTAGATTACTTTTACAAAATACGTTACTTCTGAACGCCGAGGTCCGACAACTGGATTCATGAATCTAAAATGTAATTTAAACTTTCTAGCAAAATCAATAAGATCATTTATTTCTGACTCACTATTTGAGTCACTGCTACTCAAACTTTCCCCATCCTTGTCAACTGAACTATAATATCTTCTTAACGAGTCAACAGCTACAGTGGCTGAAAAAATGACGTATAACCTTTAATTCCTCTTATACTTGTTATTTTATTTTCATGATGCGACAGCCGGTGTGGTTTATAAAAACTGGAATATTATCTGATAGATTTATTTTTATCCGACTCAAAATATTTATTCCGATATTGTACGCGTCGTTAGTGTTGGAACTTTTAAATCTTTCCATCATGATTCTAAGTAAATAAAAATATATTGTCAACATAGTTTTTTTGTTTTTAAATTTTGTTTAGTTATGTTTTTTTGTTTTTAGAATTTTGGAAATAAATAATAACATTTTTTAAGTACTTTTTTATTTATATTACATTTTTTTAAACATTAAATATTAATTAACATAAAATAATAAAATAATAATATACAATAGGCGCTAAAACTACGCCGAAAATAAGAATTGCATGCAAAAGACGTAAAGTATCTTTCCATCGCATAGATCGAAAATCTGAAAAAAATAAAACAAACCGTTTTAGTATATTAATACTTACATCCGACAAATTCATACATGATAATTTAACATTTTCATATATATATTATATTCGATAAATTAACTCCAGTAATTATAATAATTACTTGTAACAGGTTGGAACAGGTTGGGTTCGTTACAAAAAATAATTAATGTAGTCAAGCACGTTTTTTTTTGGAGAAACAAAAAACTAATTTTCACGGTCCTGTGAATGATTTTTAATAGTTAAAATTAACAGTATAACACATCTAGTAATTTGTTCATCGAAATTTATTCACAAAACAAACTATTAAGGCTGTGGGTTTGTATTATACAATCACACATGAAATTATAAAATACATCAAATTATATCAATACAATCACACATGAAATTAAAAATACATCAAATTATATCAAAATATTGCAAAGTATCAAATTATATCAAAATATTGCAATGTATATCAAAAGAATGAAGTTGCTTGTATTACACATTGTCGACGACTTCCCACACTTGTGGTATTCGACTGTCGTCGGCAGTCATCGTATGCTCAATGACTGAGCTGACACCAGTGGCGGCGTCGATAGACATTATGTCTTGTTAAAACAGTTAAAATTAACAAAAAATAGGTATAATAGTCAAAATTGCCATTCGTAGTTCAATTGAATAATATATCACTTCACACACTCGCTTTTCGACATGTACTACTAGGTCTGCCTCACGTCTTCCAGTCCAACGTTGATTTTTACACAAATAACGAACTCTAATACAAAAAAGAACTCGCTTTTAATTTAAACGAAATTCTTAATCATATTTTGAGTCCGCAACTTGTGCAGTTGCGGGGAATTTTATGTGCGGAGTTGCGGGGAATTGAAAGTTGCTTCTACGTCTTTTAAATGCAATTCTTATTTTTTGTGTAATTAAGCACAGGTGAGAGAGAGAGATACAATTCTTATTCGGCGTTAAGCACAGGTGAGAGAGAGAGATTGTAGATTATAGACGCTCAGATGAGATACAATTCTTATTCGGCGTGTAATTCGGATACATACAATTCTTAATGATAAGGACGATGTTTGAGCTACCACCAGAAGGTGGTTGAGTTGACAGTCAGTCATGTATTAAAGAAAACTCGTTTATAGCTCTTCGCAGTAATATAGAAGTTTGCAATATAACTGTTCGCAGTAATATAGAAGTTTACAATATGGCTCTTCGCAATAACATAGAAGTTTGCAAGTCAAAGTTTTTAAGGTTGGAAAAAATAAAAAAAGATATATTTTTCCGTAATAAAAGTAAAAGGAATAACGTATATTTTTTTCGTAATAAAAACAAAAGTAATAATTAAAAAAATGTACATACATATAAACCATGCACTGCATGCATGTAAACAAAATTTTTAAAATAAAAAAAGATATTTTTGGCTTGGAAGGGCATTTCCTCCCCTCCATGAATATGCTTATAGCGGCAATCCTCGCTTATACATACAATAAATTGTATAAAATGGAATTTTTTTAAAGATTGTATAAACAAAGAATAATTTTCACAATGTGCAAATTGTATTAAAAAATTAGGACACGAGGTTGTTACTAAATTATCAAAAAAGGAAAAAATACAATGCAAATAAATGTTTCGTGTTTTTTAGCAAAAAAAAAATTTTTTAAACATCATCCAGAAAAAAATCGGTTAAATATGTTAAAAATAAAAATTTAATAAAATGTAAGAGATTTAAAAATATATAAATGTCTTTTCGATATAAACAAAACGTTTAATGTGATGATTAATCATTTATAATCAATATAATAATATAAACTAAAAGTTTATAACAACTTTTTCTAGAAAGATCAATATAATATTAATATAAACTAAAAAAAGTTTACAAAGACTTTCCAGAAAGCTGTACTACCATCGGATGTGGGTATTGAAAGGACACTCTTAATACTAAAATAAATTTAAAAACAGATAAATAAAATAAGCAGTTAAAAATAATAATAAAATTCTTACCAGTTTTTATTTAATTATTACGACGGTTCCACCATTTAAAAAACTATAAGTTAATGAAGTAGCACATACGCTGGTCAACCTCTTTTATACGGTTTTAAGAGATTAAATCGCATCATATGATAAGTCATAGGCGGGTGTATAAGGATTTTAATACACACATTCAACCACATTTTAATAATCAACCGGATGTTCCAGCATACATTGTGTTATATGAAATTATTTACAGTGTCTCTTGTAGTAACTGAAGAGTAACAAGATATTTTTAACCGACACGTAATCGAGAGATCCTGGGTTTGAATCCCGTAAGCGACATTGTGAATAAATAATTTTTCAAACGTATAGCACTCTCAAAAACACATACAGATGTTTCTGTAATGCTGTATTATGTAAAAAAATAAGTGCAGTTTAATTAAATATTTTTATTCAATTAATTTCATTAATTTTATATTGTTTGCAATTTCCATATACAAAATGACGTATTATTTTCCATAATAGCATACGGCATAAAATCATACATTTATAGCGACCTTCGGATTAAGTTCGCATAATAAAGCCACACTGCCTGTATCAGCAAATACACTATATTGTCGGCAGGGTTTTGGCACTGCGACCCGGGTTTTTAATACTTAACATCAAGTGGGTTGTAAAAAAAATATTTTAGGATTTTTTTGCATTGATCGCTATGTGAGGTTTAGAAATGATGTGTAAAATAAGCTATTGGACTTCAAATTATTATTTAGATAATAAGATATTTCAACATAATATATTGTAAATAATAAACTCTCAAAATAAAAGTGCGACACTGGTATATTATATTTTGTAAACAAATAAAAAGCCGCACCTAGATTCTAAATGGTATGTATGTATTTAGTAAGGCTGTTTTTACACTAATTACATTAAATTAACAATTCAACACAAAACAATAGTTTATCCTAAATTTACGTAGGTTATCCATAGAATTAGCTACAGAACTAATTGTATGAGGGGTGGTAATTACAAATCTATCTGATAATTTGTTATGTCTTTTGTTATTTTAATGTTTTTTTTAAATCTCAACATTTTTTTTGTAATGCAAGCCTATATTACATTTTTTTTTAAATTACCCTATTTAAAATAATAACATCTTTTTTTAAATTGAATATTAATTCAATCTGTGTTTTTTTGTGTAAAGCATATCCAAGTTAAACTTCAAAGTAAAAAGTTGAGGATCTCGTCTTATTTTTCACCGCGTGACCGCGGAACTAAAAAAAGATATATTAAAAAACTATAGCTTTAGAGAGAAGTTATACATTACAGTTTTACGTATATGTGTAATGTCGCCTTCCTAGTGTGAAGGTACCTTTACAGATTTGTAATGACTATAAATATTGATGCGTTGAAAACAAGTTGATAAAAATGAAAAAAACAATATTAACCTTGATTAGTATTCAAGTGATGTGTTAATGTAATATATATTGCAACAACAACACTGTCTATGAATTCTGATCACGAAAATCAGAAAAACAAAATCTTCTCTTATTATAGACTCTCCACACGTGCACATAACATACGATATAAAAAATAACCACCTCTGTAACGTTAAGTTCTCTTTGGTATGTCAGTTAAGTGTAGAAAACAGTCTATAATAGCGATGTGGTGATGTCTGCAGTGCGCTAAGCAAGGTTTCAATAACGAGAGAGAAAGTTTTTTTTACGTTTATTAAAAACGGACCGAAACCCATTTGCCAACATCAGATTATTGTGCACGAGGTCAGTGTTCAGTAAACGTTTTTTTGCTTCAAAGTTTTTTTTGTATTAATACTGAAGTAAGTACCAAATTTATTATATATTAAATTATGCAATTATATCACCATAATATAAACATATAGAACTCTTTAATTTTTTATAGTATTACAAAGTTGAAAAAATCAATAGATATAATATCCGAGAAACATAAAAGCGATTAATAATTGATAGTTTCAATATTATTTACAGAGAAAATTAATAAAAAAATGAGTGATATTTACCGTATTATTGAATAAGCAGTATGAATTACAAGAAAACGTGTTAACGTCGCAAACATCAAGTTTACGTTTCTGTGGTAATTCAGTTTGTTTACGTCGTTGTAAATAAATTTTCTTGCTGACAATTTTTCCTTTCCATCGATATTGTCTGCAGGCTGTGTTCACTCAGTATATTTCTATCAGAATTTGTATTTTTAAATCGTTCCCAGGTCACGGCAAGGCGCTTCGAGCGATTTTCATTTTTTGCAACCATGGAAACGTTTATATTTTAAATTGTAATCAATCTAGAGTTCACAAACTGTCATTCAAAAAATTGTTTTATCATTTATAAAATAATATTTGATATAAGAATGGGTCGTTATTGTGACGAACTGTGAAAAATCTCAAAGTACGATTATTTTACATGTCCTAAGCAATCACGAGGTAAGTTACACTTGTGATCTAAAAGCATTTATCATTTTCAATGTATTTTGTAAATTCCAGTAAATTCATACTGTTTAGCTACTATATTATAAGCTCCACGAAGTTTAAATTATAGCAATTTTTTAATTTTACAAATGAGATAAGTCTTAAATGAGTTATTGAGAATATTGAAACAAATATAACAATCAAATATAGACAATAAATGTGATTATCTTTCAAACCATCGATTATCTAAGTTGTTCGTTCTTTTATTTAGGTTTTAGAAGAAAGTTCGAAAGGAAGCGACACCAAAAGGATAGTCGATTTATCACCAAAAGGCTCGCTATTATTACAAAGTCGCCAGAGGCATGCTAAAAACCGCCAGAAAAATCGACTTGAGTAGGTACAGGAGATAATCATAAACGCATAGAACTTCTATGCGTTTATGATTATTTATGATTATCTATGATAGAAGCCTTAATACGACCAGGTACTCAGTGCACAAGCGTTTATTCGGTGTGTAATGAAGTAATTGTGTTATTTAAAATAAACTGACGTTTATTCTGATAGCACAACTTTGCAAGTATTTTTACATAAGGACTTATGTAAGTAAAGTAAATAATATATTAAGAGAATTAGATTTGCTAACGATAATATTAAAAAACTAGATTTAAAAAATATTCTATTAGAAATAGTAAGTTTTCAAAAAACTCACTATTTCAATCTTCATATTTTTTTTATTTTTTTAATTTGAATTTTGCGGTACCGGTAAAATAGCATCAGCAGCGCCACTTGCACTGGTGACCTGGGACAGAACAAAAATGTAAAATTTGACCTTGAACGTCAAGTCTATAAAACTATCTAATCTATGATTGTCTGTAAGGGTTTTTCTAAAATTGGATAATACCAACTATTAAAATGGTGCGGTGTTGTAACGCTTTCCTGAATAAAAAAAACAAGAATTATTTTAATCATTAAATAAAATAGAATTAAATTGGAAATTTACAAACGTATGTATTTGTCCCCTAATTTTTCACTTTAATTTTTGGAATGATTTGTGACGATGATCAGTGACAAAAAATTAAAAGTTTTTTATTTTTTTTAAATTTAAATTCAAGGTACAGTCACAAACAATAGTTATTTTACAATTTTCACTTATATTTGTTGACATTGCGTAAATCGTTGTTTGACCAATCTATACCAATATATAAAGATCTATGATCTTAAGTGTCAGAAGTTAAAAAAGATGGCGAATATGCGCTATGACGACAGTCATAACAGGGGTAAATAGTTATAATTTTGATAATAATTGTAAAGTTGATAAATAAAACTGCTAAAAATAAAAACATTATTTTTCCTTTCATAATAAAAATAAATAATATAATAACAATATTGAGATTTTTATGTTAATATTATTAAAATGATCACTAAATTTTATTCTTTTAGAAAACTTAATATCAAAATGTTATTAACTTTTGTTTCCGATTGTATCGACAAATCATCCTTAAATTGATTTTTTAAAGAACGAAGCTTTTCGATGTCCAGAGAAAAATTAGATTTGTACAAATTATGATTTTTTAGACAAATTAATTACTTTTACGTGGCTGCTTTAAATTTTAACACATAATATCAACTAAGATTTATTTTCTATTTTTTTCTATTTTTTCAGAATTTAAAATGTTTAAATGTGGAAATTGTGACAAATTGTTCTCACATTATGAGAGTCTCTTCAGGCACAAAAAAGTGTGCGGAAAACTTTACAGCTATAATCATCTTTGTGAAAAATGCGGCATTTTAATGTCAGATGGGCTTGCAGAACATTCTTGCTTGACATTTTTAAAACGTAAAACTTTGCTCAACTTCAACTCCGAATCCAATAAAAAATGTAAAGTACTTAAACAGGAAGAAACTTGTAACAGTGAAAATATAAAATGTACTTCTCTCACACAAAATGCTGATAATGATAAATTATGTGAGATTTGTAATATATTTGTAAAAAATATGTTCGCACATATGCGTAGCAAAGCGCACAAAGCTAATTTTATAGCTTGCGATTCTTTTAACAACGACTCGAATATACGTATTTTGCAAACAGCTTTCAAATCTAGAATTGCTAGCTATCAAATATCTGATTCCAACCATTTTGCGTGTATAGATGATTTTATGACTGAAATAAAACGCAAATTTTCAAATGTAATTATCAGTTATATTATTCAACATAATGCTGTTAAAATAAACGTGGAACTATTTGCTATTTATGAAAAGAATGTTAATGATGAATCTATAAGCGATATAAAGTCATTCAACACAAAGAACCGCATAGTAACAATATCGGATAATATTAAGGATGTTTTTTCAAAGTTCACTTCTGAAGTAAGGACTCAAAGCCAAGAATTTGAGGGTGCAGGTTCGGGTTGGTCGTTGAAAAAAGTGCTTTTCTTAGAGGTGTATATCAATAAATATACACCGCTAAGAGGATCAATGCATATAGATTTACCTAAAGATATTAAAGCTCGGCATGCGGTTTTAAATCTTCAGAATGCAGATGAATTCTGCTTTAAGTGGGCTATATTATCAGCTCTATATCCGGCGAAAGATCATGCTAATAGAATATCTAAATACTTACAGTATTCTGATACACTTAATTTTGCCGACATCGAGTTTCCTGTATCAATAAAAGATATTTCCAAGTTTGAACGGTTAAATAAAATTAGCGTAAATGTTTGGGGCATTGAGAGAGAAAATGGAAAGTCTAAAATTGTCGGTCCACTCCATCATACGAAAAAGCGTCTATCAACACATGTTAATTTGCTGTACATTACCGACGGACAACTGGAACATTTTTGTTGGATAAAAAACATGTCAAAACTTTTATCGTCGCAACTCTCTAAGCACACTGAGGTTAAAAATATCTGCGATGGATGCTTAGCTTATTTTCAAACCGGTGCTAAATTAGAACGCCATCAACGCGAAGATTGTGGTCACGTGAGCGTCATTCTGCCTAAAGAGGGTGAAAACATGCTTAAATTTAAAAATTATGCTAAGCAACTTAATGTTCCATATGTGATTTACGCCGATTTTGAGGCAATTTTAAAACCAATCAGCTCGTGCAATCCCAGCCCAAATAATTCTTATACGATGGATGTAAATTTACACGAAGCGCATAGTTACGGATACTACATTCATTGCTCATTTGATGAGAGTCAGTCGCGATATGTTTCATATCGCGGTAAAAACTGTACAGATACGTTTATGCGCATGATATATACCGAAGCTGAACATATCTCAAAAGTGTTGAACACCGTTGAACCTATGCGTATATCTAACGAAGAGGAATTATTATTTCAAACGAGTTCACTATGTCACATCTGCAGCGGAAAACTTGATGAAGATAGAGTTAGAGATCACTGCCATCTTACCGGCAAATTCAGAGGCCCGGCGCACAATGAATGTAATATTAATTATAAACTTCCGAAGTTTATACCCGTTGTGTTGCATAATCTGTCAAACTACGATGGACACTTGATAGTTCCAGCCTTAGGACTTGATAATGGTAAAATTTATGTTATTCCCGAAAATAAGCAAAAATACATTTCATTCTCCAAACGTATTGGTAATGGCATCGAGCTTCGCTTCATTGACTCACTCCGTTTTATGACATCCAGTTTGGAAAAGTTAGCTTCAAATCTACCACCTGAATTAAAACACATTACCAGACGAAATTTTCCAGTAGATGAGCATTTTAATCAGGTTACTGTTAAGGGTGTATATCCGTATGAATACACAGATTCTTGGGAGAGACTTGAAGAATCCGAACTACCACCGATCGAGAAGTTTCACTCTAAGTTGACCGATTCTAACATTACGCCTGAAGAGTATGAGCGGGCTAAGAAAGTCTGGACGTCGTTTGACTGTAAAACGCTTGGCGAGTACAGCGATTTGTACTTGAAAACCGATGTCCTGCTTCTAGCTGACGTTTTTGAGAATTTTCGTCACGTATGTTACCAAGCATACGGGCTCGATCCGCTCCAATACTATACGGCCCCAGGCCTTAGCTGGGACGCTATGCTGAAATATACCCATATCCAATTGGAATTGTTGACAGATATAGATATGCTACATTTTGTTAAGAAAGGTATACGTGGCGGTATCGCGCAGTGTTCGGGGCATCGGGCTGTTGCCAACAATAAATATCTTGACAATTACGATCCTGAGAAGCTGAGCAATTATATTATTTACTTGGACGCAAATAACCTAGTAAGCTAATACTTATATAATACTTATATAATTAATACTTATATGATATAACACATGTTTTTAACACCTATTTTTTTCTTTTTTTCATTGAAGTATGGATACGCCATGTCTCTAAATCTTCCAACCGGTGGTTTTCGATGGTTAGATAAAAGTGAGGTTGATGCATTTGATGTCAACGCCGTATCATCTACAAGCGACGAAGGTTATTTTCTCGAGGTGGATCTCAAATATCCTAAACATTTTCACGATCTCCATCGTGATTTACCGTTTTGTGTTGAAAATTTAATCCCCCCAGAAGCTACAACAAAAAACTCAAAGCTAATTCCAAACGTTATGGATAAATCGAAATACGTTATACATATTCGAAATCTTCAGCAGGCTTTAAAACATGGTCTAGTGTTGGAGAAAACACATCGCGTGCTTCGATTTAATCAGTCGCCGTGGCTGAAGTCGTATATTGAGCTAAACACAACGATGCGGACGAACGCTTGCAACGATTTTGAAAAGGATTTTTTTAAACTGATGAATAATTCGGTCTTTGGTAGGTTTTTTTAATTAATTCAACTTCATACTATACTATAGTGACATGATTATATTTTCTATTCAATTCTAGGAAAAACTATGGAATCTGTCGACAAAAGACTTGATGTACGCATTGTCTCAAAATGGGAGAACGTTGGTAAAAGGTTAGGTGCTAGAGCGCTCATCGCACGACCAAATTTTCATTCGCTTACCATTTTTAAAGATGAGCTGGTTGCAATACAACTAAATAAATTAAAAGTTAAATATGATAAACCTATTTATATTGGCTTTACTGTCCTCGAACTATCTAAGGAACTTATGTATGAATTCCATCATGAAAAAATGATTCCTCTGTATGGCGATTGTTTAGAACTATTATACTTTGACACAGACGGGCTAATTTATAATATTTATACCGACGATGTATATGCGGATATGAAGGCCCACATCCATTTGTACGACACTTCGGACTATGCTTTGAATAATCCTTACGCTCTACCGTTGGTGAATAAAAAAGTCTTGGGAAAAATGAAAGATGAGCTAAGGGGGCGGCGTGCTTGCGAATATAATGGCGTATGTGCAAAAACTTACAGTATTGTTATCGAAGGAGAAACTGAGATCAAGAAAGCTAAAGGTGTTAAAAAATCCACTGTTGCTAATCACCTATCTAGGCAGGACTATCGCGCATGCGTCTTAAATAAAAAGGAGGCATTGCGCGTAATGTATACATTTAAAACTACCAAACACGAAGTACGAACATGCAAATTGAAAAAAGTTGCTCTAAGTGCTAGGGCTGACGATAAACGGTTCCAACTCCCAGGATTGACTAAAACGCTGCCTTGGGGGCATCATCGTATACAGCAGGCTGAATTTCTCGGTGCATTAGATCTATGTTATGATAAGCGTAAATAGGTAATTATTTTTTTCCTATAAATATCGATAGATTTCTAAATTTTGATTCATTCGAAGCGTAAATAGGTAATTATTTTTTTCCTATAAATATCGATAGATTTCTAAATTTTGATTCATTCGCTATCTTTTAGTAGAGGAGGGTGGTATATTACTCAACATCAATTTTCACTTTTTGAAAAACATATTTTGAGTTTTTTGAAAAAATTAAAGTACATCAGCTATATACTAAATATGTTTAAATGTCAAGAATGTTATAAATCCTTTAATAATGAAAGCTGCTATAAAACTCACACAATTTCGTGTAGTGGTAGTAATAGTCGATGCCAAAGCTGTAATAAAATTTTTATGTGGTCTGATGCTTTAAAAAATCATAAATGTTCAAAAATGTCGTGTTATAAGCGTGAAATTGACGCTGCTGACGATTTACTAAATCGTACATGCTTAGATCGCCCCTCTAACGTCACAGGGAGTGGACTGAAAAACAGTTTAGATAATAATACATCTAAATTATTTTATTGTAGAAAATGCGACGTTTCTACTGCTATAAGAAACAAGATCTCTCATAAAAAAAGTTTATTGCATAAACAAGGAACAATTATATCGACAATTTATACCGATGACGATTTGAGGATAAATATTGTAGAACTTGAATCTACATTTAAAAAGCGCATTGCGACCTATCGCGTGTATAATGAAGCTAGAGAATTTACTAGCGTTAATGATTATATGACATCAGTTAAAAGGATAGTGATACAGTTTATTCAAAATAAAATAGATAAACTTGTGGCGATAAAAATTAATTTTGAGCTTTTTGCACAATACATATTGTGTTGGCGATATAAAGTCTTTTAACACCAGGTTTGAAGTAATAAATAAGTTTTCAAATCTTTCAGAAATATATAATCGTTACAGCTCGAAAATTGAAGCAAAAAGTCAGGAATTTCAAGAGCGAGATAGCGGATGGGCTTTATCGAAACTGTTATTCCTAGAAATCAATCTTAATGAATATAATCCAATTAAAAATATTTAAGTTATACTTTAATAATATATTTTTCAGATTTAACGCTAATAATATTCTTTTTTCAGACTCTAATTACTCTTATTTACTCTTATTGTAGGTTTCTACCACTAGGTTTGAAGTAATAAACGTGTTTTTTAAATGTTTCAGAAAAATATGATTTGTCGTTACAGCTCAAAGATTGAAGAAAGCGGATGGGCTTTATCGAAACTATTATTGCGGATACTTTTTTATATTTAAAAACGCTTTTTTACAGGATTTTATGTTTATGTCAACTGCAATTTTTTTAACTATAAACTATTGGAGATTTCATAAAAGAGTCTTTTGTAATTATTAGTATTAAAATTAACTATTTTTTATCCATATTAATCTTTTGAACCCTAAATCCTTTTTTCTCCCTATGCGCGTTGGATCTCTAAGGTGCATAAATCCTATCCCCGGCATAGGAATGTGATACTTGCTCGTTAGTCTATGCCGCATAGTTGAACAAATCTCACGCGGATAGGGGTGTATAATGCCTACGTTATTCGATTATCCGCGAGAGATTTTTCCAACTAGCAAAATCACAACACGCGTAATTATGTAACCTCTTTTTTTACACAATCTAAAAAATATGTTTTTTTTATAGGTTCTATAAGTCCGATGACACTTGATCAGCTGTACTGTTTGTGTAGGTTTGTGCACAGGCAGATCTAGACTTTATTTCAACTATACTGTTTGTGTTCGAATCCCGGCGGGTAGATGTGGTTAATACTTTTTCCTACTATCTTTCGCCGAGAAACGGTAATTCCTGTACCCCGACCATCTTGATTGAGGTTTTCCATGGTTTCCCCTCAATTAATTCCAGATAAATATCGAGATGGTTCCTTATTCGAGACCATGGCCGATTACCTACCAAAACTCCTAGCTCAAAAATTGCCTATCCTATCCTAATTTCCTGTAATTCCTTCATTCACCCATTATTAATAATATAATAATAGGATAATTTAAGTTTTTTATTTCATATTTTCATTTTTTGTATGTTTTTATGCATGTTTTAAATATTGTTACACCCCTGTAATATAATCAAACACTTACTGTTTATAGAAAGCGATATGCAACCAAAATAAAGATGATTGTAGTCCCCAAATACAAAATTTAACAATATACTTACTTGGTTGGTTAATATTTTGTTTAACCTATATCTATTATACCCTATATCTATAAAGTATATCTAGATAATAGTGTAATTGTTTTAACCAATAAAATCTATTAAAGATAGTTGAATTTATAAAAAGTGTTATATATGTGTAGAAAACATTATGTAAATAGGAGAGATGGTTGGAAATGAATAATAACATTTTAAGTATTTTTTAAAATTGTATATATATTAATCATAAGTGTTACATGGTATTCAGTATTCAAATTATAATAAAATCAGTGAATATATAATTTATTTACAATGTATTAACTGTTTAAGTGTACAATATTTCTTGGAATTTCACATAATTCAGATCTATTTACGATGTAGTTAATCGTTACGCTTATTATTGTTAGATATTTTTTTTGAAAGAACGGGGTGACGCCGTTCCACTCTTATCTTTTTAAGCAAATTCAGTTTCGATTCAGTAGACTTATTCTTCTCTCTGACAAAATCTTTTTGTTCGTTTATACATTTTAATTCGAGTTATATGTATTTTTTGAAAAAAATTATTTGATCAAATCCCTTTTCCTGAGCTGTTGCACTATCGATTGAATTTCTTCTTTATGTTCCGATTTCGCACCCCCGACTTCATACAAGACCTTCAATCGTTCGATTAATATATTCGGGTCTTCGTAATCACTTGGAGAGTCGTTATTGTCATCAGAATAATGTAAGGAAATCGACTCTTCACAGTTCACTTCCGGTTTCTCTTTATAGCAGTTAACTTGTTTTTTTACCGAATTTTCACCATCTCTTTTCTCGCATTTAGAGCGCAGAGGTTGAAATAGCTTGGAATTGATTTGTCTATACTTGAAACTTCCGTCACCGGAGATTTGTTCTGACGATCTTTAGTTGCGTTTGTGAGCGCTGGTCAGAAGCAGAAGCGATTTATACAGCATCAAGTCCTTTGTATCATAATTTAGAGGTCTTCTATCAAAAAGTAGTTCCGCCAGACCGTCGGTTAGTTCAAACTTACGATTTCCATCAATGATCAATACTTTGTTTATTATGCGTACAGGTCTACAACCTAGCATAAACTTCATATCTTTATCATCGAATCTAACACAAAATCTGTCGACCCTGTGCCCATCATAGTACAGAACACAATCGTCGTTTCTTGATCTATCTCCCACTTTGTTTTGTTTTTCGCTCGACATTTTTCAGTCTGCAGTCAGATTAACACTGATTGAAAAACTCTTGATTCTAGCTATATATATAGACTGATTAGAAAAATATCTCAAACGGGGTTCAAACAATGTCGAAACAGACGCAACACGGGTGCCTAACAGGGTCGAAATAGATACAGAACAGAGGTCAAACAGAGGTCAAACAGTGTGTTAACTGATACAGGGTAGATACCTAATAGAGTTGAAACAGATACAAGATAGGTGTATAAAAATATGAAAAAATATATATATGAAAATAGAGACACGAGAACTCTCTCTCTCTCTCTCTCTCGATAGGAACCTTAATGTTAAAAGTATCTCTGCAGATTGTTGTGAACACTCGTTTTAAAGTATAAATAACAATTTTTATTTCAGTGTGATTTCTAATAATAATGATTTATATAATAATATATAATAACGTAATCAAAGTAATTACTCAATATCATGAATAAACTTACGTCCTAAAAAGCATAAAATGGTTCTGTCTATCTGTCTGTCTGTCTATCTTCTTGATAAAAAACAAATGGAATGTCTGTCTATCTGTTCGCTAATATTTATTCCTGTATGAACCTATAAAAGCTACTACTTACGATTTCCATCAATGATCAATACTTTGTTTATTATGCGTACAGGTCTACAACTTTACAGGATGGTTCATCGCAATAGTACTTTAGTTGAGTAGTAATTAATTTTTAATTTCTCAACGTTTAGCTATTGACAAATAACAGCTCATTGCAGTTTTATAGCATAGTACGTGAGTGATGTATTGTAAAAGTGAACAGTTTGGAGAGGTGCAAAGCTAACAAATTAATAAAACTTATTGCGAGGACAATATTATTATAGAAGTAATATTCTTTTATCTAACCTCTAGAATTTATTCCTGTCTGAACCTATAAAAAAGCTACTAGGAAGATTTTTATAATAATATGATGTTTTAAAATAAAATAAGAAAATTTGATATAAATAAAATACATGCTTATTATTATAACCTATTGTAATAAATTCCAATTATAACGCATCACATATTGTACTTGATAACAAGGCACCGCAGTATTAGAACAGCCTGTAACCACATTTTTGCTTGTATTCAATCAACCTTAAATGATCAGCTGTAGAAGCGACGTGTTTTATATATACATGTTTTAACGACGCTTCGACAACACGTTGTCATGGCTCAGTGGTACAGTGTCGGACGGTCGACCTAAGGGTCCCGGGTTCGAAAACACACTGGCTCTGGCATGAAAAAAAAGCTGTGCGGGCTGCCTACGTTGTAGGCGATTAAAATATCGAAGACATCGCTCTAGCTCATGTATTGCAGATTGCATACCTACCTGGGGTTATCTTTTGCAATAAACTACAATATACCATTCAAACGCATCAGTAAAAAAATAACCCCGTTGCAACGTCTCGACGAACTCTTGTCGTCGGATGGGGGGGCGGAAGAGGGGGGGGGGCGGTGGGGTAGGGGGCTATTAACGAAGAACGTCGAGAGAGTCGTCGTCGACGACCACCATGCAAATATTGCACAAATTATTAAAAAGTGGTGGGGGCAAAAATGAGCGATTCTGCGACCTGAAACGTCATCAAATCGGTTGGTCCAGGACATACCTATTATCATCTACTCACGTGGGCTCAAGCACAATACTTGAACCTTTATCCAGAAAGGCGACAGCCTTATTCAATAACTTTTAGGAACTTAAATAGAAATTTAAAGGTATACGGTTCATTTTCAAAGAAAAAAGGCACTATTCAACACTGTGAAGAAGAATTAGGTTTAGCAAACGTTGAAATTAATGGAGAAAAGTCCCTAAAAGTTATTGAATAAGGCTGTCGCCTTTCTGGATAAACGTTCAAGTATTGTGCTTGAGCCCACGTGGTATTTTTGTTACGCTGAATGTATGCGCAAAAATAGCCTATTTCTCCAAATTTGAGAATGCTTGAGCCATCTTAGAGAGTAAATCAAACAAAATGAATTAGCAAAACTGTAGCGATCGCTCAACAGATTGTTAACCTGTCGATATGTATTTGTTTCAACAAATTTCGTTTTACACGGCACACTTTGATAACGCCAAAAAGCTATTTTTGTCAGTTTTGTAGCTTCTGATTGGTTTAGATTGAGGATGTGCTATGTCAAATTATTCAGAAAAATAAGTAGAATTCGAATATTTGAGAATCAAAAATGCCGTCCATAAGAAAAACCAAAGTTCATGTTAATATCTCATTATGTAGTGGAAATAAAAAAATTAAACCTACGCCAGTGAAAATACCTTAAAAAGTTATCAAAAAATGGTTAATGAAATTTTCAAATATCTTCATAAATAAAAAAGTTATGGCCAGTTTTCATAAATGGCAATTTTCACTATTTTCTGAATAAATTCATAGGGTGTAAAAATCCAATTGTTTTTTCGACGGGATGTTAATGAGCCCAATTTTCTGCACTACTTTGCCCATTTAACCGACTTTCTATCTCCACTAATAACAAAGTTACCCATGTTAGCCAACGTTCGGTGAGACACCCTGTATAGGTGCTGATAGGCATTTCAGATGTAGTTTCCGATAGGCATTTCAAAAATAGGTGCCGATAGGCATTTCAGATATAGGTGCCGATAGGCATTTCAGATATAGTTGCCGATTAGCATTTTAAAAATAGGTGCCGATAGGCATTTCAGATATAGAAGCCGATAGGCATTTCAAATATAGGTGCCGATAGGCATTCCAGATATGGTTGCCGATAGGCATTTCAAATATAGGTGCTGATAGGCATTTCAGATGTAGTTTCCGATAGGCATTTCAAAAATTAGTGCCGAAAGGCATTTCAGATATATGTGCCGATAGGCATTTCAGATATAGTTGCCGATTGGAATTTTAAAAATAGGTGCCGATAGGCATTTCAGATATAGAAGCCGAAAGGTATTTCAAATATAGGTGTCGATAGGCATTTCAGATATGGTAGCCGATAGGCATTTCAAATATAGGTGCTGATAGGCATTTCAGATGTAGTTTCCGATAGGCATTTCAAAAATAGGTGCCGATAGGCATTTCAGATATAGCTGCCGATAGGCATTTCAGATATAGTTGCCGATTGGCATTTTAAAAATAGGTGTCGATAAGCATTTCAGATATAGAAGTCGATAGGCATTTCAAATATAGGTGCCGATAGGCATTCCAGATATGGTTGCCGATAGGCATTTCAAATATAGGTGCTGATAGGCATTCCAGATGTAGTTTCCGATAGGCATTTCAAAAATTGGTGCCGATAGGCATTTCAGATATAGGTGCCGATAGGCATTTCAGATATAGTTACCGATTGGCGTTTTAAAAATAGGTGCCGATAGGCATTTCAGATATAGAAGCCGATAGGTATTTCAAATATAGGTGTCGAAAGGCATTTCAGATATGGTTGCCGATAGGCATTTCAAATATAGGTGCTGATAGGCATTTCAGATGTAGTTTCCGATAGGCATTTCAAAAATAGGTGCCGATAGGCATTTCAGATATAGGTGACGATAGGCATTTCAGATATAGTTGCCAATTGGCATTTTAAAAATAGGTGCCGATAGGCATTTCAGATATAGAAGCCGACAGGCATTTCAAATATAGGTGCCGACAGGCATTCCAGATATGGTTGCCGATAGGCATTTCAAATAGAGGTGCTGATAGGCATTTTAGATGTAGTTTCCTATAGGCATTTCAAAAAATGATGCCGATAGGCTTTTCAGATATATGGTGCTGATAGGCATTTCAGATATAGTTGCCGATTGGCAATTTAAAAATAGGTGCCGATAGGCATTTCAGATATAGAAGACGATAGGCATTTCAAATATATGTGCCGATAGGCATTCCAGATATGGTTGCCGATAGGCATTTCAAATATAGGTGCTGATAGGCATTTCAGATGTAGTTTCCGATAGGCATTTCAAAAATACGTGCCGATAGGCAATTCAGATATAGGTGCCGATAGGCATTTCAGATATAGTTGCCAATTGGCATTTTAAACATAGGTGTCGATAGGCATTTCAGATATAGAAGCCGATAGGCATTTCAAATATAGGTGCCGATAGGCATTCCAGATATGGTTGCCGATGGGCATTTCAAATATAGGTGCTGATAGGCATTTCAGATGTACTTTCCGATAGGCATTTCAAAAATAGGTACCGATAGGCATTTCAGATATATGTGCCGATAGGCATTTCAGATATAGAAGACGATAGGCATTTCAAATATATGTGCCGATAGGCATTCCAGATATGGTTGCCGATAGGCATTTCAAATATAGGTGCTGATAGGCATTCCAGATGTAGTTTCCGATAGGCATTTCAAAAATTGGTGCCGATAGGCATTTCAGATATAGGTGCCGATAGGCATTTCAGATACAGTTGCCGATTGGCATTTTAAAAATAGGTGCCGATAGGAATTTCAGATATAGAAGCCGATAGGTATTTCAAATATAGGTGTCGATAGTCATTTCAGATATGGTTGCCGATAGGCATTTCAAATATAGGTGCTGATAGGCATTTCAGATGTAGTTTCCGATAGGCATTTCAAAAATAGGTGCCGATAGGCAATTCAAATATAGGATCCGATAGGCATTTCTGATGTGGTTGCCGATAGGCATTTCTGATGTGGTTGCCGATAGGCATTTCAAATATAGGCGCTGATAGGCATTTTAGATGTAGTTTTCGATAGGCATTTCAAAAATAGGTGCCGATAGGCATTTCAGATATAGGTGCCGATAGGCACATCAGATACAGTTGCCGATTGGCATTTTAAAAATAGGTGCCGATAGGCATTTCAGATATAGAAGCCGATAGGCATTTCAAATATAGGTGCCGATAGGCATTCCAGATATGGTTGTCGATAAGCATTTCAAATATAGGTGCTGATAGGCATTTCAGATGTAGTTTCCGATAGGCATTTCAAAAATAGGTGCCGATAGGCATTTCAGATATAGGTGCCGATAGGCATTTCAGATATAGTTGCCGATTGGCATTTTAAAAATAGGTGCCGATAGGCATTTCAGATATAGAAGCCGATAGGCATTTCAAATATAGGTGCTGATAGGCATTTCAGATGTAGTTTCCGATAGGCATTTCAAAAATTGGTGCCGATAGGCATTTCAGATATAGGTGCCGATAGGCATTTCAGATATAGTTGCCGATTGGCATTTTAAAAATAGGTGCCGATAGGCATTTCAGATATAGAAGCCGATAGGTATTTCAAATATAGGTGTCGATGGGCATTTCAGATATGGTTGCCGATAGGCATTTCAAATTTTGGTGCTGATAGGCATTTCAGATGTAGTTTCCGATAGGCATTTCAAAAATTGGTGCCGATAGGCATTTCAGATATAGGTGCCGATAGGCATTTCAGATATAGTTGCCAATTGGCATTTTAAACATAGGTGTCGATAGGCATTTCAGATATAGAAGCCGATAGGCATTTCAAATATATGTGCCGATAGGCATTCCAGATATGGTTGCCGATGGGCATTTCAAATATAGGTGCTGATTAGCATTTCAGATGTAGTTTCCGATAGGCATTTCAAAAATTGGTGCCGATAGGCATTTCAGATATAGGTGCCGATAGGCATTTCAGATATAGTTGCCGATTGGCATTTTAAAAATAGGTGCCGATAGGAATTTCAGATATAGAAGCCGATAGGTATTTCAAATATAGGTGTCGATAGTCATTTCAGATATGGTTGCCGATAGGCATTTCAAATATAGGTGCTGATAGGCATTTCAGATGTAGTTTCCGATAGGCATTTCAAAAATAGGTGCCGATAGGCAATTCAAATATAGGTGCCGATAGGCATTTCTGATGTGGTTGCCGATAGGCATTTCTGATGTGGTTGCCGATAGGCATTTTAAATATAGGCGCTGATAGGCATTTTAGATGTAGTTTTCGATAGGCATTTCAAAAATAGGTGCCGATAGGCATTTCAGATATAGGTGCCGATAGGCACTTCAGATACAGTTGCCGATTGGCATTTTAAAAATATGTGCCGATAGGCATTTCAGATATAGAAGCCGATAGGCATTTCAAATATAGGTGCCGCTAGGCATTTCAGATATGTTTGTCGATAAGCATTTCAAATATAGGTGCTGATAGGCATTTCAGATGTAGTTTCCGATAGGCATTTCAAAAATAGGTGCCGATAGGCATTTCAGATATAGGTGCCGATAGGCATTTCAGATATAGTTGCCGATTGGCATTTTAAAAATAGGTGCCGATAGGCATTTCAGATATAGAAGCCGATAGGCATTTCAAATATAGGTGCCGATAGGCATTCCAGATATGGTTGCCGATAGGCATTTCAAATATAGGTGCTGATAGGCATTTCAGATGTAGTTTACGATAGGCATTTCAAAAATTGGTGCCGATAGGCATTTCAGATATAGGTGCCGATAGGCATTTCAGATATAGTTGCCGATTGGCATTTTAAAAATAGGTGCCGATTGGCATTTCAGATATAGAAGCGATAGGTATTTCAAATATAGGTGTTCATAGGCATTTCAGATATGGTTGCCGATAGGCATTTCAAATATTGGTGCTGATAGGCATTTCAGATGTAGTTTCCGATAGGCATTTCAAAAATAGGTGCCGATAGGCATTTCAGATATAGGTGCCGATAGGCATTACAGATCTAGTTGCCGATTGGCATTTTAAAAATAGGTGCCGATAGGCATTTCAGATATAGAAGCCGATAGGCATTTCAAATATAGGTGCCGATAGGCATTCCAGATATGGTTGCCGATAGGCATTTCAAATATAGTTGCTGATAGGCATTTCAGATGCAGTTTCCGATAGGCATTTCAAAAATAGGTGCCGATAGGCATTTCAGATATAGGTGCCGATAGGCATTTCAGATATAGTTGCCGATTGGCATTTTAAAAATAGGTGCCGATAGGCATTTCAGATATAGAAGCCGATAGGCATTTCAAATATAGGTGCCGATAGGCATTCCAGATATGGTTGCCGATAGGCATTTCAAATATAGGTGCTGATACGCATTTGAGATGTAGTTTCCGGTAGGCATTTCAAATATAGGTGCTGATAGGCATTTCAGATGTAGTTTCCGATAGGCATTTCAAAAATAGGTGCCGATAGGCATTTAAGATATAGGTGCCGATAGGCATTTCAGATATAGTTGCCAATTGGCATTTTAAAAATAGTTGCCGATAGGCATTTCAAATATAGGTGCCGATAGGCATTCCAGATATGGTTGTCGATAAGCATTTCAAATATAGGTGCCGATAGGCATTTCAGATGTAGTTTCCGATAGGCATTTCAAAAATAGGTGCCGATAGGCATTTCAGATATAGGTGCCGATAGGCATTTCAGATATAGTTGCCGATTGGCATTTTAAAAATAGGTGCCGATAGGCATTTCAGATATAGAAGCCGATAGGCATTTCAAATATAGGTGCTGATAGGCATTTCAGATGTAGTTTCCGATAGGCATTTCAAAAATTGGTGCCGATAGGCATTTCAGATATAGGTGCCGATAGGCATTTCAGATATAGTTGCCGATTGGCATTTTAAAACTAGGTGCCGATAGGCATTTCAGAAATAGAAGCCGATAGGTATTTCAAATATAGGTGTCGATGGGCATTTCAGATATGGTTGCCGATAGGCATTTCAAATATTGGTGCTGATAGGCATTTCAGATGTAGTTTCCGATAGGCATTTCAAAAATTGGTGCCGATAGGCATTTCAGATATAGGTGCCGATAGGCATTTCAGATATAGTTGCCAATTGGCATTTTAAACATAGGTGTCGATAGGCATTTCAGATATAGAAGCCGATAGGCATTTCAAATATAGGTGCCGATAGGCATTCCAGATATGGTTGCCGATGGGCATTTCAAATATAGGTGCTGATAGGCATTTCAGATGTAGTTTCCGATAGGCATTTCAAAAATTGGTGCCGATAGGCATTTCAGATATAGGTGCCGATAGGCATTTCAGATATAGTTGCGATTGGCATTTTAAAAATAGGTGCCGATAGGAATTTCAGATATAGAAGCCGATAGGTATTTCAAATATAGGTGTCGATAGTCATTTCAGATATGGTTGCCGATAGGCATTTCAAATATAGGTGCTGATAGGCATTTCAGATGTAGTTTCCGATAGGCATTTCAAAAATAGGTGCCGATAGGCAATTCAAATATAGGTGCCGATAGGCATTTCTGATGTGGTTGCCGATAGGCATTTCTGATGTGGTTGCCGATAGGCATTTCAAATATAGGCGCTGATAGGCATTTTAGATGTAGTTTTCGATAGGCATTTCAAAAATAGGTGCCAATAGGCATTTCAGATATAGGTGCCGATAGGCACTTCAGATACAGTTGCCGATTGGCATTTTAAAAATAGGTGCCGATAGGCATTTCAGATATAGAAGCCGATAGGCATTTCAAATATAGGTGCCGATAGGCATTCCAGATATGGTTGTCGATAAGCATTTCAAATATAGGTGCTGATAGGCATTTCAGATGTAGTTTCCGATAGGCATTTCAAAAATAGGTGCCGATAGGCATTTCAGATATAGGTGCCGATAGGCATTTCAGATATAGTTGCCGATTGGCATTTTAAAAATAGGTGCCGATAGGCATTTCAGATATAGAAGCCGATAGGCATTTCAAATATAGGTGCCGATAGGCATTCCAGACATGGTTGTAGATAGGCATTTCAAATATAGGTGCTGATAGGCATTTCAGATGTTGTTTAAGATAGGCATTTCAAAAATTGGTGCCGATAGGCATTTCAGATATAGGTGCCGATAGGCATTTCAGATATAGTTGCCGATTGGCATTTTAAAAATAGGTGCCGATTGGCATTTCAGATATAGAAGCGATAGGTATTTCAAATATAGGTGTTCATAGGCATTTCAGATATGGTTGCCGATAGGCATTTCAAATATTGGTGCTGATAGGCATTTCAGATGTAGTTTCCGATAGGCATTTCAAAAATAGGTGCCGATAGGCATTTCAGATATAGGTGCCGATAGGCATTACAGATCTAGTTGCCGATTGGCATTTTAAAAATAGGTGCCGATAGGCATTTCAGATATAGAAGCCGATAGGCATTTCAAATATAGGTGCCGATAGGCATTCCAGATATGGTTGCCGATAGGCATTTCAAATATAGTTGCTGATAGGCATTTCAGATGCAGTTTCCGATAGGCATTTCAAAAATAGGTGCCGATAGGCATTTCAGATATAGGTGCCGATAGGCATTTCAGATATAGTTGCCGATTGGCATTTTAAAAATAGGTGCCGATAGGCATTTCAGATATAGAAGCCGATAATCATTTCAAATATAGGTGCTGATAGGCATTTGAGATGTAGTTTCCGATAGGCATTTCAAATATAGGTGCTGATAGGCATTTCAGATGTAGTTTCCGATAGGCATTTCAAAAATAGGTGCCGATAGGCATTTCAGATATAGGTGCCGATAGGCATTTCAGATATAGTTGCCAATTGGCATTTTAAAAATAGGTGCCGATAGGCATTTCAGATATAGAAGCCGATAGGCATTTCAAATATAGGTGCCGATACGCATTCCAGATATGGTTGCCGATAGGTATTTCAAATATAGGTGTTGATAGGCATTTTAGATGTAGTTTCCGATAGGCATTTCAAAAATTGATGCTGATAGGCATTTCAGGTATAGGTGCCGATAGGCATTTCAGATATAGTTGCCGATTGGCATTTTAAAAATAGGTGCCGATAGGCATTTCAGATATAGAAGCCGATAGGAATTTCAAATATAGGTGTCGATAGGCATTTCAGATATGGTTGCCGATAGGCATTTCAAAAATAGGTGCCGATAGGCATTTCAGATATAGGTGCCGATAGGCATTTCAGATATAGTTGCCGATGGGCATTTTAAAAATAGGTGCCGATAGGCATTTCAGATATAGAAGCCGATAGGCATTTCAAATATAGGTGCCGATAGGCATTCCAGATATGGTTGCCGATAGGCATTTCAAATATAGGTGCTGATACGCATTTGAGATGTAGTTTCCGGTAGACATTTCAAATATAGGTGCTGATAGGCATTTCAGATGTAGTTTCCGATAGGCATTTCAAAAATAGGTGCCGATAGGCATTTAAGATATAGGTGCCGATAGGCATTTCAGATATACTTGCCAATTGGCATTTTAAAAATAGGTGCCGATAGGCATTTCAAATATAGGTGCCGATAGGCATTCCAGATATGGTTGTCGATAAGCATTTCAAATATAGGTGCTGATAGGCATTTCAGATGTAGTTTCCGATAGGCATTTCAAAAATAGGTGCCGATAGGCATTTCAGATATAGGTGCCGATAGGCATTTCAGATATAGTTGCCGATTGGCATTTTAAAAATAGGTGCCGATAGGCATTTCAGATATAGAAGCCGATAGGCATTTCAAATATAGGTGCTGATAGGCATTTCAGATGTAGTTTCCGATAGGCATTTCAAAAATTGGTGCCGATAGGCATTTCAGATATAGGTGCCGATAGGCATTTCAGATATAGTTGCCGATTGGCATTTTAAAACTAGGTGCCGATAGGCATTTCAGATATAGAAGCCGATAGGTATTTCAAATATAGGTGTCGATGGGCATTTCAGATATGGTTGCCGATAGGCATTTCAAATATTGGTGCTGATAGGCATTTCAGATGTAGTTTCCGATAGGCATTTCAAAAATTGGTGCCGATAGGCATTTCAGATATAGGTGCCGATAGGCATTTCAGATATAGTTGCCAATTGGCATTTTAAACATAGGTGTCGATAGGCATTTTAGATATAGAAGCCGATAGGCATTTCAAATATAGGTGCCGATAGGCATTCCAGATATGGTTGCCGATGGGCATTTCAAATATAGGTGCTGATAGGCATTTCAGATGTAGTTTCCGATAGGCATTTCAAAAATTGGTGCCGATAGGCATTTCAGATATAGGTGCCGATAGGCATTTCAGATATAGTTGCGATTGGCATTTTAAAAATAGGTGCCGATAGGAATTTCAGATATAGAAGCCGATAGGTATTTCAAATATAGGTGTCGATAGTCATTTTAGATATGGTTGCCGATAGGCATTTCAAATATAGGTGCTGATAGGCATTTCAGATGTAGTTTCCGATAGGCATTTCAAAAATAGGTGCCGATAGGCAATTCAAATATAGGTGCCGATAGGCATTTCTGATGTGGTTGCCGATAGGCATTTCTGATGTGGTTGCCGATAGGCATTTCAAATATAGGCGCTGATAGGCATTTTAGATGTAGTTTTCGATAGGTATTTCAAAAATAGGTGCCGATAGGCATTTCAGATATAGGTGCCGATAGGCACTTCAGATACAGTTGCCGATTGGCATTTTAAAAATAGGTGCCGATAGGCATTTCAGATATAGAAGCCGATAGGCATTTCAAATATAGGTGCCGATAGGCATTCCAGATATGGTTGTCGATAAGCATTTCAAATATAGGTGCTGATAGGCATTTCAGATGTAGTTTCCGATAGGCATTTCAAAAATAGGTGCCGATAGGCATTTCAGATATAGGTGCCGATAGGCATTTCAGATATAGTTGCCGATTGGCATTTTAAAAATAGGTGCCGATAGGCATTTCAGATATAGAAGCCGATAGGCATTTCAAATATAGGTGCCGATAGGCATTCCAGACATGGTTGTCGATAGGCATTTCAAATATAGGTGCTGATAGGCATTTCAGATGTAGTTTAAGATAGGCATTTCAAAAATTGGTGCCGATAGGCATTTCAGATATAGGTGCCGATAGGCATTTCAGATATAGTTGCCGATTGGCATTTTAAAAATAGGTGCCGATTGGCATTTCAGATATAGAAGCGATAGGTATTTCAAATATAGGTGTTCATAGGCATTTCAGATATGGTTGCCGATAGGCATTTCAAATATTGGTGCTGATAGGCATTTCAGATGTAGTTTCCGATAGGCATTTCAAAAATAGGTGCCGATAGGCATTTCAGATATAGGTGCCGATAGGCATTACAGATCTAGTTGCCGATTGGCATTTTAAAAATAGGTGCCGATAGGCATTTCAGATATAGAAGCCGATAGGCATTTCAAATATAGGTGCCGATAGGCATTCCAGATATGGTTGCCGATAGGCATTTCAAATATAGTTGCTGATAGGCATTTCAGATGCAGTTTCCGATAGGCATTTCAAAAATAGGTGCCGATAGGCATTTCAGATATAGGTGCCGATAGGCATTTCAGATATAGTTGCCGATTGGCATTTTAAAAATAGGTGCCGATAGGCATTTCAGATATAGAAGCCGATAGGCATTTCAAATATAGGTGCCGATAGGCATTCCAGATATGGTTGCCGATAGGCATTTCAAATATAGGTGCTGATAGGCATTTGAGATGTAGTTTCCGATAGGCATTTCAAATATAGGTGCTGATAGGCATTTCAGATGTAGTTTCCGATAGGCATTTCAAAAATAGGTGCCGATAGGCATTTCAGATATAGGTGCCGATAGGCATTTCAGATATAGTTGCCAATTGGCATTTTAAAAATAGGTGCCGATAGGCATTTCAGATATAGAAGCCGATAGGCATTTCAAATATAGGTGCCGATACGCATTCCAGATATGGTTGCCGATAGGTATTTCAAATATAGGTGTTGATAGGCATTTTAGATGTAGTTTCCGATAGGCATTTCAAAAATTGATGCTGATAGGCATTTCAGGTATAGGTGCCGATAGGCATTTCAGATATAGTTGCCGATTGGCATTTTAAAAATAGGTGCCGATAGGCATTTCAGATATAGAAGCCGATAGGAATTTCAAATATAGGTGTCGATAGGCATTTCAGATATGGTTGCCGATAGGCATTTAAAAATAGGTGCCGATAGGCATTTCAGATATAGGTGCCGATAGGCATTTCAGATATAGTTGCCGATGGGCATTTTAAAAATAGGTGCCGATAGGCATTTCAGATATAGAAGCCGATAGGCACTTCAAATATAGGTGCCGATAGGCATTCCAGATATGGTTGTCGATAGGCATTTCAAATATAGGTGCTGATAGGCATTTCAGATGTAGTTTCCGATAGGCATTTCAAAAATAGGTACCGATAGGCATTTCAGATATAGGTGCCGATAGGCATTTCAGATATAGTTGTCGATTGGCATTTTAAAAATAGGTGCCGATAGGAATTTCAGATATAGAAGCCGATAGGCATTAAAATGTAGGTGCCGATAAGCATTCCAGATATGGTTGCCGATAGGCTTTCAAATATAGGTGCTGATAGGCATTTCAGATGTAGTTTCCGATAGGCATTTCAAAAATTGGTGTCGATAGGTAATTCAGATATAGGTGCCGATAAGCATTTTAGATATAGTTGCCGATTGGCATTTTAAAAATAGGTGCCGATAGGCATTTCAGATATAGAAGCCGATAGGTATTTCAAATATAGGTGTCGATAGGCATTTCAGTTATGGTTGCCGATAGGCATTTCAAATATAGGTGCTGATAGGCATTTCAGATGTAGTTTCCGATAGGCATTTCAAAAATAAGTGCCGATAGGCATTTCAGATATAGGTGCCCATAGGCATTTTAGATATAGTTGCCGATTGGCATTTTAAAATAGGTGCCGATAGGCATTTCAGATATAGAAGCCGATAGGCATTTCAAATATAGGTGCCGATAGGCATTCCAGATATGGTTGCCGATAGGCATTTCAAATATAGGTGCTGATAGGCATTTGAGATGTAGTTTCCGATAGGCATTTCAAATATAGGTGCTGATAGGCATTTCAGATGTAGTTTCCGATAGGCATTTCAAAAATAGGTGCCGATAGGCATTTCAGATATAGGTGCCGATAGGCATTTCAGATATAGGAACCAATTGGCATTTTAAAAATAGGTGCCGATAGGCATTTCAGATATAGAAGCCGATAGGCATTTCAAATATAGGTGCCGATACGCATTCCAGATATGGTTGCCGATAGGTATTTCAAATATAGGTGTTGATAGGCATTTTAGATGTAGTTTCCGATAGGCATTTCAAAAATTGATGCTGATAGGCATTTCAGGTATAGGTGCCGATAGGCATTTCAGATATAGTTGCCGATTGGCATTTTAAAAATAGGTGCCGATAGGCATTTCAGATATAGAAGCCGATAGGAATTTCAAATATAGGTGTCGATAGGCATTTCAGATATGGTTGCCGATAGGCATTTAAAAATAGGTGCCGATAGGCATTTCAGATATAGGTGCCGATAGGCATTTCAGATATAGTTGCCGATGGGCATTTTAAAAATAGGTGCCGATAGGCATTTCAGATATAGAAGCCGATAGGCACTTCAAATATAGGTGCCGATAGGCATTCCAGATATGGTTGTCGATAGGCATTTCAAATATAGGTGCTGATAGGCATTTCAGATGTAGTTTCCGATAGGCATTTCAAAAATAGGTACCGATAGGCATTTCAGATATAGGTGCCGATAGGCATTTCAGATATAGTTGTCGATTGGCATTTTAAAAATAGGTGCCGATAGGAATTTCAGATATAGAAGCCGATAGGCATTAAAATGTAGGTGCCGATAAGCATTCCAGATATGGTTGCCGATAGGCTTTCAAATATAGGTGCTGATAGGCATTTCAGATGTAGTTTCCGATAGGCATTTCAAAAATTGGTGTCGATAGGCAATTCAGATATAGGTGCCGATAAGCATTTTAGATATAGTTGCCGATTGGCATTTTAAAAATAGGTGCCGATAGGCATTTCAGATATAGAAGCCGATAGGTATTTCAAATATAGGTGTCGATAGGCATTTCAGTTATGGTTGCCGATAGGCATTTCAAATATAGGTGCTGATAGGCATTTCAGATGTAGTTTCCGATAGGCATTTCAAAAATAAGTGCCGATAGGCATTTCAGATATAGGTGCCCATAGGCATTTTAGATATAGTTGCCGATTGGCATTTTAAAATAGGTGCCGATAGGCATTTCAGATATAGAAGCCGATAGGCATTTCAAATATAGGTGCCGATAGGCATTCCTAGTATTTGGTTGCCGATAGGCATTTCAAAAATAGGTACCGATAGGCATTTCAGATGTAGTTTTCGATAGGCATTTCAAAAATAGGTACCGATAGGCATTTCAGATATAGGTGCCGATAGGCATTTCAGATATAGTTGCGGATTGGCATTTTAAAAATAGGTGTCGATAGGCATGTCAGATATAGAAGCCGATAGGCATTTCAAATATAGGTGCCGATAGGCATTCCAGATATGGTTGCTGATAGGCATTTCAAATATAGGTGCTGATAGGCATTTCAGATGTAGTTTCCGATAAGCATTTAAAAAATTGGTGTGATAAGCATTTCAGATATAGGTGCCGATAGGCATTTCAGATATAGTTGCCGATTGGCATTTTAAAAAAAGGTGCCGATAGGCATTTCAGATATAGAAGCCGATAGGTATTTCAAATAGAGGTGTCGATAGGCATTTCAGATATGGTTGCCGATAGGCATTTCAAATATAGGTGCTGATAGGCATTTCAGATGTAGTTTACGATAGGAATTTCAAAAATAGGTGCCGATAGGCATTTCAGATATAGGTGCCGATAGGCATTTCAGATATAGTTGCCGATTGGTATTTTAAAAATAGGTGCCGATAGGCATTTTAGATGTAGTTTCCGATAGGCATTTCAAAAATAGGTGCCGATAGGCATTTTAGATATAGGTGCCGATAGGCATATCAGATATAGTTGCCGATAGGCATTTAAAATATAGGTGCCGATAGGCATTTCAAATATAGGTGTCGATAGGCATTTCAGATATAAATGCCGAAAGGCATTTCAAATATAGGTGCCGATAGGGATTTCAGATATGGTTGCCGATAGGCATTTCAAGTATTGGTGCTGATAGGCATTTCAGATGTAGTTTCCGATAGGCATTTCAAAAATAGGTGCCGATAGGCATTTCAGATATAGGTGCCGATAGGCATTACAGGTATAGTTGCCGATTGGCATTTTAAAAATAGGTGCCGATAGGGATTTCAGATATAGAAGCCGATAGGCATTTCAAATATAGGTGCCGATAGGCATTCCAGATATGGTTGTCGATAGGCATTTCAAATATAGGTGCTGATAGGCATTTCAAAGGTAGTTTCCGATAGACATTTCAAAAATAGGTACCGATAGGCATTTCAGATATAGGTGCCGATAGGCATTTCAGATATAATTGCCGATTGGCATTTAAAAATAGGTGCCGATAGGAATTTCAGATATAGAAGCCGATAGGCATTAAAATATAGGTGCCGATAAGCATTCTAGATATGGTTGCCGATAGGCATTTCAAATATAGGTGCTGATAGGCATTTCAGATGTAGTTTCCGATAGGCATTTCAAAAATTGGTGTCGATAGGCATTTCAGATATAGGTGCCGATAGGCATTTCAGATATAGTTGCCGATTGGCATTTTGAAAATAGGTGCCGATAGGCATTTAAGATATAGAAGCCGATAGGTATTTCAAATATAGGTGTCGATAGGCATTTCAGTTATGGTTGCCGATAGGCATTTCAAATATAGGTGCTGATAGGCATTTCAGATGTAGTTTCCGATAGGCATTTCAAAAATGGGTGCCGATAGGCATTTCAGATATAGGTGCCCATAGGCATTTTAGATATAGTTGCCGATTGGCATTTTAAAATAGGTGCCGATAGGCATTTCAGATATAGAAGCCGATAGGCATTTCAAATATAGGTGCCGATAGGCATTCCAGATATGGTTGCCGATAGGCATTTAAAATATAAGTGGTGATAGGCATTTCAGATGTAGTTTCCGATAGGCATTTCAAAAATAGGTACCGATAGGCATTTCAGATATAGGTGCCGATAGGCATTTCAGATATAGTTGCCAATTGGCATTTTAAAAATAGGTGTCGATAGGCATTTCAGATATAGAAGCCGATAGGCATTTCAAATATAGGTGCCGATAGGCATTCCAGATATGGTTGCCGATAGGCATTTCAAATATAGGTGCTGATAGGCATTTCAGATGTAGTTTCCGATAAGCATTTAAAAAATTGGTGTGATAGGCATTTCAGATATAGGTGCCGATAGGCATTTCAGATATAGTTGCCGATTGGCATTTTAAAAAAAGGTGCCGATAGGCATTTCAGATATAGAAGCCGATAGGTATTTCAAATAGAGGTGTCGATAGGCATTTCAGATATGGTTGCCGATAGGCTTTTCAAATATAGGTGCTGATAGGCATTTCAGATGTAGTTTACGATTGGCATTTCAAAAATAGGTGCCGATAGGCATTTCAGATATAGGTGCCGATAGGCATTTCAGATATAGTTGCCGATTGGCATTTTAAATAATATTGCCGATAGGCATTTTAGATGTAGTTTCCGATAGGCATTTAAAAAATAGGTGCCGATAGGCATTTCAGATATAGGTGCCGATAGGCATTACAGATATAGTTGCCGATTGGCATTTTAAAAATAGGTGCCGATAGGCATTTCAGATATAGAAGCCGATAGGCATTTCAAATATAGGTGCCGATAGGCATTCCAGATATGGTTGCCGATAGGCATTTCAAATATAGGTGCTGATAGGAATTTCAGATGTATTTTCCGATAGGCATTTCAAAAATAGGTGCCGATAGGCATTTCAGATATAGTTGCCGATTGGCATTTTGAAAATAGGTGCCGATAGGCATTTCAGATATAGCAGCCGATAGATATTTCAAATATAGGTGTCGATAGGCATTTCAGTTATGGTTGCCGATAGGCATTTCAAATATAGGTGCTGATAGGCACTTCAGATGTAGTTTCCGATAGGCATTTCAAAAATAGGTGCCGATAGGCATTTCAGATATAGGTGCCGATAGGCATTTCAGATATAGTTGCCGATTGGCATTTTAAAAATAGGTGCCGATAGGAATTTCAGATATAGAAGCCGATAGTCATTAAAATATAGGTGCCGATAAGCATTCCAGATATGGTTGCCGATAGGAATTTCAAATATAGGTGCTGATAGGCATTTCAAGTGTAGTTTCCGATAGGCATTTCAAAAATTGGTGTCGATAGGCATTTCAGATATAGGTGCCGATAGGCATTTCAGATATAGTTGCCGATTGGCATTTTGAAAATAGGTGCCGATAGGCATTTCAGATATAGAAGCCGATAGGTATTTCAAATATAGGTGTCGATAGGCATTTCAGTTATGGTTGCCGATAGGCATTTCAAATATAGGTGCTGATAGGCATTTCAGATGTAGTTTCCGATAGGCATTTCAAAAATAGGTGCCGATAGGCATTTCAGATATAGGTGCCTATAGGCATTTTAGATATAGTTGCCGATTGGCATTTTAATATAAGTGCCAATAGGCATTTCAGATATAGAAGCCGATAGGCATTTCAAATTTAGGTGCCGATAGGCATTCCAGATATGGTTGCCGATAGGCATTTCAAATATAAGTGCCGAAAGGCATTCCAGATATGGTTGCCGATAGGCATTTCAAAAATAGGTACCGATAGGCATCTCAGATATAGGTGCCGATAGGCATTTCAGATATAGTTGCCAATTGGCATTTTAAAAATAGGTGTCGATAGACATTTCAGATATAGATGCCGATAGGCATTTCAAATATAGGTGCCGAAAGGCATTCCAGATATGGTTGCCGATAGGCATTTCAAATATAGGTGCTGATAGGCATTTCAGATGTAGTTTACGATAGGCATTTCAAAAATAGGTGCCGATAGGCATTTCAGATATAGGTGCCGATAGGCATTTCAGATATAGTTGCCGATTGGCATTTTAAAAATAGGTGCCGATAGGCATTTTAGATGTAGTTTCCGATAGGCATTTCAAAAATAGGTGCCGATAGGCATTTTAGATATAGGTGCCGATAGGCATATCAGATATAGTTGCCGATAGGCATTTAAAATATAGGTGCCGATAGGCATTTCAAATATAGGTGTCGATAGGTATTTCAGATATAAATGCCGAAAGGCATCTCAAATATATGTGCCGATAGGCATTTCATTATGGGTACCGATAGGCATTTCAAATATTGGTGCTGATAGGCATTTCAGATGTAGTTTCTGATAGGCATTTCAAAAATAGGTGCCGATAGGCATTTCAGATATAGGTGCCGATAGGCATTACAGATATAGTTGCCGATTGGCATTTTAAATATAGGTGCCGATAGGCATTTCAGATATAGAAGCCGACAGGCATTTCAAATATAGATGCCGATAGGGATTCCAGATATGGTTGCCGATAGGCATTTCAAATATAGGTGCTGATAGGAATTTCAGATGTAGTTTCCGATAGGCATTTCAAAAATAGGTGCCGATAGGCATTTCAGATATAGGTGCCGATAGGCATTTCAGATATAGTTGCCGATTAGCATTTTAACAATCGGTGCCGATAGGCATTTCAGATATAGAAGCCGATAGGCACTTCAAATATAGGTGCCGATAGGCATTCCAGATATGGTTGTCGATAGGCATTTCAAATATAGGTGCTGATAGGCATTTCAAAGGTAGTTTCCGATAGGCATTTCAAAAAAAGGTACCGATAGGCATTTCAGATATAGGTGCCGATAGGCATTTCAGATATAGTTGCCGATTGGCATTTTAAAAATAGGTGCCGATAGGCATTTCAGATATAGAAGCCGATAGGCATTAAAATATAGGTGCCGATAAGCATTCCAGATATGGTTGCCGATAGGCATTTCAAATATAGGTGCTGATAGGCATTTTAGATGTAGTTTCCGATAGGCATTTCAAAAATTGGTGCCGATAGGCATTTCAGATATAGAAGCCGATAGGTATTTCAAATATAGGTGTCGATAGGCATTTCAGATATGGTTGCCGATAATCATTTCAAATATAGGTGCTGATAGGCATTTCAGATGTAGTTTCTGATAGGCATTTCAAAAATAGGTGCCGGTAGGCATTTCAGATATATGTGCCCATAGGCATTTCAGATATAGTTGCCGATTGGCATTTTAAAAATAGGTGTCGATAGGCATTTCAGATATAGAAGCCGATAGGCATTTCAAATATAGGTGCCGATAGGCATTCCAGATATGGTTGCCGATAGGCATTTCAAATATAGGTGCTGATAGGCATTCCAGATGTAGTTTCCGATAGGCATTTCAAAAATTGGTGCCGATAGGCATTTCAGATATAGGTGCCGATAGGCACTTCAGATATAGTGTTACTGATTGGCATTTTAAAAATAGGTGCCGATAGGCATTTCAGATATATAAGCCGATAGGTATTTCAAATATAGGTGTCGATAGGCATTTCAGATATGGTTGCCGATAGGCATTTCAAATATAGGTGCTGATAGGCATTTCAGATGTAGTTTCCGATAGGCATTTCAAAAATAGGTGCCGATAGGCATTTCAGATATAGGTACCGATAGGCATTTCAGATATAGTTGCCGATTGGCATTTTAAAAATAGGTGCCGATAGGCATTTCAGATATAGAAGCCGATAGGCATTTCAAATATAGGTGCCGATAGGCATTCCAGATATGGTTGCCGATAGGCATTTTTAATATAGGTGCTGATAGGCATTTCAGATGTAGTTTCCGATAGGCATTTCAAAAATTGGTGCCGATAGGCATTTCAGATATAGGTGCCGATAGGCATTTCAGATATAGTTGCCGATTGGCATTTTAAAAATAGAAGCCGATAGGCATTTCAGATATAGAAGCCGATAGGTATTTCAAATATAGGTGTCGATAGGCATTTCAGATATGGTTGCCGATAGGCATTACAAATATAGGTGCTGATAGGCATTTCAGATGTAGTTTCCGATAGGTATTTCAAAAATAGGTGCCGATAGGCATTTCAGATATAGGTGCCGATAGGCATTTCAGATATAGTTGCCGATTGGCATTTTAAAAATAGGTGCCGATAGGCATTTCAGATATAGAAGCCGATAGGCATTTCAAATATAGGTGCCGATAGGCATTCCAGATATGTTTGCCGATAGGCATTTCAAATATAGGTGCTGATAGGCATTTCAGATGTAGTTTCCGATAAGCATTTAAAAAATTGGTGTGATAGGCATTTCAGATATAGGTGCCGATAGGCATTTCAGATATAGTTGCCGATTGGCATTTTAAAAATAGGTGCCGATAGGCATTTCAGATATAGTTGCCAATTGGCATTTTAAAAATAGGTGTCGATAGGCATTTCAGATATAGAAGCCGATAGGCATTTCAAATATAGGTGCCGATAGGCATTCCAGATATGGTTGCCGATTGGCATTTCAAATATAGGTGCTGATAGGCATTTCAGATGTAGTTTCCGATAAGCATTTAATAAATTGGTGTGATAGGCATTTCAGATATAGGTGCCGATAGGCATTTCAGATATAGTTGCCGATTGGCATTTTAAAAAAAGGTGCCGATAGGCATTTCAGATATAGAAGCCGATAGGTATTTCAAATAGAGGTGTCGATAGGCATTTCAGATATGGTTGCCGATAGGCATTTCAAATATAGGTGCTGATAGGCAATTCAGATGTAGTTTACGATAGGCATTTCAAAAAGAGGTTCCGATAGGCATTTCAGATATAGGTGCCGATAGGCATTTCAGATATAGTTGCCGATTGGCATTTTAAAAATAGGTGCCGATAGGCATTTTAGATGTAGTTTCCGATAGGCATTTCAAAAATAGGTGCCGATAGGCATTTCAGATATAGGTGCCGATAGGCATTACAGGTATAATTGCCGATTGGCATTTAAAATATAGGTGCCGATAGGCATTTCAAATATAGGTGTCGATAGGCATTTCAGATATAAATGCCGTATGGCATTTCAAATATAGGTGCCGATAGGCATTTCAGATATGGTTGCCGATAGGCATTTTAAGTATTGGTGCTGATAGGCATTTCAGATGTAGTTTCCGATAGGCATTTCAAAAATAGGTGCCGATAGGCATTTCAGATATAGGTGCCGATAGGCATTACAGGTATAGTTGCCGATTGGCATTTTAAAAATAGGTGCCGATAGGGATTTCAGATATAGAAGCCGATAGGCATTTCAAATATAGGTGCCGATAGGCATTCCAGATATGGTTGCCGATAGGCATTTCAAATATAGGTGCTGATAGGAATTTCAGATATAGTTTCCGATAGGCATTTCAAAAATAGGTGCCGATAGGCATTTCAGATATAGGTGCCGATAGGCATTTCAGATATAGTTGCCAATTGGCATTTTAAAAATAGGTGCCGATAGGCATTTCAGATATAGAAGCCGATAGGCACTTCAAATATAGGTGCCGATAGGCATTCCAGATATGGTTGTCGATAGGCATTTCAAATATAGGTGCTGATAGGCATTTCAAAGGTAGTTTCCGATAGACATTTCAAAAATAGGTACCGATAGGCATTTCAGATATAGGTGCCGATAGGCATTTCAGATATAGTTGCCGATTGGCATTTTAAAAATAGGTGCCGATAGGAATTTCAGATATAGAAGCCGATAGGCATTAAAATATAGGTGCCGATAAGCATTCCAGATATGGTTGCCGATAGGCATTTCAAATATAGGTGCTGATAGGCATTTCAGATGTAGTTTCCGATAGGCATTTCAAAAATTGGTGTCGATAGGCATTTCAGATATAGGTGCCGATAGGCATTTCAGATATAGTTGCCGATTGGCATTTTGAAAATAGGTGCCGATAGGCATTTCAGATATAGAAGCCGATAGGTATTTCAAATATAGGTGTCGATAGGCATTTCAGTTATGGTTGCCGATAGGCATTTCAAATATAGGTGCTGATAGGCATTTCAGATATAGAAGCCGATAGGCATTTCAAAAATAGGTGCCGATAGGCATTCCAGATATGGTTGCCGATAGGCATTTCAAATATAAGTGCTGATAGGCATTTCAGATGTAGTTTCCGATAGGCATTTCAAAAATAGGTACCGAAAGGCATTTCAGATATAGGTGCCGATAGGCATTTCAGATATAGTTGCCAATTGGCATTTTAAAAATAGGTGTCGATAGGCATTTCAGATATAGAAGCCGATAGGCATTTCAAATATAGTTGCCGATAGGCATTCCAGATATGGTTGCCGATAGGCATTTCAAATATAGGTGCTGATAGGCATTTCAGATGTAGTTTCCGATAAGCATTTAAAAAATTGGTGTGATAGGCATTTCAGATATAGGTGCCGATAGGCATTTCAGATATATTTGCCGATTGGCATTTTAAAAAAAGGTGCCGATAGGCATTTTAGATATAGAAGCCGATAGGTATTTCAAATAGAGGTGTCGATAGGCATTTCAGATATGGTTGCCGATAGACATTTCAAATATAGGTGCTGATAGGCATTTCAGATGTAGTTTACGATAGGCAATTCAAAAATAGGTGCCGATAGGCATTTCAGATATAGGTGCCGATAGGCATTTCAGATATAGTTGCCGATTGGCATTTTAAAAATAGGTGCCGATAGGCATTTTAGATGTAGTTTCCGATAGGCATTTCAAAAATAGGTGCCGATAGGCATTTCAGATATAGGTGCCGATAGGCACTACAGATATAGTTGCCGATTGGCATTTTAAAAATAGGTGCCGATAGGCATTTCAGATATAGAAGCCGATAGGCATTTCAAATATAGGTGCCGATAGGCATTCCAGATATGGTTGCCGATAGGCATTTCAAATATAGGTGCTGATAGGAATTTCAGATGTAGTTTCCGATAGGCATTTCAAAAACAGGTGCCGATAGGCATTTAGAATATAGTTGCCGATTGGCATTTTGAAAATAGGTGCCGATAGGCATTTCAGATATAGTTGCCGATTGGCATTTTGAAAATAGGTGCCGATAGGCATTTCAGATATAGAAGCCGATAGGTATTTCAAATATAGGTGTCGATAGGCATTTCAGTTATGGTTGCCGATAGGCATTTCAAATATAGGTGCTGATAGGCACTTCAGATGTAGTTTCCGATAGGCATTTCAAAAATAGGTGCCGATAGGCATTTCAGATATAGGTGCCGATAGGCATTTCAGATAGAGTTGCTGATTGGCATTTTAAAAATAGGTGCCGATAGGAATTTCAGATATAGAAGCCGATAGGCATTAAAATATAGGTGCCGATAAGCATTCCAGATATGGTTGCCGATAGGAATTTCAAATATAGGTGCTGATAGGCATTTCAAGTGTAGTTTCCGATAGGCATTTCAAAAATTGGTGTCGATAGGCATTTCAGATATAGGTGCCGATAGGCATTTCAGATATAGTTGCCGATCGGCATTTTGAAAATAGGTGCCGATAGGCATTTCAGATATAGAAGCCGATAGGTATTTCAAATATAGGTGTCGATAGGCATTTCAGTTATGGTTGCCGATAGGCATTTCAAATATAGGTGCTGATAGGCATTTCAGATGTAGTTTCCGATAGGCATTTCAAAAATAGGTGCCGATAGGCATTTCAGATATAGGTGCCCACAGGCATTTTAGATATAGTTGCCGATTGGCATTTTAAAATAGGTGCCGATAGGCATTTCAGATATAGAAGCCGATAGGCATTTCAAATTTAGGTGCCGATAGGCATTCCAGATATGGTTGCCGATAGGCATTTCAAATATAAGTGCTGATAGGCATTTCAGATGTAGTTTCCGATAGGCATTTCAAAAATAGGTACCGATAGGCATCTCAGATATAGGTGCCGATAGGCATTTCAGATATAGTTGCCAATTGGCATTTTAAAAATAGGTGTCGATAGGCATTTCAGATATAGATGCCGATAGGCATTTCAAATATAGGTGCCGATAGGCATTCCAGATATGGTTGCCGATAGGCATTTCAAATATAGGTGCTGATAGGCATTTCAGATGTAGTTTACGATAGGCATTTCAAAAATAGGTGCATATAGGCATTTCAGATATAGGTGCCGATAGGCATTTCAGATATAGTTGCCGATTGGCATTTTAAAAATAGGTGCCGATAGGCATTTTAGATGTAGTTTCCGATAGGCATTTCAAAAATAGGTGCCGATAGGCATTTTAGATATAGGTGCCGATAGGCATATCAGATATAGTTGCCGATAAGCATTTAAAATATAGGTGCCGATAGGCATTTCAAATATAGGTGTCGATAGGCATTTCAGATATAAATGCCGAAAGGCATTTCAAATATATGTGCCGATAGGCATTTCATTATGGTTGCCGATAGGCATTTCAAATATTGGTGCTGATAGGCATTTCAGATGTAGTTTCTGATAGGCATTTCAAAAATAGGTGCCGATAGGCATTTCAGATATAGGTGCCGATAGGCATTACAGATATAGTTGCCGATTGGCATTTAAAATATAGGTGCCGATAGGCATTTCAGATATAGAAGCCGATAGGCATTTCAAATATAGATGCCGATAGGGATTCCAGATATGGTTGCCGATAGGCATTTCAAATATAGGTGCTGATAGGAATTTCAGATGTAGTTTCCGATAGGCATTTCAAAAATAGGTGCCGATAGGCATTTCAGATATAGGTGCCGATAGGCATTTCAGATATAGTTGCCGATTAGCATTTTAACAATAGGTGCCGATAGGCATTTCAGATATAGAAGCCGATAGGCACTTCAAATATAGGTGCCGATAGGCATTCCAGATATGGTTGTCGATAGGCATTTCAAATATAGGTGCTGATAGGCATTTCAAAGGTAGTTTCCGATAGGCATTTCAAAAAAAGGTACCGATAGGCATTTCAGATATAGGTGCCGATAGGCATTTCAGATAAAGTTGCCGATTGGCATTTTAAAAATAGGTGCCGATAGGCATTTCAGATATAGAAGCCGATAGGCATTAAAATATAGGTGCCGATAAGCATTCCAGATATGGTTGCCGATAGGCATTTCAAATATAGGTGCTGATAGGCATTTCAGATGTAGTTTCCGATAGGCATTTCAAAAATTGGTGCCGATAGGCATTTCAGATATAGAAGCCGATAGGTATTTCAAATATAGGTGTCGATAGGCATTTCAGATATGGTTGCCGATAATCATTTCAAATATAGGTGCTGATAGGCATTTCAGATGTAGTTTCCGATAGGCATTTCAAAAATAGGTGCCGGTAGGCATTTCAGATATATGTGCCCATAGGCATTTCAGATATAGTTGCCGATTGGCATTTTAAAAATAGGTGTCGATAGGCATTTCAGATATAGAAGCCGATAGGCATTTCAAATTTGGTGCCGATAGGCATTCCAGATATGGTTGCCGATAGGCATTTCAAATATAGGTGCTGATAGGCATTCCAGATGTAGTTTCCGATAGGCATTTCAAAAATTGGTGCCGATAGGCATTTCAGATATAGGTGCCGATAGGCACTTCAGATATAGTGTTACTGATTGGCATTTTAAAAATAGGTGCCGATAGGCATTTCAGATATATAAGCCGATAAGTATTTCAAATATAGGTGTCGATAGGCATTTCAGATATGGTTGCCGATAGGCATTTCAAATATAGGTGCTGATAGGCATTTCAGATGTAGTTTCCGATAGGCATTTCAAAAATAGGTGCCGATAGGCATTTCAGATATAGGTACCGATAGGCATTTCAGATATAGTTGCCGATTGGCATTTTAAAAATAGGTGTCGATAGGCATTTCAGATATAGAAGCCGATAGGCATTTCAAATATAGGTGCCGATAGGCATTCCAGATATGGTTGCCGATAGGCATTTTTAATATAGGTGCTGATAGGCATTTCAGATGTAGTTTCCGATAGGCATTTCAAAAATTGGTGCCGATAGGCATTTCAGATATAGGTGCCGATAGGCATTTCAGATATAGTTGCCGATTGGCATTTTAAAAATAGAAGCCGATAGGCATTTCAGATATAGAAGCCGATAGGTATTTCAAATATAGGTGTCGATAGGCATTTCAGATATGGTTGCCGATAGGCATTACAAATATAGGTGCTGATAGGCATTTCAGATGTAGTTTCCGATAGGTATTTCAAAAATAGGTGCCGATAGGCATTTCAGATATAGGTGCCGATAGGCATTTCAGATATAGTTGCCGATGGGCATTTTAAAAATAGGTGCCGATAGGCATTTCAGATATAGAAGCCGATAGGTATTTCAAATATAGGTGTCGATAGGCATTTCAGATATGGTTGCCGATAGGCATTTCAAATATAGGTGCTGATCGGCATTTCAGATGTAGTTTCCGATAGGCATTTCAAAAATAGGTGCCGATAGGCATTTCAGATATAGGTGCCGATAGGCATTTCAGATATAGTTGCCGATTGGCATTTTAAAAATAGGTGCCGATAGGCATTTCAGATATAGAAGCCGATAGGCATTTCAAATATAGGTGCCGATAGGCATTCCAGATATGGTTGCCGATAGGCATTTCAAATATAGGTGCTGATAGGCATTTCAGATGTAGTTTCCGATAAGCATTTAAAAAATTGGTGTGATAGGCATTTCAGATATAGGTGCCGATAGGCATTTCAGATATAGTTGCCGATTGGCATTTTAAAAATAGGTGCCGATAGGCATTTCAGATATAGTTGCCAATTGACATTTTAAAAATAGGTGTCGATAGGCATTTCAGATATAGAAGCCGATAGGCATTTCAAATATAGGTGCCGATAGGCATTCCAGATATGGTTGCCGATAGGCATTTCAAATATAGGTGCTGATAGGCATTTCAGATGTAGTTTCCGATAAGCATTTAAAAAATTGGTGTGATAGGCATTTCAGATATAGGTGCCGATAGGCATTTCAGATATAGTTGCCGATTGGCATTTTAAAAAAAGGTGCCGATAGGCATTTCAGATATAGAAGCCGATAGGTATTTCAAATAGAGGTGTCGATAGGCATTTCAGATATGGTTGCCGATAGGCATTTCAAATATAGGTGCTGATAGGCAATTCAGATGTAGTTTACGATAGGCATTTCAAAAATAGGTTCCGATAGGCATTTCAGATATAGGTGCCGATAGGCATTTCAGATATAGTTGCCGATTGGCATTTTAAAAATAGGTGCCGATAGGCATTTTAGATGTAGTTTCCGATAGGCATTTCAAAAATAGGTGCCGATAGGCATTTCAGATATAGGTGCCGATAGGCATTACAGGTATAATTGCCGATTGGCATTTAAAATATAGGTGCCGATAGGCATTTCAAATATAGGTGTCGATAGGCATTTCAGATATAAATGCCGAAAGGCATTTCAAATATAGGTGCCGATAGGCATTTCAGATATGGTTGCCGATAGGCATTTTAAGTATTGGTGCTGATAGGCATTTCAGATGTAGTTTCCGATAGGCATTTCAAAAATAGGTGCCGATAGGCATTTCAGATATAGGTGCCGATAGGCATTACAGGTATAGTTGCCGATTGGCATTTTAAAAATAGGTGCCGATAGGGATTTCAGATATAGAAGCCGATAGGCATTTCAAATATAGGTGCTGATAGGAATTTCAGATGTAGTTTCCGATAGGCATTTCAAAAATAGGTGCCGATAGGCATTTCAGATATAGGTGCCGATAGGCATTTCAGATATAGTTGCCGATTGGCATTTTAAAAATAGGTGCCGATAGGCATTTCAGATATAGAAGCCGGTAGGCACTTCAAATATAGGTGCCGATAGGCATTCCAGATATGATTGTCGATAGGCATTTCAAATATAGGTGCTGATAGGCATTTCAAAGGTAGTTTCCGATAGACATTTCAAAAATAGGTACCGATAGGCATTTCAGATATAGGTGCCGATAGGCATTTCAGATATAGTTGCCGATTGGCATTTTAAAAATAGGTGCCGATAGGAATTTCAGATATAGAAGCCGATAGGCATTAAAATATAGGTGCCGATAAGCATTCCAGATATGGTTGCCGATAGGCATTTCAAATATAGGTGCTGATAGGCATTTCAGATGTAGTTTCCGATAGGCATTTCAAAAATTGGTGTCGATAGGCATTTCAGATATAGGTGCCGATAGGCATTTCAGATATAGTTGCCGATTGGCATTTAGAAAATAGGTGCCGATAGGCATTTCAGATATAGAAGCCGATAGGTATTTCAAATATAGGTGTCGATAGGCATTCAGTTATGGTTGCCGATAGGCATTTCAAATATAGGTGCTGATAGGCATTTCATATATAGAAGCCGATAGGCATTTCAAACATAGGTGCCGATAGGCATTCCAGATATGGTTGCCGATAGGCATTTCAAATATAAGTGCTGATAGGCATTTCAGATGTAGTTTCCGATAGGCATTTCAAAAATAGGTACCGAAAGGCATTTCAGATATAGGTGCCGATAGGCATTTCAGATATAGTTGCCAATTGGCATTTTAAAAATAGGTGTCGATAGGCATTTCAGATATAGAAGCCGATAGGCATTTCAAATATAGTTGCCGATAGGCATTCCAGATATGGTTGCCGATAGGCATTTCAAATATAGGTGCTGATAGGCATTTCAGATGTAGTTTCCGATAAGCATTTAAAAAATTGGTGTGATAGGCATTTCAGATATATTTGCCGATAGGCATTTCAGATATATTTGCCGATTGGCATTTTAAAAAAAGGTGCCGATAGGCATTTCAGATATAGAAGCCGATAGGTATTTCAAATAGAGGTGTCGATAGGCGTTTCAGATATGGTTGCCGATAGACATTTCAAATATAGGTGCTGATAGGCATTTCAGATGTAGTTTACGATAGGCAATTCAAAAATAGGTGCCGATAGGCATTTCAGATATAGGTGCCGATAGGCATTTCAGATATAGTTGCCGATTGGCATTTTAAAAATAGGTGCCGATAGGCATTTTAGATGTAGTTTCCGATAGGCATTTCAAAAATAGGTGCCGATAGGCATTTCAGATATATGTGCCGATAGGCACTACAGATATAGTTGCCGATTGGCATTTTAAAAATAGGTGCCGATAGGCATTTCAGATATAGAGCCGATAGGCATTTCAAATATAGGTGCCGATAGGCATTCCAGATATGGTTGCCGATAGGCATTTCAAATATAGGTGCTGATAGGAATTTCAGATGTAGTTTACGATAGGCATTTCAAAAACAGGTGCCGATAGGCATTTAGAATATAGTTGCCGATTGGCATTTTGAAAATAGGTGCCGATAGGCATTTCAGATATAGAAGCCGATAGGTATTTCAAATATAGGTGTCGATAGGCATTTCAGTTATGGTTGCCGATAGGCATTTCAAATATAGGTGCTGATAGGCACTTCAGATGTAGTTTCCGATAGGCATTTCAAAAATAGGTGCCGATAGGCATTTCAGATATAGGTGCCGATAGGCATTTCAGATATAGTTGCCGATTGGCATCTTAAAAATAGGTGCCGATAGGAATTTCAGATATAGAAGCCGATAGGCATTAAAATATAGGTGCCGATAAGCATTCCAGATATGGTTGCCGATAGGCATTTCAAATATAGGTGCTGATAGGCATTTAAAGTGTAGTTTCCGATAGGCATTTCAAAAATTAATGTCGATAGGCATTTCAGATATAGGTGCCGATAGGCATTTCAGATATAGTTGCCGATTGGCATTTTGAAAATAGGTGCCGATAGGCATTTCAGATATAGAAGCCGATAGGTATTTCAAATATAGGTGTCGATAGGCATTTCAGTTATGGTTGCCGATAGGCATTTCAAATATAGGTGCTGATAGGCATTTCAGATGTAGTTTCCGATAGGCATTTCAAAAATAGGTGCCGATAGGCATTTCAGACATAGGTGCCCATAGGCATTTTAGATATAGTTGCCGATTGGCATTTTAAAATAGGTGCCGATAGGCATTTCAGATATAGAAGCCGATAGGCATTTCAAATATAGGTGCCGATAGGCATTCCAGATATGGTTGCCGATAGGCATTTCAAATATAAGTGCTGATAGGCATTTCAGATGTAGTTTCCGATAGGCATTTCAAAACTAGGTACCGATAGGCATTTCAGATATAGATGCCGATAGGCATTTCAGATATAGTTGCCAATTGGCATTATAAAAATAGGTGTCGATAGGCATTTCAGATATAGAAGCCGATAGGCATTTCAAATATAGGTGCCGATAGGCATTCCAGATATGGTTGCCGATACGCATTTCAAATATAGGTGCTGATAGACATTTTAGATGTAGTTTCCGATAGGCATTTCAAAAATAGGTGCCGATAGGCATTTTAGATATAGGTGCCGATAGGCATATCAGATATAGTTGCCGATAGGCATTTAAAATATAGGTGCCGATTGGCATTTCAAATATAGGTGTCGATAGGCATTTCAGATATAAATGCCGAAAGGCATTTCAATTATAGGTGCCGATAGGCATTTCATTATGGTTGCCGATAGGCATTTCAAATATTGGTGCTGATAGGCATTTCAGATGTAGTTTCTGATAGGCATTTCAAAAATAGGTGCCGATAGGCATTTCAGATATAGGTGTCGATAGGCATTACAGATATAGTTGCCGATTGGCATTTTAAAAATAGGTGCCGATAGGCATTTTAGATATAGAAGCCGATAGGCATTTCAAATATAGATGCCGATAGGCATTCCAGATATGGTTGCCGATAGGCATTTCAAATATAGGTGCTGATAGGAATTTCAGATGTAGTTTCCGATAGGCATTTCAAAAATAGGTGCCGATAGGCATTTCAGATATAGGTGCCGATAGGCATTTCAGATATATTTGCCGATTATCATTTTAACAATAGGTGCCGATAGGCATTTCAGATATAGAAGCCGATAGGCACTTCAAATATAGGTGCCGATAGGCATTCCAGATATGGTTGTCGATAGGCATTTCAAATATAGGTGCTGATAGGCATTTCAAAGGCAGTTTCCGATAGGCAGTTCAAAAATAGGTACCGATAGTCATTTCAGATATAGGTGCCGATAGGCATTTCAGATATAGTTGCCGATTGGCATTTTAAAAATAGGTGCCGATAGGCATTTCAGATATAGAAGCCGATAGGCATTAAAATATAGGTGCCGATAAGCATTCCAGATATGGTTGCCGATAGGCATTTCAAATATAGGTGCTGATAGGCATTTCAGATGTAGTTTCCGATAGGCATTTCAAAAATTGGTGCCGATAGGCATTTCAGATATAGAAGCCGATAGGTATTTCAAATATAGGTGTCGATAGGCATTTCAGATATGGTTGCCGATAATCATTTCAAATATAGGTGCTGATAGGCATTTAAGATGTAGTTTCCGATAGGCATTTCAAAAATAGGTGCCGATAGGCATTTCAGATATATGTGCCCATAGGCATTTCAGATATAGTTGCCGATTGGCATTTTAAAAATAGGTGTCGATAGGCATTTCAGATATAGAAGCCGATAGGCATTTCAAATATAGGTGCCGATAGGCATTCCAGATATGGTTGCCGATAGGCATTTCAAATATAGGTGCTGATAGGCATTCCAGATGTAGTTTCCGATAGGCATTTCAAAAATTATTGCCGATAGGCATTTCAGATATAGGTGCCGATAGGCACTTCAGATATAGTTACTGATTGGCATTTTAAAAATAGGTGCCGATAGGCATTCCAGATATATAAGCCGATAAGTATTTCAAATATAGGTGTCGATAGGCATTTCAGATATGGTTGCCGATAGGCATTTCAAATATAGGTGCTGATAGGCATTTCAGATGTAGTTTCCGATAGGCATTTCAAAAATAGGTGCCGAGAGGCATTTCAGATATAGGTGCCGATAGGCATTTCAGATATAGTTGCCGATTGGCATTTTAAAAATAGGTGCCGATAGGCATTTCAGATATAGAAGCCGATAGGCATTTCAAATATAGGTGCCGATAGGCATTCCAGATATGGTTGCCGATAGGCATTTTTAATATAGGTGCTGATAGGCATTTCAGATGTAGTTTCCGATAGGCATTTCAAAAATTGGTGCCGATAGGCATTTCAGATATAGGTGCCGATAAGCATTTCAGTTATAGTTGCCGATTGGCATTTTAAAAATAGGAGCCGATAGGCATTTCAGATATAGAAGCCGATAGGTATTTCAAATATAGGTGTCGATAGGCATTTCAGATATGGTTGCCGATAGGCATTACAAATATAGGTGCTGATAGGCATTTCAGATGTAGTTTCCGATAGGTATTTCAAAAATAGGTGCCGATAGGCATTTCAGATATAGGTGCCGATTGGCATTTTAGATATAGTTGCCGATGGGCATTTTAAAAATAGGTGCCGATAGGCATTTCAGATATAGAAGCCGATAGGTATTTCAAATATAGGTGTCGATAGGCATTTCAGATATGGTTGCCGATAGGCATTTCAAATATAGGTGCTGATAGGCATTTCAGATGTAGTTTCCGATAGGCATTTCAAAAATAGGTGCCGATAGGCATTTCAGATATAGGTGCCGATAGGCATTTCAGATATAGTTGCCGATCGGCATTTTAAAAATAGGTGCCGATAGGCATTTCAGATATAGAAGCCGATAGGCATTTCAAATATAGGTGCCGATAGGCATCCCAGATATTGTTGTCGATAGGCATTTCAAATATAGGTGCTGATAGGCATTTCAGATGTAGTTTCTGATAGGCATTTCAAAAATTGGTGCCGATAGGCATTTCAGATATAGGTGCCGATAGGCATTTCAGATATAGTTGCCGATTGGCATTTTAAAAATAGGTGCCGATAGGCATTTAAGATATAGAAGCCGATAGGTATTTCAAATATAGGTGTCGATAGGCATTTCAGATATGGTTGCCGATAATCATTTCAAATATAGGTGTGATAGGCATTTCAGATGTAGTTTCCGATAGGCATTTCAAAAATAGGTGCCGATAGGCATTTCAGATATAGTTGCCGATTGGCATTTTAAAAATAGGTGCCGATAGGCATTTTAGATGTAGTTTCCGATAGGCATTTCAAAAATAGTTGCCGATAGGCATTTCAGATATAGGTGCCGATAGGCATATCAGATATAGTTGCCGATAGGCATTTAAAATATAGGTGCCGATAGGTATTTCAAAAATAGGTGTCGATAGACATTTCAGTTATGGTTGCCGATAGGCATTTCAAATATAGGTGCTGATAGGCATTTCAGATGTAGTTTCCGATAGGCATTTCAAAAATAGGTGCCGATAGGCATTTTAGATATAGGTGCCGATACGCATTTCAGATATAGTTGCCAATTGGCATTTTAAAAATAGGTGTCGATAGGCATTTCAGATATAGAAGCCGATAGGCATTTTAAATATAGGTGCCGATAGGCATTCTAGATATGGTTGCCGATAGGCATTTCACATATAGGTGCTGATAGGCATTTCAGATGTAGCTTCCGATAAGCATTTAAAAAATTGGTGTGATAGGCATTTCAGATAATGGTGCCGATAGGCATTTCAAATATAGTTGCTGATTGGCATTTTAAAAAAAGGTGCCGATAGGCATTTCAGATATAGAAGCCAATAGGTATTTCAAATATAGGTGTCGATAGGCATTTCAGATATGGTTGCCGATAGGCATTTCAAATATAGGTGCTGATAGGCATTTCAGTTGTAGTTTCCGATAGGCATTTCAAAAATAGGTGCCGATAGGCATTTCAAATATAGGTGCCGATAGGTATTTCAGATATAGTTGCCGATTGGCATTTTAAAAATATGTGCCGATAGGCATTTTAGATGTAGTTTCCGATAGTCATTTCAAAAATAGGTGCCGATAGGCATTTTAGATATAGGTGCCGATAGGCATATCAGATATAGGTGCTGATAGGCATTTCAGATGTAGTTTCCGATAGGCATTTCAAAAATAGGTGCCGATAGGCATTTCAGATATAGGTGCCGATAGGCATTTCAGATATAGTTGCCGATTGGCATTTTAAAAATAGGTGCCGATAGGCATTTCAGATATAGAAGCCGATAGGCATTAAAATATAGGTGCCGATAAGCATTCCAGATATGGTTGCCGATAGCCATTTCAAATATAGGTGCTGATAGGCATTTCAGATGTAGTTTCCGATAGGCATTTCAAAAATTGGTGACGATAGGCATTTCAGATATAGGTGCCGATAGGCATTTCAGATATGGTTGCCGATTGGCATTTTGAAAATAGGTGCCGATAGGCATTTCAGATATAGAAGCCGATAGGTATTTCAAATATAGGTGTCGATAGGCATTTCAGTTATGGTTGCCGATAGGCATTTCAAATATAGGTGCTGATAGGCATTTCAGATGTAGTTTCCGATAGGCATTTCAAAAATAGGTGCCAATAGGCATTTCATTTATAGGTGCCTATAGGCATTTCAGATATAGTTGCCGATTGGCATTTTAAAAATAGGTGCCGATAGGCATTTCAGATATAGAAGCCGATAGGCATTTCAAATATAGGTGCCGATAGGCATTCCAGATATGGTTGCCGATAGGCATTTCAAATATAAGTGCTGATAGGCATTTCAGATGTAGTTTCCGATAGACATTTCAAAAATAGGTACCGATAGGCATTTCAGATATGGGTGCCGATAGGCATTTCAGATATAGTTGCCGATTGGCATTTTAAAAATAGGTGCCGATAGGCATTTTAGATGTAGTTTCCGATAGGCATTTCAAAAATAGTTGCCGATAGGCATTTCAGATATAGGTGCCGAAAGGCATATCAGATATAGTTGCCGATAGGCATTTCAAAATATAGGTGCCGATAGGTATTTCAAAAATAGGTGTCGATAGACATTTCAGTTATGGTTGCCGATAGGCATTTCAAATATAGGTGCTGATAAGCATTTCAGATGTAGTTCCTGATAGGCATTTCAAAAATAGGTGCCGATAGGCATTTTAGATATAGGTGCCGATAGGCATTTTAGATATAGTTGCCAATTGGCATTTTAAAAATAGGTGCCGATAGGCATTTCAGATATAGAAGCCGATAGGCATTTCAAATATAGGTGCCGATAGGCATTCCAGATATGGTTGCCGATAGGCATTTCAAATATAAGTGCTGATAGGCATTTCAGATGTAGTTTCCGATAGGCATTTCAAAAATAGGTACCGATAGGCATTTCAGATATAGGTGCCGATAGGCATTTCAGATATAGTTGCCGATTGGCATTTTAAAAATAGGTGCCGATAGGCATTTTAGATGTAGTTTCCGATAGGCATTTCAAAAATAGTTGCCGATAGGCACTTCAGATATAGGTGCCGATAGGCATATCAGATATAGTTGCCGATAGGCATTTAAAATATAGGTGCCGATAGGTATTTCAAAAATAGGTGTCGATAGACATTTCAGTTATGGTTGCCGATAGGCATTTCAAATATAGGTGCTGATAGGCATTTCAGATGTAGTTTCCGATAGGCATTTCAAAAATAGGTGCCGATAGGCATTTTAGATATAGGTGCCGATAGGCATTTCAAATATAGTTGCCAATTGGCATTTTAAAAATAGGTGTCGATAGGCATTTCAGATATAGAAGCCGATAGGCATTTCAAATATAGGTGCCGATAGGCATTCCAGATATGGTTGCCGATAGGCATTTCAAATATAGGTGCTGATAGGCATTTCAGATGTAGTTTCCGATAAGCATTTAAAAAATTGGTGTGATAGGCATTTCAGATAATGGTGCCGATAGGCATTTCAGAAATAGTTGCCGATTGGCATTTTAAAAAAAGTTGCCGATAGGCATTTCAGATAATATAGAAGCCAATAGGTGTTTCAAATATAGGTGTCGATAGGCATTTCAGATATGGTTGCCGATAGGCATTTCAAATATAGGTGCTGATAGGCATTTCAGATGTAGTTTCCGATAGGCATTTCAAAAATAGGTGCCGATAGGCATTTCAGATATAGGTGCCGATAGACATTTCAGATATAGTTGCCGATTGGCATTTTAAAAATATGTGCCGATAGGCATTTTAGATGTAGTTTCCGATAGTCACTTCAAAAATAGGTGCCGATAGGCATTTTAGATATAGGTGCCGATAGGCATATCAGATATAGTTGCCGATAGGCATTTAAAATATAGGTGCCGATAGGCATTTCAAATATAGGTGTCGATAGGCATTTCAGATATAAATGCCGAAAGGCATTTCAGCTATAGGTGCCGATAGGCACTTCTGATGTGGTTGCCGATAGGCATTTCAAATATTGGTGCTGATAGGCATTTCAGATGTAGTTTCCGATAGGCATTTCAAAAATAGGTGCCGATAGGCATTTCAGATATAGGTGCCGATAGGCATTTCAGATATAGTTGCTGATTGGCATTTTAAAAATAGGTGCCGATAGGCATTTCAGATATAGAAGCCGATAGGCATTTCAAATATAGGTGCCGATAAGCATTCCAGATATGGTTGCCGATAGGCATTTCAAATATAGGTGCTGATAGGCATTTCAGATGTAGTTTCCGATAGGCATTTCAAAAATTGGTACCGATAGGCATTTCAGATATAGGTGCCGATAGGCATTTCAGATATAGTTGCCGATTGGCATTTTAAAAATAGGTGCCGATAGGCATTTCAGATATAGAAGCCGATAGGCATTTCAGATATAGGTGCCGATAGGCATTTCAGATATAGTTGCCGATTGGCATTTTAAAAATAGGTGTCGATAGGCATTTCAGATATAGAAGCCGATAGGCCTTTCAAATATAGGTGCCGATAGGCATTCCAGATATGGTTGCCGATAGGCATTTCAAATATAGGTGCTGATAGGCATTCCAGATGTATTTTTCTATAGGCATTTCAAAAATTAGTGCCGATAGGCATTTCAGATATAGGTGCCGATAGGCATTTCAGATATAGGTACCGATTGGCATTTTAAAAAAGGTGCCGATAGGCATTTCAGATATAGAAGCCGATAGGTATTTCAAATATAGGTGTCGATAGGCATTTCAGATATGGTTGCCGATAGGCATTTCAAATATAGGTGCTGATAGGCATTTCAGATGTAGTTTCCGATAGGCATTTCAAAAATAGGTGCCGATAGGCATTTCAGATATAGGTGCCGATAGGCATTTCAGATATAGTTGCCGATAGGCATTTCAAATATAAGTGCTGATAGGCATTTTAGATGTAGTTTCCGATAGGCATTTCAAAAATAGGCGCCGATAGGCATTTCAGATATAGGTGCCGATAGGCACTTTAGATATAGTTGCCGATTGTCATTTTAAAAATAGGTGCCGAAAGGCATTTCAGATATAGAAGCCGATAGGCATTTCAAATATAGGTGCCGATAGGCATTCCAGATATTGTTGCCGATAGGCATTTCAAATATAAATGCTGATAGACATTTCAGATGTAGTTTCCGATAGGCATTTAAAAAATAGGTACCGATAGGCATTTCAGATATAGGTGCCGATAGGCATTTCAGATATAGAAGCCGATAGGCATTTCAAATATAGGTTGCCGATAGGCATTCCAGATATGGTTGCCGATAGGCATTTCAAATATAGGTGCTGATAGGCATTTCAGATGTAGTTTCCGATAGGCATTTCAAAAATTGGTGCCGATAGGCATTTCAGATATAGGTGCCGATAGGCATTTCAGATATAGTTGCCGATTGGCATTTTAAAAAGAGGTGCCGATAGGCATTTCAGATATAGAAGCCGATAGGTATTTCAAATATAGGTGTCGATAGGCATTTCAGTTATGGTTGCCGATAGGCATTTCAAATATACGTGCTGATAGGCATTTCAGATGTAGTTTCCGATAGGCATTTCAAAAATAGGTGCCGATAGGCATTTCAGATATAGGTGCCCATAGGCATTTTAGATATAGTTGCCGATTGGCATTTCAAAATAGGTGCCGATAGGCATTTCAGATATAGAAGCCGATAGGCATTTCAAATTTAGGTGCCGATAGGCATTCCAGATATGGTTGCCGATAGGCATTTCAAATATAAGTGCTGATAGGCATTTCAGATGTAGTTTCCGATAGGCATTTCAAAAATAGGTACCGATAGGCATCTCAGATATAGGTGCCGATAGGCATTTCAGATATAGTTGCCAATTGGCATTTTAAAAATAGGTGTCGATAGGCATTTCAGATATAGATGCCGATAGGCATTTCAAATATAGGTGCCGATAGGCATTCCAGATATGGTTGCCGATAGGCATTTCAAATATAGGTGCTGATAGGCATTTCAGATGTAGTTTACGATAGGCATTGCAAAAATAGGTGCCGATAGGCATTTCAGATATAGGTGCCGATAGGCATTTCAGATATAGTTGCCGATTGGCATTTTAAAAATAGGTGCCGATAGGCATTTTAGATGTAGTTTCCGATAGGCATTTCAAAAATAGGTGCTGATAGGCATTTTAGATATAGGTGCCGATAGGCATATCAGATATAGTTGCCGATAGGCATTTAAAATATAGGTGCCGATAGGCATTTCAAATATGGGTGTCGATAGGCATTTCAGATATAAATGCCGAAAGGCATTTCAAATATATGTGCCGATAGGCATTTCATTATGGTTGCCGAAAGGCATTTCAAATATTGGTGCTGATAGGCATTTCAGATGTAGTTTCTGATAGGCATTTCAAAAATAGGTGCCGATAGGCATTTCAGATATAGGTGCCGATAGGCATTACAGATATATTTGCCGATTAGCATTTTAAATATAGGTGCCGATAGGCATTTCAGATATAGAAGCCGATAGGCATTTCAAATATAGATGCCGATAGGGATTCCAGATATGGTTGCCGATAGGCATTTCAAATATAGGTGCTGATAGGAATTTCAGATGTAGTTTCCGATAGGCATTTCAAAAATAGGTGCCGATAGGCATTTCAGATATAGGTGCCGATAGGCATTTCAGATATAGTTGCCGATTAGCATTTTAACAATAGGTGCCGATAGGCATTTCAGATATAGAAGCCGATAGGCACTTCAAATATAGGTGCCGATAGGCATTCCAGATATGGTTGTCGATAGGCATTTCAAATATAGGTGCTGATAGGCATTTCAAAGGTAGTTTCCGATAGGCATTTCAAAAAAAGGTACCGATAGGCATTTCAGATATAGGTGCCGATAGGCATTTCAGATATAGTTGCCGATTGGCATTTTAAAAATAGGTGCCGATAGGCATTTCAGATATAGAAGCCGATAGGCATTAAAATATAGGTGCCGATAAGCATTCCAGATATGGTTGCCGATAGGCATTTCAAATATAGGTGCTGATAGGCATTTCAGATGTAGTTTCCGATAGGCATTTCAAAAATTGGTGCCGATAGGCATTTCAGATATAGAAGCCGATAGGTATTTCAAATATAGGTGTCGATAGGCATTTCAGATATGGTTGCCGATAATCATTTCAAATATAGGTGCTGATAGGCATTTCAGATGTAGTTTCCGATAGGCATTTCAAAAATAGGTGCCGGTAGGCATTTCAGATATATGTGCCCATAGGCATTTCAGATATAGTTGCCGATTGGCATTTTAAAAATAGGTGTCGATAGGCATTTCAGATATAGAAGCCGATAGGCATTTCAAATATAGGTGCCGATAGGCATTCCAGATATGGTTGCCGATAGGCATTTCAAATATAGGTGCTGATAGGCATTCCAGATGTAGTTTCCGATAGGCATTTCAAAAATTGGTGCCGATAGGCATTTCAGATATAGGTGCCGATAGGCACTTCAGATATAGTGTTACTGATTGGCATTTTAAAAATAGGTGCCGATAGGCATTTCAGATATATAAGCCGATAGGTATTTCAAATATAGGTGTCGATAGGCATTTCAGATATGGTTGCCGATAGGCATTTCAAATATAGGTGCTGATAGGCATTTCAGATGTAGTTTCCGAAAGGCATTTCAAAAATAGGTGCCGATAGGCATTTCAGATATAGGTACCGATAGGCATTTCAGATATAGTTGCCGATTGGCATTTTAAAAATAGGTGCCGATAGGCATTTCAGATATAGAAGCCGATAGGCATTTCAAATATAGGTGCCGATAGGCATTCCAGATATGGTTGCCGATAGGCATTTTTAATATAGGTGCTGATAGGCATTTCAGATGTAGTTTCCGATAGGCATTTCAAAAATTGGTGCCGATAGGCATTTCAGATATAGGTGCCGATAGGCATTTCAGATATAGTTGCCGATTGGCATTTTAAAAATAGAAGTCGATAGGCATTTCAGATATAGAAGCCGATAGGTATTTCAAATATAGGTGTCGATAGGCATTTCAGATATGGTTGCCGATAGGCATTACAAATATAGGTGCTGATAGGCATTTCAGATGTAGTTTCCGATAGGCATTTCAAAAATAGGTGCCGATAGGCATTTCAGATATAGGTGCCGATAGGCATTTCAGATATAGTTGCCGATTGGCATTTTAAAAATAGGTGCCGATAGGCATTTCAGATATAGAAGCCGATAGGCATTAAAATATTGGTGCCGATAAGCATTCCAGATATGGTTGCCGATAGCCATTTCAAATATAGGTGCTGATAGGCATTTTAGATGTAGTTTCCGATAGGCATTTCAAAAATTGGTGACGATAGGCATTTCAGATATAGGTGCCGATAGGCATTTCAGATATGGTTGCCGATTGGCATTTTGAAAATAGGTGCCGATAGGCATTTCAGATATAGAAGCCGATAGGTATTTCAAATATAGGTGTCGATAGGCATTTCAGTTATGGTTGCCGATAGGCATTTCAAATATAGGTGCTGACAGGCATTTCAGATGTAGTTTCCGATAGGCATTTCAAAAATAGGTGCCAATAGGCATTTCAGATATAGGTGCCTATAGGCATTTCAGATATAGTTGCCGATTGGCATTTTAAAAATAGGTGCCGATAGGCATTTCAGATATAGAAGCCGATAGGCATTTCAAATATAGGTGCCGATAGGCATTCCAGATATGGTTGCCGATAGGCATTTCAAATATAAGTGCTGATAGGCATTTCAGATGTAGTTTCCGATAGACATTTCAAAAATAGGTACCGATAGGCATTTCAGATATAGGTGCCGATAGGCATTTCAGATATAGTTGCCGATTGGCATTTTAAAAATAGGTGCCGATAGGCATTTTAGATGTAGTTTCCGATAGGCATTTCAAAAATAGTTGCCGATAGGCATTTCAGATATAGGTGCCGATAGGCATATCAGATATAGTTGCAGATAGGCATTTCAAAATATAGGTGCCGATAGGTATTTCAAAAATAGGTGTCGATAGACATTTCAGTTATGGTTGCCGATAGGCATTTCAAATATAGGTGCTGATAAGCATTTCAGATGTAGTTCCTGATAGGCATTTCAAAAATAGGTGCCGATAGGCATTTTAGATATAGGTGCCGATAGGCATTTTAGATATAGTTGCCAATTGGCATTTTAAAAATAGGTGCCGATAGGCATTTTAGATATAGAAGCCGATAGGCATTTCAAATATAGGTGCCGATAGGCATTCCAGATATGGTTGCCGATAGGCATTTCAAATATAAGTGCTGATAGGCATTTCAGATGTAGTTTCCGATAGGCATTTCAAAAATAGGTACCGATAGGCATTTCAGATATAGGTGCCGATAGGCATTTCAGATATAGTGGCCGATTGGCATTTTAAAAATAGGTGCCGATAGGCATTTTAGATGTAGTTTCCGATAGGCATTTCAAAAATAGTTGCCGATAGGCATTTCAGATATAGGTGCCGATAGGCATATCAGATATAGTTGCCGATAGGCATTTAAAATATAGGTGCCGATAGGTATTTCAAAAATAGGTGTCGATAGACATTTCAGTTATGGTTGCCGATAGGCATTTCAAATATAGGTGCTGATAGGCATTTCAGATGTAGTTTCCGATAGGCATTTCAAAAATAGGTGCCGATAGGCATTTTAGATATAGGTGCCGATAGGCATTTCAGATATAGTTGCCAATTGGCATTTTAAAAATAGGTGTCGATAGGCATTTCAGATATAGAAGCCGATAGGCATTTCAAATATAGGTGCCGATAGGCATTCCAGATATGGTTGCCGATAGGCATTTCAAATATAGGTGCTGATAGGCATTTCAGATGTAGTTTCCGATAAGCATTAAAAAAATTGGTGTGATAGGCATTTCAGATAATGGTGCCGATAGGCATTTCAGATATAGTTGCCGATTGGCATTTTAAAAAAAGTTGCCGATAGGCATTTCAGATAATATAGAAGCCAATAGGTATTTCAAATATAGGTGTCGATAGGCATTTCAGATATGGTTGCCGATAGGCATTTCAAATATAGGTGCTGATAGGCATTTCAGATGTAGTTTCCGATAGGCATTTCAAAAATAGGTGCCGATAGGCATTTCAGATATAGGTGCCGATAGACATTTCAGATATAGTTGCCGATTGGCATTTTAAAAATATGTGCCGATAGGCATTTTAGATGTAGTTTCCGATAGTCATTTCAAAAATAGGTGCCGATAGGCATTTTAGATATAGGTGCCGATAGGCATATCAGATATAGTTGCCGATAGGCATTTAAAATATAGGTGCCGATAGGCATTTCAAATATAGGTGTCGATAGGCATTTCAGATATAAATGCCGAAAGGCATTTCAGCTATAGGTGCCGATAGGCACTTCTGATGTGGTTGCCGATAGGCATTTCAAATATTGGTGCTGATAGGCATTTCAGATGTAGTTTCCGATAGGCATTTCAAAAATAGGTGCCGATAGGCATTTCAGATATAGGTGCCGATAGGCATTTCAGATATAGTTGCCGATTGGCATTTTAAAAATAGGTGCCGATAGGCATTTCAGATATAGAAGCCGATAGGCATTTCAAATATAGGTGCCGATAAGCATTCCAGATATGGTTGCCGATAGGCATTTCAAATATAGGTGCTGATAGGCATTTCAGATGTAGTTTCCGATAGGCATTTCAAAAATTGGTGCCGATAGGCATTTCAGATATAGGTGCCGATAGGCATTTCAGATATAGTTGCCGATTGGCATTTTAAAAATAGGTGCCGATAGGCATTTCAGATATAGAAGCCGATAGGCATTTCAGATATAGGTGCCGATAGGCATTTCAGATATAGTTGCCGATTGGCATTTTAAAAATAGGTGTCGATAGGCATTTCAGATATAGAAGCCGATAGGCATTTCAAATATAGGTGTCGATAGGCATTTCAGATATGGTTGCCGATAGGCATTTCAAATATAGGTGCTGATAGGCATTTCAGATGTAGTTTCCGATAGGCATTTCAAAAATAGGTGCCGATAGGCATTTCAGATATAGGTGCCGATAAGCATTTCAGATATAGTTGCCGATTGGCATTTTAAAAATAGGTGCCGATAGGCATTTCAGATATAGAAGCCGATAGGCATTTCAAATATAGGTGCTGATAGGTATTCCAGATATGGTTGCCGATAGGCATTTCAAATATAAGTGCTGATAGGCATTTTAGATGTAGTTTCCGATAGGCATTTCAAAAATAGGCGCCGATAGGCATTTCAGATATAGGTGCCGATAGGCACTTTAGATATAGTTGCCGATTGGCATTTTAAAAATAAGTGCCGAAAGGCATTTCAGATATAGAAGCCGATAGGCATTTCAAATATAGGTGCCGATAGGCATTCCAGATATTGTTGCCGATAGGCATTTCAAATATAAATGCTGATAGACATTTCAGATGTAGTTTCCGATAGGCATTTAAAAAATAGGTACCGATAGGCATTTCAGATATAGGTGCCGATAGGCATTTCAGATATAGTTGCCAATTGGCATTTTAAAAATAGGTGTCGATAGGCATTTCAGATATAGAAGCCGATAGGCATTTCAAATATAGGTTGCCGATAGGCATTCCAGATATGGTTGCCGATAGGCATTTCAAATATAGGTGCTGATAGGCATTTCAGATGTAGTTTCCGATAGGCATTTCAAAAATTGGTGCCGATAGGCATTTCAGATATAGGTGCCGATAGGCATTTCAGATATAGTTGCCGATTGGCATTTTAAAAAGAGGTGCCGATAGGCATTTCAGATATAGAAGCCGATAGGTATTTCAAATATAGGTGTCGATAGGCATTTCAGTTATGGTTGCCGATAGGCATTTCAAATATAGGTGCTGATAGGCATTTCAGATGTAGTTTCCGATAGGCATTTCAAAAATAGGTGCCGATAGGCATTTCAGATATAGGTGCCCATAGGCATTTTAGATATAGTTGCCGATTGGCATTTCAAAATAGGTGCCGATAGGCATTTCAGATATAGAAGCCGATAGGCATTTCAAATTTAGGTGCCGATAGGCATTCCAGATATGGTTGCCGATAGGCATTTCAAATATAAGTGCTGATAGGCATTTCAGATGTAGTTTCCTATAGGCATTTCAAAAATAGGTACCGATAGGCATCTCAGATATAGGTGCCGATAGGCATTTCAGATATAGTTGCCAATTGGCATTTTAAAAATAGGTGTCGATAGGCATTTCAGATATAGATGCCGATAGGCATTTCAAATATAGGTGCCGATAGGCATTCCAGATATGGTTGCCGATAGGCATTTCAAATATAGGTGCTGATAGGCATTTCAGATATAGTTTACGATAGGCATTTCAAAAATAGGTGCCGATAGGCATTTCAGATATAGGTGCCGATAGGCATTTCAGATATAGTTGCCGATTGGCATTTTAAAAATAGGTGCCGATAGGCATTTTAGATGTAGTTTCCGATAGGCATTTCAAAAATAGGTGCCGATAGGCATTTTAGATATAGGTGCCGATAGGCATATCAGATATAGTTGCCGATAGGCATTTAAAATATAGGTGCCGATAGGCATTTCAAATATAGGTGTCGATAGGCATTTCAGATATAAATGCCGAAAGGCATTTCAAATATATGTGCCGATAGGCATTTCATTATGGTTGCCGATAGGCATTTCAAATATTGGTGCTGATAGGCATTTCAGATGTAGTTTCTGATAGGCATTTCAAAAATAGGTGCCGATAGGCATTTCAGATATAGGTGCCGATAGGCATTACAGATATAGTTGCCGATTGGCATTTTAAATATAGGTGCCGATAGGCATTTCAGATATAGAAGCCGATAGGCATTTCAAATATAGATGCCGATAGGGATTCCAGATATGGTTGCCGATAGGCATTTCAAATATAGGTGCTGATAGGAATTTCAGATGTAGTTTCCGATAGGCATTTCAAAAATAGGTGCCGATAGGCATTTCAGATATAGGTGCCGATAGGCATTTCAGATATAGTTGCCGATTAGCATTTTAACAATAGGTGCCGATAGGCATTTCAGATATAGAAGCCGATAGGCACTTCAAATATAGGTGCCGATAGGCATTCCAGATATGGTTGTCGATAGGCATTTCAAATATAGGTGCTGATAGGCATTTCAAAGGTAGTTTCCGATAGGCATTTCAAAAAAAGGTACCGATAGGCATTTCAGATATAGGTGCCGATAGGCATTTTAGATATAGTTGCCGATTGGCATTTTAAAAATAGGTGCCAATAGGCATTTCAGATATAGAAGCCGATAGGCATTAAAATATAGGTGCCGATAAGCATTCCAGATATGGTTGCCGATAGGCATTTCAAATATAGGTGCTGATAGGCATTTCAGATGTAGTTTCCGATAGGCATTTCAAAAATTGGTGCCGATAGGCATTTCAGATATAGAAGCCGATAGGTATTTCAAATATAGGTGTCTATAGGCATTTCAGATATGGTTGCCGATAATCATTTCAAATATAGGTGCTGATAGGCATTTCAGATGTAGTTTCCGATAGGCATTTCAAAAATAGGTGCCGGTAGGCATTTCAGATATATGTGCCCATAGGCATTTCAGATATAGTTGCCGATTGGCATTTTAAAAATAGGTGTCGATAGGCATTTCAGATATAGAAGCCGATAGGCATTTCAAATATAGGTGCCGATAGGCATTCCAGATATGGTTGCCGATAGGCATTTCAAATATAGGTGCTGATAGGCATTCCAGATGTAGTTTCCGACAGGCATTTCAAAAATTTGTGCCGATAGGCATTTCAGATATAGGTGCCGATAGGCACTTCAGATATAGTGTTACTGATTGGCATTTTAAAAATAGGTGCCGATAGGCATTTCAGATATATAAGCCGATAGGTATTTCAAATTTAGGTGTCGATAGGCATTTCAGATATGGTTGCCGATAGGCATTTCAAATATAGGTGCTGATAGGCATTTCAGATGTAGTTTCCGATAGGCATTTCAAAAATAGGTGCCGATAGGCATTTCAGATATAGGTACCAATAGGCATTTCAGATATAGTTGCCGATTGGCATTTTAAAAATAGGTGCCGATAGGCATTTCAGATATAGAAGCCGATAGGCATTTCAAATATAGGTGCCGATAGGCATTCCAGATATGGTTGCCGATAGGCATTTTTAATATAGGTGCTGATAGGCATTTCAGATGTAGTTTCCGATAGGCATTTCAAAAATTGGTGCCGATAGGCATTTCAGATATAGGTGCCGATAGGCATTTCAGATATAGTTGCCGATTGGCATTTTAAAAATAGAAGTCGATAGGCATTTCAGATATAGAAGCCGATAGGTATTGCAAATATAGGTGTCGATAGGCATTTCAGATATGGTTGCCGATAGGCATTACAAATATAGGTGCTGATAGGCATTTCAGATGTAGTTTCCGATAGGTATTTCAAAAATAGGTGCCGATAGGCATTTCAGATATAGGTGCCGATAGGCATTTCAGATATATTTGCCGATGGGCATTTTAAAAATAGGTGCCGATAGGCATTTCAGATATAGAAGCCGATAGGTATTTCAAATATAGGTGTCGATAGGCATTTCAGATATGGTTGCCGATAGGCATTTCAAATATAGGTGCTGATAGGCATTTCAGATGTAGTTTCCGATAGGCATTTCAAAAATAGGTGCCGATAGGCATTTCAGATGTAGGTGCCGATAGGCATTTCAGATATAGTTGCCGATTGGCATTTTAAAAATAGGTGCCGATAGGCATTTCAGATATAGAAGCCGATAGGCATTTCAAATATAGGTGCCGATAGGCATTCCAGATATGGTTGCCGATAGGCATTTCAAATATAGGTGCTGATAGGCATTTCAGATGTAGTTTCCGATAAGCATTTAAAAAATTGGTGTGATAGGCATTTCAGATATAGGTGCCGATAGGCATTTCAGATATAGTTGCCGATTGGCATTTTAAAAATAGGTGCCGATAGGCATTTCAGATATAGTTGCCAATTGGCATTTTAAAAATAGGTGTCGATAGGCATTTCAGATATAGAAGCCTATAGGCATTTCAAATATAGGTGCCGATAGGCATTCCAGATATGGTTGCCGATAGGCATTTCAAATATAGGTGCTGATAGGCATTTCAGATGTAGTTTCCGATAAGCATTTAAAAAATTGGTGTGATAGGCATTTCAGATATAGGTGCCGATAGGCATTTCAGATATAGTTGCCGATTGGCATTTTAAAAAAAGGTGCCGATAGGCATTTCAGATATAGAAGCCGATAGGTATTTCAAATAGAGGTGTCGATAGGCATTTCAGATATGGTTGCCGATAGGCATTTCAAATATAGGTGCTGATAGGCAATTCAGATGTAGTTTACGATAGGCATTTCAAAAATAGGTTCCGATAGGCATTTCAGATATAGGTGCCGATAGGCATTTCAGATATAGTTGCCGATTGGCATTTTAAAAATAGGTGCCGATAGGCATTTTAGATGTAGTTTCCGATAGGCATTTCAAAAATAGGTGCCGATAGGCATTTCAGATATAGGTGCCGATAGGCATTACAGGTATAATTGCCGATTGGCATTTAAAATATAGGTGCCGATAGGCATTTCAAATATAGGTGTCGATAGGCATTTCAGATATAAATGCCGAAAGGCATTTCAAATATAGGTGCCGATAGGCATTTCAGATATGGTTGCCGATAGGCATTTTAAGTATTGGTGCTGATAGGCATTTCAGATGTAGTTTCCGATAGGCATTTCAAAAATAGGTGCCGATAGGCATTTCAGATATAGGTGCCGATAGGCATTACAGGTATAGTTGCCGATTGGCATTTTAAAAATAGGTGCCGATAGGGATTTCAGATATAGAAGCCGATAGGCATTTCAAATATAGGTGCCGATAGGCATTCCAGATATGGTTGCCGATAGGCATTTCAAATATAGGTGCTGATAGGAATTTCAGATGTAGTTTCCGATAGGCATTTCAAAAATAGGTGCCGATAGGCATTTCAGATATAGGTGCCGATAGGCATTTCAGATATAGTTGCCGATTGGAATTTTAAAAATAGGTGCCGATAGGCATTTCAGATATAGAAGCCGATAGGCACTTCAAATATAGGTGCCGATAGGCAGTCCAGATATAGTTGTCGATAGGCATTTCAAATATAGGTGCTGATAGGCATTTCAAAGGTAGTTTCCGATAGACATTTCAAAAATAGGTACCGATAGGCATTTCAGATATAGGTGCCGATAGGCATTTCAGATATAGTTGCCGATTGGCATTTTAAAAATAGGTGCCGATAGGAATTTCAGATATAGAAGCCGAAAGGCATTAAAATATAGGTGCCGATAAGCATTCCAGATATGGTTGCCGGATTGGCATTTTAAAAATAGGTGCCGATAGGCATTTCAGATATAGAAGCCGATAGGCACTTCAAATATAGGTGCCGATAGGCAGTCCAGATATAGTTGTCGATAGGCATTTCAAATATAGGTGCTGATAGGCATTTCAAAGGTAGTTTCCGATAGACATTTCAAAAATAGGTACCGATAGGCATTTCAGATATAGGTGCCGATAGGCATTTCAGATATAGTTGCCGATTGGCATTTTAAAAATAGGTGCCGATAGGAATTTCAGATATAGAAGCCGAAAGGCATTAAAATATAGGTGCCGATAAGCATTCCAGATATGGTTGCCGATAGGCATTTCAAATATAGGTGCTGATAGGCATTTCAGATGTAGTTTCCGATAGGCATTTCAAAAATAGGTACCGAAAGGCATTTCAGATATAGGTGCCGATAGGCATTTCAGATATAGTTGCCAATTGGCATTTTAAAAATAGGTGTCGATAGGCATTTCAGATATAGAAGCCGATAGGCATTTCAAATATAGTTGCCGATAGGCATTCCAGATATGGTTGCCGATAGGCATTTCAAATATAGGTGCTGATAGGCATTTCAGATGTAGTTTCCGATAAGCATTTAAAAAATTGGTGTGATAGGCATTTCAGATATAGGTGCCGATAGGCATTTCAGATATATTTGCCGATTGGCATTTTAAAAAAAGGTGCCGATAGGCATTTCAGATATAGAAGCCGATAGGTATTTCAAATAGAGGTGTCGATAGGCATTTCAGATATGGTTGCCGATAGACATTTCAAATATAGGTGCTGATAGGCATTTCAGATGTAGTTTACGATAGGCAATTCAAAAATAGGTGCCGATAGGCATTTCAGATATAGGTGCCGATAGGCATTTCAGATATAGTTGCCGATTGGCATTTTAAAAATAGGTGCCGATAGGCATTTTAGATGTAGTTTCCGATAGGCATTTCAAAAATAGGTGCCGATAGGCATTTCAGATATAGGTGCCGATAGGCACTACAGATATAGTTGTCGATTGGCATTTTAAAAATAGGTGCCGATAGGCATTTCAGATATAGAAGCCGATAGGCATTTCAAATATAGGTGCCGATAGGCATTCCAGATATGGTTGCCGATAGGCATTTCAAATATAGGTGCTGATAGGAATTTCAGATGTAGTTTCCGATAGGCATTTCAAAAACAGGTGCCGATAGGCATTTAGAATATAGTTGCCGATTGGCATTTTGAAAATAGGTGCCGATAGGCATTTCAGATATAGAAGCCGATAGGTATTTCAAATATAGGTGTCGATAGGCATTTCAGTTATGGTTGCCGATAGGCATTTCAAATATAGGTGCTGATAGGCACTTCAGATGTAGTTTCCGATAGGCATTTCAAAAATAGGTGCCGATAGGCATTTCAGATATAGGTGCCGATAGGCATTTCAGATATAGTTGCCGATTGGCATCTTAAAAATAGGTGCCGATAGGAATTTCAGATATAGAAGCCGATAGGCATTAAAATATAGGTGCCGATAAGCATTCCAGATATGGTTGCCGATAGGCATTTCAAATATAGGTGCTGATAGGCATTTAAAGTGTAGTTTCCGATAGGCATTTCAAAAATTAATGTCGATAGGCATTTCAGATATAGGTGCCGATAGGCATTTTAGATATAGTTGCCGATTGGCATTTTGAAAATAGGTGCCGATAGGCATTTCAGATATAGAAGCCGATAGGTATTTCAAATATAGGTGTCCATAGGCATTTCAGTTATGGTTGCCGATAGGCATTTCAAATATAGGTGCTGATAGGCATTTCAGATGTAGTTTCCGATAGGCATTTCAAAAATAGGTGCCGATAGGCATTTCAGATATAGGTGCCCATAGGCATTTTAGATATAGTTGCCGATTGGCTTTTTAAAATAGGTGCCGATAGGCATTTCAGATATAGAAGCCGATAGGCATTTCAAATATAGTTGCCGATAGGCATTCCAGATATGGTTGCCGATAGGCATTTCAAATATAAGTGCTGATAGGCATTTCAGATGTAGTTTCCGATAGGCATTTCAAAAATAGGTACCGATAGGCATTTCAGATATAGATGCCGATAGGCATTTCAGATATAGTTGCCAATTGGCATTATAAAAATAGGTGTCGATAGGCATTTCAGATATAGAAGCCGATAGGCATTTCAAATATAGGTGCCGATAGGCATTCCAGATATGGTTGCCGATACGCATTTCAAATATAGGTGCTGATAGACATTTTAGATGTGGTTTCCGATAGGCATTTCAAAAATAGGTGCCGATAGGCATTTTAGATATAGGTGCCGATAGGCATATCAGATATAGTTGCCGATAGGCATTTAAAATATAGGTGCCGATTGGCATTTCAAATATAGGTGTCGATAGGCATTTCAGATATAAATGCCGAAAGGCATTTCAATTATAGGTGCCGATAGGCATTTCAATATGGTTGCCGATAGGCATTTCAAATATTGGTGCTGATAGGCATTTCAGATGTAGTTTCTGATAGGCATTTCAAAAATAGGTGCCGATAGGCATTTCAGATATAGGTGTCGATAGGCATTACAGATATAGTTGCCGATTGGCATTTTAAAAATAGGTGCCGATAGGCATTTCAGATATAGAAGCCGATAGGCATTTCAAATATAGATGCCGATAGGCATTCTAGATATGGTTGCCGATAGGCATTTCAAATATAGGTGCTGATAGGAATTTCAGATGTAGTTTCCGATAGGCATTTCAAAAATAGGTGCCGATAGGCATTTCAGATATATTTGCCGATTAGCATTTTAACAATAGGTGCCGATAGGCATTTCAGATATAGAAGCCGATAGGCACTTCAAATATAGGTGCCGATAGGCATTCCAGATATGGTTGTCGATAGGCATTTCAAATATAGGTGCTGATAGGCATTTCAAAGGCAGTTTCCGATAGGCAGTTCAAAAATAGGTACCGATAGGCATTTCAGATATAGGTGCCGATAGGCATTTCAGATATAGTTGCCGATTGGCATTTTAAAAATAGGTGCCGATAGGCATTTCAGATATAGAAGCCGATAGGCATTAAAATATAGGTGCCGATAAGCATTCCAGATATGGTTGCCGATAGGCATTTCAAATATAGGTGCTGATAGGCATTTCAGATATAGTTGCCGATTGGCATTTTAAAAATAGGAGCCGATAGGCATTTCAGATATAGAAGCCGATAGGTATTTCAAATATAGGTGTCGATAGGCATTTCAGATATGGTTGCCGATAGGCATTACAAATATAGGTGCTGATAGGCATTTCAGATGTAGTTTCCGATAGGTATTTCAAAAATAGGTGCCGATAGGCATTTCAGATATAGGTGCCGATAGGCATTTTAGATATAGTTGCCGATGGGCATTTTAAAAATAGGTGCCGATAGGCATTTCAGATATATAAGCCGATAGGTATTTCAAATATAGGTGTCGATAGGCATTTCAGATATGGTTGCCGATAGGCATTTCAAATATAGGTGCTGATAGGCATTTCAGATGTAGTTTCCGATAGGCATTTCAAAAATAGGTGCCGATAGGCATTTCAGATATAGGTGCCGATAGGCATTTCAGATATAGTTGCCGATCGGCATTTTAAAAATAGGTGCCGATAGGCATTTCAGATATAGAAGCCGATAGGCATTTCAAATATAGGTGCCGATAGGCATCCCAGATATTGTTGTCGATAGGCATTTCAAATATAGGTGCTGATAGGCATTTCAGATGTAGTTTCCGATAGGCATTTCAAAAATTGGTGCCGATAGGCATTTCAGATATAGGTGCCGATAGGCATTTCAGATATAGTTGCCGATTGGCATTTTAAAAATAGGTGCCGATAGGCATTTAAGATATAGAAGCCGATAGTTATTTCAAATATAGGTGTCGATAGGCATTTCAGATATGGTTGCCGATAATCATTTCAAATATAGGTGTGATAGGCATTTCAGATGTAGTTTCCGATAGGCATTTCAAAAATAGGTGCCGATAGGCATTTCAGATATAGTTGCCGATTGGCATTTTAAAAATGGGTGCCGATAGGCATTTTAGATGTAGTTTCCGATAGGCACTTCAAAAATAGTTGCCGATAGGCATTTCAGATATAGGTGCCGATAGGCATATCAGATATAGTTGCCGATAGGCATTTAAAATATAGGTGCCGATAGGTATTTCAAAAATAGGTGTCGATAGACATTTCAGTTATGGTTGCCGATAGGCATTTCAAATATAGGTGCTGATAGGCATTTCAGATGTAGTTTCCGATAGGCATTTCAAAAATAGGTGCCGATAGGCATTTTAGATATAGGTGCCGATAGGCATTTCAGATATAGTTGCCAATTGGCATTTTAAAAATAGGTGTCGATAGGCATTTCAGATATAGAAGCCGATAGGCATTTCAAATATAGGTGCCGATAGGCATTCTAGATATGGTTGCCGATAGGCATTTCACATATAGGTGCTGATAGGCATTTCAGATGTAGTTTCCAATAAGCATTTACAAAATTGGTGTGATAGGCATTTCAGATAATGGTGCCGATAGGCATTTCAAATATAGTTGCTGATTGGCATTTTAAAAAAAGGTGCCGATAGGCATTTCAGATATAGAAGCCAATAGGTATTTCAAATATAGGTGTCGATAGGCATTTCAGATATGGTTGCCGATAGGCATTTCAAATATAGGTGTTGATAGGCATTTCAGTTGTAGTTTCCGATAGGGATTTCAAAAATAGGTGCCGATAGGCATTTCAAATATAGGTGCCGATAGGCATTTCAGATATAGTTGCCGATTGGCATTTTAAAAATATGTGCCGATAGGCATTTTAGATGTAGTTTCCGATAGTCATTTCAAAAATAGGTGCCGATAGGCATTTTAGATATAGGTGCCGATAGGCATATCAGATATAGGTGCTGATAGGCATTTCAGATGTAGTTTCCGATAGGCATTTCAAAAATAGGTGCCGATAGGCATTTCAGATATAGGTGCCGATAGGCATTTCAGATATAGTAGCCGATTGGCATTTTAAAAATAGGTGCCGATAGGCATTTCAGATATAGAAGCCGATAGGCATTAAAATATAGGTGCCGATAAGCATTCCAGATATGGTTGCCGATAGCCATTTCAAATATAGGTGCTGATAGGCATTTCAGATGTAGTTTCCGATAGGCATTTCAAAAATTGGTGACGATAGGCATTTCAGATATAGGTGCCGATAGGCATTTCAGATATGGTTGCCGATTGGCATTTTGAAAATAGGTGCCGATAGGCATTTCAGATATATGTGCCCATAGGCATTTCAGATATAGTTGCCGATTGGCATTTTAAAAATAGGTGTCGATAGGCATTTCAGATATAGAAGCCGATAGGCATTTCAAATATAGGTGCCGATAGGCATTCCGGATATGGTTGCCGATAGGCATTTCAAATATAGGTGCTGATAGGCATTCCAGATGTAGTTTCCGATAGGCATTTCAAAAATTATTGCCGATAGGCATTTCAGATATAGGTGCCGATAGGCACTTCAGATATAGTTACTGATTGGCATTTTAAAAATAGGTGCCGATAGGCATTCCAGATATATAAGCCGATAGGTATTTCAAATATAGGTGTCGATAGGCATTTCAGATATGGTTGCCGATAGGCATTTCAAATATAGGTGCTGATAGGCATTTCAGATGTAGTTTCCGATAGGCATTTCAAAAATAGGTGCCGATAGGCATTTCAGATATAGGTGCCGATAGGCATTTACAGATATAGTTGCCGATTGGCATTTTAAAAATAAGTGCCGATAGACATTTCAGATATAGAAGCCGATAGGCATTTCAAATATAGGTGCCGATAGGCATTCCAGATATGGTTGCCGATAGGCATTTTTAATATAGGTGCTGATAGGCATTTCAGATGTAGTTTCCGATAGGCATTTCAAAAATTGGTGCCGATAGGCATTTCAGATATAGGTGCCGATAAGCATTTCAGTTATAGTTGCCGATTGGCATTTTAAAAATAGGAGCCGATAGGCATTTCAGATATAGAAGCCGATAGGTATTTCAAATATAGGTGTCGATAGGCATTTCAGATATGGTTGCCGATAGGCATTACAAATATAGGTGCTGATAGGCATTTCAGATGTAGTTTCCGATAGGTATTTCAAAAATAGGTGCCGATAGGCATTTCAGATATAGGTGCCGATAGGCATTTTAGATATAGTTGCCGATGGGCATTTTAAAAATAGGTGCCGATAGGCATTTCAGATATAGAAGCCGATAGGTATTTCAAATATAGGTGTCGATAGGCATTTCAGATATGGTTGCCGATAGGCATTTCAAATATAGGTGCTGATAGGCATTTCAGATGTAGTTTCCGATAGGCATTTCAAAAATAGGTGCCGATAGGCATTTCAGATATAGGTGCCGATAGGCATTTCAGATATAGTTGCCGATCGGCATTTTAATAATAGGTGCCGATAGGCATTTCAGATATAGAAGCCGATAGGCATTTCAAATATAGGTGCCGATAGGCATCCCAGATATTGTTGTCGATAGGCATTTCAAATATAGGTGCTGATAGGCATTTCAGATATAGTTGCCGATTGGCATTTTAAAAATAGGTGCCGATAGGCATTTAAGATATAGAAGCCGATAGGTATTTCAAATATAGGTGTCGATAGGCATTTCAGATATGGTTGCCGATAATCATTTCAAATATAGGTGTGATAGGCATTTCAGATGTAGTTTCCGACAGGCATTTCAAAAATAGGTGCCGATAGGCATTTCAGATATAGTTGCCGATTGGCATTTTAAAAATAGGTGCCGATAGGCATTTTAGATGTAGTTTCCGATAGGCATTTCAAAAATAGTTGCCGATAGGCATTTCAGATATAGGTGCCGATAGGCATATCAGATATAGTTGCCGATAGGCATTTAAAATATAGGTTCCGTTAGGCATTTCAAAAATAGGTGCCGATAGGCATTTTAGATATAGGTGCCGATAGGCATTTCAGATATAGTTGCCAATTGGCATTTTAAAAATAGGTGTCGATAGGCATTTCAGATATAGAAGCCGATAGGCATTTCAAATATAGGTGCCGATAGGCATTCTAGATATTGTTGCCGATAGGCATTTCACATATAGGTGCTGATAGGCATTTCAGATGTAGTTTCCGATAAGCATTTAAAAAATTGGTGTGATAGGCATTTCAGATAATGGTGCCGATAGGCATTTCAAATATAGTTGCTGATTGGCATTTTAAAAAAAGGTGCCGATAGGCATTTCAGATATAGAAGCCAATAGGTATTTCAAATATAGGTGTCGATAGGCATTTCAGATATGGTTGCCGATAGGCATTTCAAATATAGGTGCTGATAGGCATTTCAGTTGTAGTTTCCGATAGGGATTTCAAAAATAGGTGCCGATAGGCATTTCAAATATAGGTGCCGATAGGCATTTCAGATATAGTTGCCGATTGGCATTTTAAAAATATGTGCCGATAGGCATTTTAGATGTAGTTTCCGATAGTCATTTCAAAAATAGGTGCCGATAGGCATTTTAGATATAGGTGCCGATAGGCATATCAGATATAGGTGCTGATAGGCATTTCAGATGTAGTTTCCGATAGGCATTTCAAAAATAGGTGCCGATAGGCATTTCAGATATAGGTGCCGATAGGCATTTCAGATATAGTTGCCGATTGGCATTTTAAAAATAGGTGCCGATAGGCATTTCAGATATAGAAGCCGATAGGCATTAAAATATAGGTGCCGATAAGCATTCCAGATATGGTTGCCGATAGCCATTTCAAATATAGGTGCTGATAGGCATTTCAGATGTAGTTTCCGATAGGCATTTCAAAAATTGGTGACGATAGGCATTTCAGATATAGGTGCCGATAGGCATTTCAGATATGGTTGCCGATTGGCATTTTGAAAATAGGTGCCGATAGGCATTTCAGATATAGAAGCCGATAGGTATTTCAAATATAGGTGTCGATAGGCATTTCAGTTATGGTTGCCGATAGGCATTTCAAATATAGGTGCTGATAGGCATTTCAGATGTAGTTTCCGATAGGCATTTCAAAAATAGGTGCCAATAGGCATTTCAGATATAGGTGCCTATAGGCATTTCAGATATAGTTGCCGATTGGCATTTTAAAAATAGGTGCCGATAGGCATTTCAGATATAGAAGCCGATAGGCATTTCAAATATAGGTGCCGATAGGCATTCCAGATATGGTTGCCGATAGGCATTTCAAATATAAGTGCTGATAGGCATTTCAGATGTAGTTTCCGATAGACATTTCAAAAATAGGTACCGATAGGCATTTCAGATATAGGTGCCGATAGGCATTTCAGATATAGTTGCCGATTGGCATTTTAAAAATAGGTGCCGATAGGCATTTTAGATGTAGTTTCCGATAGGCATTTCAAAAATTGGTGCCGATAGGCATTTCAGATATAGGTGCCGATAGGCATTTCAGATATAGTTGCCGATTGGCATTTTAAAAATAGGTGCCGATAGGCATTTAAGATATAGAAGCCGATAGTTATTTCAAATATAGGTGTCGATAGGCATTTCAGATATGGTTGCCGATAATCATTTCAAATATAGGTGTGATAGGCATTTCAGATGTAGTTTCCGATAGGCATTTCAAAAATAGGTGCCGATAGGCATTTCAGATATAGGTGCCGATAGGCATATCAGATATAGTTGCCGATAGGCATTTAAAATATAGGTGCCGATAGGTATTTCAAAAATAGGTGTCGATAGACATTTCAGTTATGGTTGCCGATAGGCATTTCAAATATAGGTGCTGATAGGCATTTCAGATGTAGTTTCCGATAGGCATTTCAAAAATAGGTGCCGATAGGCATTTTAGATATAGGTGCCGATAGGCATTTCAGATATAGTTGCCAATTGGCATTTTAAAAATAGGTGTCGATAGGCATTTCAGATATAGAAGCCGATATGCATTTCAAATATAGGTGCCGATAGGCATTCTAGATATGGTTGCCGATAGGCATTTCACATATAGGTGCTGATAGGCATTTCAGATGTAGTTTCCAATAAGCATTTAAAAAATTGGTGTGATAGGTATTTCAGATAATGGTGCCGATAGGCATTTCAAATATAGTTGCTGATTGGCATTTTAAAAAAAGGTGCCGATAGGCATTTCAGATATAGAAGCCAATAGGTATTTCAAATATAGGTGTCGATAGGCATTTCAGATATGGTTGCCGATAGGCATTTCAAATATAGGTGCTGATAGGCATTTCAGTTGTAGTTTCCGATAGGGATTTCAAAAATAGGTGCCGATAGGCATTTCAAATATAGGTGCCGATAGGCATTTCAGATATAGTTGCCGATTGGCATTTTAAAAATATGTGCCGATAGGCATTTTAGATGTAGTTTCCGATAGTCATTTCAAAAATAGGTGCCGATAGGCATTTTAGATATAGGTGCCGATAGGCATATCAGATATAGGTGCTGATAGGCATTTCAGATGTAGTTTCCGATAGGCATTTCAAAAATAGGTGCCGATAGGCATTTCAGATATAGGTGCCGATAGGCATTTCAGATATAGTAGCCGATTGGCATTTTAAAAATAGGTGCCGATAGGCATTTCAGATATAGAAGCCGATAGGCATTAAAATATAGGTGCCGATAAGCATTCCAGATATGGTTGCCGATAGCCATTTCAAATATAGGTGCTGATAGGCATTTCAGATGTAGTTTCCGATAGGCATTTCAAAAATTGGTGACGATAGGCATTTCAGATATAGGTGCCGATAGGCATTTTAGATATGGTTGCCGATTGGCATTTTGAAAATAGGTGCCGATAGGCATTTCAGATATATGTGCCCATAGGCATTTCAGATATAGTTGCCGATTGGCATTTTAAAAATAGGTGTCGATAGGCATTTCAGATATAGAAGCCGATAGGCATTTCAAATATAGGTGCCGATAGGCATTCCGGATATGGTTGCCGATAGGCATTTCAGATATAGGTGCCGATAGGCACTTCAGATATAGTTACTGATTGGCATTTTAAAAATAGGTGCCGATAGGCATTCCAGATATATAAGCCGATAGGTATTTCAAATATAGGTGTCGATAGGCATTTCAGATATGGTTGCCGATAGGCATTTCAAATATAGGTGCTGATAGGCATTTCAGATGTAGTTTCCGATAGGCATTTCAAAAATAGGTGCCGATAGGCATTTCAGATATAGGTGCCGATAGGCATTTACAGATATAGTTGCCGATTGGCATTTTAAAAATAGGTGCCGATAGACATTTCAGATATAGAAGCCGATAGGCATTTCAAATATAGGTGCCGATAGGCATTCCAGATATGGTTGCCGATAGGCATTTTTAATATAGGTGCTGATAGGCAATTTAGATGTAGTTTCCGATAGGCATTTCAAAAATTGGTGCCGATAGGCATTTCAGATATAGGTGCCGATAAGCATTTCAGTTATAGTTGCCGATTGGCATTTTAAAAATAGGAGCCGATAGGCATTTCAGATATAGAAGCCGATAGGTATTTCAAATATAGGTGTCGATAGGCATTTCAGATATGGTTGCCGATAGGCATTACAAATATAGGTGCTGATAGGCATTTCAGATGTAGTTTCCGATAGGTATTTCAAAAATAGGTGCCGATAGGCATTTTAAATATAGGTGCCGATAGGCATTTTAGATATAGTTGCCGATGGGCATTTTAAAAATAGGTGCCGATAGGCATTTCAGATATAGAAGCCGATAGGTATTTCAAATATAGGTGTCGATAGGCATTTCAGATATGGTTGCCGATAGGCATTTCAAATATAGGTGCTGATAGGCATTTCAGATGTAGTTTCCGATAGGCATTTCAAAAATAGGTGCCGATAGGCATTTCAGATATAGGTGCCGATAGGCATTTCAGATATAGTTGCCGATCGGCATTTTAATAATAGGTGCCGATAGGCATTTCAGATATAGAAGCCGATAGGCATTTCAAATATAGGTGCCGATAGGCATCCCAGATATTGGGTTCGATAGGCATTTCAAATATAGGTGCTGATAGGCATTTCAGATATAGTTGCCGATTGGCATTTTAAAAATAGGTGCCGATAGGCATTTAAGATATAGAAGCCGATAGGTATTTCAAATATAGGTGTCGATAGGCATTTCAGATATGGTTGCCGATAATCATTTCAAATATAGGTGTGATAGGCATTTCAGATGTAGTTTCCGATAGGCATTTCAAAAATAGGTGCCGATAGGCATTTCAGATATAGTTGCCGATTGGCATTTTAAAAATAGGTGCCGATAGGCATTTTAGATGTAGTTTCCGATAGGCATTTCAAAAATAGTTGCCGATAGGCATTTCAGATATAGGTGCCGATAGGCATATCAGATATAGTTGCCGATAGGCATTTAAAATATAGGTTCCGATAGGCATTTCAAAAATAGGTGCCGATAGGCATTTTAGATATAGGTGCCGATAGGCATTTCAGATATAGTTGCCAATTGGCATTTTAAAAATAGGTGTCGATAGGCATTTCAGATATAGAAGCCGATAGGCATTTCAAATATAGGTGCCGATAGGCATTCTAGATATGGTTGCCGATAGGCATTTCACATATAGGTGCTGATAGGCATTTCAGATGTAGTTTCCGATAAGCATTTAAAAAATTGGTGTGATAGGCATTTCAGATAATGGTGCCGATAGGCATTTCAAATATAGTTGCTGATTGGCATTTTAAAAAAAGGTGCCGATAGGCATTTCAGATATAGAAGCCAATAGGTATTTCAAATATAGGTGTCGATAGGCATTTCAGATATGGTTGCCGATAGGCATTTCAAATATAGGTGCTGATAGGCATTTCAGTTGTAGTTTCCGATAGGGATTTCAAAAATAGGTGCCGATAGGCATTTCAAATATAGGTGCCGATAGGCATTTCAGATATAGTTGCCGATTGGCATTTTAAAAATATGTGCCGATAGGCATTTTAGATGTAGTTTCCGATAGTCATTTCAAAAATAGGTGCCGATAGGCATTTTAGATATAGGTGCCGATAGGCATATCAGATATAGGTGCTGATAGGCATTTCAGATGTAGTTTCCGATAGGCATTTCAAAAATAGGTGCCGATAGGCATTTCAGATATAGGTGCCGATAGGCATTTCAGATATAGTTGCCGATTGGCATTTTAAAAATAGGTGCCGATAGGCATTTCAGATATAGAAGCCGATAGGCATTAAAATATAGGTGCCGATAAGCATTCCAGATATGGTTGCCGATAGCCATTTCAAATATAGGTGCTGATAGGCATTTCAGATGTAGTTTCCGATAGGCATTTCAAAAATTGGTGACGATAGGCATTTCAGATATAGGTGCCGATAGGCATTTCAGATATGGTTGCCGATTGGCATTTTGAAAATAGGTGCCGATAGGCATTTCAGATATAGAAGCCGATAGGTATTTCAAATATAGGTGTCGATAGGCATTTCAGTTATGGTTGCCGATAGGCATTTCAAATATAAGTGCTGATAGGCATTTCAGATGTAGTTTCCGATAGGCATTTCAAAAATTGGTGCCGATAGGCATTTCAGATATAGGTGCCGATAGGCATTTCAGATATAGTTGCCGATTGGCATTTTAAAAATAGGTGCCGATAGGCATTTCAGATATAGAAGCCGATAGGCATTTCAGATATAGGTGCCGATAGGCATTTCAGATATAGGTGCCGATAGGCATTTCAGATATAGTTGCCAATTGGCATTTTAAAAATAGGTGTCGATAGGCATTTCAGATATAGAAGCCGATAGGCATTTCAAATATAGGTGCCGATAGGCATTCTAAATATGGTTGCCGATAGGCATTTCAAATATAGGTGCTGATAGGCATTTCAGATGTAGTTTCCGATAAGCATTTAAAAAATTGGTGTGATAGGCATTTCAGATAATGGTGCCGATAGGCATTTCAGATATAGTTGCCGATTGGCATTTTAAAAAAAGGTGCCGATAGGCATTTCAGATATAGAAGCCAATAGTTATTTCAAATATAGGTGTCGATAGGCATTTCAGATATGGTTGCCGATATGCATTTCAAATATAGGTGCTGATAGGCATTTATGTTGTAGTTTCCGATAGGCATTTCAAAAATAGGTGCCGATAGGCATTTCAGATATAGGTGCCGATAGGCATTTCAGATATAGTTGCCGATTGGCATTTTAAAAATAGGTGCCGATAGGCATTTCATATATAGAAGCCGATAGGCATTTCAAATATAGGTGCCGATAAGCATTCCAGATATGGTTGCCGATAGGCATTTCAAATATAGGTGCTGATAGGCATTTCAGATGTAGTTTCCGATAGGCATTTCAAAAATAGGTGCCGATAGGCATTTCAGATATTGGTGCCGATAGGCATTTCAGATATAGTTGCCGATTGGCATTTTAAAAATAGGTGTCGATAGGCATTTCAGATATAGAAGCCGATAGGCATTTCAAATATAGGTGCCGATAGGCATTCCAGATATGGTTGCCGATAGGCATTTCAAATATAGGTGCTGATAGGCATTCCAGATGTAGTTTCCTATAGGCATGTCAAAAATTAGTGCCGATAGGCATTTCAGATATAGGTGCCGATAGGCATTTTAGATATAGTTACCGATTGGCATTTTAAAAAAGGTGCCGATAGGCATTTCAGATATAGAAGCCGATAGGTATTTCAAATATAGGTGTCGATAGGCATTTCAGATATGGTTGCCGATAGGCATTTCAAATATAGGTGCTGATAGGCATTTCAGATGTAGTTTCCGATAGGCATTTCAAAAATAGGTGCCGATAGGCATTTCAGATATAGGTGCCGATAGGCATTTCAGATATAGTTGCCGATTGGCATTTTAAAAATAGGTGCCGATAGGCATTTCAGATATAGAAGCCGATAGGCATTTCAAATATAGGTGCTGATAGGTATTCCAGATATGGTTGCCGATAGGCATTTCAAATATAAGTGCTGATAGGCATTTTAGATGTAGTTTCCGATAGGCATTTCAAAAATAGGCGCCGATAGGCATTTCAGATATAGGTGCCGATAGGCACTTTAGATATAGTTGCCGATTGGCATTTTAAATATAGGTGCCGAAAGGCATTTCAGATATAGAAGCCGATAGGCATTTCAAATATAGGTGCCGATAGGCATTCCAGATATTGTTGCCGATAGGCATTTCAAATATAAATGCTGATAGGCATTTCAGATGTAGTTTCCGATAGGCATTTAAAAAATAGGTACCGATAGGCATTTCAGATATAGGTGCCGATAGGCATTTCAGATATAGTTGCCGATTGGCATTTTAAAAAGTGGTGCCGATAGGCATTTCAGATATAGAAGCCGATAGGTATTTCAAATATAGGTGTCGATAGGCATTTCAGATATAGAAGCCGATAGGCATTTCAAATATAGGTTGCCGATAGGCATTCCAGATATGGTTGCCGATAGGCATTTCAAATATAGGTGCTGATAGGCATTTCAGATGTAGTTTCCGATAGGCATTTCAAAAATAGGTGCCGATAGGCATTTCAGATATAGGTACCGATAGGCATTTCAGATATAGTTGCCGATTGGCACTTAAAAATAGGTGCCGATAGGCATTTTATATGTAGTTTCCGATAGGCATTTCAAAAATAGGTGCCGATAGGCATTTCAGATATAGGTGCCGATAGGCATTTCAGATATAAATGCCGAAAGGCATTTCAGATATAGGTGCCGATAGGCATTTCTGATGTGGTTTCCGATAGGCATTTCAAAAATAGGTGAAGATAGGCATTCCAGATATAGGCGCCGATAGGCATTTCAGATATAGTTGCCGATTGGCATTTTAAAAAGAGGTGCCGATAGGCATTTCAGATATAGAAGCCGATAGGCATTTCAAATATAGGTGCCGATAGGCATTTCAGATATAGTTGCCGATAGGCATTTCAAATATAGGTGCTGATAGGCATTTCAGATGTAGTTTATTTTAGGCATTTCAAAATTTGGTGCCGATAGGCTTTTCAGATATAGGTGCGGATAGGCATTTCAGATATAGTTGCCGATTGGCATCTTAAAAATAGGTGCCGATAGGCATTTCAGATATAGAAGCCGATAGGTATTTCAAATATAGGTGTCGATAGGCATTTCAGATCTGGTTGCTGATAGGCATTTCAAATATAGGTGCTGATAGGCATTTCAGATGTAGTTTCCGATAGGCATTTCAAAAATAGGTGCCGATAGGCATTTCAGATATAGGTGCCAATAGGCATTTCAGATATAGTTGCCGATTAGCATTTTAAAAATAGGTGCCGATAGGCATTTCAGATATAGAAGCCGATAGGCATTTCAAATATAGGTGCCGATAGGCATTCCAGATATTGTTGTCGATAGGCATTTCAAATATAGGTGCTGATAGGCATTTCAGATGTAGTTTCCGATAGGCATTTCAAAAATTGGTGCCGATAGGCATTTCAGATATAGGTGCCGATAGGCATTTCAGATATAGTTGCCGATTGGCATTTAAAAAATAGGTGCCGATAGGCATTTAAGATATAGAAGCCGATAGGTATTTCAAATATAGGTGTCGATAGGCATTTCAGATATGGTTGCCGATAATCATTTCAAATATAGGTGTGATAGGCATTTCAGATGTAGTTTCCAAAAGGCATTTCAAAAATAGGTGCCGATAGGCATTTCAGATATAGGTGCCCATAGGCATTTCAGATATAGTTACCGATTGGCATTTTAAAAATAGGTGTCGATAGGCATTTCAGATATAGAAGCCGATAGGCATTTCAAATATAGGTGCCGATAGGCATTCCAGATATGGTTGCCAAAAGGCATTTCAAATATAGGTGCTGATAGGCATTCCAGTGTAGTTTCCGATAGGCATTTCAAAAATTGGTGCCGACAGGCATTTCAGATATAGGTGCCGATAGGCATTTCAGATATATAAGCCGATAGGTATTTCAAATATAGGTGTCGATAGGCATTTCAGATATGGTTGCCGATAGGCATTTCAAATATAGGTGCTGATAGGCATTTCAGATGTAGTTTCGGATAGGCATTTCAAAAATAGGTGCCGATAGGCATTTCAGATATAGGTGCCGAAGAGCATTTCAGATATAGTTGCCGATTGGCATTTTAAAAATAGGTGCCGATAGGCATTTCAGATATAGAAGCCGATAGGCATTTCAAATATAGGTGCCGATAGGCATTCCAGATATGTTTGCCGATAGGCATTTTAAATATAAGTGCTGATAGGCATTTCAGATGTAGTTTCCGATAGGCATTTCAAAAATAGGTACCGATAGGCATTTCAGATATAGGTGCCGATAGGCATTTCAGATATAGTTGCCAATTGGCATTTTAAAAATAGGTGTCGATAGGCATTTCAGATATAGAAGCCGATAGGCATTTCAAATATAGGTGCCGATAGGCATTCCAGATATGGTTGCCGATAGGCATTTCAAATATAGGTGCTGATAGGCATTTCAGATGTGGTTTCCGATAGGCATTTCAAAAATTGGTGCCGATAGGCATTTTAGATATAGGTGCCGATAGGCATTTCAGATATAGTTGCCGATTGGCATTTTAAAAATAGGTGCCGATAGGCATTTCAGATATAGAAGCCGATAGGTATTTCAAATATAGGTGTCGATAGGCATTTCAGATATGGTTGCCAATAGGCATTACAAATATAGGTGCTGATAGGCATTTCAGATGTAGTTTCCGATAGGTATTTCAAAAATAGGTGCCGATAGGCATTTCAGATATAGGTGCCGATAGGCATTTCAGATATAGTTGCCGATTGGCATTTTAAAAATAGGTGCTGATAGGCATTTCAGATGTAGTTTCCGATAGGCATTTCAAAAATAGGTGCCGATAGGCATTTCAGATATAGGTGCCGATAGGCATTTCAGATATAGTTGCAGATTGGCATTTTAAAAATAGGTGCCGATAGGCATTTCAGATATAGAAGCCGATAGGCATTAAAATATAGGTGCCGATAAGCATTCCAGATATGGTTGCCGATAGGCATTTCAAATATAGGTGCTGATAGGCATTTCAGATGTAGTTTCCGATAGGCATTTCAAAAATTGGTGACGATAGGCATTTCAGATATAGGTGCCGATAGGCATTTCAGATATGGTTGCCAAATGGCATTTTGAAAATAGTTGCCGATAGGCATTTCAGATATAGAAGCCGATAGGTATTTCAAATATAGGTGTCGATAGGCATTTCAGTTATGGTTGCCGATAGGCATTTCAAATATAGGTGCTGATAGGCATTTCAGATGTAGTTTCCGATAGGCATTTCAAAAATAGGTGCCGATAGGCATTTCAGATATAAGTGCCCATAGGCATTTCAGATATAGTTGCCGATTGGCATTTTAAAAATAGGTGCCGATAGGCATTTCAGATATAGAAGCCGATAGGCATTTCAAATATAGGTGCCGATAGGCATTCCAGATATGGTTGCCGATAGGCATTTCAAATATAAGTGCTGATAGGCATTTCAGATGTAGTTTCCGATAGGCATTTCAAAAATAGGTACCGATAGGCATTTCAGATATAGGTGCCGATAGGCATTTCAGATATAGTTGCCGATTGGCATTTTAAAAATAGGTGCCGATAGGCATTTTAGATGTAGTTTCCGATAGGCATTTCAAAAATAGGTGCCGATAGGCATTTCAGATATAGGTGCCGATAGGCATATCAGATATAGTTCCCGATAGGCATATAAAATATAGGTGCCGATAGGCATTTCAAAAATAGGTGTCGATAGGCATTTCAGTTATGGTTGCCGATAGGCATTTCAAATATAGGTGCTGATAGGCATTTCAGATGTAGTTTCCGATAGGCATTTCAAAAATAGGTGCCGATAGGCATTTTAGATATAGGTGCCGATAGGCATTTCAGATATAGTTGCCAATTGGCATTTTAAAAATAGGTGTCGATAGGCATTTCAGATATAGTAGCCGATAGGCATTTCAAATATAGGTGCCGATAGGCATTCCAGATATGGTTGCCGATAGGCATTTCAAATATAGGTGCTGATAGGCATTTCAGATGTAGTTTCCGATAAGCATTTAAAAAATTAGTGTGATAGGCATTTCAGATATAGGTGCCGATAGGCATTTCAGATATAGTTGCCGATTGGCATTTTAAAAAAAGGTGCCGATAGGCATTTCAGATATAGAAGCCAATAGGTATTTCAAATATAGGTGTCGATAAGCATTTCAGATATGGTTGCCGATAGGCATTTCAAATATAGGTGCTGATAGGCATTTTAGATGTAGTATCCGATAGGCATTTCAAAAATAGGTGCCGATAGGCATTTCAGATATAGGTGCCGATAGGCATTTCAGATATAGTTGCCGATTGGCATTTTAAAAATATTGCCGATAGGCATTTTAGATGTAGTTTCCGATAGTCATTTCAAAAATAGTAGCCGATAGGCATTTTAGATATAGGTGCCGATAGGCATATCAGATATAGTTGCCGATAGGCATTTAAAATATAGGTGCCGATAGGCATTTCAAATATAGGTGTCGATAGGCATTTCAGATATAAATGCCGAAAGGCATTTCAGATATAGGTGCCGATAGGCATTTCAGTTATATTTGCCGATTGGCATTTTAAAAATAGGTGCCGATAGGCATTTCAGATATAAGCGCCAATAGGCATTTCAGATGTAGTTGCCGATTGTCATTTTAAAAGAAGTGCCGATAGGCATTTCAGATATAGAAGCCGATAGGCATTTCAAATATAGGTGCTGATAGGCATTTCAGATGTAGTTTCCGATAGGCATTTCAAAAATAGGTGCCAATAGGCATTTCAGATATAAGCGCCGATAGGCATTTCAGATGTAGTTGCCGATTGTCATTTTAAAAAGAAGTGCCGATAGGCATTTCAGATATAGAAGCCGATAGGCATTTCAAATATAGGTGCTGATAGGCATTTCAGATGTAGTTTCCGATAGGCATTTCAAAAATAGGTGCCGATAGGCATTTCAGATATAGGTGCCGATAGGCATTACAGATATAGTTGCCGATTGGCATTTTAAAAATAGGTGCCGATAGGCATTTCAGATATAGAAACCGATAGGTATTTCAATAATAGGTGACGATACGCATTTCAGATATGGCTGCCGATAGGCATTTCAAATATAGGTGCTGATAGGCATTTCAGATGTAGTTTATTTAAGACATTTCAAAATTTGGTGCCGATAGGCATTTCAGATATAGGTGCCGATAGGCATTTCAGACATAGTTGCCGATTGGCATTTTAAAAATAGGTGCCGATAGGCATTTCAGATAGAGAAGCCCATAGGTATTTCAAATATAGGTGCTGATAGGCATTCCAGATGTAGTTTCCGATAGGCATTTCAAAATTTGGTGCCGATAGGCATTTCAGATATAGGTGCCGATAGGCATTTCAGATATAGTTGCCGATTATCATTTTAAAAATAGGTGCCGATAGGCATTTTAGATGTAGTTTCAGATAGGCATTTCAAAAATAGGTGCCGGTAGGCATTTCGGATATAGGTGCCGATAGGCATATCAGATATAGTTGCCGATAGGCATTTAAAATATAGGTGTCGATAGGCATATCAGATATAAATGCCGAAAGGCATTTCAGATATAGGTGCCGATAGGCATTTTTGATGTGGTTGCCGATAGGCATTTCAAATATAGGTGCTGATAGGCATTTCAGATCTAGTTTTTGATAGGCATTTCAAAAATAGGTGCCGATAAGCATTTCAGATATAGGTGCCAATAGGCACTTCAGATATAGTTGCCGATTGGCATTTTAAAAATAGGTGCCGATAGGCATTTCAGATATAGGTGCCGATAGGCATTTCAAATATAGGTGTCGATAGGCATTTCAGATATAAATGCCGAAAGGCATTTCAAATATAGGTGCCGATAGGCATTCCAGATATGTTTGCCGATAGGCATTTCAAATATAGGTGCTGATAGGCATTTCAGATGTAGTTTCCGATAGGCATTTCAAAAATAGGTGCCGATAGGCATTTCAGATATAAGCGCCGATAGGCATTTCAGATGTAGTTGCCGATTGTCATTTTAAAAAGAAGTGCCGATAGGCATTTCAGATATAGAAGCCGATAGGCATTTCAAATATAGGTGCTGATAGGCATTTCAGATGTAGTTTCCGATAGGCATTTCAAAAATAGGTGCCGATAGGCATTTCAGATATAGGTGCCGATAGGCATTACAGATATAGTTGCCGATTGGCATTTTAAAAATAGGTGCCGATAGGCATTTCAGATATAGAAACCGATAGGTATTTCAATAATAGGTGACGATACGCATTTCAGATATGGCTGCCGATAGGCATTTCAAATATAGGTGCTGATAGGCATTTCAGATGTAGTTTATTTAAGACATTTCAAAATTTGGTGCCGATAGGCATTTCAGATATAGGTGCCGATAGGCATTTCAGACATAGTTGCCGATAGGCATTTTAAAAATAGGTGCCGATAGGCATTTCAGATAGAGAAGCCCATAGGTATTTCAAATATAGGTGCTGATAGGCATTCCAGATGTAGTTTCCGATAGGCATTTCAAAATTTGGTGCCGATAGGCATTTCAGATATAGGTGCCGATAGGCATTTCAGATATAGTTGCCGATTATCATTTTAAAAATAGGTGCCGATTAGCATTTTAGATGTAGTTTCAGATAGGCATTTCAAAAATAGGTGCCGGTAGGCATTTCGGATATAGGTGCCGATAGGCATATCAGATATAGTTGCCGATAGGCATTTAAAATATAGGTGTCGATAGGCATATCAGATATAAATGCCGAAAGGCATTTCAGATATAGGTGCCGATAGGCATTTTTGATGTGGTTGCCGATAGGCATTTCAAATATAGGTGCTGATAGGCATTTCAGATCTAGTTTTCGATAGGCATTTCAAAAATAGGTGCCGATAAGCATTTCAGATATAGGTGCCAATAGGCACTTCAGATATAGTTGCCGATTGGCATTTTAAAAATAGGTGCCGATAGGCATTTCAGATATAGGTGCCGATAGGCATTTCAAATATAGGTGTCGATAGGCATTTCAGATATAAATGCCGAAAGGCATTTCAAATATAGGTGCCGATAGGCATTCCAGATATGTTTGCCGATAGGCATTTCAAATATAGGTGCTGATAGGCATTTCAGATGTAGTTTCCGATAGGCATTTCAAAAATAGGTGCCGATAGGCATTTCAGATATAGGTGCCGATAGGCATTTCAGATATAGTTGCCGATTGGCATTTGAAAAATTGGTGCCGATAGGCATTTCAGATATAGAAGCCGATAGGCATTTCAAATATAGGTGCCGATAGGCATATCGGATATGGTTGCCGATAGGCATTTCAAATATAGGTGCTGATAGGCATTTTAGATGTAGTTTCCGATAGGCATATAAAAAATAGGTGCCGATAGGCATTTCAGATATAGTTGCCGATTGGCATTTTAAAAATAGGTGGCGATAAGCATTTCAGATATAGAAGTCGATAGGCATTTCAAATATAGTTGCCGATAGGCATTCCAGATATGGTTGCCGATAGGCATTTCAAATATAGGTGCTGATAGGCATTCCAGATGTAGTTTCCGATAGGCATTTCAAAAATTGGTGCCGATAGGCATTTCAGATATAGGTGCCGATAGGCATTTCACATATAGTTACCGATGTGCATTTTAAAAAAAGGTGCCGATAGGCATATCAGATATAGAAGCCAATAGGTATTTCAAATATAGGTGTCGATAGGCATTTCAGATATGGTTGCCGATAGGCATTTCAAACATAGGTGCTGATAGGCATTTCAGATGTAGTTTCCGATAGGCATTTCAAAAATAGGTGCCGTTAGGCATTTCAGATATAGGTGCCGATAGGCATTTCAGATATAGTTGCCGATTGGCATTTTAAAAATAGGTGTCGATAAGCATTTCAGATATAGAAGTCGATAGGCATTTCAAATATAGGTGCCGATAGGCATTCCAGATATGGTTGCCGATAGGCATTTCAAATATAGGTGCCGATAGGCATTCCAGATATGGTTGTCGATAGGCATTTCAAATATAGGTGCTGATAGGCATTTCAGATGTAGTTTCCGATAGGCATTTCAAAAATTGGTGCCGATAGGCATTTCAGATATAGGTGCCGATAGGCATTTCAGATATAGTTGCCGATTGGCATTTAAAAAATAGGTGCCGATAGGCATTTAAGATATAGAAGCCGATAGGTATTTCAAATATAGGTGTCGATAGGCATTTCAGATATGGTTGCCGATAATCATTTCAAATATAGGTGTGATAGGCATTTCAGATGTAGTTTCCAAAAGGCATTTCAAAAATAGGTGCCGATAGGCATTTCAGATATAGGTGCCCATAGGCATTTCAGATATAGTTACCGATTGGCATTTTAAAAATAGGTGTCGATAGGCATTTCAGATATAGAAGCCGATAGGCATTTCAAATATAGGTGCCGATAGGCATTCCAGATATGGTTGCCAAAAGGCATTTCAAATATAGGTGCTGATAGGCATTCCAGTGTAGTTTCCGATAGGCATTTCAAAAATTGGTGCCGACAGGCATTTCAGATATAGGTGCCGATAGGCATTTCAGATATATAAGCCGATAGGTATTTCAAATATAGGTGTCGATAGGCATTTCAGATATGGTTGCCGATAGGCATTTCAAATATAGGTGCTGATAGGCATTTCAGATGTAGTTTCGGATAGGCATTTCAAAAATAGGTGCCGATAGGCATTTCAGATATAGGTGCCGAAGAGCATTTCAGATATAGTTGCCGATTGGCATTTTAAAAATAGGTGCCGATAGGCATTTCAGATATAGAAGCCGATAGGCATTTCAAATATAGGTGCCGATAGGCATTCCAGATATGTTTGCCGATAGGCATTTTAAATATAAGTGCTGATAGGCATTTCAGATGTAGTTTCCGATAGGCATTTCAAAAATAGGTACCGATAGGCATTTTAGATATAGGTGCCGATAGGCATTTCAGATATAGTTGCCAATTGGCATTTTAAAAATAGGTGTCGATAGGCATTTTAGATATAGAAGCCGATAGGCATTTCAAATATAGGTGCCGATAGGCATTCCAGATATGGTTGCCGATAGGCATTTCAAATATAGGTGCTGATAGGCATTTCAGATGTGGTTTCCGATAGGCATTTCAAAAATTGGTGCCGATAGGCATTTTAGATATAGGTGCCGATAGGCATTTCAGATATAGTTGCCGATTGGCATTTTAAAAATAGGTGCCGATAGGCATTTCAGATATAGAAGCCGATAGGTATTTCAAATATAGGTGTCGATAGGCATTTCAGATATGGTTGCCAATAGGCATTACAAATATAGGTGCTGATAGGCATTTCAGATGTAGTTTCCGATAGGTATTTCAAAAATAGGTGCCGATAGGCATTTCAGATATAGGTGCCGATAGGCATTTCAGATATAGTTGCCGATTGGCATTTTAAAAATAGGTGCTGATAGGCATTTCAGATGTAGTTTCCGATAGGCATTTCAAAAATAGGTGCCGATAGGCATTTCAGATATAGGTGCCGATAGGCATTTCAGATATAGTTGCAGATTGGCATTTTAAAAATAGGTGCCGATAGGCATTTCAGATATAGAAGCCGATAGGCATTAAAATATAGGTGCCGATAAGCATTCCAGATATGGTTGCCGATAGGCATTTCAAATATAGGTGCTGATAGGCATTTCAGATGTAGTTTCAGATAGGCATTTCAAAAATAGGTGCCGGTAGGCATTTCGGATATAGGTGCCGATAGGCATATCAGATATAGTTGCCGATAGGCATTTAAAATATAGGTGTCGATAGGCATATCAGATATAAATGCCGAAAGGCATTTCAGATATAGGTGCCGATAGGCATTTTTGATGTGGTTGCCGATAGGCATTTCAAATATAGGTGCTGATAGGCATTTCAGATCTAGTTTTCGATAGGCATTTCAAAAATAGGTGCCGATAAGCATTTCAGATATAGGTGCCAATAGGCACTTCAGATATAGTTGCCGATTGGCATTTTAAAAATAGGTGCCGATAGGCATTTCAGATATAGGTGCCGATAGGCATTTCAAATATAGGTGTCGATAGGCATTTCAGATATAAATGCCGAAAGGCATTTCAAATATAGGTGCCGATAGGCATTCCAGATATGTTTGCCGATAGGCATTTCAAATATAGGTGCTGATAGGCATTTCAGATGTAGTTTCCGATAGGCATTTCAAAAATAGGTGCCGATAGGCATTTCAGATATAGGTGCCGATAGGCATTTCAGATATAGTTGCCGATTGATATTTGAAAAATTGGTGCCGATAGGCATTTCAGATATAGAAGCCGATAGGCATTTCAAATATAGGTGCCGATAGGCATATCGGATATGGTTGCCGATAGGCATTTCAAATATAGGTGCTGATAGGCATTTTAGATGTAGTTTCCGATAGGCATATAAAAAATAGGTGCCGATAGGCATTTCAGATATAGTTGCCGATTGGCATTTTAAAAATAGGTGGCGATAAGCATTTCAGATATAGAAGTCGATAGGCATTTCAAATATAGTTGCCGATAGGCATTCCAGATATGGTTGCCGATAGGCATTTCAAATATAGGTGCTGATAGGCATTCCAGATGTAGTTTCCGATAGGCATTTCAAAAATTGGTGCCGATAGGCATTTCAGATATAGGTGCCGATAGGCATTTCACATATAGTTACCGATGTGCATTTTAAAAAAAGGTGCCGATAGGCATATCAGATATAGAAGCCAATAGGTATTTCAAATATAGGTGTCGATAGGCATTTCAGATATGGTTGCCGATAGGCATTTCAAACATAGGTGCTGATAGGCATTTCAGATGTAGTTTCCGATAGGCATTTCAAAAATAGGTGCCGATAGGCATTTCAGATATAGGTGCCGATAGGCATTTCAGATATAGTTGCCGATTGGCATTTTAAAAATAGGTGTCGATAAGCATTTCAGATATAGAAGTCGATAGGCATTTCAAATATAGGTGCCGATAGGCATTCCAGATATGGTTGCCGATAGGCATTTCAAATATAGGTGCCGATAGGCATTCCAGATATGGTTGTCGATAGGCATTTCAAATATAGGTGCTGATAGGCATTTCAGATGTAGTTTCCGATAGGCATTTCAAAAATTGGTGCCGATAGGCATTTCAGATATAGGTGCCGATAGGCATTTCAGATATAGTTGCCGATTGGCATTTAAAAAATAGGTGCCGATAGGCATTTAAGATATAGAAGCCGATAGGTATTTCAAATATAGGTGTCGATAGGCATTTCAGATATGGTTGCCGATAATCATTTCAAATATAGGTGTGATAGGCATTTCAGATGTAGTTTCCAAAAGGCATTTCAAAAATAGGTGCCGATAGGCATTTCAGATATAGGTGCCCATAGGCATTTCAGATATAGTTACCGATTGGCATTTTAAAAATAGGTGTCGATAGGCATTTCAGATATAGAAGCCGATAGGCATTTCAAATATAGGTGCCGATAGGCATTCCAGATATGGTTGCCAAAAGGCATTTCAAATATAGGTGCTGATAGGCATTCCAGTGTAGTTTCCGATAGGCATTTCAAAAATTGGTGCCGACAGGCATTTCAGATATAGGTGCCGATAGGCATTTCAGATATATAAGCCGATAGGTATTTCAAATATAGGTGTCGATAGGCATTTCAGATATGGTTGCCGATAGGCATTTCAAATATAGGTGCTGATAGGCATTTCAGATGTAGTTTCGGATAGGCATTTCAAAAATAGGTGCCGATAGGCATTTCAGATATAGGTGCCGAAGAGCATTTCAGATATAGTTGCCGATTGGCATTTTAAAAATAGGTGCCGATAGGCATTTCAGATATAGAAGCCGATAGGCATTTCAAATATAGGTGCCGATAGGCATTCCAGATATGTTTGCCGATAGGCATTTTAAATATAAGTGCTGATAGGCATTTCAGATGTAGTTTCCGATAGGCATTTCAAAAATAGGTACCGATAGGCATTTCAGATATAGGTGCCGATAGGCATTTCAGATATAGTTGCCAATTGGCATTTTAAAAATAGGTGTCGATAGGCATTTCAGATATAGAAGCCGATAGGCATTTCAAATATAGGTGCCGATAGGCATTCCAGATATGGTTGCCGATAGGCATTTCAAATATAGGTGCTGATAGGCATTTCAGATGTGGTTTCCGATAGGCATTTCAAAAATTGGTGCCGATAGGCATTTTAGATATAGGTGCCGATAGGCATTTCAGATATAGTTGCCGATTGGCATTTTAAAAATAGGTGCCGATAGGCATTTCAGATATAGAAGCCGATAGGTATTTCAAATATAGGTGTCGATAGGCATTTCAGATATGGTTGCCAATAGGCATTACAAATATAGGTGCTGATAGGCATTTCAGATGTAGTTTCCGATAGGTATTTCAAAAATAGGTGCCGATAGGCATTTCAGATATAGGTGCCGATAGGCATTTCAGATATAGTTGCCGATTGGCATTTTAAAAATAGGTGCTGATAGGCATTTCAGATGTAGTTTCCGATAGGCATTTCAAAAATAGGTGCCGATAGGCATTTCAGATATAGGTGCCGATAGGCATTTCAGATATAGTTGCAGATTGGCATTTTAAAAATAGGTGCCGATAGGCATTTCAGATATAAAAGCCGATAGGCATTAAAATATAGGTGCCGATAAGCATTCCAGATATGGTTGCCGATAGGCATTTCAAATATAGGTGCTGATAGGCATTTCAGATGTAGTTTCCGATAGGCATTTCAAAAATTGGTGACGATAGGCATTTCAGATATAGGTGCCGATAGGCATTTCAGATATGGTTGCCAAATGGCATTTTGAAAATAGTTGCCGATAGGCATTTCAGATATAGAAGCCGATAGGTATTTCAAATATAGGTGTCGATAGGCATTTCAGTTATGGTTGCCGATAGGCATTTCAAATATAGGTGCTGATAGGCATTTCAGATGTAGTTTCCGATAGGCATTTCAAAAATAGGTGCCGATAGGCATTTCAGATATAAGTGCCCATAGGCATTTCAGATATAGTTGCCGATTGGCATTTTAAAAATAGGTGCCGATAGGCATTTCAGATATAGAAGCCGATAGGCATTTCAAATATAGGTGCCGATAGGCATTCCAGATATGGTTGCCGATAGGCATTTCAAATATAAGTGCTGATAGGCATTTCAGATGTAGTTTCCGATAGGCATTTCAAAAATAGGTACCGATAGGCATTTCAGATATAGGTGCCGATAGGCATTTCAGATATAGTTGCCGATTGGCATTTTAAAAATAGGTGCCGATAGGCATTTTAGATGTAGTTTCCGATAGGCATTTCAAAAATAGGTGCCGATAGGCATTTCAGATATAGGTGCCGATAGGCATATCAGATATAGTTCCCGATAGGCATATAAAATATAGGTGCCGATAGGCATTTCAAAAATAGGTGTCGATAGGCATTTCAGTTATGGTTGCCGATAGGCATTTCAAATATAGGTGCTGATAGGCATTTCAGATGTAGTTTCCGATAGGCATTTCAAAAATAGGTGCCGATAGGCATTTTAGATATAGGTGCCGATAGGCATTTCAGATATAGTTGCCAATTGGCATTTTAAAAATAGGTGTCGATAGGCATTTCAGATATAGTAGCCGATAGGCATTTCAAATATAGGTGCCGATAGGCATTCCAGATATGGTTGCCGATAGGCATTTCAAATATAGGTGCTGATAGGCATTTCAGATGTAGTTTCCGATAAGCATTTAAAAAATTAGTGTGATAGGCATTTCAGATATAGGTGCCGATAGGCATTTCAGATATAGTTGCCGATTGGCATTTTAAAAAAAGGTGCCGATAGGCATTTCAGATATAGAAGCCAATAGGTATTTCAAATATAGGTGTCGATAGGCATTTCAGATATGGTTGCCAATAGGCATTTCAAATATAGGTGCTGATAGGCATTTTAGATGTAGTATCCGATAGGCATTTCAAAAATAGGTGCCGATAGGCATTTCAGATATAGGTGCCGATAGGCATTTCAGATATAGTTGCCGATTGGCATTTTAAAAATATTGCCGATAGGCATTTTAGATGTAGTTTCCGATAGTCATTTCAAAAATAGTAGCCGATAGGCATTTTAGATATAGGTGCCGATAGGCATATCAGATATAGTTGCCGATAGGCATTTAAAATATAGGTGCCGATAGGCATTTCAAATATAGGTGTCGATAGGCATTTCAGATATAAATGCCGAAAGGCATTTCAGATATAGGTGCCGATAGGCATTTCAGTTATATTTGCCGATTGGCATTTTAAAAATAGGTGCCGATAGGCATTTCAGATATAAGCGCCGATAGGCATTTCAGATGTAGTTGCCGATTGTCATTTTAAAAAGAAGTGCCGATAGGCATTTCAGATATAGAAGCCGATAGGCATTTCAAATATAGGTGCTGATAGGCATTTCAGATGTAGTTTCCGATAGGCATTTCAAAAATAGGTGCCGATAGGCATTTCAGATATAAGCGCCGATAGGCATTTCAGATGTAGTTGCCGATTGTCATTTTAAAAAGAAGTGCCGATAGGCATTTCAGATATAGAAGCCGATAGGCATTTCAAATATAGGTGCTGATAGGCATTTCAGATGTAGTTTCCGATAGGCATTTCAAAAATAGGTGCCGATAGGCATTTCAGATATAGGTGCCGATAGGCATTACAGATATAGTTGCCGATTGGCATTTTAAAAATAGGTGCCGATAGGCATTTCAGATATAGAAACCGATAGGTATTTCAATAATAGGTGACGATACGCATTTCAGATATGGCTGCCGATAGGCATTTCAAATATAGGTGCTGATAGGCATTTCAGATGTAGTTTATTTAAGACATTTCAAAATTTGGTGCCGATAGGCATTTCAGATATAGGTGCCGATAGGCATTTCAGACATAGTTGCCGATTGGCATTTTAAAAATAGGTGCCGATAGGCATTTCAGATAGAGAAGCCCATAGGTATTTCAAATATAGGTGCTGATAGGCATTCCAGATGTAGTTTCCGATAGGCATTTCAAAATTTGGTGCCGATAGGCATTTCAGATATAGGTGCCGCTAGGCATTTCAGATATAGTTGCCGATTATCATTTTAAAAATAGGTGCCGATAGGCATTTTAGATGTAGTTTCAGATAGGCATTTCAAAAATAGGTGCCGGTAGGCATTTCGGATATAGGTGCCGATAGGCATATCAGATATAGTTGCCGATAGGCATTTAAAATATAGGTGTCGATAGGCATATCAGATATAAATGCCGAAAGGCATTTCAGATATAGGTGCCGATAGGCATTTTTGATGTGGTTGCCGATAGGCATTTCAAATATAGGTGCTGATAGGCATTTCAGATCTAGTTTTCGATAGGCATTTCAAAAATAGGTGCCGATAAGCATTTCAGATATAGGTGCCAATAGGCACTGCAGATATAGTTGCCGATTGGCATTTTAAAAATAGGTGCCGATAGGCATTTCAGATATAGGTGCCGATAGGCATTTCAAATATAGGTGTCAATAGGCATTTCAGATATAAATGCCGAAAGGCATTTCAAATATAGGTGCCGATAGGCATTCCAGATATGTTTGCCGATAGGCATTTCAAATATAGGTGCTGATAGGCATTTCAGATGTAGTTTCCGATAGGCATTTCAAAAATAGGTGCCGATAGGCATTTCAGATATAGGTGCCGATAGGCATTTCAGATATAGTTGCCGATTGGCATTTGAAAAATTGGTGCCGATAGGCATTTCAGATATAGAAGCCGATAGGCATTTCAAATATAGGTGCCGATAGGCATATCGGATATGGTTGCCGATAGGCATTTCAAATATAGGTGCTGATAGGCATTTTAGATGTAGTTTCCGATAGGCATATAAAAAATAGGTGCCGATAGGCATTTCAGATATAGTTGCCGATTGGCATTTTAAAAATAGGTGGCGATAAGCATTTCAGATATAGAAGTCGATAGGCATTTCAAATATAGTTGCCGATAGGCATTCCAGATATGGTTGCCGATAGGCATTTCAAATATAGGTGCTGATAGGCATTCCAGATGTAGTTTCCGATAGGCATTTCAAAAATTGGTGCCGATAGGCATTTCAGATATAGGTGCCGATAGGCATTTCACATATAGTTACCGATGTGCATTTTAAAAAAAGGTGCCGATAGGCATATCAGATATAGAAGCCAATAGGTATTTCAAATATAGGTGTCGATAGGCATTTCAGATATGGTTGCCGATAGGCATTTCAAACATAGGTGCTGATAGGCATTTCAGATGTAGTTTCCGATAGGCATTTCAAAAATGGGTGCCGATAGGCATTTCAGATATAGGTGCCGATAGGCATTTCAGATATAGTTGCCGATTGGCATTTTAAAATAGGTGTCGATAAGCATTTCAGATATAGAAGTCGATAGGCATTTCAAATATAGGTGCCGATAGGCATTCCAGATATGGTTGCCGATAGGCATTTCAAATATAGGTGCCGATAGGCATTCCAGATATGGTTGCCGATAGGCATTTCAAATATAGGTGCTGATAGGCATTCCAGATGTAGTTTCGGATAGGCATTTCAAAAATTGGTGCCGATAGGCATTTCAGATATAGGTGCCGATAGGCATTTCAGATATAGTTGCCGATTGGCATTTTAAAAATATTTGCCGATAGGCATTTTAGATGTAGTTTCCGATAGTCATTTCAAAAATAGGTGCCGATAGGCATTTTAGATATAGGTGCCGATAGGCATATCAGATATAGTTGCCGATAGGCATTTAAAATATAGGTGCCGATAGGCATTTCAAATATAGGTGTCGATAGGCATTTCAGATATAAATGCCGAAAGGCATTTCAGATATAGGTGCCGATAGGCATTTCTGATGTGGTTGCCGATAGGCATTTCAAATATTGGTGCTGATAGGCATTTCAGATGTGGTTTCCGATAGGCATTTCAAAAATAGGTGCCGATAGGCATTTCAGATATAGGTGCCGATAGGCATTTCAGATATAGTTGCCGATTGGCATTTTAAAAATAGGTGCCGATAGGCATTTCAGATATAGAAGCCGATAGGCATTTCAAATATAGGTGCCGATAAGCATTCCAGATATGGTTGCCGATAGGCATTTCAAATATAGGTGCTGATAGGCATTTCAGATGTAGTTTCCGATAGGCATTTCAAAAATTGGTGCCGATAGGCATTTCAGATATAGGTGCCGATAGGCATTTCAGATATAGTTGCCGATTGGCATTTTAAAAATAGGTGCCGATAGGCATTTCAGATATAGAAGCCGATAGGTATTTCAAATATAGGTGTAGGTAGGCATTTCAGATATGGTTGCCGAAAATCATTTCAAATATAGGTGCTGATAGGCATTTCAGATGTAGTTTCCGATAGGCATTTCAAAAATAGGTGCCGATAGGCATTTCAGATATAGGTGCCGATAGGCATTTCAGATATAGTTGCCGATTGGCATTTTAAAAATAGGTGTCGATAGGCATTTCAGATATAGAACCGATAGGCATTTCAAATATAGGTGCCGATAGGCATTCCAGATATAGTTGCCGATAGGCATTTCAAATATAGGTGGTGATAGGCATTCCAGATGTAGTTTCCTATAGGCATTTCAAAAATTAGTGCCGATAGGCATTTCAGATATAGGTGCCGATAGGCATTTCAGATATATTTACCGATTGGCATTTTAAAAATAGGTGCCGATAGGCATTTCAAATATAGAAGCCGATAGGTATTTCAAATATAGGTGTCGATAGGCATTTCAGATATGGTTGACGATAGGCATTTCAAATATAGGTGCTGATAGGCATTTCAGATGTAGTTTCCGATAGGCATTTCAAAAATTGGTGCCGATAGGCATTTCAGATATAGGTGCCGATAGGCATTCCAGATATAGTTGCCGATAGGCATTTCAAATATAGGTGCTGATAGGCATTTCAGATGTAGTTTATTTTAGGCATTTCAAAATTTGGTGCCGATAGGCATTTCAGATATAGGTGCCGATAGGCATTTCAGATATATTTGCCGATTGGCATTTTAAAAATAGGTGCCGATAGGCATTTCAGATATAAGCGCCGATAGGCATTTCAGATGTAGTTGCCGATTGTCATTTTAAAAAGAAGTGCCGATAGGCATTTCAGATATAGAAGCCGATAGGCATTTCAAATATAGGTGCTGATAGGCATTTCAGATGTAGTTTCCGATAGGCATTTCAAAAATAGGTGCCGATAGGCATTTCAGATATAAGCGCCGATAGGCATTTCAGATGTAGTTGCCGATTGTCATTTTAAAAAGAAGTGCCGATAGGCATTTCAGATATAGAAGCCGATAGGCATTTCAAATATAGGTGCTGATAGGAATTTCAGATGTAGTTTCCGATAGGCATTTCAAAAATAGGTGCCGATAGGCATTTCAGATATAGGTGCCGATAGGCATTACAGATATAGTTGCCGATTGGCATTTTAAAAATAGGTGCCGATAGGCATTTTTGATATAGAAACCGATAGGTATTTCAATAATAGGTGACGATACGCATTTCAGATATGGCTGCCGATAGGCATTTCAAATATAGGTGCTGATAGGCATTTCAGATGTAGTTTATTTAAGACATTTCAAAATTTGGTGCCGATAGGCATTTCAGATATAGGTGCCGATAGGCATTTCAGACATAGTTGCCGATTGGCATTTTAAAAATAGGTGCCGATAGGCATTTCAGATAGAGAAGCCCATAGGTATTTCAAATATAGGTGCTGATAGGCATTCCAGATGTAGTTTCCGATAGGCATTTCAAAATTTGGTGCCGATAGGCATTTCAAATATAGGTGCCGATAGGCATTTCAGATATAGTTGCCGATTATCATTTTAAAAATAGGTGCCGATAGGCATTTTAGATGTAGTTTCAGATAGGCATTTCAAAAATAGGTGCCGGTAGGCATTTCGGATATAGGTGCCGATAGGCATATCAGATATAGTTGCCGATAGGCATTTAAAATATAGGTGTCGATAGGCATATCAGATATAAATGCCGAAAGGCATTTCAGATATAGGTGCCGATAGGTATTTCTGATGTGGTTGCCGATAGGCATTTCAAATATAGGTGCTGATAGGCATTTCAGATCTACTTTTCGATAGGCATTTCAAAAATAGGTGCCGATAAGCATTTCAGATATAGGTGCCAATAGGCACTTCAGATATAGTTGCCGATTGGCATTTTAAAAATAGGTGCCGATAGGCATTTCAGATATAGGTGCCGATAGGCATTTCAAATATAGGTGTCGATAGGCATTTCAGATATAAATGCCGAAAGGCATTTCAAATATAGGTGCCGATAGGCATTCCAGATATGTTTGCCGATAGGCATTTCAAATATAGGTGCTGATAGGCATTTCAGATGTAGTTTCCGATAGGCATTTCAAAAATAGGTGCCGATAGGCATTTCAGATATAGGTGCCGATAGGCATTTCAGATATAGTTGCCGATTGGCATTTGAAAAATTGGTGCCGATAGGCATTTCAGATATAGAAGCCGATAGGCATTTCAAATATAGGTGCCGATAGGCATATCGGATATGGTTGCCGATAGGCATTTCAAATATAGGTGCTGATAGGCATTTTAGATGTAGTTTCCGATAGGCATATAAAAAATAGGTGCCGATAGGCATTTCAGATATAGCTGCCGATAGGCATTTCAGATATAGTTGCCGATTGGCATTTTAAAAATAGGTGGCGATAAGCATTTCAGATATAGAAGTCGATAGGCATTTCAAATATAGGTGCCGATAGGCATTCCAGATATGGTTGCCGATAGGCATTTCAAATATAGGTGCTGATAGGCATTCCAGATGTAGTTTCCGATAGGCATTTCAAAAATTGGTGCCGATAGGCATTTCAGATATAGGTGCCGATAGGCATTTCAGATATAGTTACCGATGTGCATTTTAAAAAAAGGTGCCGATAGGCATATCAGATATAGAAGCCAATAGGTATTTCAAATATAGGTGTCGATAGGCATTTCAGATATGGTGGCCGATAGGCATTTCAAACATAGGTGCTGATAGGCATTTCAGATGTAGTTTCCGATAGGCATTTCAAAAATAGGTGCCGATAGGCATTTCAGATATAGGTGCCGATAGGCATTTCAGATATAGTTGCCGATTGGCATTTTAAAAATAGGTGTCGATAAGCATTTCAGATATAGAAGTCGATAGGCATTTCAAATATAGGTGCCGATAGGCATTCCAGATATGGTTGCCGATAGGCATTTCAAATATAGGTGCCGATAGGCATTCCAGATATGGTTGCCGATAGGCATTTCAAATATAGGTGCTGATAGGCATTCCAGATGTAGTTTCCGATAGGCATTTCAAAAATTGGTGCCGATAGGCATTTCAGATATAGGTGCCGATAGGCATTTCAGATATAGTTGCCGATTGGCATTTTAAAAATATTTGCCGATAGGCATTTTAGATGTAGTTTCCGATAGTCATTTCAAAAATAGGTGCCGATAGGCATTTTAGATATAGGTGCCGATAGGCATATCAGATATAGTTGCCGATAGGCATTTAAAATATAGGTGCCGATAGGCATTTCAAATATAGGTGTCGATAGGCATTTCAGATATAGGTGCCGATAGGCATTTCTGATGTGGTTGCCGATAGGCATTTCAAATATTGGTGCTGATAGGCATTTCAGATGTAGTTTCCGATAGGCATTTCAAAAATAGGTGCCGATAGGCATTTCAGATATAGGTGCCGATAGGCATTTCAGATATAGTTGCCGATTGGCATTTTAAAAATAGGTGCCGATAGGCATTTCAGATATAGAAGCCGATAGGCATTTCAAATATAGGTGCCGATAAGCATTCCAGATATGGTTGCCGATAGGCATTTCAAATATAGGTGCTGATAGGCATTTCAGATGTAGTTTCCGATAGGCATTTCAAAAATTGGTGCCGATAGGCATTTCAGATATAGGTGCCGATAGGCATTTCAGATATAGTTGCCGATTGGCATTTTAAAAATAGGTGCCGATAGGCATTTTAGATATAGAAGCCGATAGGTATTTCAAATATAGGTGTAGGTAGGCATTTCAGATATGGTTGCCGATAATCATTTCAAATATAGGTGCTGATAGGCATTTCAGATGTAGTTTCCGATAGGCATTTCAAAAATAGGTGCCGATTGGCATTTCAGATATAGGTGCCGATAGGCATTTCAGATATAGTTGCCGATTGGCATTTTAAAAATATGTGTCGATAGGCATTTCAGATATAGAACCGATAGGCATTTCAAATATAGGTGCCGATAGGCATTCCAGATATAGTTGCCGATAGGCATTTCAAATATAGGTGGTGATAGGCATTCCAGATGAAGTTTCCTATAGGCATTTCAAAAATTAGTGCCGATAGGCATTTCAGATATAGGTGCCGATAGGCATTTCAGATATATTTACCGATTGGCATTTTAAAAATAGGTGCCGATAGGCATTTCAAATATAGAAGCCGATAGGTATTTCAAATATAGGTGTCGATAGGCATTTCAGATATGGTTGACGATAGGCATTTCAAATATAGGTGCTGATAGGCATTTCAGATGTAGTTTCCGATAGGCATTTCAAAAATAGGTGCCGATAGGCATTTCAGATATAGGTGCCGATAGGCATTTCAGATATAGTTGCCGATTGGCATTTTAAAAATAGGTGCCGATAGGCATTTCAGATATAGAATCCGATAGGCATTTCAAATATAGGTGCTGATAGGTATTCCAGATATGGCTGCCGATAGGCATTTCAAATATAAGTGCTGATAGGCATTTTAGATGTAGTTTCCGATAGGCATTTAAAAATAGGCGCCGATAGGCATTTCAGATATAGGTGCCGATAGGCATTTTAGATATAGTTGCCGATTGGCATTTTAAAAATAGGTGCCGATAGGCATTTCAGATATAGAAGCCGATACGCATTTTAAATATAGGTGCCGATAGGCATTCCAGATATTGTTGCCGATAGGCATTTCAAATATAAATGCTGATAGGCATTTCAGATGTAGTTTCCGATAGGCATTTCAAGAATAGGTACCGATAGGCATTTCAGATATAGGCGCCGATAGGCATTTCAGATATAGTTGCCAATTGGCATTTAAAAAATAGGTGCCGATAGGCATTTCAGATATAGAAGCCGATAGGCATTTCAAATATAGGTGCCGATAGGCATTCCAGATATAGTTGCCGATAGGCATTTCAAATATAGGTGCTGATAGGCATTTCAGATGTAGTTTATTTTAGGCATTTCAAAATTTGGTGCCGATAGGCATTTCAGATATAGGTGCCGATAGGCATTTCAGATATAGTTGCCGATTGGCATTTTAAAAATAGGTGCCGGTAGGCATTTCAGAAAGAGAAGCCGATAGGTATTTCAAATATAGGTGTCGATAGGCATTTCAGATATGGTTGCTGATAGGCATTTCAAATATAGGTGCTGATAGGCATTTCAGATGTAGTTTCCGACAGGCATTTCAAAAATAGGTGCCGATAGGCATTTCAGATATAAGCGCCGATAGGCATTTCAGATGTAGTTGCCGATTGTCATTTTAAAAAGAAGTGCCGATAGGCATTTCAGATATAGAAGCCGATAGGCATTTCAAATATAGGTGCTGATAGGCATTTCAGATATAGAAACCGATAGATATTTCAATAATAGGTGACGATACGCATTTCAGATATGGCTGCCGATAGGCATTTCAAATATAGGTGCTGATAGGCATTTCAGATGTAGTTTATTTTAGGCATTTCAAAATTTGGTGCCGATAGGCATTTCAGATATAGGTGCCGATAGGTATTTCAGACATAGTTGCCGATTGGCATTTTAAAAATAGGTGCCGATAGGCATTTCAGATATAGAAGCCCATAGGTATTTCAAATATAGGTGTCGATAGGCATTTCAGATATGGTTGCCGATAGGCATTTCAAATATTGGTGCTGATAGGCATTTCAGATTTAGTTTTCGATAGGCATTTCAAAAATAGGTGCCGATAGGCATTTCAGATATAGGTGCCGATAGGCATTACAGATATAGTTGCCGATTGGCATTTTAAAAATAGGTGCCGATAGGCATTTCAGATATAGAAACCGATAGGTATTTCAATAATAGGTGACGATACGCATTTCAGATATGGCTGCCGATAGGCATTTCAAATATAGGTGCTGATAGGCATTACAGATGTAGTTTCCGATAGGCATTTCAAAAATAGGTGCCGGTAGGCATTTCGGATATAGGTGCCGATAGGCATATCAGATATAGTTGCCGATAGGCATTTAAAATATAGGTGTCGATAGGCATATCAGATATAAATGCCGAAAGGCATTTCAGATATAGGTGCCGATAGGCATTTTAGATGTAGTTTCAGATAGGCATTTCAAAAATAGGTGCCGATAAGCATTTTAGATATAGGTGCCAATAGGCACTTCAGATATAGTTGCCGATTGGCATTTTAAAAATAGGTGCCGATAGGCATTTCAGATATAGGTGCCGATAGGCATTTCAAATATAGGTGTCGATAGGCATTTCAGATATAAATGCCGAAAGGCATTTCAAATATAGGTGCCGATAGGCATTCCAGATATGTTTGCCGATAGGCATTTCAAATATAGGTGCTGATAGGCATTTCAGATGTAGTTTCCGATAGACATTTCAAAAATAGGTGCCGATAGGCATTTCAGATATAGGTGCCGATAGGCATTTCAGATATAGTTGCCGATTGGCATTTGAAAAATTGGTGCCGATAGGCATTTCAGATATAGAAGCCGATAGGCATTTCAAATATAGGTGCCGATAGGCATATCGGATATGGTTGCCGATAGGCATTTCAAATATAGGTGCTGATAGGCATTTTAGATGTAGTTTCCGATAGGCATATAAAAAATAGGTGCCGATAGGCATTTCAGATATAGCTGCCGATAGGCATTTCAGATATAGTTGCCGATTGGCATTTTAAAAATAGGTGTCGATAAGCATTTCAGATATAGAAGTCGATAGGCATTTCAAATATAGGTGCCGATAGGCATTCCAGATATGGTTGCCGATAGGCATTTCAAATATAGGTGCTGATAGGCATTCCAGATGTAGTTTCCGATAGGCATTTCAAAAATTGGTGCCGATAGGCATTTCAAAAATTGGTGCCGATAGGCATTTCAGATATAGTTACCGATTGGCATTTTAAAAAAAGGTGCCGATAGGCATTTCAGATATAGAAGCCAATAGGTATTTCAAATATAGGTGTCGATAGGCATTTCAGATATGGTTGCCGATAGGCATTTCAAATATAGGTGCTGATAGGCATTTCAGATGTAGTTTCCGATAGGCATTTCAAAAATAGGTGCCGATAGGCATTTCAGATATAGGTGCCGATAGGCATTTCAGATATAGTTGCCGATAGGCATTTAAAATATAGGTGCCGATAGGCATTTCAAATATATGTGTCGATAGGCATTTCAGATATAAATGCCGAAAGGCATTTCAGATATAGGTGCCGATAGGCATTTCTGATGTGGTTGCCGATAGGCATTTCAAATATTGGTGCTGATAGGCATTTCAGATGTAGTTTCCGATAGGCATTTCAAAAATAGGTGCCGATAGGCATTTCAGATATAGGTGCCGATAGGCATTTCAGATATAGTTGCCGATTGGCATTTTAAAAATAGGTGCCGATAGGCATTTCAGATATAGAAGCCGATAGGCATTTCAAATATAGGTGCCGATAAGCATTCCGGATATGTTTGCCGATAGGCATTTCAAATATAGGTGCTAATAGGCATTTCAGATGTAGTTTCCGATAGGCATTTCAAATATAGGTGCCGATAGGCATTTAAGATATAGGTGCCGATAGGCATTTCAGATATAGTTGCCGATTGGCATTTTAAAAATAGGTGTCGATAGGCATTTCAGATATAGAAGCCGATAGGCATTTCAAATATAGGTGCCGATAGGCATTCCAGATATGGTTGCCGATAGGCATTTCAAATATAGGTGCTGATAGGCATTCCAGATGTAGTTTCCTATAGGCATTTCAAAAATTGGTGCCGATAGGCATTTCAGATATAGGTGCAGATAGGCATTTCAGATATAGTTACCGATTGGCATTTTAAAAATAGGTGCCGATAGGCATTTCAGCTATAGAAGCCGATAGGTATTTCAAATTAGGTGTCGATAGGCATTTCAGATATGGTTGCCGATTGGCATTTCAAATATAGGTGCTGATAGGCATTTCAGATGTTGTTTTCGATAGGCATTTCAAAAATAGGTGCCGATAGGCATTTCAGATATAGGTGCCGATAGGCATTTCAGATATAGTTGCCGATTGGCATTTTAAAAATAGGTGCCGATAGGCATTTCAGATATAGAGGCCGATAGGCATTTCAAATATAGGTGCCGATAGGTATTGCAGATATGGTTGCCGATAGGCATTGCAAATATAAGTGCTGATAGGCATTTTAGATGTAGTTTCCGATAGGCATTTCAAAAATAGGCGCCGATAGGCATTTCAGATATAGGTGCCGATAGGCATTTCAGATGTAGTTGCCGATTGGCATTTTTAAAATAGGTGCCGATAGGCATTTCAGATATAGAAGCCGATAGGCATTTCAAATATAGGTGCCGATAGGCATTCCAGATATTGTTGCCGATAGGCATTTCAAATATAAATGCTGATAGGCATTTCAGATGTAGTTTCCGATAGGCATTTCAAAAATAGGTACCGATAGGCATTTCAGATATAGGTGCCGATAGGCACTTCAGATATAGTTGCCGATTGGCATTTTAAAAATAGGTGCCGATAGGAATTTCAGATATAGAAGCCGATAGGTATTTCAAATATAGGTGCCGATAGGCATTCCAGATATGTTTGCCGATAGGCATTTTAAATATAGGTGCTGATAGGCATTTTAGATGTAGTTTCCGATAGGCATTTCAAAAATAGGTGCCGATAGGCATTTCAGATATAAGTGCCGATAGGCATTTCAGATATAGTTGCCGATTGTCATTTGAAAAATAGGTGCCGATAGGCATTTCAGATATAGAAGCCGATAGGCATTTCAAATATAGGTGCCGATAGGCATTCCGGATATGGTTGCCGATAGGCATTTCAAATATAGGTGCTGATAGGCATTTCAGATGTAGTTTCCGATAGGCATTTCAAAAATAGGTGCCGATAGGCATTTCAGATATAGCTGCCGATAGGCATTTCAGATATACTTGCCGATTGGCATTTTAAAAATAGGTGTCGATAAGCATTTCAGATATAGAAGTCGATAGGCATTTCAAATATAGGTGCCGATAGGCATTCCAGATATGGTTGCCGATAGGCATTTCAAATATAGGTGCTGATAGGCATTCCAGATGTAGTTTCCGATAGGCATTTCAAAAATTGGTGCCGATAGGCATTTCAGATATAGGTGCCGATAGGCATTTCGGATATAGTTACCGATTGGCATTTTAAAAATAGGTGCCGATAGGCATTTCAGATATAGAAGCCGATAGGTATTTCAAATATAGGTATCGAAAGGCATTTCAGATATGGTTGCCGATAGGCATTTCAAATATAGGTGCTGATAGGCATTTCAGATGTAGTTTCCGATAGGCATTTCAAAAATAGGTGCCGATAGGCATTTCAGATATAGGTGCCGATAGGCATTTCAGATATAGTTGCTAATTGGCATTTTAAAAACAGGTGTCCATAGGCATTTTAGATATAGAAGCCGATAGGCATTTCAAATATAGGTTGCCGATAGGCATTCCAGATATAGTTGCCGATAGGCATTTCAAATATAGGTGCTGATAGGCATTTCAGATGTAGTTTCCGATAGGCATTTCAATAATAGGTGCCGATAGGCATTTCAGATATAGGTGCCGATAGGCATTTCAGATATAGTTGCCGATTGGCATTTTAAAAATAGGTGTCGATAGGCATTTCAGATATAGAAGCTGATAGGCATTTCAGATATAGGTGCCGATAGGCATTTCAGATATAGTTGCCGATTGGCATTTTAAAAAGAGGTACCGATAGGCATTTCAGATATAGAAGCCGATAGGTATTTCAAATATAGGTGTCGATAGGCATTTAAGATATGGTTGCCGATACACATTTCAAATATAGGTGCTGATAGGCATTTCAGATGTAGTTTCCGATAGGCTTTTCAAAAATAGGTGCCGATAGGCATTTCAGATATAGGTACCGATAGGCATTTCAGATATGGTTGCCGATTGGCATTTTAAAAATAGGTGCCGATAGGCATTTTAGATGTAGTTTCCGATAGGCATTTCAAAAATAGGTGCCGATAGGCATTTAAGATATAGGTGCCGATAGGCATATCAGATATAGTTGCCGATAGGCATTTAAAATATAGGTGCCGATAGGCATTTCAAATATAGGTGTCGATAGGCATTTCAGATATAAATGACGAAAGGCATTTCAGATATAGGTGCCGATAGGCATTTCTGATGTGGTTTCCGATAGGCATTTCAAAAATCGGTGAAGATAGGCATTCCAGATATAGGCGCCGATAGGCATTTCAGATATAGTTGCCGATTGGCATTTTAAAAAGAGGTGCCGATAGGCATTTCAGATATAGAAGCCGATAGGCATTTCAAATATAGGTGCCGATAGGCATTCCAGATATAGTTGCCGATAGGCATTTCAAATATAGGTGCTGATAGGCATTTCAGATGTAGTTTATTATAGGCATTTCAAAATTTGGTGCCGATAGGCATTTCAGATATAGGTGCCGATAGGCATTTCAGATATAGTTGCCGATTGGCATTTTTTAAAATAGGTGCCGATAGGCATTTCAGATATAGAAGCCGATAGGTATTTCAAATATATGTGTCGATAGGCATTTCATATATGGTTGCTGATACGCATTTCAAATATAGGTGCTGATAGGCATTTCAGATGTAGTTTCCGATAGGCATTTCAAAAATAGGTGCCGATAGGCATTTCAGATATAAGCGCCGATAGGCATTTCAGATATAGTTGCCGATTGGCATTTTAAAAAGAGGTGCCGATAGGCATTTCAGATATAGAAGCCGATAGGCAGTTCAAATATAGGTGCCGATAGGCATTCCAGATATAGTTGCCGATAGGCATTTCAAATATAGGTGCTGATAGGCATTTCAGATGTAGTTTATTTTAGGCATTTCAAAATTTGGTGCCGATAGGCATTTAAGATATAGGTGCCGATAGGCATTTCAGATATAGTTGCCGATTGGCATTTCAAAAATAGGTGCCGATAGGCATTTCAGATATAAAAGCCGATAGGTATTTCAAATATAGGTGTCGATATGCATTTCAGATATGGTTGCCGATAGGCATTTCAAATATAGGTGCTGATAGGCATTTCAGATGTAGTTTCCGATAGGCATTTCAAAAATAGGTGCCGATAGGCATTTCAGATATAGGTGCCGATAGGCATTTCAGATATAGTTGCCGATTATCATTTTAAAAATAGGTGCCGATAGGCATTTTAGATGTAGTTTCCGATAGGCATTTCCAAAATAGGTGCCGGTAGGCATTTCGGATATAGGTGCCGATAGGCATATCAGATATAGTTGCCGATAGGCATTTAAAATATAGGTGTCGATAGGCATATCAGATATAAATGCCGAAGGGCATTTCAGATATAGGTGCCGATAGGCATTTTTGATGTGGTTGCCGATAGGCATTTCAAATATAGGTGCTGATAGGCATTTCAGATCTAGTTTTCGATAGGCATTTCAAAAATAGGTGCCGATAGGCATTTCAGATATAGGTGCCGATAGGCACTTCAGATATAGTTGCCAATTGGCATTTTAAAAATAGGTGCCGATA